>CM038052.1:99013853-99613853 GCA_021397845.1 Areca catechu | reverse complement strand
AAGTAAATGAAAAAATCGACCAGGATGTGGTGGGTACGGGATGTGGCTGGTCGAGGCTGATGCCCGATGGTTTTCATGTTCGTTGTTGTACGGTGTTGAACTTGGTTCTCTCATGATCTAATTTTCAAGGTTGATTTCTACTGTCATTAGATTGGCTACATGATAATAAGGATTGCTGGCCAAGAGGGATGGAAGCTTTAGGCCATCGTCATGCTGAGATTTTACTTGGACTGGCATATATGTATTTGGCACTTTGTGTGGTTTTAGGAAGCAATGGATCTACGTGATCTTTATAGAGGGAAGGCGGGGAGAGGGGACCTTTCTTTTGCGTAGTTTATTGTGGTTTTATATTCTGATATCAGATGGGGTTTGTTTAACGTTACAAGTCAAGATTTTATTTGGCATCAAGATAATAAAAAGATTACTCGGGAATGCATCTACTTAGAAATTATTATTATAATTATGGATGAAAAAGACATGGACACAATTCAAGTTTCATTTTTGTATTCAAATTTATTTAAATATAGGTAGTAATTTAAGCATTCGAATAATATTTGTATTTATATTCAGGATGAATGACTATCCTATTCGTATTGAATATCCAATTCTATCTACAATTATATATAATTTAATATAATATTATTATTTTTAAAAAAAATATAATTATATTAAATATTATTATTTTGATTTATTATTTATTTTATAATATTTTTTAATTTTGTGTTATAAAATTTAATTATTAGATTTATATTTATATTTATATTTTTAGTATATGATTTATATTATATTTATGTACCTGATTAATATCCATATTTATATTTATATTTATTAGAAAAATAAATATAAATATATATATGGATGTATATATATTCGATCTGATTTCAATCTTAATTAGAATTTTTAGAATAAAGCTAAAGAATCAAAATAAAATAGAATCTTAAAATACTTCCATACTATAGGTATTATTATTAACCATTATAGTAGCATAATTAAAATGCAAGCAATAATATTTTTTGTTTAACTATATACTTGTTGCCCAGTAAACAACCTAAGAGGAGGGTGAATTGGATTTTTAAAAATTATTTGGAAGAATATGTGCCAATACAAATATTAAATTAAGTACTAGTGTGAGATGAAATAGTATGCTCTTGAAGAGTATGCAGCAAAAATATAAATGCAACAAATATAAGTGTAAGTAAAGAAAGCTAGAGACAATCACAAATACAAGCCAGTATAATGGTTCGGTGCTTCCAATGCACCTATATCCACTCCTCAAGGTTCACTTGGAAATTTATATAATCTTCCACGATTACAGTCGATTAATTTTTTGGGCACATTAATCAAATCCTTTTTGGTTTTTACAAGGCTCACCAAAAGAAACCTTTTGGTTTTCAAAGGCTAACCAATAACCTTCTTGGTTTTCAACTAGGCTTACCAAAAACCTCCTTGGTTTTCAACCAGGCTTACCAAAAATCTTTCTGGTTTTCAAAGGCTAACCAATAACCTCCTTGGTTTTCAAAAGCTAACAATAACCTCCTTGGTTTTGTTCTTAGGCTTGCCAAAAACCCTTACAATAAATATATGAGATGAAGTAAAGTAAACAAAAAAGCTTTCTAATGAAAAGCTGATATCTCTTTGAAGCTTGGAGAAGTGCTTGTCTTGAACTTAATAAAGCCTTAATCAATGCTCAAAAGTGTTGGACTTGAATGCTTCTTAATGGTTTTGAATGCTTGGAGACTTCCTTTTGCTTGAAGGTAATTGCTCTCAATAAATGGGAGTGAATGCACTTGCTTCTCTTTCTTTTTTTTATTCTCTTCTCATCATTGTGTTTTAATTTGATTTGAATCACTTAAATACTATCCCAAGGCCTCAAAATCAGTTTATGACCATTAGACATGAAAAACTAGCTATTGGGAGCCAAGAGGGCTGAGTTCTTGTTTGAACAACTAATAGTTACCGTTCCCAGAACTTTAAGTATCGATACTTCAAGCTATGAGTCGATACTTAGGATCGATGCTTAAGTCCCATGAGTCGACACCTAGTTCAAAATTCTTCATTAAAGCTCTCTAGAATTCTCAGGTGAATCAACACTTCTTCAGGTGAGTCGACACTTGAGTCGACACTTGATATCCATGAGTCGACACTTAAATAAGTCTTCAACTTCAGCATGTTCTATAAGAAATTTGTATCAGGCTTGAGTCGATCCTTGAGTCGACACCTTGAGTTGATACTTGAGTGGCATGAGTCGATACTGAAGGTGAAAAGACACCAACACCATGCATACAATATGCAAAAACAAGGTAGAAACAGATGTATTTTAAAATTATTTTAAAACATGCACAACGGAAGGCTTGGTAGATCGATCTAAATGATCTACCAATCTGCCCGTAACAAGATCTAGTATAATAAAATAGCATGCAATATAAACATCAAAGCAAGAGAAGAGCAAGGATATAAAAGTACCTTACCGTTATATCTTTGATGGATGCAGTGGCGGTGCTCCAAAAATGATGCTCTTGAGCCACACACATGTCTGGCCTCTACAGGTAATCCATACCGGGGCTCGACTCTGATCAACTCCCTCGGAGTGCTAGCTCCTTGGGATCCTTTAGGTTGATCTTCTTCTTCCTGGAAGGCGAGGAGGAGAGGTGGAACCCTTCCTAACTAGCTCTCTTCCAAAGGCCTAGCTTGAGTGCTAGGAGTCCACACACCCCATGCCCAAGTCCTCTAAACCCTTTTCTTCCCTCTCAAAATCTCAGTAGCAATGAGATTCAGAGACAAAAATAAAAGCTTCTCTCACCCAACAGCCCTAAAATAACACTTATTTATAGAGGCAGCCAAAAGAGGGAGAAAGAGGAAGGAGTGATTAGGGAGGAAGGAGTGATTAGGTGAGAAGGTCAAGGAGCATACCATATTGACTCAAACCATATTATGAAGGAATGATAATCATTCTATGAAAGTTTGGAGCCAAATAGCTTGAATTCGAAATTCAAACCATGTCAAAACTTTCCAAACATCCTAGAAATGCTGTTCAGGGATTTCTGGTCGAGCAGAGACGAGTCGACTTGAACAGATTCGAGCCGACTCATCCAGGACAGAACAAGCAGTGTTCATTCAATTCGGCTCGAGCAGGATTTGAGTCGGCTCGACCAAGACACAGAATGAGTCGATTCAAGCAGGGGTCGAGTCGGCTCGTCTAGAAAACAGAACGAGTCGACTCAAGCAGGGGTCGAGTCGGCTCGTTCAAAAAGTCTTTCGAAAATACTTCTTGTCACAGCTAAGTATTGAACCCTCAAGTGTCGACACATGGTCAATCACATTGACCACCAGTAACAGCAAACGATTCTCAATAGTCGATCAACCTTAAGATCAGATAGAAACCCCTATGGTGTATGACCCCATAGGTTCGAACACTAAGCCGGTAGCACTGGAACACTTCCAGTACCAATCAAAGTCCTCATCTAGCAATGATACCCGACGTCCGGATAGGTCGAAGATGCAAAGCACCTCGCTAGAATCTCTGGCATATGGTTACCACATAAATCATTCCTTTGACCTCATAATGCTCAGGATGACCTAGGGCTCGACTGTCAACCCTAATTTAGTTTATCCAGATCGTATCTCAACTTTACAAGTTCTAACTCCTCACAAGAACTACCCTGGCCAAGGTTTGCTAAATTGAGACACAATGAGCCATTCACTCCAAACTATTTGGAGGGGCCAATTCCATCTTGATCCACCACCGCTCCATAAATACTTGACTGCACTTAGAAACATTCCGTTACTGAATTAGAAATCCAGATATTCCAGCACCAAAGTACAGTGAGTAGCTTGCAAGCTACCATGGTGATCTCAGGTCTAAGGGACACATATACCCATATCCCTTCGCGAGCAACCCTTTGGCAAAAGGGAGCTCCGCAAATGATCATGTTCAGTAAGATGTCACACATTTCACTTGCATGTCACACCAGTGTCTCCACACTCCTTAGTTAAAAAGACAACCAATAAATATGGCATACAACAACCTACACTTGATACATTGTCGTCCTATAATAATGTATCATTGGGTTGTGAACCAGTTTAAGAACTACTTGATATATCCTCTCTATATCAAACAATATAGCTCCAAGGACTCCATCATATAAGAATTCATTTCAGGAAAATGCAAAAGATGAAAACAGCCAAAAAGAATAACTTTTATTCATTAAAAATCATATACAGTTACAAGATAGCACAACCGTCTACAGTCTAAACGATTAGCTTTGGAAAACAATTTCCAACAGTTCCCACTTGGATTAAAGCCAATCGGTACAGAATCTCATTCCCATTTTCTATTTACAGTTGTCGAGCTCTTGAATTTCGATGGCTTTAGTGAAGGGGGTAGCTAGGTTTTCCTTTCCATCGATTTTTAAAAGATCAATGTCACATCGTTCCACGATCTCTCGTACAAGGTGATAGCGCCACAGAATGTGCTTTATACGGTGATGAGACTTTGGCTCTTTGGCTTGAGCAATGGCTCCAGTGCTATCATAATACACCGGACAGGACCATCCAGGGAAGGTGCCACTCCCAGTTTGCCAAGAAACTTCTGCAACCACATAGCTTCCTTTGCTGCATCTGATGCAGTAAGGTACTCTACTTCACATACTGAGTCCGCCACAGTAGGCTGCTTGAAACTTTTCCAGTAGATCGCTCCTCCATTTAGGGTGAAGACAAATCCTGACATACTTTTGCTGTCATCCATATCTGACTGGAAATTGGAGTCAGTATACCCCCAAGTTTAAAGTCAGGTTCTCCATAAATCAGCCATTGGTCCTTAGTATTTCGCAAATACTTAAGAATAGTCTTTACCACCTTCTAATGAGCTTCACTTGGGTCAGACTGGTATCTGCTCACTACGCCTAGTGAGTATGCCATGTTTGGTCTATTACATGTCATAGCATACATGATAGATCCACTATCGAAATATATGGGATTCTGCTCATACGCTCTCTCCTCAGGAGTTGTCGCACAATCCTCTTTGGAGAGACCAATTTCAATGCCTATCGAGAGATAGCATTTCTTGAAATTTTCCATGCTAAATCGTTTCAACACAGTGTCGATGTACGTATACTGAGACAGTCCTAGAAGCCTCTTACATATATCTTTATAGATCTTCATACCCAGTATATAAGAGGCTTCACCCAAGCCTTCATAGGGAACTAAGATGATAACCAGGCCTTTATTCCTTGTAGTGCTGGATATCATTCCTGATTAAGAGAATATCATCCACATATAATACAAGGAACACAATCACAGAATCATTAGCCCACTTGTAAATATAAGGTTCTTCTTCGTTCCTAACAAAACCATACGATATGATACACTTATCAAATGGATGTTCTAACTCCTTATGCTTGCTTTAGTCCATAGATGGACTTTTGAAGCTTGCACACCTTTGACTCATCTGTGGATGTGAACCCTTCAGGTTGTAACATATACACCTCCTCTTCCAACTCACCATTCAGGAAAGCTGTTCGAACATCCACTTGCCAGATTTCATAGTCAAAGTATGCCACTAAAGCAAGCATGATCCGAATAGACTTGAGCATTGCCACAGGAGAGAACGTCTCGTCATAGTCAATACCATAACATTGATGATATCCTTTGGCAACCAGACGGGCTTTATAGGTCTCCACCTGCCCGTCTGTGCCCCTTTTCTCTTGAAAATCCATTTACATCAATGGATTTTATCCCTTCAGGTGGATTAACCAATGTCCATACATTATTGATTTCCATAGATTCCATTTCGAATTGCATGGGTCCTTGCTATTTCTCATAGTCGGACCTTTGCATCACATCCATATAGGTGATCGGATCCTCATTATTCTCATCGAGTTCAATGGGATCACCGTCCCGGATTAAGAAACCGTAGTATCTGTCCGGTCAACTCCATACCCTACTGGATCTCCTTGATGGTTCTTGTGTGGGCTCTAGGTGTGATTTAATCATAACCGATTCTATGTTGTCCCTTAAGTGTATCGGTTCTTGTACTTGTTGAACTTCACTAAGTTCAATCTTAGCAGCTACAGTTCCTTCACTGAGGAACTCCTTTTCCAAAAGATAGCCCTAAGACTGATGAACAACTTTTGTTCCTCAGCCAAGTAGAAGTAATACCCCTTATACTCTTTTGGATACCCAACAAATAGGCACCAATTAGACCTAGGTCCAAGTTTGTCTATCTTCAAACATTTTATATAAGCTGGGCAGTCCCAGACCCGAAGGTGTGAGAGTGTCAGCTTACGTTCAGTCCATATCTCATATGAGGTTTTGTTAACTGATTTACTCGGAGCCCTATTCAAAAGGTAACAGGCTGTTCCAGAGCATATCCCCAAAAGGATAGCGGTAGTGAAGCAAAGCCCATAATGAACCGAATCATGTCTAACAGGGTTTGATTCCTCCTTTCAGACACTCCATTTAACTGAGGTATCCTTGGAGGTGTCCACTGAGAGAGAATCCCATTCTCCTCAAGATATGTCAAAAACTCACCAGAAAGGTATTCACTATCTTGATCTGATCGAAGGGTTTTGATACATCTTCCAGTTTATTTTTTTACTTCATTACGATATCGTTTGAACATTTCAAACGATTTAGATTTATGTCTCATCAAAAGACATAACTGTATCTTGAAAGGTTGTCTGCAAATGTAATGAAATAACTGTACCCTCCTCTGGTACTAATATTCATGGGTCCGCATACATCAGTATGTACCAGACTTAGAATTTCTTTGGCCCGTTCACCTTTTCTAGTAAAAGGTGATTTTGTCATCTTTTCAAGAAGACAGGACTCACAAGTTGGAAGTGAACCATTTTGTTGCCCAGAAATGGAGCCCAAGAGGGGGGGTGAATTGGGTCTTTTAAAAAATTAAAACAATAATAAGATGGACTAGTGGTGCTTGTGAACAATGATGAATTCAATGCAAGATATTCAAAGCAATAGCAATAAACAAAAGAGCAAGAGAGGAAGAGAGCAATCACACACAAACACAAGGTTTATAGTGGTCGGTGCAAACCTAGCACCTACATCCACTCCCCAAGCCACCCTTGAGAATTTCACTATAATCCAAACAAGATTACAGTTGACTTGTTTTTCACAAGGCTCACAAGTCAAACCTAAGTTGGTTTTGTCACCTAGGCTTACCAACAAACCTTAATACTTGTTTGTCTTCGGGCTCACAAGTTAATCCTAGTTGGTTTTATCCCTTTGGCTCACCAACAAACCACAATAACCTTCTTTCAAGACACCCTTGAAAGCAAGGTCAAATCACAATGTAAAAACAGATATACAATTTAAAACTAAAACAAACTCTTCAAGAATAGAATGGAATCTTTGAAGCTCAAGTAGATGCTTTGTCTTGACTCTTCCTTGGAATCTCCTTCAAAGTGCCTCTTTTGGAATGAAGTAAGGATGAGCTTGTAGGCTTTTCAAGGAATCAAACTATAGAGGCTTTTGATGTGAAGTATTTGAGAGAATATAGGCTTTTGGCTTTTGAGTAGACTTGAATGCACTTCAATACACTTCCTTTACTTTAAAATGAGGTTGGTGGAGGTTAAATACACCAAGAACCTTCCAAAAAATGGTTTGTGACCGTTGGAACCTCGGAAATAGCCGTTTGGAGCTTGAAAAGCAAGTTCTGCAAGCCAGAAAAATAGATCCGTTAGAGCTGTCAGGCTGCAAGTGTCGACACTTGGCTGTCAGGTGTCGACACTTGGCTGTCAGGTGTCGACACTTGGCTGTCAAGTGTCGACACTTGATACACGGGTGTCAACACTTGACACAAAAATTCTCAATTACAAAGTTCTGTATTTTCAAAATTCTCAGGCCTTGAGTCGATACTTGAAAACCTAAATGTCGACACTTGGTGTCGACACTTGGTTCTGGGTGTCGACACTTGGCATGCCAAGGATTTTTGTCCGTGCCAAATGCTGAAGTGTTGATACTTGACTGTCTAGGTGTCGACACTTGAGACTAAAAAATCTCAGATTCAAGTGTAAATTGCCTCGAAAACATAAATATAATTCTTGAAAACATAAACACATAATATTTAAACATTTAGATGCCCTTTTTCAATGAAGAGGATGTCCGGATTCGTGAGAAATGCTCTATGCCATTACGTGCTATGACACCCAAGTTTTTGAGATTTTGAGGTGCTTCTTCCTGAAAACTCACAACTTGAAATCCTCATTAGTATACAATATGCACTCAATGTTTTGTTATTCATCAAAATCACTGGGTGGAGCCAACACATTTTCACTAAAGTCGATGAGATCCTCAGACTTCAACCTGTTTATCCTATTTTTTAATATGACCTAGCCTATAATGCACAAGTATGCATCACTGATATTATCTATCCTAGGGTGTTTGCAAGACATGTACACTACACTAATAGGTCGCGACAGTACATAAATACGATTATTCATAAATCCATTCATTACAACATAATCATTCCAAATGATTTTGCAAATGTCATTCTTTATTGATAGTTCATAACCATACATGGCCAATTGGCCTACAGAAATGATATTTAAAAATAAAGATGGATAATAATGATACTCATTCAAATGATTGTACAAGACTCGAAAACTAGTTTAAGGACTCCTAACGCCAGGATTGAAACTTGGCTTCCATTCCAACGTTCAAGAATCTCTCGCCATCCTTGAATCTTCTACTAACTTGAAGTCCCTGCAAAGAATTGCAAATGTGAATTAAACTTCCAGTATCCAGTACATAGTTAATAATATCGTAGATAGAGAAACTATAAGGTGTTGTCATATAAATACCTTGTCCAGCACCTGCTGGCTGCTTCCTCTTCTTGGACCTGTTCAGGTCAAGGAATGCAATGTAAAGAGGACAGTTTCTCTTCCAATGTCCCCACTTCTTGCAGAAGAAGCACTCCGCTTGGTTCTTATCATCCTTCTCCTTCTTGGCCTGACTGGGCCCAGAAGCATTCTGCACCTATTTCCCTTTACTTTTTTTTTCCCTTTCTTGAAGGGACGATGCCCTCTCGAAGATCCTCCCACTAGATCACCACCCATTTGTTTAGATGGTGGTCTTTCTCATAAGTCTACAGCAACCCCAACAGACTGTGGTAGTTAACTGCAGGCTTATTCATTCTATAATGATCGATAAAATCTAGATAGGAAGAGGGAAGGGAATTCAGAATCGCATCCTTCCCAAGCTGTTCATGCAAGGGACATCCAAGTTTGTCCAGGCACTCAATCATCTCGATCATGTACGATACATGATTAGTGACCAAGGTCCCATCACGCATCTGCGTGTTGTAGATAGCACAGGAGATCCTGTACCTCTTAATGTCATATGGTGTCCCAAAGGACTCCTTCAACCTTTGAAGGATTTTCTCTGGCTGGGCTTCCTTGAACTTGTGACTGAACTCGTCATTCATCGCTGCCAACATTATGCATCGAACAGTGGTCCTATCAGAGAGCCACTTCTGATAAGTGTCTCTAACTGAACCTCGAGCATTGGGAGCAGGGTTTTCAGGTGCCGGATCCAATATCACATACAAGATCCGTTCATGCTCCAGGACAATCCTGAGCCTTCGATACCAGCTATCGAAGTTGGGACCCTTAAGCTTCTCGTTATCTAGAAGAGACCGGAGTGACAGGTTGGAAGACATCTGAAAGAAAAATCAAAGCTAATTAGTGTATATGAAATATTAACCTAAAGACATGGACTTAGTCTAAAGGCCCTCCCACTAATTGTTCAGACTGGTAGCCTCTACTTCTAATCTGAGGAATTACTTTAATTCCTTAGTGGGTACTAAAGTCCAATATACAACAATGAGCTTGACTTTGGCCGGCCTACCCATGCGCGTCTAAAGGGAGATTTTTTAACCGATTACTCTCTCCAAAACCTCTAGTATTAGGTTTTGCACCAGGTGCACTTCAATCGGCATTTGGGCCTCCTATTGCAGGTCCCGGTTGGTCCAACCATAACATAATAAAATTCGAGCTTCTAACTAACGAATAATCAAGCCCAACTTTGGCCGCCCACCTGACCACCATTAAGAGAGTCGCACTGAGCCTCATATTAGGAACAGCAATTCCAATAGCCTGATGAACAGTCGATCTTTAGATCTGCCGAAGAACACCCAACTATTGGACCCTACCATCTCACTTAATGGGAGGCTAGGACTTGGTTATCCATATAACTTTATCCTTTTATGGACGTAATAATTTAGAATATTTAATCTTATTGTGATAGAAGAAGAGATGAAAAACATGGATCAACCTCCACTGACCATATCAGCAAACAAGGAGGGTTACTCATAACTAATGATCCATGGTTACCTAAATCAATCAAGACTGATTAACCTTGGTTGACATGGGTTAACACGAGTCAGTGAGCTATCTAATCAATTCTGATTAACCATATTGGCCAGTAAGTGAGATCATGGATTGGGTTCCAGTATTAACCGTCTTGCCTTAGACACCAACCGAGTTGGCCAGGTAAGAGGTAGCCCCAAAGAACCATGATCAAGATGCCAAACTATCTAGCACCATTGGTTCATCAAAATCGATTAGACTAGCTTAAAGACTTGGGCTGACCACTAAGACACAAATTAGGTCCATTTAGATCTATGGACTAATCAATCTAACTATTAGAGAGATCTATAGAGAAGAAACCCTAACTCATATTTGATTTGATTAGTTCTCTATATAGTTCAATGCATCTAAACATAGGTCTAACCCAATTAAGGAGCCAAAAGAAGCTAATCCATGACCCTTTAGGCTTATTAAAATGACTTAAAATCTTTGAATTATATTCCAGAGTTTTTGTCATTCTTAATTCTCAATTAAGTTTAATAGCCTTAATTAATCAAAATAATTTCAATTAAGAATGTAAAACAATTTTACAAGCATATTTTGAATTCACAATTTAGGGCATTATGGTCGAGTCGGCTCAAGCAGGGGTCGAGTCGGCTCATCCAGAACCAGAACAGACAGATTCATCTGTTAGCAGAAATGAGTCAGCTTGAGCAAGATTCGAGTCGACTCGAGCAAGATTCGAGTCAGCTTGAGCAAGATTCGAGTCAGCTCAAGCAAGATTCGAGTCAACTCATATGCAGGGGCAAAAAATAGTGACTTCAAAAATTCATGCAACTTATTTGAACAATTCAAATTTAGAGATTAAATATGATCCGAACAAAATTCTTAGATCTAATCTAAATTTGTTTTATGATCATAACATTAGATTAAAATATTTTTAATCTACATTTTCTTTTATTTTTTCTCTTCATGAGTCAATCATAAGTAGCACCCCTACATGCTATGGGAGACCCCATTGAATGGAAAGAGAGGGTTTTGTAGCCCTACTTCTCTCCTATGACCGGATGGCCATGGTGAAGCACTCAATCCAAGTACTTTAAAAATAAAAACATGATGTTAAAGCATACTAGCATTATTATACTATGATGAACCTGATGCTCTGATACCATTGAAGGTGAAAAGACACAACACCATACATACAATATACAAAAACAAGGCAGAAACAAACGCATTTTAAAATAATTTTAAAACATGCATACGGAAGGCTTGGTAGATCGATCTAAACGATCTACCAATCTGCCCGCAACAGGATCTAGTATAATAAAACATCATGCAATATAAACATCAAAGCAAGAGAAGAGCAAGGATATAAAAGTACCTTACTGTTATACCTTTGATAGATGCAGTGGCGGTGCTCAAAGGATGATGCTCTTAAGCCACACACGTGTCTAGCCTTTATAGGTAATCCACACCGAGGCTCGACTTTGACAAGTCCCTTACAGTGCTAGCTCCTTGGGATCTTTTGGGCTGATCTTCTTCTTCTTGGAAGACAAGGAGGAGAGGTGAAACCCTTCTTAACTAGCTCTCTTCCCAAGGCCTAGCTTGAGTGCTAGGAGTCCACACACCCAATGCCCAAGTCCTCTCAACCCTTTTCTTCCCTCTCAGAATCTCAGCAACAATGAGATTCAAAGACAAAAACAAAAGCTTCTCTAACCCAGCAGCCCTAAAATAACACTTATTTATAGAGGCAGTCAAGATAGGGAGTGTTGCCGCCTAGATCGTCGTGGCCGGTAGCTCTTACGTGGCCTAGGTGAGTGGGCTCCGTGCCAGCATCACCGGGCTCGTTGGTCGGAGATGATCAAGGGGAACATAATCGTAGTTGGGATGAAAGGGGCTTGGTACTGTAGTGGCCCTCCTGTGGGCCTCTCCGGTGAGGAGTAATCTTCCTCCTTATTGTCCCTCATTAGGCGATACCTGCAAAACAGGGAAGACCTGCACCGGGATTCCGGCAAAGACACTTCGACGATCAAGTCAGTGGGACGATCGAAGGAAATAAGGGGCCTCTGAGACGGAGAGCTTGGGGGACTCTCCGCTGCCAGAGGGTGATATACAATGTAAGAATGAAGAGAGTGTGTTGTCTCTTACCCCTCTTACCTCTTCCCGCTGCTCTTATGTAGACGAGCGGCTCTTGGTGCTCAGAGAGGCACGTTCTTTTTGGTATAGGCCTGTGAAGCTTCTGCAGGCCTGGGAGGCTTAGGTAGGTTGGTCAACTTCCTCCTTCTTGATGGTTCAGGAGGTTGGTGGAGGAGCATAGCGCCTTGGATGTGGCACTCCTTCCTGATTGGCATAAGCTGTGATGGGGGCTTTTAATATAGTCCTCCTTCATAGACGGCGGACTCAGTTTGGTAGAGATGGTGACGTGTCGGGCTGCCATCTAGCCTTCCTCCGTACCTATATTTTGAAAAGCATACATGGAATGGAATCAAATAAACCGTGGCACATGCTTCGAGATAAGGCAGGCGAGGCTCTTCGTGCACGTGGTTCGAAGTGTCCCGTCGTGAGGCTAGGCCGCATGGCTTCTCCATGCATGGCGAGGTCTGCAAGGCTAGGCCGCGTAGCCTCTCCATGCGCACGGGTCGAGGTGTGCGGGGTAGTCGCGCAGATCGAGGCACGGCATGCGGGGTCTCCCCCATGCACGTGGTTCTGGTCATTGGAGCAGGCGAAAATGAGATGCAGTCCCGCTGGCAGAGTCGGACTAGGCATGGGCGGAGCCGGGGCATGCCGTACTGGTGCGGGGGCGCACCGGGCGGAGCCGGAGTCGACCGGGTGTTCTGGACTGGGCGCGGAGGAGAGCGGGCGCCGGAGCGGGCAGAGCGGAGTGCCGACCTTGGTGGCGGACCCGGGAGTCGGAGCGGACCGGCACGGGCGTCCTGTCTGCTGGACTAGGCCGAATTGGATGGAAGATCGCCGAACTGGCGGGGGCCGAAGTCGAGGTGCTGCATGGGGCGGGGCGTTCCCAGGCGTAGAGGCGAGGTGGTGCGATCCCCTGCGGGCGATCGGGCGCGAGAGCTGGCGGAGCCGGAGTGGACCGACGCGGGGGAAGGTGGCACCGAGGTGCATCGGAGCTGGGGCGTGCCCTGGCACGGTTGCGGAGCTGTGGGCGCGCGAGGGTGCTGCCAGGTCGAGCTGGGAGCCAAACCGGCATGACCGGACCGGGGAACCGATCGCCGGATTCGAGCGGGGCAGGACCGGAGCTGCGAGCGAAGGCTGTGCTAAGGTGGGTTTCCCACGGGCGGAGGCGGAGTTGGGTGCACCGAACTGGGATGGTCGCAAGCATGGGCGGAGCCAGGCTGGCACGGGGCAGCCGCGGGCTTGCCCGGCTGAGCCGGTGCCGGAGCTGGCAGGGGTGAGCTGGGGCCGACCGTCGCACCGTTGGTGAGGTTGGAAGGAGCCGGAGTCGCCAGAGCTCGGAGGCAAGCCTCCCGTGGGTGAACTTGGTGCGGCTCTAGCGGAAGCCTCCCGCGAGCTCCCACGGGCGGACCGGGTGCCACTTGGGCGGAGCCTTGCCGGGCGCTGCCGAGGTCGGCCGAACGCCGGAGGAGCTGGGGTGGCTGGAGCCGGACACGGGCATGCCGGGCGGAGCCTTACAGGGCGCTGTCGAGGTCGGCCGAACGCCGGAGGAGCTGGGGTGGCTGGAGCCGACGCGGGCATGCCAGGCGGAGCCTTGCAGGGCGCTGCCAAGGTCGGCCGAACGCCGAAGGAGCTCGGGCAGAAGCCGACACGGGCATGCCGGGCGGAGCCTTGCGGGGCGCTGCCGAGGTCGACCGAACGCCGGAGGCTGGGGTGGCTGGAGCCGGACGCCGGGCATGCCGGGCGGAGCCTTGCGGGGTGCTGATCCGGGCACGGCTTCTTCCTGATGATGCTTGGACCGGGCGAAGTGAAGCCGGGCCGATCCGGAGAGCTTTGTCGGCCGAAGTTGGCTACCTTTCATGCCTGGCTGGGCTCCAGGCCAGGCTGCCGAGCTGAACTGAACTACCGAAGCTGGACTTCTCATGGTCGAAGTGAGGCCGAGGTACTGGTTCACGTTGAGGTGGGGCCGAGCCGAGCTGGGTTGAACTGCCACATGGCCGACTAGGGCGAGCCAGCTGGGCTGAACTGCCAGGCCGTGGGGCCGAGCTGAGCTGGCTGAACCGCCACGCCTGGCCGAGCCGAGCTGGGCTGACCGCCACATAGCGGGCGGACCGCAGCCGAGCTGGGCCAACACATGGGCCGACGTGGCCGAGGTGGAGAGCCTGACCAGATGGCGAGTGGAGAAGGCCGAGGCCCCGAGGTAGCTACCTGACCGAGGTGGAGAGTACGTGGCCGCGCCAGCCTCCAAGGAAGACCGTGTCAGGGCCGAATGATCTCGTTTACTACTATAACAGATGCCCCCACTCCCTGAGTCCAAAACGTCTTCGTTTGGATAAGGAGAGTATTATCACCCATTCGGCTATGCACCTTAGCGGGCTCTATACCGACTGCAAGAAGTTAGTCGCTAAATAAAACTGAACTTACCAGAGGTTAGCTGTTGGTCTTTGAAGGCCTAGGTGAAGGCATCGAGTATGGCTGTCCTTTTCACGAACAGGGAACATCGTGCAACACAACTTAAAAGGTGTTGTTTTCGAAACTTACTTACCTGTAGGTGTTTTTACCTTGAGTTAGGTGTTTCATGATGATGCCAGTTCTTCTTTGACCAGGTAGAAGGTGGTTCCATGGAGGCATAGGTTGGTGAGGTGTATAGCTTGGGTGCTCACATATACGACCGGGCATATAGTTGATGTGGCCTAGAACCTTTGATGAAGGTATTGAAGTCGCCAGAAGATAAGAGCCATCCCGGATGAGGAAGCCCAAGGAGCTGGAGAGAGAAATCGACTCCGGTCAGATGCTCGACCTCGGAGGAGCAACGCTCGACCACGGGGGAGATGTCCTGGCGGAGAAACTCAAGGGAGCAGGAGTTCGACTTAGGCTAGATGCTCGACCTCAAGGGAGCAACGCTCGACCATGGGGGAGCCACCCTGGTGGAGGAACTCAAGGGAGCAGGAGTTCGACTCAGGCCAAATGCTCGACCTTGAGGGAGCAACGCTCGACCACGGGGGAGCCACCCTGGCGGAGGAACTCAAGGGAGCAGGAGCTCGACTCAGGCCAGATGCTCGACCTCGAGGGAGCAATGCTCGACCTCGGGGGAGCCACCCGGCAGAGGAACTCAAGGGAGAACACGCGGACTGAAGTCCGAGCCTTCATGCTGGAACTGGGTTCCGAGGCATCTTCCAGACTGAAGTTCGGGATCACGTGGGGGAATCGGGTTCCGCGCCACCTTCCAGACTGAAGTCCAGGATCATGTGGGGGAATCGGGTTCCGCGCCACCTTCCAGACTGAAGTCCAGGATCACGTGGGGAACTGGGTTCCGCGCCACCTTCCAGACTGAAGTCCAGGATCACGTGGGGGAATCGGGTTCCGCACCACCTTCCAGACTGAAGTCCAGGATCACGTGGGGGAACTGGGTTCCACGCCACCTTCAAGACTGAAGTCCAGGATCACGTGGGGGAATCGGGTTCCGCGCCACCTTCCAGACTGAAGTCCAGGATCATGTGGGGGAACTGGGTTCCGCGCCACCTTCCAGACCGAAGTCTGGGACTTCGCTTCGGAACCGGTTCCACGCGAACTTCTGAACTGAACCCCGGGGCCGCAGGCTGGAGTTGAGCCTTGCACGACCTACCGAGCTGTTCTCCAGGATTTTGTACCAGAACGGGGTTCCGTTATGCCGGAACTGGGATCCGGGCTTCCTTCGTCAGACTCGGAGTCGGACAAATGAGCTCCTGTAATGATGAAGAGCAAAGTTGCACCAAAGATGAACTTTAATTTTGAGGAGAGATTCTTACATCCTCCGCGAGGTGGCAGAGTTGTTTGGCATGCTAGGAGGCGAGCCACAAATGGTTGGACCTTCAGAGCTACCTATGGACATCTCCGGACTATGGTCAGGAGGTAGATGCGAGGTTCAATGAAGAGCTTGGCTTCAGCTCGGCTGAATCAAGAGGCATGACTCCAGCTCGGCTCTATTTGATTTCAGCTTGGCTGAGCTGAGGAGCTTGACTTCAGCTCTTAACTTCGCCGAACTTGGAGTCGGACGGGTAAGTTCCTGTATTGGTGAAGAACAAAGTTGCACCAGAGAGGAACTTTAATTATTGAGGAGGGATTCTTACATCCTTCGTGAGGTGGCAGAGCTGCTGGTTCACCATGCTAGGAGGGCCGTGAATGGTTGGGCCTCCGAAGCTTCCCATGGTGGTTAGCCTTGCACATCCCTGATGCCCATGTCGCATGGAGGAACAGGACCACCCTTTGCATCATGTTCGCATGGTGTGGAGGGCAAAGTCCTACTCCAAAGTTTCGCATGATGTGCGTGAAGTGACCGAGCCTTCACTGCTTCTTCATTTCGGGAATCATGCTTCGTTCGTTGCCTTCCCCAACCATAGTAGGGGTTACTTTTCTTTATCTTCAATGGAGGTTGACCTTAGTAGGGAGCTTGATTGACTCTTAGCTTGAACGCGGAGCTTTGGCAGCTTCTTGGCTTTGGCACGGGACCTCTGGTGTTTCCCGTCTCGAGGTGTTGGAGAGCTCCCGAGAGCTTTTCCTGTAGAACCGTGACACGGTTTTTCATTGTGTAAATGTAGCGGAGAAGGAGTTACCTATTGAGCTCCAGTCATATGAATGGATAAAGATATGTTCCTTCCTTGAGCTGGTTGGGATCAAATTCGTCGGCCGCCCTCTTAGGAGAGAATGAGGCTCCTTTGCACGGAAGAATAGAACTCGGTTGCATGGGAGGAAGCTTCCGTTGCATGGGAGGAAGCTTCATGGGAGAACGAGGCTTTGTGAGAGAGCCCGTTGCATGGGAGCATGGTACCCCTTTGCGTGGGAGCTTGAGGCTCCATTGATGTATCATAGGAGGCCTTCCTTGGGAAGGGATATGACTCCTCTGCATGGGAGAACATGGCTCCATTGCATGGAGGAGTAGGAGCTCCGTGGCATAGGAGCAAGCTTCGTTGCACAAGGGAGATGAAACCCCTGTTGCATGGGGGAAGTTTCGTTGAATGGGAGCAAGCCCCGTTGCATGGGAGCATACTCCGTTGCATGGGCTTCTTTCTTCTTCACGATGGCCAGGTCCTTCCTCCCTCTTTTCTCTCTTTTTTTTTTTTTCTTCTTTTTTTTTTAGTGGGGCTCTTGGATGGTGGCACCGCCGGGAGGTGGCTCCATCCTTGGCCTGATGCCAGGTGCCCCGTCAAGGGTGGCGATGCACCTTCAAAGCTCAAGATTTTTGGTCGAGGCCGCTCCTTGGAGCCTCGAGAGAGAGGGAGAAGTTCTCGTGCCCCCATCCCCGTGCCCCGGTCTGCCCCCCAGGGACTAAGGACAAAGGTGGAAACCATCATCCCACCTTATTGAGGAGCATGGATCTTCCCCCTACCTGGCACGCCAATCTGTTGCCGCCTAGATCGCCGTGGCCGGTAGCTCTTACGTGGCCTAGGTGAGTGGGCTCCATGCCAGCATCACCGTGCTCGTTGGTCGGAGACGATCAAGGGGAACATAGTCGTAGTTAGGATGAAAGGGGCTTGGTACTGTAGTGGGCCTCTCCGGTGAGGAGTAATCTTCCTCTTTATTGTCCCTCCGTTGGGCGATACCTGCAAAACAGGAGATACCTGCGCCGGGGATTCCGGCAAAGACACTCCGACGATCAAGTCAGCAGGACGATCGAAGGAAATAAGGGGCCTATGAGATGGAGAGCTTGGGGGACTCTCCGCTGCCAGAGGGTGATAGACAATGTAAGAATGAAGAGAGTGTGTTGTCTCTTACCCCTCTTACCTCTTCCCGCTGCTCTTATGTAGACGAGCGGCTCTTGGTGCTCAGAGAGGCACGTTCTTCTTGGTATAGGCCTGTGAAGCTTCTGCAGGCCTGGGAGGCTTAGGTAGGTTGGTCAACTTCCTCCTTCTTGATGGTTCAGGAGGTTGGTGGAGGAGCACAGCGCCTTGGATGTGGCACTCCTTCCTGATTGGCGTAAGCTGTGATGGGGGCTTTTAATATAGCCCTCCTTCGTAGACGGCGGACTCAGTTTGGCAGAGATGGTGACGTGTCGGGCTGCCATCTAGCCTTCCTCCGTACCTATATTTTGAAAAGCATACCTGGAATGGAATCAAATAAACCGTGGCACATGCTTCGAGATGAGGCAGGCGAGGCTCTTCGTGCGCGTGGTTCGAGGTGTCCCGTCGCGAGGCTAGGCCGCATGGCTTCTCCATGCATGGCGAGGTCTGCAAGGCTAGGCGCGTAGCCTCTCCATGCGCACGGGTCGAGGTGCACGGGGTAGTCACGCGGATCGAGGCACGGCATGCGGGGTCTCCCCCATGCACGTGGTTCTGGCCATCGGAGCAGGCGGAAATGAGATGCAATCCCGCGGGCAGAGTCGGACTAGGCACGGGCATAGCCGGGGCATGCCGTACTGGTGCGGGGGCGCACCGGGCCGGAGCACCGGGCGGACGGGGCGAGGTGTTCTGGACTGGGCGCGGAGGAGAGCCAGGCGCCGGAGCGGGCGGAGCCGGAGTACCGACCATGGCGGCGAACCCGGGAGTCAGAGCGGACCGGGACGGGCGTCCTGCCGGACTGGGCCGAACCGGATGGAAGACCGCCGAACTGGCGGGGGCCGAAGCCGAGGTGCTGCATGGAGTGGGGGCATTCCCAGGCGTAGAGGCGAGGTGGTGCGATCCCCTGCGGGCGACCGGGCGTGGGAGTTGGCGGAGCCGGAGTGGACCGCGCGGGGGCAGGTGGCACCGATGAGGTGCACCGGCGCTTGGGGCGTTTTGCCCTGGCGCGGTTGCGGAGGCTGAGGGCGTGCGAGGGTGCGGCCAGCCGACGATGGGAGCCGAATCGGCATGACCGGACTGGGGCACCGATCGCCGAATTCGAGCGGGGCAGGACCGGATCTACGAGTGAAGGCGGTGCCAAGGTGGGTTTCCCATAGGCGGAGGCGGAGCTGGGTGCACCGAACTGGGACGGTCGCAAGCATGGGCGGAGCCGGGCTGGCACGGGGCAGCCGCGGGCTTGCCCGGCTGAGCCGGTGCCGGAGCTGGCGGGGTGTGAACTGGGCCGACCGTCGCACCGTTGGCGAGGTCGGGAGGACCCGGAGTCGCCAGAGCCGGAGGCAAGCCTCCCGCGAGCGAACTTGGTGCCGGCTCATGCGGAAGCCTCCCGCGAGCTCCCACGGGCGGACCGGGCACCAGCTGGGCGGAGCCTTGCCGGGCACTGCCGAGGTCGGCCGAACGCCGGAGGAGCTGAGGTGGCTGGAGCCGGACATGGGCATGCCGGGAGGAGCCTTGCAGGGCGCTGCCGAGGTCGGCCGAATGCCGGAGGAGCTGGGGTGGCTGGAGCCGGATGCGGGCATGCCGGGCGGAGCCTTGCAGTGCACTACGAGGTCGGCCGAATGCCGGAGGAGCCGGGCGGAAGCCGGACGCGGGCATGCTGGGCAGAGACTTGCGGGGCGCTGCCGAGGTCGGCCGAATGCCGGAGGAGCTGGGGTGGCTAGAGCCGGACGGGGCATGCCGGGCGGAGCCTTGCGGTGCGCTGATCCGGGCATGGCTTCTTCCTGATGATGCTTGGACCGGGCGGAGTGAAGCCGGGCCGATCCGGAGAGCTTCGTAGGCCGAAGTTGGCTACCTTTCATGCCTGGCTGGGCTCCAGGCCAGGCTGCCGAGCTGAACTGAACTACCGAAGCTGGACTTCTCATGGCCGAAGTGAGGCCGAGGTTCTTGTTCACCGCCGAGGTGGGGCCGAGCCGAGCTGGGCTGAACTGCCACATGGCCGATGTGGGGCCGATCCGACTGGGCTGAACCGCCACATGGCCGAAGTGGGGCCGAGCCGAGCTGGGCTGAACCGCCACATGGCCGAAGTGGGGCCGTGGTGAGGTCGAGGTGGAGAGCTGCCTGACCGAGGTGGAGAAGTCCGTGGCCGCGCCAGCCTCCAAGGAGGCAGTGTCAAGGCCGAATGGATCTCGTTTACTACTGTAATAGAGAGAAAGAGGAAGGAGGAGTGATTGGGAAGAAGGTCAAGGAGCATACCATATTGACTTAAACCATATTAGAAATGAATGATAATCATTCCATGAAAGTTTGGAGCCAAAATAGCTTGAATTTGAAATTCAAACCACGTCAAAACCTTCCAAAAACATCCCAAAAATGCCGTTCAGGGATTTCTGGTCGAGCAGAAACAAGTTGACTCAAACAGGTTCAAGTCGGCTCGTCCAGGACACAGAACAGTCAGAATTCATTCGAGTCGGCTCGAGCAGGGGTCGAGTTAGCTTGACCAAAAACAGAACGAGTCGACTCGAGTAGGGATCGAGTCGGCTCGTCCAGAAAACAGAATGAGTTGACTCAAGCAGGGGTCGAGTCAGGTCGTCCAGAAAAGTCTTCCGAAAATACTTCTTGTCACAGCCAAGTGTTGACCCCTCAAGTGTCGACACATGGTTAATCACATTGACTGCCAGTGACAACAAACGATTCTCAATCATCAATCAGCCTTAAGATCAGATAGAAACCCCTATGGTGTGTGACCCCATAGATTCGAACACTAAGCCGGTAGCACTGGAACACTTCCAGTACCAATCAAAGTCCTCATCTAGCAATGATACCCGACGTCCAAATAGGTCGAAGATGCAGAGCACCTCGCTAGAACCTCTAGCATATGGTTTTTGACCTCATAATGCTCAGGATGATCTAGGGTTCGACTGCCAATCCTAATTTGGTTTATCCAGATCATGTCTCAACTTTACAAGTTCTGTGACTCCACACAAGAACTATCTTGGCCAAGGATTTGCTAAATTGAGAAATAATGAGCTATTCACTCCAAACTATTTGGAGGGATCAATTCCATCTTAATCTATCACCGCTCCACAAGTACTTGACTGCACCCAGAAACCTTCCATCACTGGATTAGAAATCTAGGTAGTCCGGCACCAAAGTATAGTGAGTTGCTTGCAAGCTACCATGGTGATCTCAGGTCTTAGGGATACATATATCCATATCCCTTCGCGAGCAATCCTTTAGTAGAAGGGAGATCCGCAGATGGTCATGTTCAGTGAGATGTTACACATTTCACTTGCATGTCATACCAGTATCTTCACACTCCTTGGTTAAGAGGACAACCAACAAATGTGATATACAACAACCTACACTTAATATATTGTCGTCCTATAACAATATATCATTTGGTTGTGAACCAGTTTAAGAACTACTTGATATGTCCTCTCTATATCAAACAATGTAGTTTCAAGGACTCCATGATACAAGAGTTCATTTCAAGAAAATGCAAATATGATGAATAGCTAAAAAGAATAATTTTTATTCATTAAAAATCATATACAATTACAAGATAGCACAACTGTCTATAGCTTAGACGATTGGCTTTGGGACACAATTCCTAACAGATACTTCAGCCGTTCTATTTGAAACTCTTTCTGTGTGCTAGCTTGAGTCGACACTTGCACTGCCATAAGTCGACACTTGAACTGAGAGTCGATACTTTGAGTCGATACTTGCTGGGATTTTTTTAAAAATCACTGAACTTCTGCTGAGACCTTTTTGAGCCGAACTCTTTAAGTCCTTTAAAAAGCATTTCTCAAGTACTTAAGTCCATTTATAAACTGATCTTTCATCCATACAAATGGGTTCTTCATCATTTGACAAACAATCCAATTTAGTTGTTTTAATGAGTATCTTTTTCTAGTAAACACACTTCAAGGAATATGTTAATACTCAACTTATACTTGAGTATTTTGCTTATCATCAAAATCAATAACGGAGTCAACAATACTATTTTGTATTTAATAAAAGATATTTACAAAACTTTTAAATAGAGCTAAAAACATGTTGGATTTTATTCAATAGCATCTGCATTTGATTTAACTTGAATTCGAATATATATAATGGGTCCGATCAAATTTAGAGAATTAGTTAAATTATCCGCGTCGATTTCTATCAATTTTTGAATTTATATTTAGATATATATTTTATATATAACTAAAATTTTGGATTGTTGATTTCAATAAAATTTTAAAGTATAATTATTTTTTTACATATAATATTTATCCATATCGATTTAAACAAATATAAATATATTTAATATTTAATTTATTTTTATATTTATTTAAAATAAATATAGATATTAATTTTTATATTTATTTAATATTATATTTGTATTGATGTCTATGAAAAAATATTTATATAAATATGAATATATCGGTATGTGTGTCGATGTGTTTTCAATTCTATTTTTGAGCATAAAAGATAATGACTGCTAACCGTTCCGTGTCAAATTAAACTTGAAACAGCAAGCATGAGTGACAATGACTGCAAACGGTTATATGTAAGCCAATTAATATATTTGTAACTTATGCTCGGAAAAATGTTACGGTAACTATCACATGGAGTCTCGTTTATTTTTCATAATTTCTATTATAAATAAAAAACTTAGATTAAATTATGTGTATATATATAATTATTTGGTCTTTCTAAAATTAACTGTTATTAAATACAGCCAAAAAAAATTTAAAATAAATTTAAAAATAAATATCATAAATCAATTTTCTTTGCTCGATTATTTTATTTTATTTTATTTTTCATTAATTTTTTAAATTATTTAAAAGAAGAGCAGTTCATGTGCATGGTTAATTTTTATTCGAAAGATCTAGATGGAGCCAATGAAATGGGACTAGGAGGTCGATCGAATCAAAAATCATCGATTTGGGTCTGCACGTATGCATAATCATATTTTGTCCAAAGGCTCAAGAAAGGGACAGAGCTTGCATGGTCGATCATATCAAAGAGTACCCATCCAAATTTATATGCATGCAATCGTAAAGATCCGGCACTTAGATGGGACGAAGGATCACCCGTGAGATTCTTAGATACAAAGCAAGCTTACAAGTGCAAGAACAGGTCGAGACTCACACCGCATGCATACAATAGTAAAAGTCCTTTACTTAGATGGGACGAAAAATCATTCGTGAAATTCTTAGATAAAGCAAGCTTACAAGTGCAAGGACAGGTCGAGACTCATACTGCATGTGCACAGGATTTAAATCTCGGTAGATACGATATCGGCATGCACCAGCACACCCTAGGTGTGAATCTAAGATGGTCAAGACATGCACCTTACATGTAAAAAAAATAGGCTAGGACTTGCATCCCATGCATGTAAACTCGAGTCACTTGCATCCCATGCATGTAAACTCGAGTCCATCGCGCATGTATGGATATGCATTTAATATTTTAAAAAAAATTAAATTTAAATAATATTATAAAAAATATTTAAATTAATTATATATATATTTGGGATACATGGAAAAAGTTGGTGATAACTCAAATAATAAATCTAAGTGGATACTCCGAGTATTCGTCTTCCTTGGTACCTCATGGGCCTCACATGGTGGTCACCCTTTCAATTATTTCATTCACGTGTCGAGCATTTATTCCCTGGGCTCGATATTTCCAATTCGTACATACCGTGATGAGGACTTCCACCTTCAGTGGAAACCGATAAAATCTTCTATGTGGTCTATGCGACTCCTTGTTTTCGTCGTGGGATCCAAGCGTCCGGCGTTGTCCTATCTACTTATTTCAGCGTGACGGGATAATCGAACGGACAGGATGGACGTACGGGGAAACACCGAAAGCATTCTATTTTTTTTTTTTTTGGTAAAGCACAGCGAATCTACTTGAGCAGAATAATTCGTTTCAAGGTTTCGTACTTAAATAACTTTCCAGTTTTCCGTTGGAGACGTCGGAATGACGCAGGCATTTTCGTAATTTGAGAAAAGCAAAGGACTGTTTTAATCGGTCCCGTCTATATAAACGCAGATAATATCTTCCGCCGGTAACCGTTCCGGAAGATCTGAAGCTGAGGAAGAAGGGTGAGGAATGGGTCTCAAGGTATTCGATAATAACTCGTCTATTCCATTGTTTTCTATTAAAGTTTTTAGCTTTTTTTGGTGATTTATTGCTTATGTTCAAGTTTTTGAAGAGGTGTTCGTGAGATCAGTGTTTCTTTCTTGAACGATGGCTTCGTTTGAACAACCATTTCTCCTTGATTCGTGTCTCACGTGTAGTATTTTGAGTTGCTTTTTTGGAAAAAAATTATTGGGTTAGATCGAAAGAGAATTTTTTGAGGAATAGATCGAAAGAGAATTGGTTCAGTGATTTTTTTATGAGATTAGATTGTTATTGCTTGGTACTGCACTGGTTATAGTGATTCTTTTTCCCGATATTATGATCTCTATAGTTTTTGAATCTCTCTCGCTTAATATTTATTATTTCTTAGATCTGGATCGGATATGTTACCCCTAGCCTCTTAGGGGTGGTGGGTATCATAACAAATTTTTTGTTATTTAGATACATGAGTTTTTTTGTTATTTAGATAAATGAGTTTTTGATAGGTTTAATTGTGGATAAAATCTGATAGTTTGTATATGGCCAGCGATGTTAACCGATATTTTTGTGAAGATCTGGTGCATCCTCTGTTTTTGTGATAAGTTTGCTTAGATGCTGTGTATTTCTTACTCTTAGCTTTTAACAATCTCTCTAGAGTATATAGAAAATTCTTTTCAGAAGAAGATTAATTTAACTTTCAACTCCTCTCCCCTGTTTCTTCCCTTCCCCTGTGCATCTGCCAGTATCCTGTTGAAGTTCTTGCAATCACGAGAATGTGGGGTCATGTATGGTGCAATCACTTGCCGTTGGTTTTCACAGACCAAGAAATATAAATGTTGCTCAAAATATTTTTGAGAGAATGTCTCAAAAAGATCAGGTGATCTTATATGATTTCTGAAAAGAAGAAAAATATGGAAAGAAAAACCAAAGTTTTTGTTTTTGTGGACTAAATCCTGTTTAGGGCCTATGATTATGTGAGATGATTCCATGCCTGGTACAAATAGAGTGGAATTGGTATCATCATTTTCTTATCTATATTACAAGTAGCTTGTACATAATCTGAACTGTATAATTTAATTTGTTCTAATTTGAGCTATAAAGCAACCCCAAATCTTTCTGCCACAAGCCTGTGCCTTTCATTGTCAGTTGTATAAGAAATATTAAACTGTCATGATTAAGACATTCATAAGATGTGTGTACACCAAATACATTTTTTTACCTAGATGATTCTATAATTTGTTAATGGACTTATCAACATAGGTATATTGTTTTCTGCATCAATGAATTTGGTGATTGGCTTCATAAAGAAAAACATTTTGTTTAATCTTGGTGCTAAAATAGTGAAAAAGCTGAAGCACCAGAGATACATGATATTTCTTAAATTTCATGCAGAACTCAAAGTGGGAATACAATGGATCTTAACTATAGGAGAGGTCTAAAGTTTAAACTTGACTGATCATGAATAAGCTCCAAATTTCTCAAAATGAATTTATGATATTTTAGAACAATGATAGATATGTTTAAAGCATGCTTTAAACAATGTGATGATGTTGTGTTGATATTTATGATATTATCATAAAAAGAATTTATGATATTTTCTTCTTCTTTATTTCTTTCTTCCCTCTTTCCTTTTGCTTCTTTCTTTTTTTTCCTTTTCTTCTTCTTTCCTTTCTTCTTTTGCTTCTTCTTTCCTTTCTTTTTTTGCTTCTTCTTCTTCCTTCCTTTCTTGAAATCTACTCATCAATCATCTTGGTTCATCCTAAATTTCTCCAGCACAGATGGCTTTTTTTGAATATGTTCAATAGTTGCCCAACTCTACAAGAGTTTTTCAGTCCAATTCATGGCATAATATATGGTAGTTGAGATATAATTTTTTAGAATCTGACATAATATAGTTGTGCTTGATGTTGTTGGTTATGCATCAGACAGATCCTTTATATTTGCCAAGAGTTCCTGCTTTCTGCATGTTGAAACATTTAGTTGATTCAATGTTCTAATGGATGAACCTTTATTGCAAGAACAATTCCAGGCTCATTCTTTACGTCCTTTGTTGTCATTAAATTTTGGCATGTACTGAGAGTGCATTCTTCAACCCCTTCTAGCCAATTAGGTTGGGTGTGATGAGATTATTTTACTTTGCACGTAAGTTTAGAGAAAGGCAATATATTTGTACGAATGTAAATAATTCTTGATTGTTGGGTAGTTTTATGGATTATAGCTTCGAATGATCAAGAGTGCATAAACTCTCCCTTTTCCCTCGATATCATTTCTTGTGCTCTCTTCATCTATTTTTTCTCCTCCATTCTCTCTCTCAACTGTCTGACTTTTCTTCCTCCCTCTTCTGATTTCTCAAGATCTCTTTCCCTCAATTGCCAATTCTCTCAAGCACATATGTCTTTCCAATACTACAGTTCCAATATGAGTGGTCCATATCAATTTTCCCTTTTCCTCTCCTTGCTGGGAATAGCATCTCTTTTCTTATAATAATATAAACACTTCAAACATGAATGCTAAATGCAGTACATGAGTTTGCTTCCATTCTTCAACTCTATGTGCTAGTTGCCTCAATACATCCTACAATTCTCCTCCAAAACCAGGTGCAATTTTCATGCATAAACTTGATACTTACCAATCAATGAGTCTCCCCGCTTTCCTCCAATTCATGGATTTCAAGATACAATATACTAGTTAATATGCATCTTGCACAGGATCTTACATGATATGATTATGCTTGATGATTTACTTATGCATCAGATTAGACTCCCATTAGTAATGCCAAGAATTATGTTTTCTGTATATGCAAACAATTAATTGATCGAATGCCATAATGGATCTTCTTTTGAATTTCATTGCAGGAGGAGTTTGAAGAATATGCTGAGAAAGCTAAAACTCTACCTGAAAATACTACCAATGAGAGCAAACTAATCCTCTATGGGCTTTACAAGCAAGCGACTGTTGGACCAGTGAATACCAGTATGACTTCATTCCCATCAAATTAGTTGGTTGTTCAATAGAAAAAATTATGTGCATATAATTCGATATAAATTATTCCCTCCCTTGTAACATTCATGTTGATCCATTTTGACTTGTTTAACATACTGGACACTGTTTTTTGTCCTTCTAAAAACTTCTGTTACACGTTTGTATATGGTAGAGAAACCATGACACTGTACTTTGTGATGGGATTCAGACTTGCAACTATATCTTTCCACTGCCTCCATCCATCTGCCTACATTCTGGTCTGTTTGTAAGATATTTGCTTGAGCTATCTACTGTAAGATCTTTTGCTCCTCTTTTCATTAATAACCAATTATTTATAGATTGGTTGCTTAACTTGGAATTCTGGCCCATGAAAGTGTTCTGATTGTCAAATGGCTCTTGTCATTGTTAATCCACTTTATTTACTGATTCTCATTGACACCAGATATTTGCTTCTGGTAAAGTTGTATTTATGTGTTTGCTTAACTTTTCTGGTCATGGCAATCCTCTGTTCCAGTTGCTGTGTTCCTTTACCACCTAAGGCAGCCCTTTCACTTATTCCACTTTAACCTGCCCACCACTTGAAAATTGCCCTATTGATTCCTAGGGCAAAGTGGGTATTTTGAGAAGTTAGCAGAGTTGCATTTTCCATGGAATAAACTACTCCATGTAATTTCTCCCAACCTACATGGTGTAGTAGTTTATTCCTGTGTGAAGTGGTCCTAAACCGTTAATTCTGGACTAACTGCACAACCAAATGCAACCTAACTGTTTTCCATTCTTGATTTTAATGTATCAGTGTTCTCTAGAGAGAGATGGCAGGTGGGATATACATACATACATATATATATATATATATAATATAATATATATATATATATGTATATATATATATATATACATATGTATATACATATAACATATATATACATATGTATATACACATATATACATATATATAATATGTATATACATATATACATATATATACTATGTATATACATATATACATATATATACATATGTATATAATATATACATATTACATATGTATATACATATGTATATACATATAGACATATATACATATGTATATACTATATACATATATATACATATGTATATACATATATATGTATATACATATATACATATGTATGTATATATATGTATATACATATATATACTTGAAAAAAAAAAACCCAATGAAAAAATTGAACTGTACTACACATTTCTGTTGTTGTCTAGGACAAATTAAATATATTTCCTGTCTCATCAATGAACCTATCTTTAAAGGATATTGTGATGATGGCATCTTAAGATCCATCTAATAATTGGGATACCTTTATGACACAAATTCCATTGATTGTCAGTTGAACCTTGGCTGTGTGAAATATTAAATTTAAAAATTTAGTTAGTCCAAACTAGTAATTTTAATCATGGTTTACAAATTTGCCTTTGTGGTGAAGTTTGTTTTACCGTATTCATTCATTCCAACATTCATTCATGTGTTACTTTGTTTATTTATTTAACTGACTGAAGGTTGACTCAACCACTAGATATTTTGTAAATAAAGTTGTATAGATGCGGTAAAATGCAAATCTTTTGGCACAGGTCCCACCTAAAAAGCTGAATTTAATAATCAAGAAATAAAAAGATCACTGATCGAGTAGTTTGATCTAGAAGAATTATTGTCATGTAGCTTGAAGCAGTCAGAGAATTAAAGATAAGGGTCATCCAAGACTTCAAGGAATATTATTACCAAGAGGATTCAGACTCTTCCTCTAGCTGTTTTGATCCCTTTGAGCAGAGGCAGTAAGTCTATGTTAAATTAACTCTGAACTGACCTTAAGTTTGTCGTGCATCTTCTGTTGGAAGAACTCATCTGTTCTGTGTTTAATCCTGAATCTCAATCAAAAGACAAATCCTTTGAGCATTGTGTTGTTTTGTTCTCTCATTCACCCTAAAGATTTTCCAGAATGATGTGTGATTAATGTTTCTTGTAGCTCCTGGCTCTCAATTATAGTACCAAGTAAACCAATATAGCTGATGTTAGTCTAATAAATAACTGTTATATGCATTGTCAGCTTCACTAGCACCCACAACCAGACTGATGTGACTACTCCCAGCTTTCTCTTCTTCGAGTATGTTTCTTTTCATGTTCTTTTTTTCTTTTTCACCCCGCGGGTTTGCTCCAATTTTACTTAATAATTTTAAAACATTTTCCACAATTTCAAAATCTTATAAAACTCAATGTTATCTGTTTTTTCTGTGCCCTAAATCCATTAGATCTGTCATTATTCATAAAATCACCACTTTGGTGTGTTAGGTCTGACATAATGTAAATAATCACTTTTGCATTACCTCTTAGCATCTGTAAGTAGACACTTCTATAGGTATGTTTCTTTAAAACTCACTCCAATTTTTGTGTTTTACTTTTGGTGATTTGACCTTTAATCTGATCTCTTCTGTCTGCTTTAAAGAAAACCTATCACTCTTACATTTTATCATTTGCATGAACTGTTTCATGCTCAATATTTAACATGAATCTTGTTCCTTTTTTTACAGGCCGTCCTGGCATGTTCAATATGAAGGACAGAGCCAAGTGGGATTCTTGGAAGGCTGTCGAAGGTTCTGAAAACCACCTGACAGACATGCTAGTCTTTGTTGCAAGTTTTGGTGCATCTTAGTTGTGTATATAATTGCTTATTACTGTCAATGACATCTACAGGGAAATCAGAGGAGGAAGCCATGAGTGACTACATCACCAAGGTGAAGCAATTGCAGGAAGAAGCTGCTGCTGCTTCCTGAACAGTCTCTGATGCTGCTTGAGCAAATAACTGCTACTTGCTGTCCTGTGTTGTATCAGGTTGACCAGTGGTTATCTAGTTTGAAGTTTGAATCATGTAATGATGTACAAGCCACATTTCCTTTGTCACTAATAATGGATGATGCTTCCTGATCATAATCTATGTATGTTCTGCATTAGCACTGCATAACTTCTCTGTTAGATGTATCTCAGCTTATTTGTGGACTTCGTGAAATATTTCTTTGACTTGGTATCAGAATTGAAATATCACCAGAGCTCACTGGTTCTGCTCTAGTTTAGCATGTCAGTGCATTGAGGGAAAGCTGGAAGAGGATTCAATAATGGTGTCCTTCGCTACATGTTTCTACACTTAACAGGCTGCCTGATTTGTGATCACTTTTCGGCTACATTTCATTTATTAGGTCAAAACCGCATAAAATATTGTGAAAGTTCAAGGAAATTAGGTTCAAATTTGTAGGAACAAGATAGATTGCAATGAGATGACATCTGGGTCCGTTGACTGTTTCAAGTTTATTAATGTGATCTGTCGTGTTTTGTATTCTAATTTTCCAACTTCTAAATATTTTGTTTAGAAAAATATAGGTGAAAGGGTATCTATGGCAATATAGGATTTGATGGAGATTTTGGAATGGAGGATGAGCATACAATGCCTGTTGTTGTTGTAAATTCTGGTTCAAGGTTGGAGGTGTCGCCGCAAATTCCGGCTCAATGTTGGAGTTATTGATAGGAGTTGTTGCTCCAACGAGAACCTTTTGATATTTAGATATTTAAGTTAGGTATTTGAAAATCTTTCGATACTTAAGTTAGGTATCTGAAATAGAAAGAAAGTAATGAGTAAAGATAATTTATTTACTTAGATTCTTGGAGCTTTAGTTATTTATAGTAGATGATTGGGAAACCATTAACACCATGAGATTTTGGCTCTCATCTACTTTTTATATGGGAGTTATTTGAAATAGAAAGGAAGTAGCGAGTAAGATAGTTTATTTACTTGGATTCTTGGGGCTTTAGTTATTTATAGTAAACGATCAGGGAACCATTAACACCATGAGATTTTGGCCCGCATCAACTTTTATTGTGGGAGGTGGTTATTAATTTTGACCTTATCTTCATGGTATGGATGGTTTTTATATATATCAGGAGACCAATCAATTGAAATTATCAGGGTATATGTGAGGAGGCTAATCAATTGAAGTTGTTAGGATAGATCATGTAATTGATAAGATCTGAAGTAATCGGCTAAGTGTGTAGTCTAAGTATGAAGATGCATCAAAAGATGGGTTAGCTTGGCATGAAGATCGACCACCTTTAAGATAGCATCTTGACCATGGGTCTGAGATATCGATAGTAACCCCAAATAACAAGTCAGGTGAAGGGAGCAACTTTATAGTCATATCTTAGACGTAGGGACTCTCGCTTGTGCATCCCGGTAAGGTGTCATGTCCTTCATTTAATGCAAGCAACGGAAGTAGCCAAGGATAAGTTAGAACAAGAAGTCGAAATAACTAAAAAAATTGATGATAAGGCCAAGCTAGAGACCAGAGCAGCAGAGGTGGCAAAGAAAAAGGAATGAGAAATCTTCAGAATAAAAGCTGATCAAAAAGCTAATATCGCTAAAATGAAAAAATTGAAGGCTTCACTGAAAAGAGGTGAAATTGAAGCTGCGATGAAGAAGAAGAAGAAGACAGAGGTTGAGAGCAGTGTTGAAGATCAGATGTCAAAGGCCATGAACTTGCCAAGCCATAGTTTTTTTCCTTTTTTTTTTGGATGCAACTCATCTGACCTCTTATAAAAAGGTCATTTTTGTAATACTCTTGGAATAAAGAAGTTATTTTCCTTAATAAAGTTTTGTAGCTATTTTGTTCTAAATTATATTTGAGTGAATCTTTTGATTGGCAATTCCGATCTGAAGTAATTGTCGAATCTTTTTGGCTCGTAGATTCACTCTAGTAATTTGATCCGAGATGATTGTTGTATCTTTTTATCTCATAGATTCATCCTAGCAATTACTAAACATTTTTGGCTCAAAAGTTCATTTGGCAATCCAATCCAAGGTAATTACTAAACCTTTTTAGCTTTTAGGTTTATTCAGACAAGCCAACCCGAGATAATTATTGAATCTTTTTGGTTCATAGGTTCATTTGGGCAAGCTGATCTGAGATAATTGTCATTCTAGCAAGCTGATCCAAGGCAATTACCGAACCTTTTGACTCATAGGTTCATTCTGGCAAGCCGATCTGAGATAATTGCCGAACCTTTTTCGCTCATAAGTTTATTTTGGTAAGCCGATCTGAAATAATTGCTAAACCTTTTTAGCTTATAGGTTTATTTTGGCAAGCTGATCCGAGGCAATTGCCAAACCTTTTTAGCTTATAGTTTCATTTTGGCAAACTGATCTAAGACAATTGCTGACTTTTTTGGCTTATAGGTTCATTCTGGTAAGTCGATCTAAGGCAATTGTTGATTTTTTTAACTTATAGGTTCATTCTAGCAAGCCAATCTAAGATAATTGCTGAACTTTTTTGCTCATAGGATCATTTTAGAAACCCGATCTGAGATGATTGCTGAACCTTTTAGCTCATATGTTCATTCTGGCAAGCCGATCTAAGACAATTACCGAATCCTTTTGGCTTATAGGTTCACTCAGACGAGCCAATTTGAAGAAATTGCCAAACCTTTTTAGCCCATTGGTTCATTCTCGAGACAATTGTCAAACCTTTTTAGCTTATAGGTTCATTCTGGCAAGTCGATCCGAGATAATTGTCGAATCTTTTTTGCTTGTAGGTTCATTCTAGTAAGCCAATTTGAGATCATTGTCAAACCTTTTTGGCTCATAGGTTCATTCTGGCAAGCTAATCCGAGATAATTGCCAAAACTTTTTGGGTCATAGTTTCTTTCTAGCAATCCGATTCAAGGTAATTGTCTAGCCTTTTTTAGATCATTTGTTTGGCTCCAACGAGCTTCAAGATTCACCATCGAGCTATCCCATAGTAACATCCTGGCTATAGGTCAATTTCCATAGCTTTCGTAAGTTTGTGGACCTGGAAGAAAGAAGAATATGGTAATAGGTGAGGGCTTTAATGCCTCCTACCATAAAACTTTGAAGAGTTTGGTTTCTTTGGAGCTTAGGCTTCTTGGGAGCCTAGCTTTGGAAGATAGGCCTCCAACTTGGCCTTGGGCTTGGCCTTCACCTTGGCTTTGAGCTCGATCTTGGTCTTCATCTTGGCTTTACCTTAATAGATTGGCCTCGGTTACCACGTGTGCATCAATTACAACACATATCTTATCATTCACATGAATATCTCCATACCCCATTATTTCTGGAAATGATAGAAAGAGGAAACGATATCTTTCAGGTTCTTGGATGTAAAGAGAGAGAGGGTATTGTTGCTGTAGATCCTGTATTTGCTAGTTTAGCTCTTGAAACATGTGATCAATATCGACATCATGCACAGTGCATGCTTTCGAATGTTGCACAAGGATGGCCAGGGGTGGAATCCTTCTCGAAGTTGAGAGTAGGCGATTGCCTCTAAGCTTGCTCTGGAATTCTGGGCCCACTTTGTTGCGTTAATCTCTCCTACTTCAAATTCTATAGGGAAGGAGAATAGGACATCACAGGAGGTGGCTATGGTTGCTCAATCATGGTAGGAGGTTTGCTGTTGTGGTGTAGGATGCATCTCTTGCCATGATCATTGTTCCACTATATTGTTTGGATCACAGTGGTCAAAGTGTGCACCTACTAGAACAATGTGTTGAACTGGTCGGCACCTACCCCTATGACATGCAGAGGTAGTGGTGCTAGCTGCGATGGTGATGCGGGAGCCTTGTTGTTGACATGAGTTCATTTCTTGAGGAGGTAGTGTTGGAACGCCATGAAGAAACTCTACATGGTGCCATTCCGAAGGATGAATGCTCACTTGGCTTTCCAAAAAATAAGAAGGGCCCTTCTTTTAGCGCCAATCTATTACTGTAGATTTTGGCTTAAGGTCAAAGGAGCCGACTGACAGGAGTCACTATTGGAGATACCTGTATAAAATTTTCTAGCTAGAGGTTTGCTTCGACAAGGATCCTCTGATGCTCATGTTAAGTAGATGAAATAGAAAGGAAGTAGTGAGTAGAGAGAGTTCACTTACTTGGATCTTTACGGCTTTGGCTATTTATAATAGATGGTAGGAGAACTGTGAGATTTCGAAAGTATTGGGCTATTAATTATACTATTATGAGCACCAGATTTTAGGCCTTATCTACTTTCTCATGGATGGTTGTTATTATTTTTGGTCTTATCTACATGGTATGGATGATTTTTGTATATATTGGGAGGCCGGTTAATTGAAGTTACTTGGGTGGATCATGTGACTAATAAGATCTGAAGTGATCATCTAAGTGTGCAATCTAAATATCAAGACGCGTCAAAAAGATGGGTTGGCTCGGTATAAAGGTCAGCCACCTCCAAGATAGCATCCTCATCATGGATCCGGGATATCAATAGTAACCTCATAACAATGCCCATTATAAAGATGGCTCATGGTCATGCATTTCAGAAGGCAGGATATGTTGGCTTGCTCGTGACTCTAAGAGCAGGGACTAATATAGAAGGGCATTTTGACAAGTGTTTTATTTTTTCCTTGTCTTGGTTATTTTAATACTACACCCTATTTCATGTCTCTCTATTATATAAAAATCCACTATTTTATATCTCTATTGCACATGAATCCTCCCTTATGCATGTTAGCAAATCGAGCCAATTAATCTTATTACCGTGTTGCCCCTAATATCGCCACCAACCTCCCAATGCCCTCCTCCCCTTCTTTCCCAAAAAATGTTTCTAGGTGCCCAACTTTGATTAAAAGCAACACCATAATCAACCAACCCTCGTATTTGGCAATATAATCCTGCAAGTTATCACCAAATCTTGTGCAAGAGAATTGTTCATGTGCACATAACAGGGGCCCTCTAGCATTAACTCATCTTCCTCTGCCTCCAAATTGAGTTTGAGATGCCAAATTTCCATGAGTGTGTCTTACCTTCCTCCTCCCCTTCCCATTTCTACATCCCCCTCCTCGTCCTTTACGATTTGAGCAAGAAATGCCCCACTACCATGAGGGATGTCTCCATGTCTTGTTCTTCATCCTCTTCCTCGTCTATCACTATTATGAGCCCATAATTCCCCACCTTTGCTGTCACCACTCCTCCCTCGCATGCTCTTCCCCCTTCACACTTGTAATGACCGAGTGATGGCCCATAACCACATGGATCGTTTGTTCCTCCCTGCCGTCCTCTCTCTTCCTTTACTCCTCTATCTTTGAGACAAACCGACAATACCCGATCACCATTAGGTTCGCACCCACCATCGCCACCATCTCTTTCTCCTTACCATCCTCCCTTGCCTCCCCACAGTAAACATGTCATTTTCTAGATTTGGTTACTTGTCTTCAATCTTGGACCACAATTAATTACTTTCATAGAATATATTTTGATGGAGTTCTTTTTGTTTTTTGATGGAGTACTTACGTAGAATATTAATATATTAATAGAGTATTATTGAGGATAAAAGATAAGTTTATTTGACTCTACTTACAAATATGTTTCAAAAAATTTAATACATATTTAAGGCATATAACCGCAAAAAAACCCTATTTTGTTAAAAGATAACTGGGCTTTATCTTAAAAAAATACTCATGAATGCAAGGAATCATCTTAGTGTATTATTTATGACACTCAAAATATTATTATTTTCAGAAGTGACCGAAAAAGATTTTGAATTGGCTAAATGTATACATTTGTCCCTTGTAGTTCTACAATACTATTTTTCAAACAAAATGATAAAATTTATGCATGGATCAAAATATTATAATACTGAGCAAGCAAGCAATGCAACTTGCATATTAGGTCCTAACATCTTTCTTACAGGCATAACAAGCTTTTAATTCTTTCAATTTGCATGTCAATGCTTACCCATCATACATATTGGTCCTTTTATTTATCTACCAAAATTGAAGTGGTAAAAGGGCTAATGTATACTTGTTTGCCTTTCAAGGAGAGAGAAAATTTAAGCTTTTCAGTCCAAAGTTAAATTTTAGAGTTTCTCAGTGGCACCCATTTGCTTGGTTGACTGTCACATCTCCCAAGGACTTGCCCTTGCAAGAGGTCGAGGATTTAAATTCTAGACATTTGATACTAGGTTAGCAATCAGGACAAGTCAAACAAGGTACGACTCAAATCAGATATATGATAGATTAAAAATTTATCAACTCGAACATGATATGTTATTAAATATGCCAAAAATCAAAATTTAAATTTAACAATTTTGTTAAACATGTAATCTAGCTTGATTTAAAATGGGTTGAAATAAATTAAATAAGTTAAGAAATTTAAGCATTGCCATCCCTATTTGATGCCGGCCCCGAACCTTTGTTCAAGATTCCTGGAATGTCCAAAAATAATCTGACTTGCTGTCAAAAGTATCTAATTAATATATGGTATGTCTCATGAGGATTCTCATCGTTAGAAACATCCAATGATGAACTAGCTTCTAGAAGACCATCTTTGAAAGAAACTAATATCATCCATATTCCATTTGCTTCGATGGGAAGGAAGATAGGGTTGAAAATAGATTTGATGGTAGTGTATCTGATATGGCTATATCCACTGACATGGAGTTTATCTGGACACCAGCTGTCAGCTGATAGGTGGAGGTGCCACCTGAGCATGGTGCCCGAACGAGGAGCCGAAGTAAGCCCCTTACTGAGGTCAGCTCCCAGCCGGGATCGAGCTCATACTACCACCAGCTGAAAGAGGGAGGATGACAGAGATTCAAATCATGGCGGGAAAGAGGGCTGTCTTCATCAAGGCCCACCACTGGAATGGTACGACAGGCAGGCGGTGGCCCGCCGCCTCAGGCCTACGGAGGGAGACACCTCGCCGGAGCACCAGGATCCCCTCAGGCCCCGGTTTACACCGATTGGGAAGGAACGCCCCATTCGAGGTGCAGTGCCCTTCCACCTACCGTCTGCATCACCCATAAGAAGAAGGTCGCGCCAGAAGATTCAAACCCTAGGACGGCCGCCCGCATACCAATGCTCTACCAAGCTTTCCAAAACATGGCGACCAACCAGAATGTCAGAGCCAGCGACATAACTCCTTACCCTAAAGGGAGAAAGGGGAGCTCATGCACAGTTTCCGCATGCTACCAGGTGTCAACCCTCGACTACCCCAAAAAAGGGAACATCTGAGAAGCCAACTCAAGAGGCAAGACTGCCTCTCCATAACAAACAAAAAGGGGCCTCTGACCGAAGACAAAACGAGGGACGAAACACAAGTCACATAATAGAGGGCAAGCCACAAGCAAGCAAGGGGCAAGCGAGGTAACCGTCGGCATACAGGATGGGAGAGAAAAATAGACGAGACGCTTTGAGGCTACCGGGGAATTCATCGAAAGAATCCCACAGACATAGCCAACCCCGCTCGGGCTCTCCTTCTCCGCTGATGCTCCTTTTCCCACTCTCACACTTTTTTCCTTTGCAAAATAACCTCCAAATGTGGAGACCTCACCGGGATCCACCGAGAAGGATCTGTTCCCATGGATCGCCTGCTGACTTGATCGTCAGAGTGCTCCCGCCGGAATCCCCGACCTGGGTCTCCTTTTCTTTTGCAAGGCCCGGCACGCGCGCAGGATTCCCGGACGATGAGGGCGGTGCCCGACGCTACACCGGAGCTACAGGCCATGACAGTCCAGGTGGCAATAAATTGGCATGCCAGGAAGGGGGGCAGGATGCAGAAACGTCAGCTAAACCAATTCCCCCACCACAAAAGTAGCTCCACTTGAGGCATGGTGGTGACACGCGCGCGGGAAGCCTCCACCATCCAAGTAGGAGGCCCTCCTTCTCATGGAGGCCCACGCAGCCCAGAGGGGGAGCTCCCCGCTCCGTCGCAACCACTCCCGGAGGATGCTCAGCTCGTCGTGCTTGCCTAGCAGATGCAGACTCTGACAATGGCTATACGGCAGTTGCAGCATCAGCACTGATCTCTGGCCACCCAACAACAGCCAGAGACTCCCGTGGCCCTCATCGCTTGACCCCATGGTAGCTTGCACTCCTTCCAAAGCAGGCCACTGCCACCACAGGACATGATCGATCCCCAGGGTAGCCTCCAGACCCCGGCAAAGCAATGGAGGAGCGGGTCAGCCGATCGGAGAGCCAGCCCCCATTCCAGAAGCGCGCTACCCCTAGGCACCGTAGATGCTGCCAGAGCAAGGCCCCCCGTCACGACCCTCCTCAATGGTTGCCTCTGTCCATTCCAGCAGCCTTAGCGAAAGGTTCCATTGATGAGGCTACCGGGCGCATGGTAGAGAAGCACCTGGAAGAACAAGAGTGTAGGCTAGTGGAACTGTCCCACCAGTTTGCCAACATGCAAGGCTCCTCCCGCGAGCCAACGGGCTATGATGCCCGACCGCCCTTCTCTCGAGAGATCCAAGAGGGACCGATCCCGAGTCGGTTCTGCATGCCCTAGGTGAATCCCTATGATGGGACCACCGACCCCCTGGATCACCTGGAGAGATACAAGGCTCTTATGAGAGTCCAGGGGGCAATAGATGCCCTCCTCTACTTAGCCTTCCTTGCTACTCTTCGGAAGGTCGCTCGAGTCTGGTTCACTCGCCTTGAACCCGAGAGCATCAGTTCCTTCGTGAAGCTGGAAAGAAAGTTTGTAGCACACTTCGACGCTTGCCGAAAGGTACCGCAAGAAGCCGATAGCCTTTTTTCCATCAGACAGCAGGACCGCGAGTCCTTGCAGGACAATGTGGCCCACTTCAAGATTGCCGTATTAGAGATCTACAATCTGGATGAGCCCATCACCATGTTGGCACTGAAGAGAGGGCTCCAGACTTCTTGATTGACCTACTTCCTGGACAAGAAGCTACCGAAGACGTACTCCGACCTCCTCCTCTGTGTCCATAAGTATATTCGCGCTAAGGAGGCGGACCACACCAGGAGAGAACTGGATGGGAAGCCTCTGGAGAAACGAACCTTGGGGGAAGCCCCAGGGGCATGCAAGCCCGAACCAAGCCCAAATCCCGAGCAAGGCCCAAGCCAAAGAGCAGTCCCGCTCCGAAAGAAGTATATACTCCTCTCCTCGTCTCGAGGTCAAAGATTCTCACGAAGATCGAGGGTAAGCGCTACCTGCATCGCCCTCCCCCACTGGGGCCATCCAGTGACCGCGATAAGACAAGATACTTCCGGTTCCACCATGACCACGACCACGACACCGAGGAATGCCACCATCTCAAGAGAGAAATCGAAGATCTGATAAGGAGGAGCTACCTCAAAAAGTTCATAGGGGGCAAGATCCCAGCGGAACCTCAGGCACTTGTGGCCCTTCCTTCTATCCCTGTAATCGACAATCGGTCCACTAAGAAGCATGGGCATGGTATGCCGGGGGACAAACTCTCTTCAAACTGGGAAGGTCCCAACGGAGTAGCCGAGACCCTTCCCCTAGAGCATATCACCTCATTGAACTTGACGGTGCCCGGTCCGTGCAGGCCCAGAATGATGAAAGTATAAGGACATACCACCAATAATGTAATGCTCCCTCCTTTCAATAAAAGATTCCTTTCCATGCAATGTTGTTTTTGCCTTGCAAGAAAATCATCGCCCGACCCCAGGCCTGGCGATCCAAGCCGAGAAACTCCTGAAGCCCCGCACCTGCTACTGAGCCCATGGGCTAGGGATGCCAGCCGGAAAGCCCTAGGGGTCCCGCTATTTATCGCCTGACTCTCAGTTCAGCTCTTGCCATGCTCACAGTCTGGAGATATCTGAGTGACTGAACGAAGTCCTGCCATCTACCACGAGGCTCACAGTTTGGTAGCTACAATGCTAATAGTCCGAAGATGTCCATGGAGACTCCAAAAGGCTCCCGCCATCTATCGCCTGACTCTTAGTTCAGCTCTTGCCATGCTCATAGTCCGGAGATGTCCGCGATGCCTGAATAAAGTCCGCCATCTATGCGAGGCTCATAACTTGGCATCTGCTATGCTAACAATTCGGAGATGTCTGCGAGAAATCCTAGCGGTCTTGTTGTCCACCGCTAGACTCACGATTCGGCATCCACGCCACTTCAAGCCGAAAAACTTTCGAAGCTCCGCACCAAAGCCGGGAAACTCCTGAAGCCCCGCACCAAAGCCAAAAGCCACAATGCCCTGCACTAAAGCTGGAAAACTTTTGATGCCCCGCACTAAAGCCGGGAACCTCCGATGCCTCGCACCAAAGCCAGGAAACTCCTGAAGCCCCGTACCAAAGCTGGGAGCCACAGCATCCCGCAGTCAAGTTGAGAGCCACAGCGCCCTGCACTCAAGTCGAGAGCCACAGCACCCCGCACCATAGCCAGGAAACTCCTGAAGCCCCGTACCTATCACCATGCTCATAGTCCAGAGATGTCAGTGAGACATCCTAAAAGTTCTGCCATTTGCCACCTGACTCATAGCTCGGCATCTCAAGCCGGGAAACTCCTGAAGCCCTACATCTACTACCATCTTCATAGTCCGGAGATGTTAGTAGGACACCCCAGAAGTTTTGCCATCTGCCACCTGACTCATAGCTCGGTACCTCAAGCTGGAAAACTCTTGAAGCCCACACCTGTCACCATCCTCACAGTCTGGAGATGTCAGCGGGACATCCCAGAAGTTTTACGATCTATCGCCTGACTCACTACTCGACACCTCAAGCCAGGAAACTCCTGAAGCCCCGCACTTGCTACTGTCCTCACAGTCCGGAGATGTCAGCGGGACATCCTAGAAGTTTCGCCATCTGCCACCTGACTCATAGCTCGGCACCTCAAGCCAGGAAACTCCTAAGCCCCGCATTCAACCCACTGGACCCCTAGTTCAGTGACGGCAAAGCAAGGCACCCTTAAGGCCCCTCAACCAAGTCACGTTAGCAAGCCCTTCACGGCCCCTGGTAGGCCTCTTTTGGAGCAGCTCAAGCGGAGAAAAGAAGAGAAGGAAGAAGAAAATGAGACAAGAAGGAGAAGTGCACAATGGTCAAGATAAAAGCCTTCATTGATCAAAAGTCTCTTACATCCTATGGAGGTTCCCGACAGGTTAGGAAGCCTCCCATAAATCTAAATTGTAGATAAGAAGGATCCTCCCTAGTAATGGGTCCTACTTCCAAAAGCGCAGGAGGCACATCGATCCCTCCCTCAATCGAGCTTGCTAGGAAGGAGAACAATGACGCGGACCATCCTCCCCAAGAGCTTGTCGGGTCCCTAGAGCCCGGCATCAGCTCTGGCACCCCGAGGATGCAGGTGGCCTACCTCAAGTGAACACCTGAGGAAGGAACACAGCAATGCATCCCCCTTGACCGCACTGTCCTTCTTAGATTTTATCGATTTGGTGATTCCAAGACCAATTGTGGCTGCTCCTCGTTAGGCCACTCTCAGTAGCACCACGGCAACCATAGCCTTCTCCACGACGACTGCAATTGTGGCCATCCTCCCATTCAATTGCATGACTGGGCACACCATGGAGGTTCGCAGGTAGGCTGCTCCCATCACATGGGCAACCACCTTCTATGCCCCCCAGGGTCTCTCCACTTCCTCCTCCTTCAAGAAAATCTGGAGCTCAGTGGACTTCTTCTCCGACCAGGACACCCCCGCCAGGACACCGGCCAGACATTCCCGAAGAAACATCATGCAGCCCCTCAGCCCTTCACTCAAGGACCTGAAACTCACCTAAAGAAATCCGTTGGCATAGGCCAAGAGAGAAAAGTTAAAGAGAAAAAGCACTGGAGAAAGGAGGAGACTATGCGAAGGCCTATCGACCTATCCTTAAAAAGGTGAGGGACAGCGTCTTTGGGACAAATCTATCGCACTCTCGTACCGATTGAAGGTACGCACCTTATTAGGCCAGTCATAACACGTACTGGCATTGGGAGACCCGAACACTTTGTTCCCAAGGGATTCGCATCGATCCAGGAGAAGCATTTATGACCGCTATCGGAAAGCCAAGCACCACGAAATCCCCATCAATGCGAAGGCGTGGTCTACGAAGCACAAGCATGCAAAGACGTCGGAAATCCAAGAGATGTCCCAATCCACATCAGCACGATTATTACTCTCCACGCCTTGAGCGTCGTACCGTCTTCCAGGCTCGAGAGTGGGGGGCAACTGATATGGCTGTATCCACTAACGTGGAGTCCATCTGGATGCTAACTGTCAGTTGACAGGTGGAGGTGCCACCTGAGCATGGCACTCGAGCGAGGAGCTGAAGTAAGCCTTCCTGTCGAGGTCAGCTCCCGATTAGGACCGAGCTCATACTACCACCAGCTGAAGGAGGGAGGATGATAGAGATTTAAATCATGGCGGGAAAGAGGGCTGTCTTCATCAAGGCCCCGCCGCTGGGATGGTATGACTGGCAGGCGGCGGCCCGCCGCCTCAGGCCTACGGAGGGAGACGCACTCGCCAGAGCACTAGGATCCCTCAAGCCCCGGTTTACACCGATCAGGAAGGGATGCCCTATTCAAGGTGCAGTGCACTTCCACCTATCGTCTGCATCACCCACAAGAAGAAGGTCGCGCCAGAGGATTCAACCCTGGGACAGGCCGCCCGCATACCAATGCTTTGCCAAGCTTCCCAAAACATGGCGACCAACCAGAATGTCAGAGCCAGCGACATAACTCCCTACCCCAAAGGGAGAAAGGGGAGCTCATGCACAGTTCCCATATGCTACTAGGTGTCAACCCTCGGGACTCCAAAAAAGAGAACATCTGGGAAGACAACTCAAGGGGCAAGACTGCCTCTCCACAACAAACAAAAAGGGGCCTCTGACCGAAGACAAAACGAGGGACGAAACATAAGTCATAGAACAGAGGGCAAGCCACAAGCAAGCAAGGGACAAGTGAGGTAACCGTTGGCACACAGAAGAGGAGAAAAACTAGACGAGATGCTTTGAGGCTATCGAGGAATTCGTCGGAAGAATCCCATGGACACAGCCAACCCCGCTCGGGCTCTCCTTCTCCGCTGACGCTCCTTTCCCACTCTCACACTTTCTTTCCTTTGCAAAATAACCTCCAACATAAAGACCTCACCGAGATCCACCGAGAAGGATATGTTTTCCTGGATCGCCCACTGACTTGATTGTCGAAGTGCCCCCGTCGGAATCCCCGGCTTGGGTCTCTTTTTTTTTTGCAGGGCCTGGCACGCGTGCATGATTCCCGGACGAGGAGGGCGATGCTCGACGCCACACCAGAACTACAAGCCACGACGATCCAGGCGGCAACAGTATCCATATTTTTTTTCATAAATATAAATATATATATATAATATTAGTCAAATATAAAAATTTATATCTATATTTATTTTAAATAGATATGCATATAAATTAGATATCAAAAATATGAATATAAATATAAAAATAAATTAGATAATTAAATTTTATAATGATAAAATTAAAGATTTTACTAAGTAGATGATAAATTAAACTAATAACATATTAATAATATCATTTATTTTTCTTAAAATTTAAAGTATTATATAAAATTATAAATAAAATCAAATATTCAGATACAGATTGGATAGTTATCTATCCATATCTATATTATTTTTTTAAATAGATATGGACATGGATACTAAACTAGTTAGATGTTCAAATTTCAATTCATTTATATTTATATATGAAAATATATTTAGATATATATTATCCATTCTACTTTCATCTCTAAAAGAAGGCACTATGTGAAGATATCTAATAATAATGGTAGGGCACCATTTGAAAAACTCGAAGCTGCATACCAGCCAGAACGAAGATCCATTGTTTTGATGATATATAGAAGTGTCACTATCAGATCAAGTCTTGTAGAAGCATAACTATCATTCGAATGAGTCAGTTAATATCAGATTAGCTCTTATCCTTAGAAGGTTGTCCACAGCAAGGCAGCTTAAAAACTCTGTTTTCTAGATCTTTTTGAACCTTCGAGGGTACCATCTCATCTCCATAATTGTGAGGAATTCTAGGGCCTAAAAATTTCTCTTAAACAAACAAATTTGCTTTCTCTTGAGTACATATTTTTTATGATTGCGCTAAATAAAACCTTTTTTATGCAACTCTTGGTAGATTTTTGGATCGGTGGTGAGGCCTTTGGTTGCAATGTGCTATGATGATGTCAATTAGTGGAGTTCTTGGTGGCAACAAAACTCTCTTGATAGCAAGGCTACAAACTATTAGTTGTTCTTAGATAAACCGGTCTCCATAGCCTTTAGTTTTCAAATTAGTTCTGCTTTATTACTTTTAGGATTGGTTTATTTTCAACTTACTACTTAAGGTCTATTTGGCTGTCTAGGCCTCAAATTTTATGGGATTTATGGGTTGAACCAGCATAACTAAGAAAAATTAATTTGGATTAGACTTGCATTCATAAATATGCAAGGCCTTTGGAGTGGTCTGGCTCAAATCCGATAGAGAGAGAGAGAAAAAAAAAGAAGACCTGGCAAGTTAATTTTTCCTAGTTATGCTTGTCCAATCCATGAATCCCATGGAATTTTGGACCTTAGGCCTAGACATCCAAATAAATCCTTAATATTGTTCCTTACTCTTCCATAGCCTAGCCCGAGCAGCCCTAATGCTCGAGCTAGGCTTCCTAGCCTAGTCAATGTTGCTAAGAAACTCTAATATTTTTCTTCCTTATTCCATCCATTTCCCCGTATTCCTTTTCTTATCCTCCATCCTCCTAAAGACCTGCTAAGCTCTTTATTCCCCCCCCCTCAATGGGATTCGAGCGAGTCCACTTAAAAAATAATCCTGGATAGTTGTAAAATAGATCAATCCAAGCCTATAATTCTATTTTTTGATGGTTGGGGCATGAATCCCATAGGATTTTGGACCCAACCATCCAAACAGGTCTTAAAAGGATGCAAAAAGTATGCCTTAATAAGCATAAACAAAGAATGTATGTGCAAGAGTTATATTTTTATAGACTAATATAAAATTTAAAAGAATTAATAAATTAATTTGCAAAATTCCATTATATGTAAAATTCCATTTTAGACAGAATATTTTAGGGACTAATATGTAAAAGTCGTTATATAATTTAGGATAAAATCATATCGATAGTCTAAACAATTAAGCACATAAATTTTGTTAGAACACATTTCATGAATTTTGATTTTAATTGCAGTTTATTAGAATCTATTCGGTTGAACCCGTCTAGATGTGGCCTACACTAATATCATTGGGATTTGTTTTAGATGTTTTGATTTGATCTGCACTCTAATTAAAGATAAGCCTCCTAATAAAGATATATTTTATGGTGGTTGCGATAAAGCTAAACTTTACAAAATTATTATGAATAATATCCATCTTAATCTTCATGGTTAATTCAAATATTGTCTTTAATAGATAATGCACGTTATAAAAGGATATTCTTTATGACTTGGTCTTTTAACTCATTCAAATGAGCATGTGATATCTTTCTATTTGAAATACTTTGGAGTTAGACTTGGAAAACTATAATGTTGCTTGTGGACAGCGACGAGTACATCTAGATCTTCTTATGATTACAAGCAAGTTAATTCCAAAGATCATGGATAGCATCAATGGTTTTTTCTTCATATAAGTTCTTTTTCATGCAAGTTCTATTTAGACAGAATATTTTTAGGGACTAACATGTAAAAGTTTATTATATAATTTAAGATAACATAGTTTAGATGGTCTGGATAGACATTTAATTTCCCTTAGAACAGATTTCATGAATGTTGACGTCAACTGCAACGAACCAGGCAGCAGGGTTCTAAATGCAACAGTGTGTGCAATGTCAGAGACTAATATGTAAATTTAAAGAATTAATAGACTGTATGTGAATAAGAAAATATCAAGGGCCAATATATATGAAAAACTGAAGAAAAAGATTTACAGTAGTAAAAGCTTTCCCATGTATGTGAGGCACGTTAGGACTGCTTCCAAGTTCCAACCATTGACCAGTGCTATACAAGGGCTGGATAAGAGTGTTCAGATTCTCGGACTACCATTCTGCTGCTAATTGGTATAGGAATGCTTATAATTGCAAAAATAAACTCGTAAACAAAATTGATGTACGCATGTCAAAGCCAACTTTCTACCTGTTTAGTCTTGCATCTCAAAGCCAAAATACCAAAGCTTACAGTGTTCGAGTCCACCTCCAGCTCAAAACATGTTGAAGAAGAGAGTGAAGCCTAGCACAAGTATCAAAGAGATCCAGCCAAAACCCTCGGCATTATTGAACACACTGAAAAGGATGAGGAAGAGAAGAATAAGCAAGAACCAGCCCAACCCAATCCCTTCACCTTCACCCCCAGAAGTCTCTGGTGTCTCCAACAAGGCCTTGATGACGGTCGGTGGTAATATTTTCCAAGTAAATGGATCACTACAAGCAATGTCAAAAGACCAATCATCACGTTCTGAAGAACGAAAAGAACGAGCAGGAAAAGCAGTGGAATCACAATCATTTCGGTCATGAAAAGAACAATCAGGATCAATATGATCATGATGGGAACGATGACTGCGACGGCTAACACGTTCTCTTGCATCTCGGAGACGTACTCTAAGCCATTCATTAGTTCCTCCCAATATATGAACATTCCAAGGGCTCCAACGAGCAGCAGGGGCTTCACCGCAGATGGACCGGGACTCATCTTTGCTGCAGACCATGGCATTAGGTCTGAGGAGGGGTAATAAAAGAAGGGCAGGTTTCTTTACCATGAGCTGCTAGCTCTTCCATTCTTTTCCGGGTGCAACTAACTTTAACTACCGAAGGTGGTGGTGTAAGCAAAAAGAAAACCAGTAGACACTGTTGGATTTCAGTGTGTCATTTTGTGGTAGGTTGCTATTTAGTTGAGGCCGTCGAATACCGTCTTTTGGTAGTTAAGCTGATTAGAAACAAAAGTCTATGGAGTTCGCATAAATAATGCTGAAGTTCTGTTTTTGTGATCCTTCCTCTTGTAAATAAGACAAAGTTAGCTCATCTATAACCCGTTCAAACAAAACCAATGGGTTGGGGCCTTGGTGAACATTGGTTAATACAGTGAACTTGGATGACCCACACTACAACGTGTCAGTGGTCAATGGATAATCTCTGTACTCCGGTACAATTCATAAGTTTATGCAAATATTTTGTGGGAATGCACTGTTGATATTGAAATCAGGATTGTTGTTTTTATGCTAATGCATGATGCAAGAGGAAAACAATAGGGTGCAACTTTTATCAGCCATATATCAGCTATTATTTGCATGCAAGTAATGATGCTTGCAATTTATGTTCTTTAATGAAATCGAAAAGCATACAATTCTCCAGCTCTTGTACTGTGTTTATGGCAATGAGTTAGGCTATGAACAGAAATTGATATCATTGGTGTGATGAGAATAGGAGAATTACAAAGTATGAAGCAAAATTAGAGTCTTCAATTAATGTTTCGAAAATTATTTGCGATAGCAGGCTATCGAAGGCCATAGACGAGCAGAGCTCCGACTGCTGCAATCCCAGCCACCAGACCAATGATCACCCCAAGGGGTGGCAAGCTACCCCAATAGGTTTTCCAGTGTTCACGTTATAACGTGCAAATCGCTTCTTTGGTGCATTGCATTGTGGACAAACATAGGCATCGGGCTGCAAAATAGTTTGATTCTATTAATGAAAGGAAATATTGTTTGAAACTTTACAGTAGAAATAAGCTGCAAACTTATCCCATTGTTTTATTGGATCATAGAAATTGAAATCTTGAAATTGTGACAGAGATCAAGTACGACTCTCATATGCCAGTTGCATTGATGGGGAGAATTCAACAATATAACATTCCTTTGTCTTCATAATCCATAATCTCACTAATATTAGGCCACAGCTGGTGCAAAACACTCCTCGGGTAACTGCAGTTTGGCTTTGAGAATCACTTGGCATTTTTATTTATTTTTTATAAACCATGTATCTTAACAAACATAAAGAAATGAAGGATGAAAATTTGAAGATACCATGATAATTTTTATAGTGATTAAAAGCACGGTCAGCAGACTAAATGAAAATAATATTAGATTTTTGGATTGTGGTGCCCTAGAAACAAATGTGGTTTCCTATTTTCCTCTTCATCTAGGTAAGTTCTAGACTCTTCCAAAGATTAGAAAAGTTCAGAGTTCTGATAATGCATGAGTTTGAAATGTGTAATTGAATTGTGGTTCATATCAAATGGTGTTATAGGTTTTGTGGCAATCCCCTCTCATTCATGAGTTGGCTCAGATAGGAGATCAACACCAATTTTCAGAGTTTTTATGTAAACTTGATCCTGTCATGAATTGTTTAGCAACTTTAATGGACAACTCCTTGATTATAAGGTTAAACCAAGACTTGTACATTAAGGCTGGGAAGAAGTACGCATGCTTTATTTCATGTCAGATTGGCAACAAATATGCAAATGGCAGACACAAATATTGACCTCTATTTTGATCATTTATTGCAATGCTTCAACATCCCCATTAAAATTCTTAGTACTGTCATCAAAATTGCTAAACATTTTGACAAGCAGCTGTTTTGATTGGACCTTTGCATATTATTTCAAAACTCAATTTTAAAAATTTTCCTCTTGATTCCATTTTCCACCATCAAAAACTGAGAAAAAAAACTAGTGAATAAAAAGGGAAGGGGAACTAGTTAATGCTTGCCTGTTCATCGAAAGGCTTCTGCAGAGTGTAAATAAATCCACAGTCCAGACATATGTGAGTTGCTCTAGCCTGCAATAAATGCACAGGATTGCTTAGTTAAAAAAAAAGGAAAAAGAAAAAGAAAATCCCAGATAACAAAGATATAAATTCATTCAAGCAGGCATAGAGAGATTAAAAAAGGAATGCAAGCTAAGCCAGTGGGAATGTCAAAACTCTTGCCTTTTGTGCTTCTGTTAATTTTCGGCCAAAGCGAGGTGGAGCTGGCCGCTTTGTCAATCTCCTTACATCTACATCTGCTCCCCTGTATTGTAACAAGAAAGAAATTGGAAGTTATTTTAGAACAGTAAAACTAGTAACTGCTGCAATTTTTATCTACTTGTTCTAGTAGTAGTACAACTAGCATCATATTTTGTTGATGAGGCCTATCTTTTACATCAGAAAAAATAGCATCTTGTTACCAAAAGAGATGTATGTGGAAATGATAACTTGAAAAGCTATGAAATATATACCATTATAACTCTATCATCCTCAGAGCTCAAAACAATCAAACCTGATCACAGTTTTAACCTCGGCATAATATGCAATATCACACAACCATCCAATGGTAGATTCTAGTCATTACCTCATCCATGTTGGCCGCAGGCCCTACTGAACCCTGAATTCTGAACATATTTGAGTATGTGGCCTTTGACTAAAAATTGTTTAACTAGAGTTGAGGCATGTCTCTTTATGGAATTGTTTATAGAAAGAACTTCTATGGATAATATTACATCAAAGAAGAAAACACCTCAGCAGCTCAGCCAGTACCCGATCCCTTCAAATGCTTCTTTTTCTGAAGGGGAGTTCTTAAAAAATGGAAAATATAAACTGTGGCACCTACTTTAATTTAGTTAATGGAAATATCATCAGATTCTGGGAGGATCTTGGTGTGGGTCATAGATTTTCCAAACTTTATCATCTGCATTCTTGCAAATCTTGCTTGATTAATTCTACCAGAACTAAGAATCTGGTTGGAACCTTTGATTTGGCAAAGCTGTGAATTGTGGATGGCCATCTTCAGGTACCCGCACAACCAAATCATGTTATACCTTCTTGAATTTTAGTAGTGTTAAGATCAATGGTATCACGAGAATTTTGGAGGGCTTCGTCACCTCTTAAATTTAAAGTCTTCTCTTGGTTAGCTTTCTCAAACAACATACTGATTACTGACAACTTAGCCAAAAGGAACTGCCTCATGCAGAATTGTGTTATTTGCAATCAGGCCGCTGATGTGGCCTGATCATTTTTGCTGTTGGATTGCTGTTTTGCCAAACAAGTCTTGATTTCTTTTTTGTTAAGGTCAAGCATTCACGGTCTACCTGATGATATTCCCTAACTATCAGTACCTGGATGAAAGACTCATGTCCCTTTACTCTGAAAGTTGGACTTTGCTTTGTTTGGTTATTGGTGGAGACTTTGGTTAAAAAGAAACAGAAGAGTCTTTTGTGAAGATAGCTAACCCTGCTTTCATCATTGCTAAAGTAGCTAAATACTTCAACGAATTGCCATCTTCAGCCTTCCCCTCAAAAATTTGTAAGCTACTTCAATTTAAAACTGATTGCTCCCTATAATGCTTGTTTGGATAATTGGATTTGGACACTGATACTTTTAAGACCTTTAAGTTTCAGATTGGCAAAGGTAAACAACTAGCAGAAAGATTTTCCAACTTTAAGAACTTTCATCTGGTTTTTGGATTTGAAGTCTAAGGAAGGCAGCAATAGATCATCATGTCAAACAGATATTGTGAAAAAAATAAAAAATATTCGTACCTATTTCGTGTACCTTAAGGAAACATAACCCTAATTCTATTTTACAAGGAAGATTTATTACGATTTCTTTTATTTTCTTTTATATAGAATTTCTTTATTTTATTTTTTTTATTAGGACTATTATTTCTATTAGAACTTAGCAATTTGATTCTCATTAGATTTGGATTTGTTGCTCTATTTAAGGGCTCCACTTGTATGAAGAAAGCAGACTTGAATATTGAATTGAATCTAGAGCTATTTTGATTTTTTTTCTCCTTTTATTTTGATTTTTATTTTATTCTTCTTTTGATTCACATCCTGCATCAATTGGTAATAGAGCAAATTATGATCTATAACCTTTTTTGTACCTTGTTTTCATCCTACCTTGTTTAAAAGCCTACAAGTAGCTGCTCGAAAACAAGTCATGAATATCATACAATCCATAACCATTGGCAACCTAAAAGATACATACACCGCCACGGAAAAAGAACTTGAAACTATTAAAAATATCCAAATAACATTCCAAAAAATCTTATATCATATATGCCAGTCAGTAGATCAACTTTGCACTGAGATTAGTACTCTTCATGTTGATCAAGTTAATAATCGCGTAGACTTGGTGAATCTCATTGGTTAGCAGATAGAACACCAACTGTCCCTAAAAGATTTAAGATTGGATAGACAGCCACTAAAAGATAACCTTCCTAATAGTCAATTAATCCATCGGTCACTTTCTCAAACCTTAATCCTATAAAACTAGCTAGTTTAGAGGAAGAAAATGAGGGAGATTATGAAGAGTCAGGAAGATATGTTCGATGTATAGTCACCACTCCTATAGACTCTGAAGCATAGAAATGCACTAGCATTTTCCATACCTACGCCCAATATAAGGATAAGGTCTGCAAACTTGTCATCGATGGTGCTAGTTTTATGAATGTTGTCTCCAAATAATCAATTAAAGTTGAAGCCTCGACCCCATCCTCATCCTTATCGAGTTGCCTGGATCGACAAAACATCACCCCCTTGTTAATGAATGTTGTTTAGTACCTATTCAAATGGGAGTCTATTTGACCGAGATTATGTGTAATGTATTACCTATGAAGGTAGCTAGTGTCCTATTATGTCGATCTTGGATTTATGATGTAGACGCTAATCACTTTGGTAGGAGAATACATATATTTTTATGCATAATGAGAAGAAGATTATGTTAAACCTTGCAAAACCAAGCATGACGCGACCTCTTAAAAAATATAAAAGTTCTTAAATCTCAAATCAGAAAAACTATCATATTCTAACTCATAAGGAATTTGAGAAAAGTTCGGAGTCCAGAATCATATTAACAGTGATTTCTAAGGGTGAAATTAATTTAACTGCAAATGTCCAAAATAACCCTTTTGAAAATGAATGGTTACTAGAAGAGTTTAAGGACATGACCTTGGAAGACATACCAGATGGCATACCTCCTACGCGTGATATTCAACATGCCATTGATTTAGTCTCGGGATTTCAAGTACCCAATCTTTTACGCTACAGAATGAACATTAGAGAGTATGAAAAAATGAAAAGGCAGGTAGATAATTTGCTGCGTAAAGATCATATTTGACCTAATCTTTATCCTAGTATTGTATCTGCCCTTCTGACATCAAACTTTTTCATTGTACTTGTGATGTTAAATTTATAAATCATTTTTGGAAGATCCTTTGAAAATTATTTAGACCATTTTAAAGTTTTCTTCAACCTTTTATTCCCAAATAGAAGGTTAAATAGAGGTTGTGGACCGTAATCTTAATAATTTACTTAGATATCTGATTGTTATAGACCTGGTTTATAGGATTTATCATTGCCTATAGTAGAACTTGCTTATAATAATTTAGTGAATTAGTCTACTGGCAAAAGTTCTTTTGATATTGTTCATGGATTTAACCATTGCCAACCTATTGATTTTGTTCTCCTAGCTATAAATAACCATACTTCTAAACCTACCACTTCTTTTGCTAAACATATTCATGATATTCACACTATATTAGGCAAAAGATTGCAATGAATACCAAGTATAAATTTGCTATTGATGCTCACCATAAAAATATAGAATTTAATGAGAGTGACTATGTGATGGTTCGTATCCATTCAGAATATTATCCTGACATTCATTCAAAAACTTGCATGCTCGAGCCACTAATCTATTTTACATCCTTTATAAACTAGGGCCTTAATATTTATTATATAGTATTACCCTCTAATTTAAAATTTAGTCTAGTTTTCTTTCAATGTTAGAGATCTGTTACCTTTTTGGGATATGATGTGGCCTGACCACTGACGTGGAGCCTACGTCGAACCTAACTAGAAGTCCAGTTGGCAGAAAGCATCACCTGGATACTGCCAGGGTCGAGCTTCCTGCCGAGTCGAGCTCTCGTCCAAGGTCGAGCTCCCTGCGGAGGGCGAGCTCCTTGCCGAGGTTGAGCTTCTAGTCAAAGTCAAACTTCTCACCAGAAGTTGAGTGTAGATAAAGATAAGTGAACTCGGTCTCCCTCTCGAACGATCTTGGAAACGGCCGAGATAGTGATCCCAACAAGTGGTGTCACCATCCCCGCCAAAACCCTAATGTTACTTAGAGTGACTGCCACCTCTATGGAGTGGTGCTCCGCCAGAGCACGCCGTCTGCCATCTCTGTGAAGTGGCGCTCCGCTAGGGCACGCCGCCTGCCACCTTTGCGAAGTGGTGCTCCGCCAAGACACGCCACCTGCAACCTCTGTGGAGTGGCGCTCTGCCAGGGCATGTCGCATGTATCCCCTGCGGAGGAGCATCCCGCCGGAGCACCAAGCCTCTAGCTCACTGTCAGCACCTTCTGTGGAACGGGGCTCTGCCCGGAGCATCGAGCCCTTCAACCCACCACCTGTACCACCTGGAAGAGGAAGGTTTTCCCAGGAGTCTCAGACTCTGTAGCATCTCCTGCCAGGCCAGTGCTCTACCAGGTCCCCAGACATGGTAGTACAATGCCCATAAGAAGCAGTGTCTTGTCAAGGTGTCAGGTCCCGTGGCACGTCACTCGCACTCACTACAGAAGGGACATGCAGTTCATAGTATTTCGCCTGCACCCACGACAGAACCTCCCTACGAGGACTACGGACCCTGTCTCCCCTCTCTTAGGAGGAGGGGGGACAGGTCTATGCTTCGCCCACAGGAGGCGCTCCCAGAGAGCATCAGACCAGGATCTTACACCCTGCCAGATGAAATATGCTTCTATAAGAAGTTCGAGGGGGCCTCTGGTAAAGGTAAGTGCAAACGAGAAGAAACTAGTGCAAACAAGAACAAGCGAGTGAAGCCTGAGGGCAGCAGGACGAACATCTAAAGACTTCCCCAAGAGCTCCCACTTCATAGCTACCACTTTGCTAGCTCCCTTGCCAACTCGTATTCCTGTCCTTTCAAAGCCTCAAAACGTGGAGACCACTTGCGCTCCTCGTTAGGAGGATCAATTTCCCCTTGATCGCAAACCATCTGATTTTATCGTTGAGTATCCCTCGCCGAAATCCCCGTCCCGGGTCTCGCCTCTTTTGCAGAACCGTCGCACTTAGAGACCGCCAGTCGGAAGTCCACTCTCGGTGCCACGTAGGAGCTGCAAGCCACGACGATCTAAGCGGCAACAATGGCGCGCCAAGAAGGGGCAGCCAGTTAGACCAGCCCCCCCTGCTAGAAGAATTCACAAGCACATGATGGTGATGCGCATGCGGGAGGTCTCCGTCAGTCGCGTGGGGGACCCTCCTCATCGTGGAGACTTGCACAGCTTGGAGGGAAGCTCCTTGCTCCGCTATTGCCGCCTCTGGTGGACCTGCAGTTCACTGCACTCGCCTAGCAGGTCCATATCCCTAGCTGTGGTAGTGCGGCAGTTGCCCCACCAGCATCGGTCCCTGGTGACAAAAGAAGAGAGCTTCGTCTTGGAGGAGATAGAAGGCATCAATGAATAGGTGGAAAGCTCCCTCAATGCGTGCTTCATCCGAGAAGTCCAATACCCTAGCTGGCTGGCGAATATGGTCATGGTCAAGAAGGACAACGAAAAGTGGAGGATCTATGTAGACTACACCAACCTCAATCGAGCCTGCCCAAATATTTTTTTTCCCTTCCTAAGATTGACCAACTGGTAGATGCCACCTCGGGGCACCACTTACTCGGTTTCTTGGAAGCATTTTCTGGGTATACCCAGATCCGGATGCATCTAGAAGATGAGGAGCACACTACGTTAATTACATACCAAGGGGCCTACTGCTACAAGATATGCCATTCGGTCTAAAGAATGCTGGAGCCATGTACCAGCATCTAGTCAATAAGGTCTTCAAAGACCAAATCGGCCGCAACATGCAGGTCTACATAGACGACATGCTTGTTAAGAGTGGTTAGGAGTCGGACCACGTCACAGACCTTGCAGAAGCTTTCCAAAACCTCCGTCTCTACCAGATGAAACTGAATCCTGCCAAGTGCGCCTTCGGCATCACCGCTAGAAAATTCTTGGGCTTCATGGTTACCTAAAGAGGGATCGAGGCCAATCTCGAGAAGGTCCAAGCGATCGTTGACATGGAGCACCCTACCTCAAAGAAGCAGATCCAGCACTTGACTAGCCAGATTGCAGCTCTGAGCCGGTTCATCTCGCGCTCCGCCGATCGTTGCTTGTCCTTCTTCAAGGTGCCGCGCAAGATGCACGACTTCACCGGACGAAAGAGTGTCGAGAAGCCTTTGAGCTGAAAAGTTTCCTCGCATCTCCATCACTGCTCTCCAGGCCAGAGGTCGGGGAGGAACTCCTGTATCGGCGATTTCTATAGGGGCTGTCAGCTCGATGCTAGTCCGGATGGATGGATATTGAGTCTAGAGACCGTTGTACTATGCCAGCAAGCTACTCTGAGATACGGAAACCAAGTACACCCATTCTGAAAAAATAACTTTTGTACTCATTATGTTTGCTCAATGTCTCAGGCCATACTTTCAAGCACACCCAATCATGGTCCCACTGACCAGCCTCTAAGGGCCATCCTTAGCCATCCGGACATGTCTGGATGTCTAGCTAAGTGAGAGATGAAGCTTAGTGAGTTTGACATCACCTATATTCCAAGACCATCTCAAAAGGCTTAGGTGTTGGCGAACTTCCTGGTGGAATGCACCTGGACAAGCGAGGAGCCAAAAGAGGCCTCCCTCGAGCAACCGATGAAACCACCGGCCGACGAGATGGCCTGGATACTCTACGTGGATGGCGCGTCCAATGCAGGAGGAAGTGAAGTTGGCCTCATCCTTGCCAACTCTGACGGGGTCGTGGCCAAGTGCGTGTTGCACTTCTTTTTCAAAGCTACAATACCAGAGTAAGTATGAAACGCTCCTCGTGGGATTGAAGGTATCCCGCAAGCTGGACGTGTCAAGCCTGAGAGTCTTCACTAACTCGCAGTTGGTCACGGATCAAGTCTCGAGAGAGTTCAAAACCCGATATCCTCAGATGGCAAGATACCTGGAGCGGGTGCGTTTGAGCACGGCAAGCTTCCAGCAGTTCAGCATCTCCCACATCTCTCATGGAAAAAACGCCCTCACGCTCTCTCCAGACTTGCAACCTTGCCGAACTCGTCGCTGGGACGTGCTTACATCGAATATTTGGAGGCCCCTAGCTACGAGGTCCCAAGCGAGGTCTAACAAGTCATCCTTGAGGCTAGTTGGATGGATCGCTACATCAGGTACGCTGATGGCACTCTGCCCGAGAACCGCGTGGAGGTCGGTCTCCTCAAGAAGGCCACGCGCTTCGTATTGATGGACGGGCAGCTCTACCGGAGGTCCCACTCCTATCCCCTGTTAAAGTGTCTGGACCCTCAGAGGCAACCTATGTACTCTAGGAGATATATGAGGGCCTCTATGGGAACCATGTGGGGGGCAGGATATTGACAAACAAAGCCCCTCCTACAAGGATACTACTGGGACCATGCGAGAAGATGCGGCTGACTTCGTGAGGAGATGCACCGTAACCAACGGCACGCTCACATACAATGTCAGCCAGCCACGCCACTCTCCCAACTCTCTGCTCCGTGGCTATTCGTCTAATGAGGATGGACATCTTGGATCCCTTTCCCCCAGCATCCGGTAAACGGAGGTACCTGATTGTGGCCATCAACTACTTCACTAAGTAGGTCAAGGCTGAGCCACTGGCGTGGATTACTGAAGCCAAGGCCATATTTTTGCTCTAGAAGTCGGTCATCTGCCATTTCGGTCTTCCCCACTCGATTATCACCAACAATGGATGGCAGTTCGACAACCAAGCATTTGAGCAGTTCTGCGTCGATCTCAATATCTGCCACCACTTCACTTCAATGGCTCACCCTTAGACCAACGGGAAGGCCGAGGTGGCCAACCGGACCATCCTCCAAGGGCTTCGCAACATACTAGACGAGCCAAGGTCGATGGCTGAGAGCTCCCTAGTGCACTGTAGGCCTACCACACCACGTCTCGGACGGTGACGGGTGAGACACCTTTCAAACTCGTCTTTGGCTCCGAGGCTATGATTCCAGTGGAAATGTCTGCTCACACTGCGGGTGGAGCAATACAACAAAACTGAGAATCCGGCCTACCTCCTGCTTAACCTGGACCTGCTAGAAGAAACAAGGACAAAGCTCGGCTCTGTATGGTAGCCTACAGGTAGCGGGTGGCCCAGTATTACAATTCTCGCATGAAGCCGAAGGCCTTCTGCCCGAGCGACTTAGTCCTGCGACGAGCCGAAGTCTCAGCCTGAAAAATGTGGCAAACTCTTCCCGATCCGGAAAGGTCCCTACAAGGTGACGAGGCCCTGCTGCATAGAACCTATTACCTCGCTGGACTCGATAACGTCCAATTCCCCCAAACCTAGAATGCTAGTAACCTAAAGATGTACTATCAATAATGTAAGACTCTTTTATAACAAAGGTTCCTTTCTCGTGCAACACTATTTTCCATCTATGCAGGAACTCTATCCATCGGACTCCAAGTTTGGCGAAGGCAAGCTGGGAAACTCGAGAAGCCCTGCACTCGATCTATCGGACTCCAAGTTCGGCGAAGGCAAGCTTGAAAACTCCAAAGCTCCGCACTCTATCCATCGGAGTCGAAGTTCGGCAAAGGCAAACCGGGAACTCCAGAAGCTCCGCGTTCTATCCGTCGGACTCAAAGTTCGGCGAAGGCAAGCTGGAAAACTCCAGAAGCCCCGCACTCTATTCGTTAGACTCCAAGTTCGACGAAAGCAAGCCAGGAAACTCCAGAAACCTCGCACTCTATCCGTTGGACTCCAAGTTTGGTGAGGCAAGCCGGAAAACTCTAAAGTCCCGCACTCCAATCTGCATGATTCTCAGTCCGGCAAATAGAGCCGGAGAATTTCCAAAGTCCCCTTGGCCATCTACCAGCTTTTAAACTTAGCAAAGAAGGCCGAGACTTTGGAAACCCTGCACTTGGCTACCATGTGGTTCACATCTATACCATGCAAAAAAAAAAAGAGAAGCGGAAGAGATAAGATGAAGCTTATTGGGGACAAAAAACTTTATTAATGGAAAAAGTTTTTACAATGAGGACTCCCCAACAAGCCAAGGAGTCCCTCAAAATCTATCAAGTACAAAAGAGAAAGAGAGAAGATGATTAGAGAAGAAGAAAGAGACAAAATGTAGCTTAAATTGTCTTTCATTGATGTGAAAAAGAGTTTACAATAAAAAGGACCCCCCGACAGGCCAGGAGGTCCTTTAAAATGTTCATATACAAAAAAGAAAAGGAAAATCATGGAGACACCACCGGCGCTTTGCCGGGTCGACGGGGACTTCACCCGGTCTCTTGCTGGCCCTCGGTCGGAGGGGTGGCTGGGTTAGCGGCCTCCCTCGCTTCGGCCTCTGGTGCGGCTACCCCGCCTCCGCCTCCGGTGCCGCGTCGACCCCCGTGCCGGTCTCTTCGGATGGGGCCTCCTCTCCATCACCGCCGCTTGGCAAGTCCAAGACGATGGGCTCCAAACCTTTGAAGGAGAAGGCCCGGCCCACTTTCCTTTTGCAGTCCTCGAACTCCTTAAGAAATGAGTTAAGGACTGTCTCCCAAACCTCGTCGACGAAAGCCTCCGAGGCCTTGAAGTTGGGCACGGCTTCGACGGCTTCCTTCTTGGCCGCCTCCATCAGGGCCACCGCCATTGTAGCCTTCTCATTTGCCGCTGCAGCCCGAGCCACTGCAGCCTCTACATGCTTGTGGAAGCTGACGTCTCGCCGGGCCAGTGCCAGGCAAGAGTCCGAGATTAGCAAAGTGTTAGCGGCCACCTGCGGCAATAGAAAAGCGGGCGTCAGTAAAGTCAATGCAAACAATGAAAGAAAGGTTAAAGGGGAACTTACCAATAGTAGCTGGGGGAATAGACCGGTGATGACTGCTGTTAGCTGTCTATCGCCCCTCTCCCGGCGATCGCATGGCTGAACAACGAAGTCGACCATCTTCTCAGCCAATGCAGGGTCGAGGGTGACCGCTACGTTCAGTGGTACCACGGTCGAAACCCTGGCCACCCCCGGGCTTGGTGCCGTGCCGAGGGTGCTCCGCTTGTATGGCCGATGACTAAGGCATGGGGGCCACTGGTTAGGGCGGCGGCTTCCGTGGCCGCCAGCCATGTCGGCCTCCCTCTTGTCGCAGCATTGGCCACCACCTCCACCACCTTCGATGAAGGTGAGACTTCAGCACGAGAAGGGGCCGCCTGAGGGGCCTACACGGCCCCCTTTCCAATGGTATCCCTCCTGCTGGGCCCCGGGCCGGGGGCTGGGCTGCCGCTCTAGCTGAAGCCGAGGCTGCTCTAGGCCTCCTCTCTCCCAGATTGATGGGAGATCCGCCCCGACTCCTTACGAGGCCTCTTCAATGGATCCTTCCTGGACCCCGAGGATGCGCGGGCCTCTTCCGGGACATCTCGCGGATCTGGTCCATGGAGAACTTCATGCATGCAAAGAGAAAAAACTCCGATTAGACTCAAAGTAGAGAAAAATTCCTATTAAGAAGAAGTCCAAGTTCAAGGTCTTACCCAAGGATCGGATTGGGGAGACCCCGGTCTCGAACAGGTTATGGTCGGTCAGCAGGTCCCGAAGCGGAGGAACCTCAGAGGTGACGAGCTGATTGTACACCTCCCTATCAGCAACCTCCACCAGGGCGTTCCGGTTGGGTGTGCGGTCTGGGTCACTCCAGACCCAGTCAACTCTCTCAATCGAGACAAAAAACCTATTCTTCTATCCCTTGATGGAAGTAGGCAGATCAAATTTAATGATCCCCGGACAGGGGACCACGAACCACCACCCATTATCAACCGGGTGGCATTTCAGGATAAAGAGGGTCCTGAACAAGGAAAAACGGGCAACAATCCCGTGAAAATGACAAGAATAGTAAAACAGGAGATGGCCCTAACAGCGTTTGGAGAAAGCTGGATCGGGACCGGGCGATAGTTATTGAGAAAGGAGAGGAAGAAGGGACGAAAAGGAAGGTGAAGGTCCTCGAGGAAGAAATCCATGTACAGGAAGATCTGGCTCAGGCCACTAGAAATGACCTGCTCCTCTGGTCCCAGAGCCGAGAGCTGGACGAAGTCCGGAATCCCATAGATGCTCCAAAGACAAAGAAGGTCCTCCTGGGTCATCGCCGAAGCAATGCCAGGACCGACCGAATTACGACTTGGAGGCGGAGAAGGAACGCTAGGGGGACCTATGATTATCCCTGTTGAGTGGGGTCCCCTACGAATCCCCGTCGAGTGGGGTCCCCTACGAGTCCTGAGGGGGACATCCTCCTCGCTATCGGAGGAAGGAGGCCATGGTCGGGATGGCCCGTCTCGTCGGAATGGTCCGGGCGATGATGCCTCCAGCCGGAAGGACTCATCTTGAAAGGAAGGAAGAAAAAAAGGACCTAAAAACCTTAACAGATCCCCTTCAGCATAGGTCGAAGGAGAAGGAAGAAGGAGAAGGAAGGATTGACCTGAGTGCCTCGGGTTAGGGAGTCAGAACTGGATGAAAAAAGCTCTGGCTCTCCCCCTGCTCCCTCGTCGAAGGTTCTTAAGAGATGGCTAAGATAGAATGACCTCTTTTCAAAAGATTGACAGCACTCCGTCGCATCGCACCGGTCAAAACGTGCATCCTTTTGCCTTTCTGACCATCGAATGCTCGCCACGCATCAAAATCCACTGAGTAGCGCTTCGGTACACACGAAACCGCTCCGAGCCAAGTGCGGCCCACTGGATGCTCGCCACGTGTCGAGATCCGCTGGGAACAGTGCTTCGACATGCCGAAAACCACTTCGGGCTGGGCACAATCATCATGCTTCCCCCTGTGCCAGCTAACGTGGCACCTCCTCATTGGCGTTAAGACACGATCTACGAGTCATCAACGATCGGGGCATTAAATGGTGCAGGCTAAATGTCCTTCCACATCAGCATCACCATAACTCCCTTTGTCCCGAGCACCACGTCGCACTCTGGACTCGAAAGTGGGGGGCATCTGATGTGGCTTGACCGTTGACGTGGAGCTCGCATCGGACCCAGCTAGAAGTCTAGCTGGCAGAAGGTGCCACCTAGATGTTGCCACCAGATAAGTACTGAGATTGAGCTCCCTGCTAAGGTCGAGCTCCCTATCAAGGCCGAGCTTCTGGTCAAAGTCAAACTCCCCACTAGAAGTCGAGTGTGGATAAAGACAAGTGGACCTAGTCTCTCCCTCGAACGATCTTGGGAGTGGCCAAGATAGTGACCCCAACAGATGATATCACCATCCCCACTGGAACCCCCATGTTACTTAAAGAGACTGCCACCTCTGTGGAGTGGCGCTCTGCCAGGGCACGTCGCTTGCCATCTTTATGGAGGCGCTCTATCAAGGCACGCCGCCTGCCACCTCTGCGGAGTGGTGCTCCACCAGGGTACGTTGCCTGCAACCTCTGTGGAGTGGCGCTCCACCAGGACGTGCCGCCTGTGTCTCTTGCGGAGAAGCATCTCGTCGAAGCACCAAGCCTCCCAGCTCACTATCGGCACAGTCTGTGGAAAGGCGCTCCACCCGGAGCATCGCACCCTTCAACCCACTGCCTGTACCACTCGAAAGAGAAATATTTTATCAGGAGTCTCAGACCCTGTAGCATCTCCCGCCAGGTCGTGCTCTGCTAGGTCCCCAGGCATGGTGGCACGATATCCGTAAGAAGCAGTGTCCTGTTGGGGTGTCAGCCCCGTGGCATGCCACTCATACTCACCATGAAAGGGACACACTTCATAGTACTTCGCCTGCACCCATGGCAAAACCTCCCTATAAGGGTTACGGACCTTGTCTCCCCTCTTTTAGGAGGGAGGACAGGTCTACGCTCCACCCATAGGAGGCGCTCCTAGAGAGTGTAGGACCCGCTGTCAAACCAAGGTCCCATGCCCTGCCAAATGCAATATGCTTCTATAAGAAGCTCGAGGGGGCCTCCGGCAAAGGTAAGTGCAAATGAGCAAAAACCAGTGCAAGCAAAAACAAGTGCATGAAGCCCGAGGGCTAGAAAATATTTGAAGACTCCTCCAAGAGCTCCCACTTCTATAGCCGCCACTGTTCTAGCTCTCATTGCTCTAACTCCTATTCTGTCCTTTCAAGAATCCTCTGAACGTGGAGACCACTCTGGCCTCTGCTAAGAAGAATCTATTCCTTTGATCGCCCACTGATTTGATCGTCGGAGTGCCCCCGTCGGGACTCCCGACCCGGATCTCCTCTCTTTTGGAGGATCGGTCGCGCTTGGAGACCGCCAGGCGGGAAGTCCACTCACCGGTGCCACGTAGGAGCTGTAGGCCACAGCGATCTAGGTGGCAACAAGAAAATATTCGAGCCTCCTACTATGCATGTAGATGATCTCAAGTTATACATTTAGTCTTCTCCAATACCAGTCCCACTTCTTCATTTCGTCATCTTTGCTAGACTGTAGTAGATGCATTATCATTGATGAAGCTGATTCTTTTACTGACAGAGGATTTCAATAATTTTTGATTATGTGGCATAGCCATTTAGATTCAGATGCTTCTTGGATTCTTAAGGAAGTGTTGCACCGTATTGATCTAGATATGTTAGAAACCTACTTCAATTTTTTGTCAGAGTCGAGTTCTTTCTAGCTAGGAGGGATGATGGGAATCAAAATATTCATACCTATTTCGTATACCTTAAGGAACCCTAACCCTAATTCTATTGTAGGAGGTTTATTAGGATTGCTTTTATTTTCTTTATATGAAATTTTCTTTATTTTATTATTTTCTTTATTAGGACTTTTATTTTATTAGGACTCAGCACTTCGATTCTCATTAGATTTGATTTGTTACTCTATTTAAGGATTCCACTTGTATGAAGAAAGCAGACTTGAATATTGAATTGAACCCAAAACTATTTTGATTTTTTTTCTCTTTTTTTTATTTTTATTTTATTTTATTTTTGATTCACATCCCGCATCACAGTGCTAACCATCTTTGGATAGCGGCCTCAAGTCTCTTCACCGACGAAGAGTTCTCTGATCACCATATGCAATGGGGGGACCATGCCAGTTTTTCTGTGCCCTTTTTTTTGGTGCTCTTTTATAAGATTCTGCTTACATCCGACAGAGAGGGCCGGTGCACTAGATCATGGCTTCTTTGAGCAAATGGGTATTTCTTTTTGCCTCTGTTTCTATTTTATTTCTTTTACTTTCCCCTACTTCTTGGCCTTTCAAATGTCCTATCCTGATCATGTTTTGTATCTCACTTCATTTTCTCATGAAATGAGATGGTTATATCCCCATCATTCTCTAAAAGGGAGAAAGTCCATGTCCCTAGGTCCCTAGAATTCCTAGTCCTTTTCATGTGATAAGGTCAAGTAAAATAACAATTGGGGATGTCATTAAAAGAAGCATTGTGTCTTAATTACATAACCTTCTGAAAGCTTCCTCAAGTGTACATACCATGATCTAGCAATCATTATTCAATCCAAATTAAGATAAACCAAGATTAAATTGCTAGGGTGAAACATCTCACTGTTAGAATTTTCAGTCTACCGAAAGACCATCTAAATCATCATAAATCTTGTCATTTTTCTAATTGACTTTTATAGAATCAAGTGCTGGTAACCATCATCCATCCAGAAGCTGTTACACAAAGGTCAGGAATCTATATATATCATATGGTAGACTTGTAGACTACCGATCTCAATCTAAAGAGGTTATCTCATGACCTCTATTAATTTATACAGCCCCAAGGCCATATCATGAATTCCTCGTAATAAATACCTCTATAATTATCCGGATTAAGTACTGTACAAGAATCAAGCTGACACAAAGATGGAAGAACAGTGCCAAGGAATCATGGGTTGCACACATCACCTATAAGATCACAATGATCTTCTTGTAACATCTCCATCCTAGCAATTTTACTCCCTGTTTTTGTGCCTTCAACTAGTTCCTTAAATCTTTTTGAGAACTGGTTCATTAAATATTAATCTATTTAAAAGGAAATTGTAATTGAAAGCCTTAACTACCTGTTTACTACAATATACAGAATCTGGCTTTGCTTGAATTGCAGTTTTGGTAAATCCCAGCTTGTCCGCAGGCCACAGTTCATCTCCAAAGAAGCTGCTTGTGTACAGGACTTGGTCCCCAGCTTTTAGCCCTGCCTTTGCTGCATTTCCACCGGCATCCACAGCCTAACAACATGGTCATTTCAAATATGTGAACATTTTCTTTTCAAAATGCAGCTAATATACATACCCAACCAGTATTTTTCAGCTTCCTTGAATGGGCCATGTGCAAAGCATGTAATTAAGGACTAACACAGAGAGGAAAGCTGCAGGGCAAGGGAAGTATCATAGAGGATATTATAGGAAGATTAATATTTGAGACACAAACATGAGCTTTATGGATGGGGGCACTCGATAGTTTCAATTTAATAGTTGAATAGGGATGCTCACCAAACTGAAATAAAAACTCTGTTTCATGAATCGATAATGAACTTGTCTGTCAAAGTATCCTATCCAGTTAACCATTTTTATGAGATTGATACATTTATTTGGGACCTTCTAGGATAACCAATGACATTTGCTCTTTCAAGTAGATAAACCAGCATGGATGTGGGACCTTAATATATAAGGTATACCATAATTTCAAAGAGCTTTAACTTGTCTTATTGCTTCACACAAGTAATGCATGAGTGGTACATGCCAATACTGAATCCATCTCAACATTTAAAATTTTAAAGATGGATTAGCCAGTTTCTCAAGTCATACCAGCATCTTATTGCCATTTGTGCTAGTGTTTGGTTTTCAAACTTCACAAGGTCATAGACAATCTCCTTGACACTATAAAACAGAAGTGGAGAATTTGTTTAACACCAAGTAGCTCTTGCTTACGTAGGCAAATTATAATGGATTTGAATGTAGTGATCATAATTTGTCAATAACGGCAGGTCTTTTTTGGGTCAGTAGTTTACAGAGGGAATTCTTGAAGGGACGAGTGAGTGGATGAAGCATAGTAATAGGGAGGAATCAATTCAATAGTTGATGCACTATTTCTCACACTCCTTTACTTTTTGCAATATGCATGAGCTTGTTTGTGAGCCACCTTCAGTGCTAATCTTTTAATTATCTTCTTTCTCCTGCTGGACTTTTCTCTCCTTGTCATTTTTCTAATCTGGATCTCTTGATGCATTATAATATGTCACATCATTTAATTTTATGAAAAATGGGTAAATACCACATTTCCCCAATTTAAAAGAAACTACTTTTGCAAGAATGGCGAGAAAAAAAAAAATGCTCAAAATCTAAGTTTGGGACACATTAATTCATGGAAAAAGGACCACTTCATTCATTTTGTGAAGCAGTTTTTTTTCTAAACTTTTTGTGTGTGTGTGTGTGTGTGTGTGTGTGTGTGTGTGTGTGTGTGTGAGAGAGAGAGAGAGAGAGAGAGAGAGAATTGTGAAGCAAAATTTTGATGGTAGACTGTCTAACTGTTTGATTATTTTTGTAACACCAAATGACTTGACTTTAAATAGCAGAAACGCAAGGAGAACTCAGTTTCTTGTTTCCAAAAGCTGGAAACAAGAATATTTTGCTCGTCGGGATATTAGGATTCATCGCTGGTTTCTTGGCGGCTGGGGGTACCCCTTGTTTTGATTCTTCGGTGCCGCCCTTGAACTTTATTCTGCATGGACTGGGATCAGATATGCTCGTCGGGTACTAGGCCTAGACCATCTTATCATTGAGGGAAATTCTGCTACCGTCATTTCTTGGATCTCGCAGGCTTCCTCCACATAGATGGCTCATCCGATCGTCAGGGACATTAGACTAATGCTTCAGGCTTGCTCTTCACTGACGATCAGACACATTCAGGGATGCTAACTCAGCAGCCGACTGGGTAACCTCTTATGTTGCTCAGCACACATACTCTATTTTGTAGACTGATTGGCAGACAGCCCCTGTACAGCTTAGGAATATTTTGCTCTCTGACTCCTTAGGTAGTATTCATCTACGTTCAGTTTAATGAATACACCGTTTTATCAAAAAAAAAAAAAAAACTGTAAACACGTACCATATGATTGATAGTACAAAATTTACCTAATTATTGGATGCTGGTACTAAAGCTGACTAAAAGAAAGCAGTCAACTATTAAGTGCTGATGCACCAGATAACCAGACTAAATCAAGTACCTGATTTCACGTCTATATCAGTAGAACACAATGGTTTCAAGAACATATTTGTTAAAAATGAAGTACCTATGTTAATATTTTGGGATTATTCAATATAAATCAAGATGAAGTGTTCTGCTTACAGTGATGACGACTCCACCCCCGGGTTTCTGCCCCAAGGTCAGGCCTAGGGGCTTGTCAACTTCGACCTCAATGCTCTTTGATGCACCTGCAGTTCTGGCACTGATCTCAAGCACTTTCCTCCCTCCAACAGCCCCTTTCCTCCTCCAACTTCTCTTGTTCTCAGCCATGGAAGAAGTCCTTCTCCTCTCCAATAACTGCAAGCCATGAAAGGCACTTTTCTGCACCAAAGAGACAGGGAGGTCGATGTGGTTTGTAGTTTCCTTAACGGGTCCATGACAAAAGAACTACTTTTAACTTTTTAGGTATTAAAGTCAACTCACTTGGTTTGTTGAAGAAAGGAGAGGTGAATTGGAAGGAGTTGAGGGAGATCTGAGGGAGTGTTGGGATATGGAGTAGGCAGCAACCACAGCAGAGGCTGAAGTAGCTGACATGTTGGAAGGGGCTGCAGTTGGGCATTGGAATGGTTGGATCAAAGGGAGGAAGAAAAAGGTGGTACTTTTGAGGGGAATTTGTGGATGCGAAAGGCTGGCAAAGGGATAGATTAGCCTCAGGGAAGCCAAGGGAGTTGTGGGGAAACCTAGGCCACCGGTTTGGGGGAAGGTGGAGTTGGCCAAGCACAAGCCTCAGGTTTCCAGGGGTATCTTTCATATTAAAAAAAATATTTTTACACGTGATAGTACGGACAATCAAGATGTGGTTCAGCACTTGTATCACTGATCACAGGTTAAAAAATGATGGTGCAGGCCACTCGATTAAATTTCAGATTAAATTTTAGATTAAATTTGAAATACGTGATCGGAGTTGAGCGGCCGGAACTTCAGCGTCGTAGTGGGACTAGGCTGACATACTTGCCAAGTTATACAGAGAGGGCACACAAAAATTTATGATCCGAATCGAACATGATCTAACGAGTTGGAAACCTGTTACAGAAAACTATACCAGAATAAAACTCCCTATTTTTTTATAAAAAATTATAAAATATAAATTAATCATAGGCTTTCACGAGATGGACTGCTGGAGCGTATTTTACATAATTTTTAAAATATTTAATTTTTTTTATTTCTTCTATAGATCATAAAATAGATATTATGTTTTAAAAATCATACAAAATAGGATCGAACAATTCATAATATATATAAAAAAATATTTTTTTATACTTAAAAATATTTTTAATTTTTTTTTTTTTGCATGCAACATCTCAACCATCTTTTTACATAAAAAAATCAATCACTCATTTATAACACAACCAGAGGCCAAAAGCCACATCAATAGATTACTAACGGTGAGGATGTCATCCTGCTGCCAATCACATCCGCATCTTTGGATGCCAAGAGATGTTCCACCTGATTATCTTGTCATTGCCAATCTAGAAGACAATTATAGATAAAAATTGGTTGCCATGCTGCTAAGACTAATCAAATGGTACTTGTTACGAGATACTTTAGATATCTTGAATATATCTTTGAGACATGGCTTTAGAGATGGATGCTTAACCTACCGATTCAGCCATTGATCTATTTGTCGGCCATAGCTTATTATCGAGATATTTTTACAGTCCTATAACCAGTTGCTACTGTCCTATTTGCCAACCAATTTATCAGTCTACCACTGGCTACGAATTTAATGTCAAAGTAATTTTTACTTAGTTGTTGCAGCTACGGTCTTTCAACATCTCCTTTTCACATGGCCCATCTTCAAGATTTCAAATAGCTAATTGCCCAAATTACAGAAATAGTTACCTTGTACCGATGATATCACCAGTAATGGCCTCCATTCATCAAAGCAAACGATGGTTATAATACCGTAACGACATGATCAATGGTCCGATACTCTTGGAGTTGTGTATTTTTATAGCCTTCTCATATAAATAACCAGAGCCTCAAAGACTTCTAAGTAAGCAACTCTTTTCCATGCTCACCGTTTTCCATCTATTCCAATTCTTTGACGTGGGCATCAGAGGGTCTTGCACTCTTGTTAGAGACAACTCCGGCTATGGGCTTTATTTTACAAGTTACTCTAGCAAAGACTCTCTCCAGTAAATGCTAGCTCCTATCTCAAGTCCAAATCTGCAGCAATAGACTAGCACTAGAGGAAGAGTCCTAGGCCAATTTTGGAAAGAAAAGTGAGTGAAAACATCCTCAATACCATCCAAAAATGCCACGTCATGGAATACTAGAGCTCGCTCAGGCAGCAAGGCTCTTATACCATCACCACTGGCATAGCAACCCTTGCCTGCCACAGGGATAATCTTGGACCAGTTCAATGACCTGGTCCAACATGTTCGTACCTTAATGACTGCAGTCCTGGGAATGTAGCAAAATAATATTACCGGTTAAGAAATGCAACATGTTCTTCTTCCCTCATAGGAACTTTCTATTATAGCCTAGCAATCTCAGCCGCCTCCTACAACATCTTATCCTCCACCATCGGAACTAGAGCTGGAGAGGCAGACATGATTGTTGACTATGTCTTGATTTTGATGATTGACAAAATATTTAAGTATATGAGTACTAATTATATTTTAAGTATATTTTTCAGATCTTAGTACTCAACCATGTTGAATGAAGAAATGCTTGTATTTCAGTTGAAAAAGTCATTATATTAATAGAAAATCAAGTATATGGACTTTGGAATTAATATGGAAGAACTTGAAGAGGTTAAAGTTTCAATCTGAAGATGTTTCAGCAATGACACAGGCAAGTGTCGACACCTGAAAATGAAGTGTCGACACCTGAGGATCAAGTGTCGACACTTGAAGAGTGAAGTGTCGACTCAAGGTCTGAGACAAATAGAAAACTTCAGAAAGCTCTTTCAGTCAAGTGTCGACACCTGGAGCTGAAGTCGACACCTGGAGCTGAAGTGTCGACACCTGGAAGTGAAGTGTCGACACTTGGAGAATGAAGTGTCGACACTTGAAACTAAAGTGTCGACACCTGGAGGTGAAGTGTCGATACTTGAACAATAACGACTAGTTTTCTGGGCTGCAGAACTTCTCCAACTTGGTTCCAACGGCCATATTTTCCTTCCTAACGGCTATAAACGGTCATTTAAGTATTGGGAAGCTATATAAACTTCAAGAATCAAATGGGGAAGTAATTCTTTGGTGAGTTTTTTGAATATTCTTCAAGGATTCAAAGTTGAGTAATTCAAAGCCTTCAAGCTTCCAGTTTCAAAGAGAGCATTCAAAGTCTACATCCACAAGCATCAATCAAAGGCTTCATCAACTTGAAGACAAGATCTTCATCAACAATCAAGGGCTTCAAAGAGATATTTGCTTTATTTTAGAAAGCTTTTATTGTATTCATTTATACTTGCTCTTACATTGTTTTACTTAAGATTTTTGGTGAGCCTTGGAAAACCAAAAGATTTTTGGTAAGCCTTGAAAACCAAAATGGTTGTTGGTGAGCCTTGAAACCATCTAGGGTTTTATTTGTGAGCCCGAAGCCAAAACAAGTTGTTTAGGTCTTGGTTATCTCGTAAAACCAAGAGTGGTTGTTGGTGAGCCTTGAAACCAACTAGGGTTTGACTTGTGAGCCCGAAGACAAAACAAGTTGTAAAGGTTGTTGGTGAGCCTAAGTTATAAAACCAAACTTAGTGAAATTTCCATTGGATTCTTGGGGAGTGGATGTAGGTGCTTGGTTGGCACCGAACCACTATAAACCTTTGTGTTTGTGTGATTGTTCTTCCTGTGCTTTTATTTCTTTATTTCTGCTGCATTTATTTGAAATACACATGCACTTGAATTGCATTAGCACATACTTGCTTTAGTTCATATTTTAAATAGTACAAAAGTTTTATAAAATACAATTCACCCCCCTCTTGGGTTGCCTACCTGAGCCTACAATTGGTATCAGAGCTCGGTGCTCTGATTGAAAATCTAACGATTTTGAGTTAAAGATTATGGCAACCCTTGTAGGTATTAGTGGCAACCACCATTTTTCAATGACATAAATTATACATTGGGAAATCGCATGCACATCCTATTCAATCTATTAGTTATTATCTTTGGAAATCATTGTTAGTGTTCTCATATTCCTTCCATTTTGGTTAATATCATTTCCATTCCAAAGCCGAAGAGGATTGGAATGATATGGCATTAACAAACTAAACTCAATGCTAAAGCAATGAACTTGCTTTATTGTGCATTGGACTAAATGAATTTAATAGAATTTCTACTGCACATGGCGAAGGAATATGGGACACACTTGAAGTTACTCATGAGGGTACTCTTCAAGTGAAGACACTAAATTAATTTACTTGTACATTCTTTTGAAAATTTTGAATGATGCATTATGAATCTATATCTGATATGTTTTCAAGATTTATGACTATTATTAATGATTAAAAAGTCTTGGCAAAATCTATACTAATGCTGATTTGGTGAACAAAATTCTTAGATCTTTGTCGAATCATGGGATCCAAAGGTGACGGCGATCCAAGAAGCTAAAGATGTAGAAACCTTACTTTGATGAGCTTATCGGTTTACTCATGACCTATGAGTTGAACTTATTAGTAGATAGTGGAAGCTGATACAAAAGAAGATAATGGCTTTTCAAAGAAAAAGAAATTTGAAATGATGCAATATATCATGCACTAGCGCACAGCGGCGCATGAACCTTGGAGCCTGAATGCGATAGCTGATACAATAATAGCGAAGATTCAAGTACGGATGATGAATTTGCCCATCTTTGCTTCATGGCAAATGAGAAAAAGGTATGTACTGAAAATGATTATAATTTTACCTTTGATGAACTACATGATATATCTAATGATCTTGTGCATGAATATAGATTGCTAAAAATTGAGCACAAGAAATTAAATAGGCATGTAGATTCATTTTCTCTTGACAACCCCAATTTTGCAAATAAAAATGATGATTTAAATGCCAAGATTGATATTTTAAAAAATGAAAAGAATAATTTTTATAAAGAAAAAGAATTTTTAGAAAAAGGAAATATTGTTTTGAAAGATTTATGTGATAAAGTTTTGAATAAGAAAAATATTTTGGTTGAGAAAAAAAAGCAAAAACTTTTGAAGAATTTCTTTATTCCTGCTTCTTTCAATTTATCTTATAAATGTGGTTTTAATACTTATCCTTCTAGATTAAGAAAAGTTTGGGTTCCAAAAGGAACCATAATTACTAATCATAAAGGACCCAAGAAAGTTTGGGTACCAAAAATATCCACTTAGTTTGTTTTGCAGGAATATCTTGTAGCCCAACATGAAGAAAGGAAGTTCTTAAAAAAAAATGGCTGTACAAGATAATTTGAAGAAGTGGATAAGCTACATTTTGGACTAAATGATAAAAGGAAGGATTATGTACATTGGTAAATTCTAAACATCTTCTTCCATGATTGAAAATGTAGTTAAGTTTTTTGTTATAATTATTGCATCAATTACTTTAAAAAATTATTTTAAATGATTAATTAGAATCAAGTTTAGACTTATAATCATTGGTTATGATTATGGACTTCTTGATGTTGATGAATTTCATGCTATCATGATTAAACTTGTGATTGTGAGACGTAACTTGATTTTGATTAATGTATTTCATGAAAAATACTTTTAAAGATACATATTGCTTTAAAAAATATTTTAAGTAATTGATTAGAATCAAGCTTAGACTAATAATCATTTATTGTGATCATGACCATTTTGATATTGATGGATTTCAAGCTCTCATGGTCAAACTTGTGATTATTAGATCTTCACTTGATTTTGATTAATATAGTTTCTAAATTATTTCAAGTGAAATACTATGATTTATATGTTTTTATTTTTGGCATCTATGCATAATCTAGAAATAATTTGGATCAAGTATAGAACTAGTAGTTAAGGGTTACTTTTAAGAAGAAGGTATGCATATTGACAAACCCTTGCTCTAGTAGCTAGACTTGATATCATATTACTTCTAGCATTTGTATGGATATCAAATCATCTTAAAATGAATTTGAAATCATGTTGAAAGTTTTTAAGTGGTATAAATGCCTTGTATTTTGAAAATCATGAATATCTTGAAAATTTCAAATCCTTGGTTTCAGACTTAGAGTTTATGTTCCATCTAAAATTGTCTGAAATTATGATGCATGTGCTTTCATGTTTTATTCCTCAAATGAATGCATATTTTTAAGGGGGAATAACATTCAGGGGGAGCATCTAAAGATTTGTTATCATATATTTGATGCTTTGAATATTTTACTTGATATCTTGCTGTACTTATATTGCTCTGATACTCTTTCTCCTTGTTTTCAAATCTAATTTTTTGAAGGGAATTACATTTAAATGGTATCATATTTCAATTGGTATCATGTTCAAATTGTATCATATTCAATTGATATCATAATTATTTGATTTCATGCATTGATTTTGATGACCTACTTGCTATTTTTTCCGACTTCATTCCCACTTTGTATTGCCTTTCACCATTTTTCATGATGTCAAAAAGGGGAAGAAAATTGTTAAGTATGAAAAGGGGAAGATAGGATAAACATGAAAAATCATATGAGAAAGGAAAGAAAGTGCAAAAGGGAGAGAAGAATGCAAAATATTTTTATCTAAAGGGAAGAATTAGTAAGAAGAAGAAATTTTAAAAAAATTGAAAATTTTGTATATTTTGAAATATATTTGTAAAGATTTTTTTTGGATCATATTTTGAGGGGGAGCTTGATGCTTATTGTTTTGAGCTTACATGTTTATTTTATTGTTAATCTTTTTAAGCTTACCCTTTTCATATACTTAAAGGTTTTGTTATCATCAAAAAGGGGGAGATTGTTGATTCTGTCTTGATTTTGATGATTGACAAAATGTTTAAGTATATATGAGTAATAATTATATTTTAAGTATATTTTTCAGATCTTAGTACTCAACCATGTTGAATGAAGAAATGCTTATATTTCAGTTGAAAAAGTCTTTAAATTAATAAAAAATCAAGTATATAGACTTTGGAATTAATATGGAAGAACTTGAAGAGGTTAAAGTTTCAATCTGAAGATGTTTCAGCAATGGCACAGACAAGTGTTGACACCTAGAAATGAAGTGTCGACACCTGAGGATCAAGTGTCGATACTTGAAGAGTGAAGTGTCGACTCAAGGCCTGAGACAAACAAAAACTTCAGAAGGCTCTTTCAATCAAGTGTCGACACCTGGAGCTGAAGTGTCGACACTTGGAAGTGAAGTGTCGAATCCTGGAGAATGAAGTGTCGATACTTGAAATTGAAGTGTCGACACCTGGAGGTGAAGTGTCGATACTTGAACAGTAACGTCTATTTTTCTGGGTTGCAGAACTTCTCCAACTTGGCTCCAACAGCCATATTTTCCTCCCTAATGGCTATAAACGGTCATTTAAGTGTTGGGAGGCTATATAAACATCAATAATCAAATGTGGAAGTAATCCTTTGGTGAGTTTTTTGAATATTCTTCAAGGATTCAAGAGTTGAGTGATTCAAAGCCTTCAAGCTTCCAAGTTTCAAAGAGAGCATTCAAAGTCTACATCTACAAGCATCAATCAAAGGCTTCATCAACTTGAAGACAAGATCTTCATCAACAATCAAGGACTTCAAAGAGATATTTGCTTTATTTTAGAAAGCTTTTATTGTATTCATTTATACTTGCTCTTACATTATTTTACTTAAGATTTTTGGTGAGCCTTGGAAAACCAAAGAGGTTTTTGGTAAGCCTTGAAAACCAAAGTTGTTGTTGGTGATCCTTGAAACTATCTAGGGTTTTATTTGTGAGCCCGAAGCCAAAACAAGTTGTTTAGGTTCTTGGTTATCCCATAAAACCAAGAGTGGTTGTTGGTGAGCCTTGAAACCAACTAGGGTTTGACTTATGAGCCCGAAGACAAAACAAGTTGTAAAGGTTGTTGGTGAGCCTAAGTTATAAAACCAAACTTAGTGGAATTTCCAAGGGGTTCTTGGGAAATGGATATAGGTGCTTGGTTGGCACTGAACCACTATAAACCTTTGTGTTTGTGTGATTATTCTTCTTGTGCTTTTATTTCTTTATTTCCGTTGTATTTATTTGAAATACACATGTACTTGAATTGCATTAGCACATACTTGCTTTAGTTCATATTTTAAATAGTACAAAAGTTTTATAAAATCCAATTCATCCTCCTCTTGGGTTGCCTACTTGAGCCTACAATGATAGAGTCAGCCCCGAAATCTGGCCTAAGAGTGGAGGCAATCATCCATTCCCCATTCTAAAAAAGATTTCACTCCTAGGAGGTCACCATCTTATTATTCTAAGGCCTATAATGCTAGAGATATCAATGTGGAGTGGTCTCTTCAAGAGATGTATTAGCAGATTGAGGCATTGCAAAATCAAGCTTCTACCCAAGATGAAGGGCCTGGCTTCAATATCAGCCTACCCATCACCACAAAAATAATATAGGAGTCTGTTCCTACAAACTTAAGGTCCCCTATCTGGAAACTTATGATGGGTCAAGAGATCCATTAGATCACCTTGAGAGTTTTCAAACTCTCATGCTTCTTCGCCAGTTTTCTGATGCAGTCCTCTGCCAAGCCTTCCTCTCAACCCTTAAAGGAATGGAAGGCATTGGTATTGTAGCCTCAAGCCTAGCTCCATTGATTCTTTCAGGGAGCTAAGCCAGTTGTTTAACTCCCACTTCATTAGTAGCTAATGGTGTCATCAGGAGTTAGATTATTTGATGAGTATCAGGTAAAGGGAAGTGGAGTTCCTCCACGTGTACCTTAGCCACTTCAATATGACCACTCTCGAGGTATATAATTTGGATCAGTTTGTGGGTATGATGGCCCTAAAAAGTGAACTACAGAAAAATATGTTCCTCTTCTTTTTGGAGAAGACTTATCTTAAAATTTTGCTAAAATATTGACTAGAGTAGAGAAGTATACCAATATTGAGGAGGCGTACAATGTCCATCTGGTTCCCACTGAAGCCAAGGTGGATTAGAGGCCAAAAAGCTTGAAGCAAGCCTCTGCTAAGCGAGGCAACCGAAGAAATTGATAGAGATCCTATAGCCCACCTTGCCATCGATCCAGGCCACTATCAAGGAACTAGTAGAATTGGTCTTCTCTTAAAAGGCATGATTTTTCACCCCCGAGGTGTTACACTAACTCACGCCTATAAATGTACCTCAAGGACAAATATTGATAAAAGTTAGGGAGAAGCTACCACTAGCAAGGAGGCTTCGTGCTCAGCTCGATCATCATAATCCAGACGAATACTGCCTTTACCATCATGACCACGGCATGATATGGAGGAGTGCATCCAACTATAGGATGAGATCAAGCGATTCATTTGAGAGGGAAAGCTCGATTGATTCCTCCAAAGAAAGGCACTGCCATGATGGACACCATTACGACCTCGATAGTTACTACCGCTACTACCAGTAGAGTTGTGTAGGGCTCTTGAGCAGCCTCCTCCCTGGTAGGAGGATAGAGAAAGGAGCTCACCTGCTGAAGATATAAATATAGTAAATATGGGCATGGTAGATAAGGCACGACAAGAGCTGACGGAGCCTTTCGGAACTGCCACAATGCAAAAGGTTGAAGAAGATATCACCTTCTCCAAGGAAGATGCAGCCAGTATCTAGTTCCCACATGCGGAGTGGTGGTTGTAACTTTGAATATTGATAATTACAATGTATACTATGTTGGGGATCCAGATCAGCGCTTATATTGCAGAAGCAACTTGGGAGAGTGACCAGAAATTCAGCAAACTACCAACCTGCTGAAATCTTTTCTTTGGATTCTAATTAGTAAAGAGAGGTAGGAGAAGAGATGTAGGAGAAGAGATGGAAGGGAGATGGGAGAAAAGAGAGATTTTTATTTTCTTGAAAAGAACCCTAGCTTCTATACAAGATGCCATCCCCTCCTCATCCAAGAAGCTCCACGCATGCAAGAAACCCCCATGCATGCCCCTCTCTCTCTCAAAACCGTTGGCCTCCCCCTCTTTCTTTATATGGGTGGGCAGTTATGATTCTTGTTGGGCTTAGACTTCTTGGACAGTTAGGACTCCTTAGTTAGTTAGGCTTCCTAAGTGGTTACAACCAACCAACTAATCACCCAACTAACTAAGCTAGGACTCAATCCCATAATCCAAATGGGTTATAATACAATCTCTCAAAAAACTCTCCTCAATAAGTCAATATGAGAAAACACTCAAACCCAAGCCCATGTACACCAATGTCTCACATGTTCTCTCAATCCTGGGTCAAGCCCCCTGACCCAACATGACTCAAAAGGCCTTGGGAACTTATAAACCTCAAGCTCCCAAACTTGTCCTAGACACCCATGAATACATCATGAACCCCCTGGAATACCTTCAGGACCTTTGGAACACCTCCAGAAATTGCTTGGCATGCCTCTAAGTTCCTAGGGATCGCCTCGAACATCCCTGACATGGCCTCCCAAGTCTCTCCAAAGCTTAGGAACACCACATAAAACCTTACAATCTCCACCTTGGTGCCCCCAAGCCTTGGAAAACCTAGCAATGTCCTCCTGCACAACCTCGCTGTAACTGCATGTCCTGACAGTCCCTTATGAGGATTTTCTTGCCTCTGCCAACACCCTTCAGTCGCTGAGCTCCCTTTGAGGCCTTTGGGATGATCGCTTCCCTCGCTGAAGATCCTTGCTTGTACCCTGGCACCACCATTGTAGCTTTCCTTCTGCCTGGCAGTTGCATCAGTCTTTTCCTTGGACTTTCTTGGAGAGATCACAGTGAACCTGAGCCGGCACTCATTGTAACTGGAGCTCTACCTGACACCATCTCCTCAGAGCCATGCCTCACTACCTATGCACACTACTCCACCTGCCTTAGTGCATCCCTAGAACTGGTACAGGGATGTGACTCCTTCTTGTGCACCTCTCTGCTCTGACCTCGTGTCGAATCCTGCTCCACCCGTGAAGCCACCTCTTCCTGGTGCTCCACCTAAGACTGAAGTCCCCCTGATGCCACATAATGAAATGCTGAGGCTAGCCACTCAACGTTGCCCTGCTGAACCTACCGCTGCACCTTGTACTCCGTTGCTACCTCCTCGGACCCTTTACATCCCGTGAATCCCTCCAAGACCATTTCGGATACACTATCCCCCGCAGGCTCCTTCGAAACAACCAAGAGCTCATCTGACTCTTTCTCAGACCCAATGATTGAACTTGAGAAATCTGAGCTTTTCCTTTCTCCATCCCTGCACTTCTTCCTAAGCGGACACTCCCGCTTAAAGTGCCCTGCTACACCACACCTGTAGCACTTGAATTCTCTCTTGCCCTTCTGGGACTTGGACTACCTCTTGTGCTTGCTACCTTCCTTTCCTCTCCTGGTCCTCTCTCCTATTGTGAGGCCCTCCTAAGGTACTCCCTCCATCGTCATCTTTTTTCTTTGCTCATTGGACCTTAGCATTGATACTATGTCTTCATACATCAACATCTCCTTCCCATACAGCAAAGTAGTGACAAGTGAATCATAAGAACTCGGCAATGAGCATAGCAAGAGTAGGGACTTGTCTTCTTCCTCCATCTTTACCTCAAGGGTTAGCAAATCATTGCAAACTTAGTCATACCTCTAAATATGAAGAACAATATCTCTATCTTCCTGCATACGAAGGCTATACAATTGCTTCTTCAACATCAGTTTATTGCATATATTTTTCTCCATATACATGGCATACAATTTGGACCATAGACCCTTTGATGTCTTCTCTTTAAGGATGCTGTACAATGCCACATCAGCCAAACACCCTCTAATGGATGCACACGCCCTCTTCTGCAAAGACCCAATCTCAATCCATCATCCCCTCTGGTTTTTCTTTCAAAGCCATGTCTAGAAAATTCTGTACCAACAACTCCTCCACCTGAACCTTCCCCATAGAGAAGCTTCCCTTCCCATTAAATTTCTTAAACTCCACCTTGCTGCCACTATTCATAGTTGATCAGGCCACGAAGAACAACTCAAAAGGCTAGATTTCAGAAATACCTGAAGGAATCCCGGGGTAGAAATCTGCAACATGTGCGGACATGTGCAGCAGAGTCGATTTCAAGGCTGACATCTTCCTCTTTCTTGGGATGAACCAGGGAGCAGCACCTCCTTCTTCCTTAAATCCTCCTCTCTCCATGCTCGAACAAGTCTCTGATACCACTTGTTGGAGATCCGGATTAGCACCCATATCGCGAAAGCAACTTGGGAGAGCAACCAGAAATTCCACCAAACTACCAACCGGTTGAAATCTTTTCTTTGGATTCTAATTAGCAAAGAGAGGTAGAAGAAGAGATGTAGGAGAAGAGATGGAAGGGAGATGGGAGAAACGAGAGATTTTTATTTCCTTGAAAAGAACCCTAGCTTCTATACAAGATGTCATCCCCTCGTCGTCCAAGAAGCTCCACACATGTGAGAAACCCTCATGCATGCCCCTCTCTCTCTCAAAACTGTTAGCCTGCCCCTCTTTCTTTATATGGGTGGATGGTTATGATTCTTGTTGGGCTTAGACTTCTTGGGGAGTTAGGACTCCTTAGTTAGTTAGGCTTCCTAAGTGGTTACAACCAACCAACTAACAAACCAACCAACTAAGCTAGGACTCAATCCCATAACCCAAATGGGTTATAATACAATCTCTTAAAAAACTCCCCCCAATAAGTCAACATAAGAAAATACCCAAACCTGAGCCCATGTACACCTATGTCTCATATGTCCTCTCAACCTTGGAACAAGTCCCCTGACCCAACATGACTCAAAGGACCTTGAAAACTTATAAACCTTAAGCTCCCAAACCTGTCTTAGACATCCAAGAATACATCATGAACCCCCTGGAATACCTCTAGGACCTCTGGAACACCTGCAGAAATCGCTTGGCACACCTCCAAGCTCTCAGGGATCGCCTCGAACATCCCTGCCATGGCCTCCCAAGTTTCTTCAAAGCTTGGGAGCACTACACAAAACCCTACATACTATGTCTTAGTTGATAGTGGAAGTGCAGTTGATATTTTATATTTTTTGACCTTTTCTTAGATAAAACTTTTAATGGACTACTTGGCAAAATATGGATCCCTAATACAGGATTTTTTTGGTGACCTAGTGCTTGTAGAAGACATAATTACACTACTCTTAAGGCTAGTACCTGCCCCCAGTGAATCGCTATTCAGATGAACTTTTTGATGGTCAAACTCCTGGCACCCGACAATGTACTCCTTGGAAGTTTAGGATTATGTGTCCTGATATCGTGGTCTCTATCAAATACTTGATGATAAAGTTTTCGACCAGTCATGGAATTGGGCAAATTAAAGGGAACTAAGTTGTGACACGATAGTGTTACAATGCTAGGCTCCAGGCTGGGGCCTGATTCGACCCTATTTCTATGGGATTGGATACCAAATATGAACTATCCAAGGAGCATGATGAGCCACTAGATGATTTACTAGAAATCTCTCTTTTAAAAAAGGGGACCCTGGTTGGATGGTTTGAATCGGTTTTAACCTAGACAAGGTAACAAAGAAATGATTAATAGCCTTTTTTTACAAGAAAATGCCAACATGTTCACTTGGTTTGCTACTGATATGCTCGGGATAGACTTGGATGTGATGGTACACTGGTTAAATATTGATCCAACCTATCACTTGGTGAAGCAAAAAAAATGAAGCTTTGCCCTAGAGTGACAGAAGGCCATCATTGAGGAGGCTGATAGGCTAGTAAATGCTAGGTTTATCAAGGAGGTGATGTACCTCGACTGGCTCGCAAATGTAGTGCTCGTGAAGAAGGCAAATAGGAAGTGGGAATGTATAAAGACTTCATTGACTTAAATAAAGCCTTCCCTAAAGATAGCTACCCTCTTTCTCAAATTAACTAACTGGTCGATACAACTTCCGGTCATGAGCTCCTTACCTTCATGAATGCCTTCTTTGGTTATAATCAAATACAAATGGCACCTAATGATGAAGAAAAAACTACTTTTATTATTGATCATGGGCTCTATTATTATAGGATTATGCCTTTTGGGCTCAAGAATATAGGTGTAACATACCATGCATGGTGAATAAAATTATCAAAGATCAGATTAGTTAGAATATGGAGGTCTATGTGGATAATATGTTAGTTAAAAGTCGGTCCTCTTGAGACCATATTATCAATCTCTAGGAGACCTTTAGTACACTACACCAATACAAGATTGATGGGGATCCAAGGCAGGTCCGGGTATTTTTCTATTTTTTCTTATTTTCTCAGAATTTTTTATTTTTCTATTCCCGCTATTCCGACTATCCCCGCTATTCCGACTATCCCCGCTATTCTGGTTTTGTTCTTGGTTTATCCCCAAGTTATCCCAGTTTTATTCCATCTTCACTGTCTTTCTCCCATGGTTTTAAAACAAATTTCAAAACCCTAGTCTCCACCCCGCCGGTCCCAGATCCGGGCCGCCCCCCCGGTCGCCACCGCCCCACGCCCGTGAGAAGACGAACGGACGCGGAGGCGTCCGCTCGCCACGGCCCACGGCCGTCGCCGTCGCTACCGCCGCCGGCCCGCTGCCCGCCGCCATTCCTGCCGCACGTCGGGCCTCGCCCGGCTGTCGGTGGGGTCCGCCACCGTCCACGCCCGTGGGAAGACGAACGGACGCGGGAGGCGTCCGTCCGCCCATGTGCGCCCCTACGCCGCCGCCGTCGTTGCCACCGCCGCCTGCACATCCACCGGCCACCATCCCGCCGGCCCCGACCGTCCCCGCCGTCTAACGGCCACGCCGGTGCCCTGAGGTCTCCCACGGCCGTGGGAGACCAAACGGCATGCCCTGGGGCGTGCCGTGCCATTCTTGCGCCGCCTCGCCCGCAGCCAGCCGCCAGCCGTCCGCCAGCCCGTCCGCCACCCGCTGGTGTTCCGCCGGAGACCGTTCTTCCCTTCCACGACCGTGAGTTTGTGTTTGCATGGATTTCAGAGCATCCCATATTTCAGAGCAGCATGCTTTCTGGAGCAGATTATCAAGCTGACACGCTTCTCAGAGCATATCAGCACTATTTTTGATGCAATACGAATTTTGATGTAATTTATTTTCCTTTTTTAGTTTTCTTAAAGGCTAAGAAACTAAGGGTTTTGGTTTTTCTATATAAAAGCCCCCTCCCCCCTGTAGAGAGATGAGTTGATATAGATTTTTGGGTTGGTTCCGGTTCCGGTTCTGGGCTGAGACCCATTTTTCTTCATTCCCTGCTGTGTGCATTATGGGTTCGATGAGGGGTGTGAGACGTTCCCTGTTGTGTGCATTATGGGTTCGATGAGCACCCTAGTTATCACATATCTCGTCTTCTTTATCTCCTCGTGTCCTTCGAGAGTCATCCTAGCGCATCTATGTGAGAGCCCTGCTGTGTGCATTATGGGTTCGATGGGAGCTCAGGGTAGCTGGTGCTGTGACCCCTTTGGGAGGGTAGCTTTATGCTCAGGGTAGCTGGTGCTGTGATCCCTCGGGAGGGTAGCTTTAGGCTTTGACCCCTGACTTTCTGTGTGCGTTCCCCGCTAGAGTGAGTCTCAGGGCCATGAGTTTCACTTCCCGGTCCCCCATCTTCATCCTTCCTTCGCCACATCCACCCAGAAAATTGAAAACAAAAGAGATCAGCTGTCTTAGGATTTTAGTGTCAGTATGCCCTAGTCCCGGGAGGCTTCTTAGCCGTCCCACGGTCCTAGTTTGTTTAGTTGTTTTACTGTTTTTCAAATAACCAGGTTACATCGATTTTTCGTCCCGCATCAATTTTGGTATCAGAGCGAGTTGTGGATTAAGGTGTGCTCCATCTTTCGAACTCGACGGAGTCTAGTTCTTCGTGGTCGAAGAGAATGATGGGATCCAAGGCAGGTCCAGATATTTTTCTATTTTTTCTTATTTTCTCAGAATTTTTTTATTTTTCTATTCCAGCTATTCCGACTATCCCCGCTATTCTGGTTTTGTTCTTGGTTTATCCCCGAGTTATCCCAGTTTTATTCCATCTTCACTGTCTTTCTCCCATGGTTTTAAAATGAATTTCAAAACCCTAGCCTCCACCCCGCCGGTCCTAGATCCGGGTGGCCCCCCCGGCCGCCACCGCCGAACCGCCGCCGGTGCTCGCCGGCCCCCGCCCTCACCGGAGAAGCCGCTGCCACCACCCCACGCCCGTGGGAAGACGAACGGACGTGGAGGCGTCTGCTCACCATGGCCCACGGCCCCACCGGCCCGCTTCCCACCACCGTTCCTGCCGCCCGTCGGGCCTCGCTCGGCCGCCGATGGGGTCCACCGCCGTCCACGCCCTTGAGAAGATGAACGGACGTGGGAGGCGTCCGTCCATCCACGTGCGCCCCTGCGCCACCGTCGCCGCCGCCCGCACGTCCGTTGGCCACCATCCCGCTGGCCCCGGCCATCCCCGCCGTCCACCGGCCACGCCGGTGCCCTGAGGTCTCCCACGGCCGTGGGAGACCAAACGGCATGCCCTGGGGCATGCCGTGCCATTCTTGCACCGCCTCGCCCGTAGCCCACCGCCAGCCGTCTGCCGGCCCGTCCGCCACCCGCTGTGTTCCACCGGAGACCGTTCTTCCCTTCCACGACTGTGAGTTTGTATTTGCACGGATTTCAGAGCAGTCCATATTTCAGAGCAGCATGCTTTCTGGAGCAGATTATCAAGCTGACATGCTTCTCAAAGCATATCAGTACTATTTTTGATGCAACATGAATTTTGATGTAATTTATTTTTCTTTTTTAGTTTTCTTAGAGGCTAAGAAACTCAGGGGTTTGGTTTTTCTATATAAAGGCCCCCTCTCCCCCTGTAGAGAGATGAGTTGATATAGATTCTTGGGTTGGTTCCAGTTTCGGTTCTGGGCTGAGGCCCATTTTTCTTCGTTCCCTGCTGTGTGCATTATGGGTTCGATGAGGGGTGTGAGACGTTCCCTGCTGTGTGCATTATGGGTTCGATGAGCACCCTAGTTATCACATATCTCGTCTTCTTTATCTCCTCATGTCCTTCGAGAGTCATCCTAGCGCATCTATGTGAGAGCCCTGCTGTGTGCATTATGGGTTCGATGGGAGCTCAGGGTAGCTGGTGCTGTGACCCCTTTGGGAGGGTAGCTTTATGCTCAGGGTAGCTGGTGCTGTGATCCCTCGGGAGGGTGGCTTTAGGCTTTGACCCCTGACTTTCTGTATGCATTCCCCGCTAGAGTGAGTCTCAGGGCCATGAGTTCCACTTCCTGGTCCCCCATCTTCATCCTTCCTTCGCCACATCCACCCAGAAAATTGAAAACAAAAGAGATCAGCTGTCTTAGGATTTTAGTGTCAGTATGCCCTAGTCCCGGGAGGCTTCTTAGCCCTCCCACGGTCCTAGTTTGTTTAGTTGTTTCACTGTTTTTCAAATAACCAGGTTACATCGATTTTTCGTCCCGTATCAAAGATGAAGTTGAACTCGACAAAGTGTATGTTCAGAGTAACATTTGGTAAATTCCTGGCCTTTTTGGTTTCACACTGAGGCATCAAGACGAACCTAGAGAAAATTCAGGTGGTTCAAGAAATGGCCCCACTGGATTTCATTAAAGAGGTATAGCAGCTCATCAGGAAGGTTGTGGCTCTCAATCGCTTTGTGTCTAAATTGATGAAGAAATATCTTCCATTCATTAAAATACTTAAGTAGCTGAAGGACTTTCAGTGAATAATAAAAGTCCAAAAGGTATTTGAAGAGCTAAAGAAGTATTAGATGTGTGCCCTAGAAGCTAATTTAGTATATAAATATTTTCTTTTTAGGATATGATTTTATATTTAATATTCTAAATTGGACTTTTTATCTATACATGTTGTATCCATGTTTCATCCAAAGAGTTAATGGATAATGATATATATCTTAAAAATTAAAAATTTAAGACATGTATCATTATAGGTTAACTTTTAAATGCTTTTAATCATCATATCATCATGGAGATGGTGATAGATCTGTGAAGATCGGTACATAGATCGCTTTCCTTTCAGATAGAAGAGTCTCGAGTCATAGTATAGAATATTAGAATGAGAGTGCAAGTAGTTGTTAGAGAATAATAGTACTCAGCATGACCAAAAATGAGAAGTCACATAGATTTCTACTCATTCATCAGTGACTTCTTGATGCTAGAGTTATATGAGTAGTTCCTTGACCTGAATATCTCAATCAGTCATTACGGGGTTGCTGTAATTTGACAAGCATATAAATATAGTCCATAGCTATATGGGGCCTTGTGGTATATGTTGACTACAATAAGTTTGCTATAGGAATTGGAAGTTTACCTATAAGGGATTTATCAATCTTAGTAGTCGAGAAGTAGTCCTATACGATCTAAGAAGCTGAGTCCTTAAATCTATGGTCATAGTAGCATGATAATTAAAAGAGTTTTCATGGAAATCATGATTGGGATCAAGCTAATTAAGTCATGTATATGATGGATGCTTAGAGTTTGACGAGATTCTATGACCTGCATCCTGTCAGGACTCTCGATAGAGGAACTTGATTACACGGTAACTACACCTAGGAGTTCATCATTTTATTCTATTGGGTTGTTACTACATACTGCTAAGTATCACTGTAGACTATGAAAACTCAATAGTATCATTTTCAGATCAATGATCCTTATTAGGATTGAGTTGGGATTATTCTGATCCATCAAAAGAGTTTCAATGATACTATGATAGAGATCATAGTATATCTCACTACTAAATACAATAGAACCTAAGGGGTTATATATAAAAAGGGCTTGATTTGATCAAAAGTTTAGAATAATTTAAAAACTACTAAATATGTAAGGATTACATATTTAGTAATTACTAATTTTGTAAGGATTACAAATTTAGCAGTAGCTAATGATTAGTACTAGGAACTTAATTATAAAAGTTATAATAAAAATTAAGCTTAATTAAATTATGGATCAAGTCTAATTAATTTAAATTATATTTAATTTAATTAGACTTTATATAATTTATTTCTAATTAGGTTTAATTATCCAAGTTAGACTTGGATTGCAATCCTATTTGAAATAGAATTACCAGCTTTTTCAAATTCAATTCGAATTGAGCTCAAATTAGATTCGATTTGAACAAAATTAAATCTCCATAAAATAGGATGCCTAAACCTAATTGAATTAGATTTATTTTATCTTAATTTTTCATTAATATGGAGAAAGGGGGTGCTGGTTTTTGGCATTTTTCTTGTCATGCATAGAAATTTCAAAAAAACAGCGCACCAAGTGTTGGTGCCCCTCTTCTTAGGGACTTTCTCTCCTTATTTGGATAAAACCTATTTTATCCAAACTCCTATTTGATTGAGGATCAGATCTATCAAGTCTTTTAGGCATGAAATCAGTTTTTGTTTGATAAGAAATTAAGGAAGCCAAGATCGGTGCTCCTATTCCTTGCAGTATTTGTATCTCAACATAATTTTTCTTTGGCCCTTTCCACTTGATTTTGAATCATTTCAGATTAGGATGAGATCTATCTGATAAGGGGTGAAGTCTTATTTTAGATATGGCATGGGAAATTCATTTGTGCAACAAATGAATTGAGGATGTCATGTAGTGCGCTTGGTTTTCTCACCGTAAGTTCTCAATACCCAACGCTTTTACTCTCCCACTTCTCTTCTGATTTTGAATCAGTTTAGATAAGATTAGATCTTATTTGAGTGGTGTTGTGTGGTACGAGGATTCGGAAAAAGGTATGGGAGACATGTGAAATAAAAGGGTTAAGAATATGTGCATGCACCATTCCTTCTTCCCATTTATCTTGCCGCACCATGTTTCTCTACCACTCCACCATTCTTTCCTTGTTGTTCCATGCCTAAAACTCTAGAGAGGAGAATTTAGAGAGAGTGAAAGAGAGAGAAAAATGGTTTTCTTCTCTCCTGGCATTCTTGAAGAAGTCTCGATACCCCGCGCAAAGGGTTTATGCAAAGGCTGCAGCCTTTCTCTTCAAAATTATCTTGAAGGGAGATCTATATCCAAGTTAGATAAGATGCCTATGAAGGAGCTAGCACTCCGGTGGCATCATTGACTCGATCATGAACAAGCTCTATGTAGATACCAGCAGAGGCCAGATGGTGCATGGCTTCGACAGGAACCCTGACATTTAATGGATCCGACCTGATGGAGGTTGAAGAAAGGAAAGTGCTTAAGGCAAGTATTTTTCTTCTTTTGATTTTATATTCTCAAATATGATCTATTTCTAATCAAGCATGTTTAGATCTTGCTATAGGGGTTAAGATTAATATTTACTTGCTCTTATATGAAAAGTGTTTTCATATTGCTTCTGCTTAGTTTTAGAAATCCTAGAAATTAGCATGCTAGCACCTAGGTTTCCTTCGATGAATTTAGAGCCAGGTTTTAATCTAACATGCTAGATTAGATTTAGATCCAAATCCTCTTTAGGTTTGAAAGTTAGGTTTGATTTAGATTGATTTTGTGCTAATTATAAGGTTGTCCCATTATAAGGTTAACTCTTTTTAGTATAAGGTTGTCCTGGCACTAGATCAATCAATTTTGAAAAATATTTTTGAAACATAAAACCTATAATTTTAGATCTAATTTTTGATGTATGAGATGTATCATGTCCATCTTTTAGATTTGAAAATTAAATACATGTGATGTATGTTAATTGGTTTTGATCTAAAATAACATATATGAGATATATGCAATTAGGTTTAGATCTGAAAATTATTTTGAGATCATAAACCACTAAAATCATGCACTAAACTTAATCTAAAAAATGTTTTAAGTTTTGAATTTTTTAGTTCATGCATGAGAGTTTGGGTAAAACAATTAGGTCTAATGATTGGACTATACCTTAGGATCTTGATTAGATCTGGTTAGCATCCTATTATGATTTTGAGCACCTAAACAAACCCAATCAAAAGTTGATTAGAGTCAGGTCAAAGGGGCTCGAAATCAATCTTAGATGTAGTTCAGTCACATCAATTCATATTTAATATGAATTGATTATTTAAAGTCCTAATTGGCTTAATGGTCTAAGCTTGAGTCACTAGGCTAACTTGTTTAATTCTTATTAACCAATTGGTGTCTAAGACAAATCTCGATTATAGTTTTTAATTGGGGCTATTCACTTAGTTGGCCAACTTAGTTGGTGTCTAAGGAAAGAGGAAGAGGGGAAATCCTTCAATTGATCTTACTTACTTAGCCAACTTAGTTACTAAGTTTTAAAAAGGTTGCTTGTTGATTCGAGTTCACCCATGCCACCTAGGTTTGTCAGACATGGGATTTGCTGACATGAACCGGGTAAGTTAGACATGAGATGTACTAATGCAAACTAGGTGAGTCAGATATGAGATGTACTGACCTAAATTAGATTAGTTAAATATAAAATATGCTGATCTAATTTGGCTTAGTTAGACATGAGATATACCGACCTAAACTGTATTGGTTAGACATAAGTTGTGTTGACCTCAACCAGGTCAATATAACATGAGATATGCTGATTGACTAAGTTGAGATATGAACCCAAACTTTCTCAAACATATTGAGCCTTAGGTCTTCCAACATTGTAAAGATATATGCATCTTTCGGGTATTGATTATTCTTAGCTAGATGCAGTGGTTCAATTATATCGGGGGGTGCAATCACTCTGTTAACATGAGATGTTATGGAGTGAAGATAGGGTTAGGCCCAATAACTGTTTGGTGAGAGACACAATAATTGCTTCATTTTGTATTGAACAATTGGTCTAACTTGACCAGGGAGTATGGGCAATAATTATTAGGTTAGCTTACATGATTTAGAGATCAAGTCGATGCAATATGCTTAAGAAGCATTGGATAAGAGTTGTCCATTCATTAGTTTTCATGTTACCAATAATTATTTGATAAGGTGCACAAAATTAGTAGGATCGAAGTTTTACTAGGAACTCTAGTCATGTAGGGGTTCTCGCATCTTTATAGAGGAGTATATGAGATCCATGAAAATAGTAGGAGTCTAATTTATTTTTTAAAGTTTTTAGAATAAATTTAAAATAAATACAAACATCTAATTAGAATCTTTACTCTCTGAGGATTAATGTTAGCTTCCAACCCTCTTAGTTCTTACATTAATTAGTCAACCAAAATCTATCATAAAAACTTGCTCAACTTGAAAATTGATTAGGATAGCTGAGTACTATAATAGATTAGGATTATCCTATGTTACCAATCCATATGATGGTTGACCTAAGTGCAATTGATCTATGATCATTATTTGACAATAATTAAGAATTAGGAACTTGAGAAGCTTGGATATGTTGATGCAAAAAGGATTGTATATGGATTTAATCCAGCCATATTTATCTAATTCATATAGACAGTTTATTGTAAATTACCATTTGAATAACATCAAGACAATTAGGTCAATACATTGATGACTATTAAAGAGACCTTGAAAGGTTTAAGGGGCATGTTTCTCGATACGGAACAGACTTTTTTTCTAAAAGGAGAGTCTAATTGGAAGAAGAGGACTATAAAGAAGCAAGAGAATGAAAGCAAGCATTAAAAAGGATCTTCTAAAGTTAATGACTATAGGAACTATCCCATATGCATGGAATCCTAAAAGATAAATAGAGCACACCTTTAGAAGGTGTTGCCGCCTGGATCGCCATGGCTTGCAGCTCTGACATGTCGTGGACGTGCTGGGCTCCCGTGGGGTACTTGGTTCTCTACTCCGATGCACTCCTTGGTTGGCTTGCCCTGTAAATTAGAGGAGACCCGGGCTAGGGATTCCGGTAGGGACACTCCGACGGTCAAGTCAGTAGGAACAGAATCTCTATAACGGAGAGCTTGGGGACTCTCCACGCAGAGGATGAAAGATAAGACTAAGATGTAAAGACAAGGTGGAGTTGGGATTAGAGAGCTTGGAAGGTTCTCCTGGCTGGTTCGTAGCCCGTTATCTCTCTATCTCTTACCAATTGCCCCCTCCCTCCCCTCTTGGGGATTTTTCTTCCATTTTATATGAGATCGAAGGCCTAGACCAGGTCTGGGGCTTCCCTAAGATATCCTTTTCCTGGTGCCCCCTTTAGAGAGGGTCTTTCCACTGTCCACTGTCCTCCCCCCTTCGGACCGGTCCCTTGAGGGAGATCCTCCTATGGGGGGGTGTTCGCCGGCGTGGCACAGACCTTGTCCCTTTGGTGGTGTAGTTCCCCATGGGAGGGGTGGGTGCCGTGCCACTGAGCCTCGAGCTATGATGGGATGCTTCTATTTTCGGAGGGATCATCAGAGCGTCACAGGGCCTGTGGCCTTAATGGAATACTTCTCTTAGGGGAGGTTCAGGTTTCATGTTACGATGGTTGAAGTTCCAGGTTGCACGGTCGTCGATGTGGCAGTATGCTACAGGACTTGGGGCCTGGAGGAGCACACTTAGTGTAAAGCATGTGGGTGGCATGTTGTAGAGCTTGAATTAATGGCAAGGCATGTGCCACCTCCTAGAGGTTGCAGGTAGACGGGAACCCCCTTGCTGCGGTTTGAATTTCTGTTGATCCTTCCCTCCTTCACTGCTAGTGGGAATTCTGACCTCCATAAGGTGGGGAGAAACCTCGCTTCTGGAGCCTTGCCTCAGGAAGCATGAGCATGACCCCGGTTGAGAGCTGACCTCAGATAAAGGGCTCGCCTTATGAGCATGACCCCGGCTGGGAGCTGACCTCGATAGGAGGGCTTGCCTTGGCAGCATGAGCATGATCCTGGCCAAGAGCTGACCTCAGATGGAGGGCTCACCTTATGAGCACGACCTTAGCTAGGAGCTGACATCGGCAGGAGGGCTTGCCTTGGCACCATGAGCACGAACTCGGCCGGGAGCTAACCTCAGACGGAGGGCTCACCTTATGAGCACGACCCTGACTGGGAGTTGACATCAACAAGATGATGCGGGACTATTCATGCATGCCAATTATTTTTTGTGTGTTAGGAATTAAGTTAGGAGTTTGTATCCCAAATTTCAAGCCAAGATATTAAGTAGAGAATTCTATAAAAAATTTGAAGCACATGCATGCAGAAATAAACCCTAAAGCAAAGAAACAGGACCGCCAAGGATAAGAAGCCTTGGTTAAGACTAGCTCTTCTGCAATACTGCTACCAGAGGAGTCTAAGAAGTGTACCTAGTAGAGATTTGAAGATCAATCCATGAAGAGTTCGCTCTACGCTCTCAAATGAGGCATGGAAAAATAAAGCTGTTGCTTTGTGGATTTGCAGCTCTCAATCTGGTGGTGACCCGAAAGCTGGTTAGATGGAATCCTTAGATTCATGAACTCTGAGGGACCTGCAAATCACCTAACATGGGTTAGAAAACAAGAAAGAGAAGGGTTAGATTGTTGAAAGAAGAAGAAGGGGAAGAGGTTTGAGGATGGCGGCCAAGGGATGAAGAAGGCTGGCGGCTTGGAGGCAGGGTGCAGGGATCACACGATACCTGGAGGGATCACACAGATACCCTTAATCACACAGAAATTCACTCAGAATTTTGAGAAAAACTCAAGAGAAATTCATTCATAACAATTCATAATAATTGATCATTAGTTACAAGAGGGTGGAGGGGTGGGGTATTTATAGATGTTCCCATGCCCTCTCCTAGTTAGGATAGGAATACAATATTTGATGGGGAGAAGGATTACAAAGTGGCCTAGAATTTGGAGTACACAATTTGAGTAGAAATAAAACAAAATCTCCTAGTTAGAAGTGGATTCTTCTCCTTCTTTGACTTGGTCAAGGGGTCTTCTTTGGGCTTGGATGCCAAGGTGGAATTAGGCTTGTACTTAGGGTAGCAAGGGGCATCCTCCATTGGGCTTGGGCGGCCCCCAAAGGGCTTGGGTGCATGGGCCTCCTGGTGGGCTGGAAATCCTGGGCTAGGGCACCTAGAATATTCTCTGGCATCTAGGTACTTGGAATCTTCATATATGGAGCTTCATGGGCTGGGTGTTGGAGTTATCCCAGGAACAGGAAAGTATGTTACACAAAATCAAGCATCAAAAGCCTGACAGCGGAAGCAGATATAAAAAAAATAATTTTATATCTAATTATGCAAATCATAAATAAATCTAATTTATTTATCATAAATTTCTAACATGCTGAATAACATGAGAAAAATATTAGATCTGAAATAAAAATTATTTTAAGCATAAAATACTTACTTGGATCGTTATTCAGGCCTGCTCTGAAAAGCATGCAGATCTGCTACTAAAAAGTCAGGATTCTGACAGAGCCGTGCAATCACCTGGCCTCTACTGGTATCCACACAAAGCTCTCGCAACTGAGTCATAAAGGGCACCAGACTGCTAGATCCTTGCAGCCCTCTCCTCTTTCAGCAAATTGCCAGCTTTAAAAATTGTGCAGATCCGAATTTGGACCGGCTTTCGGCTTCTATCTTGCAATCTTAGATCTACAAGATCTTGGACCCTTTTCCCTCTTCTTTCTTTTACATAGAAGACCTCTCAACACTCTTGAAGATCTCAAGGAAGAAATAAACTAGAAGGGAGAAGAATACTATGCACCAGGAGAGAGACTCTCAGGAGAAAAGATGCCCAAGAGAGATGATGCCCAAAATAATTCATGCCAAAAGAGAAGTATTAAGTTTAGCCAACCCCTCTCCCTTTTAATTTTTTCATGGTAAAACTCTCCAAGTTCTCCATGCCAAAACATCGGTGTTTCAATTTCAACCGGTTGAAAATTAAGAGTGGAAGAGGACTCTTCCCTCTCTTAATTTCCTTCACGCCAAATCATATTAGTGCCCACCTATTCATGCCCCATCCTTCATTTGTTGCACAAAATAAATGGGGGCCCACTTTGGCATGTGGAGGGAAGGGGAGACAAAGAGAGATAGTCCCAGTCATATTGGACTCTAGGCCATGGTCCAAACGAAGTGATTTTATAGTCAAACTGAAGCCGATTTTAAATCTGATCGAACCATTTCGAAGTGGACATTGATTCGAATCAATTAGGATTAATTAATTAAGTCTAACTCAATTAAATTAAATCTAAATTAAATTAATTAATAATTAATCCATAATTAATTAATTATAACATTTACAATTAGGTCAAATATTAATTATAACACTTACAATTAGGTCCAAATTGATTTGCTAATTGGTTACTTGAGCTCCTAATGTGTATGACCCCTCAGGTCCTATTCTATCTGGTAATGAGACATACTATAATCTCCATTATACATCATCAAAACTCCTTTCGATGGACTAAAGCAATTTCAGCTCAACCCTAATTAGGATCATCGATCTGAGAATGATCCTAATGGGCTCTCATAATCCACCAGTGATACCTAGCAGTATATAGTGGCAACCCAGCAGAATAAGATTGGAACCCATAGGTGTAGTTACTATGTGATTTGGTTCCTCTATCAAAATCCTAACATGATATTGGTTACGGATACTCGTCAAACCCATCAGTCATATGCTTAACCTAATTGACTGAAGTCCAATTGTGATACTAATGAAAACACCTTTTCATTATCACCCTATGTTGCTGCCCTTACCGCTGTGGCCTGTAGCTCTGAGTTGGCGCCGGACCTCGATCCCCTTCACCTCGGAATCCTAGTATTCTTGGACCTGCGAAACAAGGTTAGAGACCTAGGCCGAAGATTCTAGCAGGGGCATTTTGACGATCAAGTTAGTGAGCGAAAAAGAAGAACAGATCCACTAAGACGGATCCCCGTTGGGTCTCCGTGCTTAGAGGAATCCTTAATGAGGAGATGAGAGAGAGCGAGAGGGGAGTCAGCACTCTGGTTCTTGTGATTGGGCTCGCCGGACTTGCTCCTGAGAGTCCCTTTGGAGCCTTTTCCTTTGAATCGCCTATTTTCTTCCCCCGTGCCTTTAGCCCTCTTGATTGATTACCTTCTTCCATGCACGTCGGTGCCTTTCTGAGATCGTCGAGTGCTTTGGTGCCTCGATTCTTTCCCTCTGAGGGGTCTTGGAGGCCAACGGTGCTTATTGGCCGTTCTTCTAAGGTCGCCTCTCCTTATGGTTGGGAGTTAAGTGACGAGGTCATCTCGATCGGCATCCTGTCATGAAAGGAGAACTAGGTGGGACCTCGATCCAGGCATCAGGGCCTTTGGGCTCGAGGCGTTGACCTCGGCTCTCCACTCTAAGGGGTTCCAGGTCATTGACTGCAGGATCTGATACCTCGATTAGGGTGTTCCTCCCAAACTGGTGCAAACGAGATTATGCGCACCGTTACATATCTGGGGTGCCGTACTGGGCACGCCGCACCGCGTGCACCGGCCTTAGCAACATCCTCGAGGCCGGTGGTTTTGGTCCTCCCAATGCTCCACGGGGAAGGCATGACTTCGACCGAGGTGGCCACACCTGGGGGTGCCACCTGGCGAAGGGGCAGGAGTGCCTGGCTCCACTTTGGCGGAGGTGGACCCTCTTGAGGGTGCCACCTGGTGAAGGAGCAGGAGTGCCCGGCTTGACTTCAATCGAGGTGGACCATCTGGGGGTGCCACTTGGTGAAGGTGCAGAGGCCAGCTCAACTTTGATCGAGGTGGACTCACCTGGGGGCGCCACCTGGCGAAGGAGCAGGAGCCAGCTCGACTTTGGCTGAGGTGGACCCACCGGGGGCACTACCATGTCACGGGGTGAGTGTTTTCTTGCTCAAACACCCGTGTGGCGCTTCGGCATACCACGCACCAAGGCCAGCCCTCCTAAGTCCTTTCCTCGAATATACAGATGAACGCGCATCAATCCAGCCACATAGCCAAGCATGCACCTCAATGCCCCTGCCCAGCAACACTATCAAACTGAATCCATGCAACACCCTTAAGAGCTTGCAAGCAACCTGACCCTCAGGCCAACTACAACGCTCATGCGCACCTCCATGCCATAATGTTATACTCTTCCCAAGAGTGCTCCGTAACCCAGCACCTCTATGCTGACCTGATGGCTTTGCCCCTGAAGCCAAGTACTGCTCACCCAAGTAGTTCCAAATCTGAGTACCTTCGTGCCATGACATAACTACTGTGCCTCTGATCCGCAAGCTACCATGCTACCCTTCAAGAATACACAGACCAAACTCACAAGACATGATCATGCAATGCCTTCACTCTGCATGAGGCTCAGGTAAACCATCACCAGTGTCGCCTAGCCGACCCGCCAAGTTGATACATTACATCACTCCACAGAGCCATGAATGATCGAACACATTCCCAAGCTCTACCGGGTTCTGCCTTTCCTAGCTCCCCCATAAGCTCATATTTCGATCCCAGTCTTGCATCCTTAGCATGCCTTCTCATCAATGGCCATACTGCTTGACAATGTTCACGGCTTGTTCACGCATCACTGTGCATTGCCACGATCCTGAAGACCCGTGACCATACCGCCCAACATCCTATGTCCTCGACCTTGTTCGCAACCAGTGCACTGCCATGATATTGGCATCCAAGTCTGCCCATCAAGTAAATATCTTCGGCCAGCTAGTCCTTGCATATTGCTATTCTCTCCTTGGCATGACCCACTTGGTCACCCTTGATCCTTGGCCCAGCTCCAAGGCATATATCCGACCGAACTTATGTAAGCCACACTTTAACTCCATGGCTGACCGGCTCCCATGGATCCCCGCGAGACATCAACCTGGCCAATGCTCACGAGACTTGCCTGTTCAGGTAGGCCAACCCTTGGTCAACTAGATTCTCTATCGCCTCTTTGCTCCACCACAGAGATCAAGAATGCATAGAGTAGCCTGGACCATTCCTCGAGGATCAACCTCTTAGAAATCCCTATCCCTGTACAATGTGGCCAACTCATTCAACCAACATTGCCCCGAATGTCTCCACGTGAAACCATTCGAGCGTGGCACCTCCTTGCCTGCAACTGTGCCACGATGGACCCGTATCTTACGGGCCTAGGGGAGTCAGGAATATGGCCAAAGCCCCGCATCCCTTGTCAAAACCAAGAGGATCCCTCGAGTCATAACATATATCTTGGTGAACCACCGCCATGCCAAATATCAAGCTTCCCGAGTCCCCCGATATTATGCCATGATTGTGCCATTTCATGGTGAACCATTACACCCCTCACTATCCCAACAAGGCATCCAGCTGAACTGCACCCCTGGGGTTCCAAGGTATCGAGGAGCATTGCAAGTTTTTTGCCATGCCAACCCTTTGCAGCACCATGCCATGCCCATGCCAACACCCCTTGCAATGAGCCAATGGCTAAGTCCGTGATAATTCTCCCCCACTCAAACTGTCGATGTCCTTGTCGATGTCCAAACCATCTCTTAGAATATTGGTCGCCATGACCAAAATCTTTTGTAGCCCCTGCAACCCTGGTTCCTCAAGTTAGAGCTCCATAGCCTTGGTGTCCATGATCCTTTCTTCGCCACTGAGAATCCATCAACCACCACACTGAGTCTTCCATGGAACCTATAAACTAATGTTGGCCTCTGCCCTTGACATCCCCACAATCCTCTGACCATCTAAACTACAAGTCACTCCTTGAACTCCTCCAAGGCTTGATTCTCAATCACCTTAATCTAAGAGCGGCCACTGTTTCTTCAAAGCTCCTTGCGATCCTCTGACCATCCAATTTCTTGGCACTCCTTGGACTCCTCCAAGGCTTGACTCCCGATTGTCCCAATCTAAGAGCAGCCATTGCATTCATTATGCTCCTTTTAATGGTCTTCTCACCATCAACTTTGGCTTAAAATCCTTGCAGCACTCCTCGAACTCCTCCAAGGCTTAACTCTCGATAATCTTGATCTGAGAGCAGCCACATTTCTGCCAAAGAATCCACCTTATGCACACTTTTAGCAATACAAGATGGCACACCTTGGACTGCCTCTAAGGCTTAACTCCTGTCCAATTGGATCTAGAAGCGGCCAACCCCATGAGTCACCCCTGGCAACTCTTCCTTAAGCGCTTGGTCTTGCTTCATACCTACCTTGCGGCCCTGTGGTAATTCCGACCTTTTTAATCAACACCATGCCTTCGGACCTTCCACACCACACTGGTGCCAAGTACTAACAAGTCGCCTCCATTTCTCTACACTATCCTATACCAATGCAAATCCACAGCTGCTACCAAGTAGGACCCTGATATCTGATCAAGATCACTTCCTACCTTGCTCGAGTCCCTCGACATAATAGTCTTCACTTTGAGAACCGACTATCTATCTCCATAAAATTGCAATCCATGCTGCTTTCCAGTCTACTCAGCCTGTCTTTACTGCCTCTTGTGTCTTCACCTCGAGACCAAAGTACCAGCATAAGGCTACCCCATTGGCCTACCTCACTCCTCTGACTCCAGTACCTCGACACCCTCTTGCATCTGACATCTGAGCCTGATAATGCCTCACAGCATGTCCAATATCAGTGCCTTCACCTGGCAAATAATTTCACTATCTCTAGTACTTCGGCTTCCCATGCCTTCACCCTGAGAGCAGTTCCACTAAAGTTCAACTCAAATTTTCCATTCAAGTGCTTCCGCATCACAGACACCCACACAAGAGATGGCTCTTTCCAATGTCCCACATTTTTGTGCACCTGGGGCCCTCGACTCTCCAAGTTTTTACCTCAGCCTGCACTTTATAAATTTCAGATGCTACATCTTTCTTTTACACTGTAGACACACCCCAGTACCTCAGTCCATATCCCCAGCTTTTGCCTCTATGGAAATTCTGGTCTCTCAAGATGCTCTACCTTGCACTTTGCATATAGCCCAACTGCTTCAGCATTCATAAGCACTCTTCACCCTAAATTCCATCATGTAGCCACAACTGGTAGACCTTCACATTTGCAGGATTCCATCCATACATGCGATCGATGCACAACCTTAAGCATTTAGCACCGAGCACATCGCCACTGCAACATGCTCCCCCACTCTGAGTCGTTGACACTCAAAACAGGCTCAGATGTCTCACTCCTCTAACACTGGACTTCCAGCTCTCTTTGGATTTTCTCCTGCTTTGGATACCCTTGTATCAGCAGCTACAATCAGCAGCATATTGACCATTGACTGAGCAACCATCGCTCTGATACCACTTATCACGGGGTGAGTGTTTTCTTGCTCAAACACCTGTGTGGTGCCCCGGCATACCATGCACTAAGGCTAGCCCTCCCGAGTCCTTTCTTTGGACATACAGATAAATGTGCAACAATCCAGCCATATATCCAAGCATGCACCTCAATGCCCCTGCCCAGCAACACTGTCAAATTGAATCCATGTGACACCCTTAAGTGCCTGCAAGCAACTTGACCCTCAGGCCAACTGCAATGCTCATGCGCACCTCTGTGCCATAATGTTATACTCTTCCCAAGAGTGCTCCGCAACCCAGCACCTCTATGCTGACCTGATGGCTTTGCCCTTGAAGCCAAGTACTGCTCACCCAAGTAGTTCCAAATCTGAGTACCTTCATGCCATGACATAACCACTGTGCCTCTGATCCGCAAGCTACCATGCTGCCCTTCAGGAATACACAGACCAAACTCACAAGACACGATCATGCAAAGCCTTCACTCTGCATGAGGCTCAGGTAAACCATCACCAGTGTCGCCTAGCCAACCTGCCAAGCCGACACGTTACATCACTCTGTAGAGCCATGAATGATCGAGCACATTCCTAAGCTCTCCCGGGTTCTGCCTTTCCTAGCTCCCCCATAAGCTCATATTTTGATCCCAGTTTTGCATCCTTAGCATGCCTTCCCATCAATGGCCATACCGCTCGACAATGTTCATGGCTTGTTTGTGCATCACTGCGCATTGCCACGGTCCTGAAGACCCACGACCATACCACCCAACATCCTATGTCCTCGACCTTGTTCGCAACAAGTGCACTGCCATGATATTGGCATCCAAGTCTGCCCATCAAGTAAATATCTTCGATCGGCTAGTCCTTGCATCTTGCTGTTCTCTCCTCGACATGACCCACTTGGTCACCCTTGATCCTTGGCCCAGCTCCAAGGCATATATCCGACCGAACTTACATAAGCCACACTTTAACTCTATGGCCGACCGGCTCCCATGGATCCCCGTGAGACATCAACAAGGCCAATGCTTATGAGACTTGCCCGTTCAGGTAGGCCAACCCTTGCCTGACTAGATTCTCTATCACCTCTTTGCTCCATCACAAAGATCAAGAACATATAGAATAGCCTGGACCATTCCTCGAGGATCAACCTCTCAGGAATGCCCCATCCCCATACAATGTGGCCAACTTATTCGACCAACATTGCCTCGAATGTCTCCACGTGAAACCATTCGAGCGTGGCACCTCCTTGCCTGTAACTGTGCCATGATGGACCCGTATCCTGCAGGCCTGGGGGAGTCGAGAATATGGCAAAAGCCCAACATCCCTTCTTAAAATCAAGAGGATCCCTCGAGTCACAACATATATCTTGGCGAACCACCGCCATGCCAAATATCAAGCTTCTCGAGTCCCTCGATATTATGCCATGATTATGCCATTTCATGGCGAACCATTACTCTCCTCACTACCCCAACAATGCATCCAGCTGAACTTCACCCCTAGGGTTCCAAGGTATCGAGGAGCATTGCAAATTCTTTGCCATGCCAACCCTTCGCAGCACCATGCCACACCCATGCCGACACCCCTTGTAATGAGCCAATGGCTAAGTCCGTGACAACCTGGCGAAGGAGCAGGAGTGCCTAGCTCGACTTCGACCGAGGTGGACCCATCTAGGGGTGCCAGCTAGCGAAGGAGCAGAGGCCAGCTCAACTTCGACCGAGGTGGACCCAGCTGGTGGTGCCACCTGGTGAAGGACCAAGAGCCAGCTCAACTTTGGTCGAGGTGGACCTACCTGGGGGTGCCACCTAGCGAAAGAGTAGGAGTGCCTGGCTCAACTTCGACCGAGGTGGACCCATTTGGGGGTGCCACCTAGCGAAGGTGCAGAGGCCAGCTCGACATCGATCGAGGTGGACCCTCTTAGGGGCACCACCTGGCGAAGGAGCAGGAGTGCCCCACTTCGACCGAGGTGGACCCCACCTGGGGGCGTCACCTGGTGAAGGGGCAATGGTGGGGACACTAGAGGCACCATAATAAGATAAAGGCTTCTTAACCCTCTATGGATTAATGAATAATATTTGAGTCCATTTGTAATAAGGGCTTAGTCCAATTGAGTTGTTATTTTATTATTTGAGTCCTGTACTAGTCAGCTCATGTTGAGCTAGTTTTCTTTCTGAGTCTTATAATCATGTCCACTTGTGTTGAGTCTGTATTGAGTCAAGTCCAATTGAAGAAGACTCAAGCATGTGAAGGACACCACCTAGCATGCCACCTTAGCAACCGCATGGAGTCCCAATCACACCCTAGATTTTGCCACCTTGGATTACTTGGAGGATCATGAAGTTGGCCCATGAATGAGAAGTTGATGACCACATGCTGGCACACCCCTTCCACACCCTAAGCACACCAACTCCATATGCCAGCATGACAAGAAGGAAAGTCAAAACAGATAAACATGAATCCCCTGATTCATGCTAGCTTGCTTAGGAAAGAAGTGGTCCCCCCTTTGGATGTCCACACCTACCTTGTTTGGAGGGATTTTGTATGGCATGAGAGTATTTTCTTCCATGTATTTATCCCCACACTTTAGGAAGAAAGTGGTCAAATCTTATTTTCCTTGTTTTCTTTTGCTTGGGCCCTAAGTCTCATAACTCTATATAAGGGACCCCTTATATGAAAATTTAAACAATTTTGATATATGAAATACTCTTGATTCTCCAATTGCTGTGTACCTCCCTACTGTGTGCATTAAGGGATCTTGTGTGAGCCTGAAGTCCTTTCGAAGTGCTGCCCGAAGAAACCCTAGCCAACCAACCTTCTTCCAAGCCTCTTCTTCCAACACGCCCTTGCTACCTTTTTCTGAAATTATTCTTGTTTCCAGCCTTTATTTTCTCACCCTTGATGGTTGTTTGCAGGTCCCCGAGTTCCTACGAATCCAACGACTCTAGCCAGGCCGCAAGCGGACCACCGAGCAGAAAGCCAGGAATCCGCAGGCCTCCAAGTTGATTTTCCAGGCCACATCCATCGAGGAACGAGTGATCTCTTTGCTACGATCTTCATCAGGCACATCAGACATTGCCAGGTACACCCCCTATATTCTCCAGTAATTTTATTGTAGGTGAACTGGCCCTCACCGAGGCTTCTCAGTCCCGGCGATCCCCTTTTACTGCTTTCTTAGGTCCTGATCTGTATGCATAGTTTCTAAAATTCATATAGAACTCTCTATATCTTACTTTGATATGATATTTGGGATTTAACCACCTCACCCCACATAATAAACACACAAAAATAATCGCATGCATATCTATCGCGCATCATCTAGTATCAGAGCTTAAATTAGGGCTCGTTTTCTGCACCCTTCACAGTCCATATATGTACTGTTCTTTTAATTGTTTCTCCCTATTCAAAACCCAAAGATTCAGATTTTTAATTTAATGGATTTATATTAATTCAAAGTATTTTACATAATTTTTGCAGATTTTATTTTGGTCTGTGCAGTTTTATCAAGTTGAAATATAGCCTATAAATTCTTGGCTTTGTTTTTTCAGCAAGATAACTTTGGAAGGTTTAGGGTTTTGTTTAGCATCTCTTTTGCATATCTTTTATTTTTAGTATGTTTCTAGCATATTAGGTCATTGGCTGCAAATCATATTTCTACTAAAGAATAAAAAAAAAATACATATATAAAAGCTACCTAAAATACTTAAACCCTAATTTTGCATCATCTGCCTGCCATCATTGCATAAACTACCATTAAGGGCACTTTTGCTATGTCAGATGGGGGGATGATTTGATCACCTCTCCTTTGCCCAAAACCACATCCCCTGCATCTGGTTCCAAGCCTAACTTAAAATCTATTAGACTTAATTTACCTTAGTGGGCTAGGGACACCAACTGGTTGGGTCCGGGCTAAGTGTCAGATCACCGTGTCAAGCTAACCTGTGTGTTCCTTATGCTTAGTATCTAGAACAATGGTTCAGGGATTCAATCCCGAAGGTCTTATGTGCTTGTCCACCTACCTGGCCAATCTTTGATTGGTGTCTAGGATTGGCAATTAGGGACCTAACACTTCCTTTACACCTGCCGGCTGAGTATAGGGTTATTATAGGCTAGTTTGCCACCATGATTGAGCATCTAGTTTTGGACTCTAGGTCTAGGGAGCTGTAGTTGTTTTGATCGAGTCTTGCATGAGCACTAGATCAGGAGCATCCTATCATCCACCATCTCCACTTTTGTCTGAATCCATGGACAACCTTGAAGCCTAAATTAAAGCCCTTACTGACCAAATAGCCTAGATGAATATCCAGATGACCCAGACCGATAGCCTCAACCCAACTCAACCTAGTGAAACCATGGAGTCCAACCCTAGGAGAACCCAATACTCTGACTCATATAGGGAGTCAAATCCTAGGAGAACCCAATACTCTGATGCATATAGGGAGCCCAACCCTAGGAGAACCCCTTACCATGACCCCTATTTGGAGCCCAACCCTAGGAGAGCAACTAGGTATGTTATGTTGGTAGCACCTAAATTTTGTGATCGTGAGTGTGAGGATTATCTTGCTTGGGAAAGAGATATGGACCTGTATTTTGAACAAAATATGGGTTTCGGTTCTGAAAGATGTTAGTTCAAGTTTGCTAAAGCTAAGTTAGTTCACCAGGCCAGGTTAGACTGGGATAATGTTGAGAGAATACTTAGACTAGAAGGCTGCGAACCCATAACTACCTTGAGTGATATGAAACTTGAACTAAGGAGAAAGTACCTACCCAAGTCCTATCAGTCCAAGAGACCCACAACCTATAGATCTTATGACTCCAAAACCTATGAACCTAGATCCTATAACTCTAGATCCTATTTACCCACATCCTATATGCCTAGTATACCCACAACCTATAGATCTTATGACTCCATATCCTATGACTCTAGAACCTATGAATCCATATCCCATGTGGTGAGGACACCTACACAAAATTTCAGAACTCACCGTGGATCTCGTAAGGAAGATCCAGACTCTGAACCATCCAGCAAATGCAACCCAGTAATTGTTTTCGGGTTTTAAAGTATGAAGTCTTTTGTTGCCAAACATCAAGAGAAGCTAGCAAAGGAGGGAAAATCTTCCCAATTTTAAAGCATGTGTCATACATTTCTTAAGCTAACAAGGAAGGAAAAAGTTTTGTGAGTTTTAAAGCAAGAGCATGCAGCAACCCCGGCTTTCAGATTTCATCATGATTTTGCAGATCCTGGTGCAGCAACCCCGGCTTTCAGATTTCATCATGATTTTGCAGATCCTGGTGCAGCAACCCCGGCTTTCAGAGGGATGGTTCTCTTGTATGAAAAAAAGAAGAAGGGATAGATGAAATGAAATACTGCTGGAGTGTTTTCTCTAGTGCCTTTGTTACAATTGCAACGTCGAGGAGTGTGAGGCCCTAACCCTGCCTTCGTTGCATTGCAACGTCGAGGAGTGTGAGGCTCCGGCTGCCTTCGCTGCACCCGTGGCGTTGAGGGGCGCGAGGCCCTATTTATCCTACCATTTTCCAGCCGTCTAAGCCCCCCTATCATCCATTCCATCATCCATAATCCTCACCGCCGTGCTCCAGAAGATCGAAGATTTCAAGGTCTTTCTCCGGTAACGATCCCCCGAAGGAACCTTGCCAACATACATTTAGCACGATGCCACCCGTTGAGCAGCTGATTATTGATCATCTAGGCCGCATCTTCCCAGGAAGAGTGACCCTAGTGCTTTGAGATTATTTATTTACTGTTGTGTCATTTTACCTCACCTCCTTATCCTCAAGATCTGTTTTATTAACTGTTTGCATGTCCTAGATCGGGGATTTCTCAATCTCTGAGTCCTGGGTCTATTATTCTGCTCACTTAATTTTGGGGTCCAGCATGAGAGGTTGTATGAGATGATACCTTTCTTAAGTTGTTTTCTATCATCCTTGCTTGTTATGAGTCTCAATTTAATCAGATTTAAGGGTGATTTTCTTTGCATTGCATCTCTCATCATTTTCATGCCATCCTAGTCCATAGGTTCCCCATCATATTTGGTATCAGAGCAGATTAGATTAGGACTTGTTCCAGTCTCTGCACTTCAGGGTTTCTATTTTCACTTGTGACCTACCTGTAATCCATTTTAATCTCAATATAAGAGTAGTTAGTTTCTTTGTTTTGTATTTTTTTCCTTGTATCATTTTTAGTTAGCTGTCTTAGTTTAAAAGTTTGTCTTTAGAAAAAAATTATAAAAAAAATTAAAATTCCTGCAAGTTGTTGCTGTCCTGTTTACTGTTTACTGTTTTTCTGTATTAGTTACGTTTTCTGCCTGTAATCTACTTAAATCTCTATATAAAAGTAGTTAGTTTATCTTGTTTATATTTTTTTCCTTGTAGCATTTTCAGTTATCTATCTTTGTTTAAAATCTCATCCTCAGAAAAAAAATTACAAAAAAAGTTAAAATTTCTGAAATCCTCTGCTGTCTGCATGCTGTTTTGCTGACTCTTCCATTTTAGTTAAGTTCCAAGACATGTTTAGAATAGCATAGGTTTTATTTGTCTAAATCCTTTCATCTGGTATGCTATTGATGTGTTAAGTGTCTACTGTGATTTTTCTGGAATTTGTTTTGCAACATTAGACTAGGGTTCATTGCATGTTTCATTCCATCTCATGATATATCTATTTAAGGGCGGCAATTTCATAACAAAGGGGAGGACATCATTACCTCTCCTTAGTCCACAACAACCACCCTCATTTTCGAACCTAAGCCTTTAAATTTAAAATCAATTAGCAACGTACTACTTTGCTCTAGAGAGCCATAGGGACACCAACACGGTCGAGTCAAGACTTCGAGTCTACTCCTTGTATCAGTCTATCTTGTGTGTGCCACTATTCTTGGTGTCTAGGCTGGTGAACCTAGGGCTTGTGAGTTGGTCCGCCGTACCTGGCCAATCCCCGATTGGTGTCTAAGGTTGGCAGAAAGGGACCTTCACTCCCCTACACCTACCTGGCCAAGGATAAGGGTTACTTCAGGTTAGCCTGTTGCATTGAGTTAGGCCCCAGTTGAGATTCTAGGTCTAGTTACCCTTAGTCGAATTTTCTGCTTGTGTGCTTGATTCATGTCTACTAGGGCAGGGACATCATATCAGCCTGAGACATCTATGGATAACCCTCAAGAGGCTTTACTAAGAACTATGTCAGAGCATTTTGCCCAAATGTCAGCCCAGTTATCTGTCCAATTGACCAATCACTTAGATAACCGGTTGAATTAGTTTGAGGCTAGATTGGACACCATAGAGAGAACCCAGCAGCAGCGTTCTGAGCCCGACCCTGGCACCCCAGATTCGATGACACACCCTAGGAGGGCTAGAAATCTTGATCCTTTCGAAGAGCCTAACCCTAGGAGAAAGAGAACTTTTGACCCATTCGAGGAACCGCATCCTAGGAGGGCCCAGCAACCTGACCCATACCGAGATCATCGTCCTAGAAGACCCCATCAGGAGTTTGTTGATCTGGAGGATAGGGCTTTTAAGAGCATTAGACTAGAAGCCCCCACATTTGATGGCACCCTGGACACCAAGGTATACCTGGACTGGAAAAAGGAAATGGACCAATATTTCGAGTAGTACGAGATGACGGAGGGTAGGAAATTTAAGTTTGCCAAGCTTAGGTTAATTCGCCAAGCCCGGATATATTGGGATACTATTGAGAGACTAATGAGGCAAAGAGGACAGGAACCCGTAGCCACCTGGGGAGAGTTAAAAGCCAGGCTTAGGAAAAAGTACATACCTGTGTCTTACCACCAATGCCTTTTAGATCAGTGGCATAGGTTGATTCAAGGAAACAAGAGTGCCACAGAGTATATTGCCCAGTTTGATGAGTTGGCCATGAGGTGTGGGATGAACGAATCTGAGGCCATGATTTTGTCTAGATTTAGGTCTGGTTTGAGAGAGGAGTTAAAGAGAGAGCTTTACCTGAGGGAGGTAAAAGATCTAGAGCAGGCCTACCAGGTAGCTAGGGATTTTGAGCAATTCCATAAGACTCCCGCCTATCGAAAGATTGAACCCGCTAGGAGTCTATACCCTAGACCAGCCCAGCCTAATCCAAGCCGACCTTACCCTGCCCGTCCAAATCCGAGTCGTCCTGACCAAAACCAGACTGACCCTAGTCGACCCGAGTCTAGTAGACCCAGTCCCAGCCGGCCTCAAGATAATAAAGGTAAATCTGTAGAGGTCCCCAGAAAATCTGGCATTTGTTTTAGATGTCACCAGCCCGGCCATTACTCCAGTGAATGTCCTACTAGATCCCTCCATATAGGTGGTTTAGAGGAAGAAGAGAACCCCGAGACTATTCATGAGTTGGAAGAAGAAGTGTATGAGGAAGGACTGACTTTAGCCGAAGAGTACGAGGGAGATGAGGAAACCTGTGACCCCACTACCTTGTGTGGAGTAGTTAGACGTATCCTTGCCCAATCTAAGGAACAAGAAGACTAGCGTAGGACCAACATCCTACACACTTTCATTAAGGTTGGAGAGAAGGTTTGTAAGGTTATCCTAGATAGTGGCAGTTGTATCAATGCCATTTTTGCTAGCACTATCAAGACTTTAGGGCTAACCCCAATTCCCCATCCTAGCCCTTACAAGGTGTCCTGGATAGATTCCAGCTCCATTCCCATCAAGCTCCAGTGTCAAGTCCTCATCCAATTACAGTCGTACAAGGAGAAAGTGTGGTGTGATGTGCTGCCCATGGGGGTTAGCAGCATCATTTTAGGATGACCGTGGCTCTATGACCATGATGTCACTCTGTTTGGCAAGTCCAACTCCTGTTCCTTCAACCACTTAGGGAAGAAGATAGTCATTAACCCAGTGCCCCCTAAGGATGAAGTCAAGAAGGGAGCTAGCTCTTTGGAAAAGAAGACATCTGGATTAAATCTGATTAGTGCCAAAGAGTTAGAAAGGGAGATTGTGGAAGGTTCACCTGTTTGGTTAGTGTCCTCCAAGGAAGTTAAGAAACCAACCTTAGAAGACCCACCTCAGGGAGTCTTGGAAGTTTTGGAAGAATTTAAGGATGTATTTTAAGATGATCTGCCCAACCAACTTCCACCCCTTAGGGACATCCAGCATGCCATTGACCTTGTCCCGGGATCCACTTTGCCTAACCTGCCCCAATACCGGATGAACCCCAAGGAACATTTAGAGCTCCATAAGCAAGTTAGTGAGTTGTTGAATAAAGGTTTTATCAGAGAGAGTTTGAGTCCTTGTGCCGTCCCAGCCCTTTTGACATCCAAAAGGATGGCACATGGTGAATGTGCGTAGACAGTCGAGCTATTAACAAGATCACCATCAAATATCGGTTTCCCATACCCCGCCTAGATGACCTCTTAGACATGATGGCTGGAGCCACAATTTTTTCCAAGATTGACCTTAAGAGTGGCTACCATCAAGTTAGAATCCGACCCGGGGATGAATGGAAGACAGCATTCAAGACTAAGGATGGTTTGTATGAGTGGGTAGTCATGCCTTTTGGATTATCCAATGCACCCAGCACTTTTATGAGAGTAATGACCCAGGTCCTTAGGATGTTCATCAATAAGTTTGTGGTAGTCTATTTTGATGACATCCTGATTTACAGCAAGAATGAGAAGGACCACCTGGACCATCTTAGGGTAGTGTGTTCGGCCCTTAGGAAAGACATCTTCTATGCAAATCCCAAGAAGTGCGAGTTTCTGACCCGTAGGGTTGTCTTCCTAGGATTTGTCATGACCCCAGAAGGAGTAGCCACTGATCCCGAAAAGATCAAGACGATAGTTGAGTGGCCTGTACCAACCTCTGTTACTGAAGTTCATAGTTTTCATGGACTGGCCACCTTTTATAGATGATTCATTAGGGGTTTCAGCACCGTTGTCTCACCCATCACTGATTGCATTAGGAAGGGAGCTTTCGAGTGGACCAAAGCTGCTGATAAAGCCTTCTTAGAGCTAAAAGAGAAAATGACCCAGGCCCCCGTCCTAAGATTACCCGATTTTTCCAAAGTGTTCGAGGTTGCATGTGATGCCTCAGGGGTAGGAATAGGAGGAGTCCTAAGCTAAGAGAACCACCCGGTAGCCTTTTTTAGTGAGAAGTTCAATGAGGCTAAGCTTAGGTATTCTACCTATGATAAGAAATTTTATGCCTTAGTACAAGCACTAAGATATTGGAGACATTACCTTTTACCTAATGAATTTGTGTTGTACTCTGATCACAAGGCATTGAGGTATCTGAGTTCCCAAAAGAAGTTGAACCCTAGACATGCTAAGTGGGTAGAGTATATCCAGGCGTATACCTTTGTTTTGAAACATCGAGCGAGAACTGACAATAAGGTAGCCGACACCCTGAGCCGACGATCTTTACTCCTGAGCACTGTTAGAGCCGAGGTTGTAGGGTTTAACCAGATTAAAGAGTAGTATGATACCTGTCCTGATTTCAGAAAGATTCACCAAGCCTTGAGTATTGGACCATCTAAGGAACACAGTCAGTATACCTTGTTAGATGGTTACCTGTTTAAGGAGAATAGGCTATGCATCCCAAGAACGTCTGTGAGGGAATTTTTGGTCTGGGAGACGCACGCAGGAGGTTTAGCTGGCCATTTCGGGAAGAATAAGACCATCATAGCTGTAGAGGAACATTTCTTTTGGCCAAGTCTGAAAAGGGATGTTGCCCAAATTGTGGCTAGGTGCCAAACATGCGCTGTTGCAAAACAGCGAAAGCAGAACACTGGCTTGTACACCCCTTTGCCCGTCCCTAGTTGCCCTTGGCAGGATTTGAGTATGGATTTTGTGTTAGGATTACCTAGAACCCAAAGGAAACACGACTCAATCTTTGTTGTGGTTGATATATTCTCCAAGATGGCCCACTTCCTGCCATGCAACCAATCTTATGATGCCTCTAAGGTAGCCAAACTATTCTTAGATGAGATAGTTAGAATTCATGGCCTACCTAAGACAATTGTGTCCGACAGAGATGTTAGGTTCACCAGTTACTTTTGGAAGACCCTCTGGCACATGTTAGGGACCAAGTTGAAATTCTCCACTACTTACCATCCCCAAATTGATGGCCAGACTGAAGTTGTGAACCGAAGCCTAGGAAACTTGCTTAGGTGTCTTGTAGGTGAAAACATTAAGAACTGGGACTTGCTGTTACCCAAAGCCGAGTTCGCCTACAACAGTTCTGTCAATAGGACCACCGGTAAAAGCCCATTTGAGATTGTCCATGGGTACCGACCTAACAAGCCACTTGACCTGATTCCCCTGCCATTGCATGCTAGGACATCCGAGTCTGCTGAATCTTTTGCACAGCATATTAGGAATCTGCATAAGGAAATCACCCAAAAAATCACATTAAGTAATGAGGCTTATAAAATACAAGCTGATTCTAGAAAGCGATTCAAGGAATTTTTTGTAGGGGATTTCGTAATGATCCGACTCAGACCAGAACGGTTCCCCTCAAGAACTATTAAGAAATTACATTCTTGAAGTACTGGTCCCTTTAAAATTATTGAGAGAGTAGGACCCAATGCTTACGTGCTTGAATTACCTCATGATCTAGGCATTAGCTCCACTTTCAATATTGCAGATCTAACTGAGTATAAGGAGACAACAGTAATACCCAGTGAGGCATTCAGACCTGATCCATTACTTGAGAGAGAACCCACCATAGAGTGTCCACTAAAAAGGCCTGAGCGACGAGAGAAGATCGAGCGAATCCTAGATGATCAAATTATCAGTACTCGGCGGAATGGTTATCTACGCTACTTGGTAATGTGGCAAAGACGTCCCGAGTCGGAGGATTCATGGGTTACCCGAGAGGACCTACAACACATTGACCCGGACCTTCTGGAAGAATATCAAAGTCGGATGAGCCTTTACTCGACGGAGTCAAGTTCTTCCCACCCCAGGAGGATTGGTGAGGACACCTACACAAAATTTCAGAACTCACTGTGGATCTCATAAGGAAGATCCAGACTCTGAACCATCCAGCAAATGCAACCCAGTAATTGTTTTCGGGTTTTAAAGTATGAAGTATTTTGTTGCCAAACATCAAGAGAAGCTAGCAAAGGAGGGTGTTGCCCAGATATGGTGCCCAAGAGGGGGGGTGAATTGGGTATTTAAAAAATTAAAGCAATATATGTGCTACCAAGTTTTAAGGTGAAGAGTGATAGTGCTCAAATAATTGTGCAACGGAAGCAATGAAATAAATCAACAATTAAAGAGCAAAAGAAGATAAAAAGAGAAGCAATGCAAACACACAAGAAGTATAGTGGTTCGGTGCACCTAGCACCTACATCCACTCCCCAAGCTCCACTTGGGAATTTCCACTATAATCTTTAGATTACAGCCGACTTGTTTTACCAGGCTCACAAGTCAAAACCTTACACACTTGTTTTGGCTTCGGGCTTACAAGCAACCCTAGTTGGTTTTATCAATTGGCTCACCAACAAACCTCACTCACTTGTTTTGGCTTCGGGCTTACAAGCAACCCTAGTTGGTTTTATCAATTGGCTCACCAACAAACCTCACACTAGTTTCAAATTCCCTTGAAACTAGCTAAAGACAAAAGAATATGAATACAATTAATAAAACTAGACAAACTCCTTTTGAGCAATAAGAAATTCGTTGTAGCTCTTGATGGAGACTCTTCAAGCCTTTTCCCTTGGAATCTTTGGACCTCACTAAATGCCAAATACTTGAAAGTTGGATTCCTCAAAGATGGAAAGCTTTTGGCTAAGGAATCTCTTGGTTTTCTCACTCTTTTTGGCTTGAAATTGATTGAAGGCTTTGTACTTTGACTCTAAACTTTTTTACTTTGTCTCCTTGTCTTTTTTGAAGTTTGGTGGAGGTTAAATACCTCATTCATGCTGAAACAACTCCACAAGACCGTTAGAATCAAAAATATGGCCATTTATGGCCGTTAGAAATCAAATCAAAAGTTCAGAAAAACTAGCCGTTATGCCATGAGTCGACCTCATGAGTCGACCTCTGGATCAAGTGTCGACCTCATGAGTCGACCTCCAGTTTGTTTTAGGCAAAAATCCAGAAAATCATAGTTCTGTCCATTTTGAATTCTCAGGCTATGAGTCGACCTCTGGTGTCGACTTCTGGACAGGTGTTGACCTCTGGTGGTCGACCTCTGGAGCGTGCCACTGAGATTTTACCGTGCCGGCCATGCTGAACTTTTCTTCTCTTCATGAGTCGACCTCTGGTGGTCGACCTTTGACAAGGTGTCGACCTCTGGTGGTCGACCTCTGATCTGAAATTTTTTGAAACTCTTAGAGATGTGCATGCCATGCTTGAGTTTCTCTAAGCCTTTGTTTCTTTTGTTAATTATTTCTTAACAGGAAGGTCCAATATGAGAAATTTGATCTTGTCCAAGGTAGAAGAGCTCTTTTCCAAATCAGGCAAACTTAGTTTCATCATTGTACTCTTGATACTCTTTTTGAATAACCTAAGTCCTGAAACTTTATCTTGAGATGAAACATTAGTCCAAACATATACTCAACTTTTTGTTAATCATCAAAACTAAGGAGCCAAAGTCAACAATCTCCCCCTTTTTGATGATGACAAAACCTTGAGTATATATGCAATTAAGTCCAAAAGCAAAATATAGCAATGATAAAAATTTTCAAAGAATCCTTACATGCATGAGTATATCATAAAAATTTTACTTTTCATCTACTTTTTGTGAAACCATTCTCAAGAGTCAAAAAGATTTTACTTTTCATTTACTTCTTTCTTTTTGTGAAAACATTCTCATGAGTCAAAAAGATAAGAAACATACAAGCTTTACTCATAAGAATCATATATACTTTACTGCACATAAGAAGGAGTCTCATATATATACCTTACTCATAAGAATCATATATACTTTACTACACATAAGAAGGAGTCTCATATATACTTTACTACTCCCCCTTTTGTCAAGAATCAAAAAGTCCATTTTTGTAGTGAAAGATATATTAAGGAAACTTATGTTCAATTATAATGAAGTATTTAGTTGCATAAAATGCATGCTCCCCCTCAATTTGTGCATTCAATATAACAAAAATATTCTATCTTGAGAGTTTAAAAAGATAAATGCTAAGAGCTGGTATCAGACAGTAAAATATCACAATATAGATAAAAACAAATGTATTCAGTTACAAAATTGCTTACATAGTAAGCACAAAACACTGATACAACAGACCATACAAAGCAAACTAAGTACAACAAGTAAATCTATGAGGCTACTCCTCATCAGAAGGTATATCAAAAGAGATAGGAGCCAAGATCCTAGATGAGGATTTTGGAGTCCTATGAGAGTGACTCCGAGTCCTCAGAGAGGGACCAGACCTAGGGATAGTCCTACGAGATCTATAGGTCCGAGGAAAGGGCTCCACAGGTGTCCCGACTGAAGCAGTAGCAGAAGGAGTAGACGGATCAGTATGCTGAGTAGACTGAGCTGGGGTCTGCCTGCTGACTAGCTCATAAGCTGTGGGATCATCAATATCTGTCTCTGTATGCTCATCTATATCATCTGGAATCCCAGTAATAGTCTCAAATAGTGACTCTGTAAGCTCAGTATCTACTGGCACATCTGTGGCTGGAGGATCTGTACTCGGAAGATCAGTAGAAGGAGGATCAGCAGAAGCGGATATCTCTGGAATCGGATCTGCAGGTGGAACATCAGAACTACCTGCTCCAGGCTGATTTCCATCACTGTCACTGTATCCACTGGAGTCATCATCATCACCATCATCATCAGAATGTGGAGGAGATACTGTCGGATATGCAGTCCCTGATGGCAGTGCTAATCTCAGTAGGCTGAGGATCTGTCGGAATCTTGTATCCATACTAGCTGAGAGAGCTCTAATGCGTATATCTGTGTGTATCCGCAGATCATGTAGCTCCTGTCGTACACCAGTAATCTCTGTCCGGACCTCTGAAATGTGATCAGTCACTCTCTGCTCAAAGTCCGATATCCTCACTGTAGTCCTCCGTGGTGTAGCAGTAGTAGTAGTAGGTGCTGGAGCTGATGAGGGTGGTGGCGTGAATGGCTCAGGCTCCGCAGTCTCTGACTCTGGTGCTGGGCGAGGAGGTGTACCATGATCAGTAGGCTCTGAAGGCCCTGCCTCAGCTGCTCGGATCTCATCCTCCTCATCTGGCTCCTGGCCAGACTCTCGTCGCACCCAACGGTCACCAATCAGTCGAAATCCCATCCTATGCAAGGATTTCTCTCCATAAGTATCAGTATGCTGTAGCTGACTGAAGGGTATACCGTCAAATGAAATACCATGCTCCCTGAATATCTGAGTCAGTTCCATGCCATATGGCTGAACAAGTCTCCTGTGAGATGCTGCCTCACCCATCTGCTGAAGCATGATCCTGGGAAGGTTGATGGGAGTCCGCTGTCTCAGGGACACCATCAACACCAGCTCACGCTCAGTGATAAAATCGAATCTCCCGTTCTTCGGAATCAAGATACGGGCGATGATGTGATGCAGCACTCTCATCTCCAGTGAAAGCTGGTTAGCGGCTACTGTGGAAATGCCGCTAACATCCTCACGCTCTAGAATACATCTGAAGGCATGCTCTCTGTCGCTGATCGAAGTGGCAACAGTGCCGTGAAGTGGAATCCTCCAAACGCGACTGATGACCTCCGGTGTCACTGGAATCTCGATCCCATGTACTGTAGCAGACCATCCAACGCCATCAGTGGCCATGGATCCATAAAACTCCCTGATGAGGTCTGGGTAGAATCTCTCAGACATCGTACAGAAATGAACCAGACCTGCATCTCTCAGTACATCTCCAATAAAGAAGTGATGCTGATCCCAGAATGGTATATCCACACGCCTCCCACTAGCAATGCTCTTCCGAACTAAGCTGGCTGGCACTGGTGCAGGTGGCTCTGGGGTCGGCTCATGCTCATGTCTGACTTTTCTTCGTCGCTCAGTGCTATCTTGGCCTTGTTCCAATCTCCTTTTCCTTACTGCCAAGTGCTTTCTCGGACCCATATGAAAGGAAGAGGGGTAACTTAGGGAGAAGTGCAATGAAGCAAGGCTAAGAGGAAAGGAGAGGGAAAGAGAGGTTCACGGATTGAGAAAAAGAGGAGAAGGTGAAATGGTGAGATAGGGTTTGTGAGAATGGAGAAAATCGAGAGTAAATGAAGAAAAAGTAAGAAACGGACGAAAGAAATAAGTGATTTCAATTGAAAAACAACCGAGATTTGAGGGTAGATAGATGCAAAGGCTTTCGGTTGTCCAAAACCAAGAACACGGTCAAAAAGAGGTTTGATTCCAAGGAAAGCAAGAGGAGAGGAGAGGATTACCCAAAAAGATGAAGGAGAAGGGTGGAAATCTACTGTTTAGAGGTTTAGAGAAGTTGGAGGGGGACCACACGAAGGAGAAATGAAAAAAAATGGAGAAAAAAAGGCTTACGGACGGGTTTTTAAAAAAGAGGGTTTCCATTCAAGTGTCGACCTCTAAAAATTTTCAGGGGTCGACCTCAAGTGTCGACCTCCAAAAGCCTTAGGGGTCGACCTCAAGTGTCGACCTCCGAAAAATTAAAGTGTCGACCTCCAACAATAAATTACCCAAAATAAAATTCTGTAAAATTTAAAAAATTGATAAAATTTAAAAAAATAACCTTTAAACATATTTGAGAATTTATAAATCATTTTTGAGGAATTTTGATGAGAATTGAAGAGTTTCAAGTAAAAGGATCAATGACTCCCGGTTCTCTTCTGATCATACAAAATCTATCTTCATTCAATGGTTTTGTGAATATATCAGCCAATTGATAATCAGTACAAATAAATTCTAACAACACATTAGAGTTTTGAACGTGATCTCTTATGAAGTGATGTCTTATTTCAATATGTTTGCTTCTTGAATGTTGTACAGGATTTTTTGTTAAATTGATTGTACTAGTATTATCACATCTTATGGGTGTCTTAGTTAGTTTGATGCCAAAGTCCTCGAGTTGTTGTTTGATCCATAGAATCTGAGCACAACAGCTTCTAGCTACTATATATTCGGCTTCCGCCGTAGATAGAGCAACCGAATTCTGTTTCTTACTGCTCCATGAAATCAAATAAACTCCTAGAAATTGACAAGTTCCACTAGTACTTTTACAATCAAGTTTACACCCAGCAAAATCAGTATCAGAATATGCAATTAATTCATATGATGACTCTCTAGAGTACCAAAGACCAATTTTGATAGACCCAGATAAGTATCTAAATATACGTTTTACAGCTAAGAGATGTGATTCTTTAGGAGCAGACTGAAAACGTGCACACATACAAACACTAAACATTATATCTGGTCTACTGGCAGTTAGATATAGCAATGAACCAATCATGCCTCTATATAATTTTTGGTCTACTAATTTACCACATTCATCTTTGTCTAATTTACATGAAGAGCTCATAGGGGTACCTATTGGTTTGGTAGTCTCCATCCCAAACTTTTTCAATATCTCCCTTGTGTACTTGGCTTGGTTGATGGAGATCCCCTCTTTGGTTTGCTTAATTTGGAGTCCGAGGAAGAAGTTGAGTTCTCCCATCATGCTCATCTCGAACTCACTCTGCATTAACTTAGCAAATTCTTGACAAATACATTCGTTAGTAGCACCAAAAATAATATCATCTACATATATTTGTACTACTAAGAGATCATCATTTTTCTTTTTCAAAAATAATGTATTATCTACATTACCTCTAGAGAAATCATTTTTCATCAAAAATGAACTTAATCTATCATACCAAGCTCTAGGAGCTTGCTTTAAACCATACAATGCTTTATGCAATTTAAAGACATGATTAGGAAATTCATGATTTTCAAAACCAGGAGGTTGTTCAACATAAACCTCCTCTTCAATAAATCCATTTAAAAAGGCACTTTTAACATCCATTTGAAATAACTTGAAATCCATAAAACAAGCAAAAGCAAGTAAAAGTCTAATTGCTTCTAGCCTAGCAACAGGAGCAAAGGTTTCATCAAAGTCGATCCCTTCTTCCTGGTTGTAGCCTTTAGCAACAAGTCTAGCTTTATTCCTAGTTACAATACCATGTTCATCAAGTTTATTTCTAAAAACCCATTTTGTGCCAATTACAGAAACATTAAGGGGTCTTTCAGTTAAAGTCCAAACATTATTTCTTTTAAATTGATTTAGTTCATCTTGCATAGCATTAATCCAGTTACAATCTTTTTCAGCTTCTTCTATTAACTTAGGCTCTATCTGAGATACAAAAGCTAAATAACCACAAACATTTCTAATAGAAGAGCGTGTACTTACCCCCTTTGATAGATCACCAATTATTAGCTCTTTAGGGTGTCCGTGTGCATACCTCCATTCTTTAGGTAAAGGTTTTAGTGAAGTTGCATTGATCTCTTGAGTTTGATCTTGATTCTCTTGATCATCATCTCCTTTGGGCTCATCTTCACTGATTGTCAATTGTTCAGGCTTCTTTGTACCTGTTTCAACATCAATAGAATCTTTTTTCTAGAAGATTTTTCGTCAGATTCATCAAACACTACATGAATTGATTCTTCAACCAGAAGAGTTCTTCTGTTGAAGACCCTGTATGCCTTGCTAGAAGTAGAGTATCCTAAGAAGATATCCTCATCTGACTTGGCATCAAATTTACTGATATTATCTTTGCCATTGTTTAATATAAAACAGCGGCAACCAAATACACGAAAATACTTGAGATTAGGTTTTCGATTTTTCCAAAGCTCATATGGTGTTTTCTTCAAAATAGGTCGAATTAAAACATGATTTAAAATGTAACAGGAAGTATTAATGGCTTCTGCCCAAAAATATCTAGGTAAATCGTTTTTGCAAAGCATTGTGCGTGCCATTTCTTCAAGTGTCCTGTTCTTTCTTTCTACCACCCCATTTTGTTGAGGTGTCCTAGGTGCAGAAAAATTATGACTAATACCATTTTCATTACAAAAAGCTTCAAAATCATGATTGTCAAATTCAGTTCCATGATCACTACGCAAAGAAACAATAGTGAGATCTTTTTCGTTTGAAACCCTTTTATGAAATTTAACAAAAGCTGAAAATGTTTCATCTTTATGAGCTAAAAACATTACCCAAGTAAATCGTGAGTAATCATCTACAATTACTAGCCCATATTTTTTACCTCCCAAACTAGTTGTTCTGGTTGGTCCAAAGAGGTCCATATGCAATAATTCAAGGGGTCTAGTAGTAGATACTACTCCTTTAGGTTTGAAAGTAGATTTAGTTTGTTTTCCAAATTGACATGCAGTATAAATCTTATCTTTTTCAAATGTGAGTTTTGGCAATTCTTTTACAAGATTCTTTTTACTTAATTTTGAAATCAACTGCATACTAGCATGCCCTAGCCTACGATGCCAAAGCCAACTAGTTTCACTTGCCTTGGCTTCCTTAGCCACTAGGCATTGACCACTTTCCATGGCTAGATCATCAAGATCAATCATGTAAATGTTTCCATGCCTATGACCAGTGAACTTGATGCCATCGACATCTAGACTAGATACCATGCACAAAGATGATTCAAAAACTACTTTAAAATCCTTATCACAAAACTGACTAATGCTAAAAAGATTATGCTTTAAGCCATCAACAAATAATACATTATCTACATAAGCATTAGGGGTGATATGGATTTTACCAATTCCGACGATTTTGCCTTTTCCATTATCACCAAAAGTAACGTTTCCACCATCAATAGCTGCTAGTGATGAGAATTGCTTCACATCCCCAGTCATGTGCCTTGAGCAACCACTATCCAGATACCACATTCTTCTTTTATTTTTGGTTGCAAGGCACACCTGCAAAAATTGATCAAGTTGAAACTTTAGGTACCCAAGTCTTCTTGGGTCCTTTAGGGTTAGTCAAATTGGTTCCTTTTGGAACCCAAATCTTTTTAAAGGTATTTAATTTTCTTCTATTACAAACATATGATTTATGTCCTAATTTACCACATGCATAGCAGATAATATTAGAAGATGCAGGTATGAAAAAGTTTTTGTAAAGTTTTTGCTGATTGTGTGGCTTAAATCCAAGTCCAGCTTTGTTAAACACTGCATGTTTACTATTTAAAAGCATATTTAGTTTTTCTGAACTAAAAGTAAACTTTTCTACAAAAGGTTTTACTTTTTCTAACTCTTCCTTGTAATTCTTGTTTTGAAGCAATCGTTCTTTATTTTGTTTTTCAATGTTCTCATTAGTTTTAAGACTTTTATTATTTTTCAAAGAATCATTTTCTTTTAAAAGATTATCCTTATCATTTGTCAAGGTCTTTACATGTTCAGTTAATTTCTTGTTTTCTTGAATTAAATCTTCAATTTCAGTTGAAAACTTTTCTGAATTTTTTGTAAGGTCAAAATTTAGCTTTCTTAATTTCTTATTTTTCAGTTTTAATTTTTCATATTCTATAACTAAGTCATCAAAAGCATCATGCAATTCATTGAAAGTAAATTCAGTTTCAGGTTCAGAATTTATCTCATTATCTTCATTGGCCATGAAACATAAGTTGGCGACTACCTGCTGCTCTTCATCACTGCTGGAGTCCTCACTCTCACTCTAGGTAGCCATCATGGCTTTCTTTCTCAACATCCTTCGACTTTTTTTAAGCAAAGGGCAATCCGTTTTGTAATGTCCAGGCTTCTTGCACTCGAAGCAGATGGGTGGATCCCTTTCTTTCTCTTTCTCTTTTTCTTTATTGTGATCACCTTTTTGTGGCCTTTTCTTGTAGAAGCCCTTCTTCTTTCTCATGAATCTTTTGAATTTTCTTGTAATGAGGGATGTCTCATCATCATCAGCTTCTTCTTCTGATTCATCACTTGACTCTTCCTTTGTAGTGGACTTGAAGGCTATGGCTTTCTTTTTCTTGTCATTGTCCACTGTCTTCTGCTTTAGTGAAAGCTCGTAAGTCATCAGTGATCCAAGAAGCTGCTCGAGAGGTAGAGTATTAACATCCTTGGCTTCTTCTATGGCTGTTACTTTCGCATCCCATGAAGCCGGAAAAGACTTGAGAAGTTTGTTAACCAGTTCACCATTAGATATAATTTTTCCCAAACTCCTCATACCATTTACTATATTGGTAAATCTAGTATACATTTCACTTATACTTTCAGTTGGTTCCATCCTGAACATCTCATACGTATGAATGAGCATGTTCACCTTTGTGGTCTTCACTTGGTGTGTACCCTCATGGGTAACCTCAAGTGTATCCCAAATTTCTTTGACGGAAATACAATTTGATATTCTGTTGAATTCACTAGGGTCAAGTGCACAGAATAGCAAATTCATCGCCTTAGCATTTAACTCAGCTTGTTTGATGTCATTGTCATCCCATTCTTCTTCGGATTTTGGGGTGATAATGCCATTAACCAAGTGAGTGGGCTGATGAGGCCCTTTAGTAATTATTCTCCATATATGATAATCTACAGCTTGTAAATAAATACGCATACGAGTTTTCCAGTATGTGTAGTTTGTGCCATTAAAGAAAGGAGGGCGATTTGATGCTTGTCCTTCAACTACACCCATTCCAATTGGGGCGGCCATGATCTTTAACTCAAGATCGTTGGATCTACAAGAGAGTACCGGTGCTCTGATACCACTTGTTGCCCAGATATGGTGCCCAAGAGGGGGGGTGAATTGGGTATTTAAAAAATTAAAGAAATATATGTGCTACCAAGTTTTAAGGTGAAGAGTGATAGTGCTCAAATAATTGTGCAACAGAAGCAATGAAATAAATCAACAATTAAAGAACAAAAGAAGATAAAAAGAGAAGCAATGCAAACACACAAGAAGTATAGTGGTTCGGTGCACCTAGCACCTACATCCACTCCCCAAGCTCCACTTGGGAATTTCCACTATAATCTTTAGATTACAGCCGACTTGTTTTACCAGGCTCACAAGTCAAAACCTTACACACTTGTTTTGGCTTCGGGCTTACAAGCAACCCTAGTTGGTTTTATCAATTAGCTCACCAACAAACCTCACTCACTTGTTTTGGCTTCGGGCTTACAAGCAACCCTAGTTGGTTTTATCAATTGGCTCACCAACAAATCTCACACTAGTTTCAAATTCCCTTGAAACTAGCTAAAGATAAAAGAATATGAATACAATTAATAAAACTAGACAAACTCCTTTTGAGCAATAAGAAATTCGTTGTAGCTCTTGATGGAGACTCTTCAAGCCTTTTCCCTTGGAATCTTTGGACCTCACTAAATGCCAAATACTTGAAAGTTGGATTCCTCAAAGATGGAAAGCTTTTGGCTAAGGAATCTCTTGGTTTTCTCACTCTTTTTGCTTGGAATTGATTGAAGGCTTTGTACTTTGACTCTAAACTTTTTTACTTTGTCTCCTTGTCTTTTTTGAAGTTTGGTGGAGGTTAAATACCTCATTCATGCTGAAACAACTCCACAAGACCGTTAGAATCAAAAATATGGCCGTTTATGGCCGTTAGAAATCAAATCAAAAGTTCAGAAAAACTAGCCGTTATGCCATGAGTCGACCTCATGAGTCGACCTCTGGATCAAGTGTCGACCTCATGAGTCGACCTCCAGTTTGTTTTAGGCAAAAATCCAGAAAACCATAGTTCTGCCCATTTTGAATTCTCAGGCTATGAGTCGACCTCTGGTGTCGACCTCTGGACAGGTGTTGACCTCTGGTGGTCGACCTCTGGAGCGTGCCACTGAGATTTTGCCGTGCCGGCCATGCTGAACTTTTCTTCTCTTCATGAGTCGACCTCTGGTGGTCGACCTTTGACAAGGTGTCGACCTCTGGTGGTCGACCTCTGATCTGAAATTTTCTGAAACTCTTAGAGATGTGCGTGCCATGCTTGAGTTTCTCTAAGCCTTTGTTTCTTTTGTTAATTATTTCTTAACAGGAAGGTCCAATATGAGAAATTTGATCTTGTCCAAGGTAGAAGAGCTCTTTTCCAAATCAGGCAAACTTAGTTTCATCATTGTACACTTGATACTCTTTTTGAATAACCTAAGTCCTGAAACTTTATCTTGAGATGAAACATTAGTCCAAACATATACTCAACTTTTTGTTAATCATCAAAACTAAGGAGCCAAAGTCAACAGAGGGAAAATTTTCCCAATTTTAAAGCATGTGTCGTACATTTCTTAAGCCAACAAGGAAGGAAAAGTTTTGTGAGTTTTGAAGCAAGAGCATGCACCACCGTGCAGCAGCTCAATATTTTGTCAGCATTTTGTAGCCCCTTCATCATGATTCCTGCAGCCCCAGATTTCAAATTTCCTGCAGCCCCAGATTTCAGATTTCCTGCAGCTTTGTACCCATTTAAAAATTAAACTACTCTTTATATAGAGGGTTATAGAGGGTGTTCTTGAGCCTATAAATAGGGATGGTTCTCTTGTATGAAAAAAAAGAAGGGATAGATGAAATGAAATACTGCTGGAGTGTTTTCTCTAGCGCCTTTGTTACAATTGTAACATTGAGGGGTGTGAGGCCCTAACCCTGCCTTCGTTGCATTGCAACGTCGAGGAGTGTGAGGCTCCGGCTGCCTTCGCTGCACCCATGGTGTCGAGGGGCGCGAGGCCCTATTTATCCTACCATTTTCCAGCCGTCTAAGCCCCCCTATCATCCATTCCATCATCCATAATCCTCACCGCCGTGCTCCAGAAGATCGAAGATTTCAAGGTCTTTCTCCGGTAACGATCCCCCGAAGGAACCTTGCCAACATACATTTAGCACGATGCCACCCGTTGAGCAGCTGATTATTGATCATCTAGGCCGCATCTTCCCAGGAAGAGTGACCCTAGTGCTTTGAGATTATTTATTTACTGTTGTGTCATTTTACCTCACCTCCTTATTCTCAAGATCTGTTTTATTAACTGTTTGCATGTCCTAGATCGGGGATTTCTCAATCTCTGAGTCCTGGGTCTATTATTCTGCTCACTTAATTTTGGGGTCCAGCATGAGAGGTTGTATGAGATGATACCTTCCTTAAGTTGTTTTCTATCATCCTTGCTTGTTATGAGTCTCAATTTAATCAGATTTAAGGGTGATTTTCTTTGCATTGCATCTCTCATCATTTTCATGCCATCCTAGTCCATAGGTTCCCCATCACCATGAGTCCAGTAGACCCAAGACCCATAGAGCTGAACCCAAATCCTATGACCCTAGATCCTATAATCCCATGACCCATAGATCTGCGCCCTTGTCCTATAAGCTCAGGTGATGGGGATCCAACCGTCGTTTGGGTATTTTTTTCCCATTTTTTTAATTTTTTCACATTTTTTATTTCCCTATTCCCGCTATTCCATCTATCCCAACTATTCTGGTTTTATTCTTGGTTTATCCCTGAGTTATACCAGGCTTATTCCATCTCCTCATCCTTCTCCCATGATTTTTTTAAAACTCTCCAACCCTAGCTGCCGCCCCCTCTGGCCCCAGATCCGGGCTGCCCGATCCTCGGCCGCCCCCGCCGGACCACCGCCGATGCTCGCCGGCCCCCGCCCTCGTTGGAGAAGCCGCCGCCGCCGCCCACGCCTGTGGAAGATGAACAGCCATGGGAAGACCAACTGTTGCCCACGTCCCATGGCCGCCATCGCCGGCGTGCCATCGGCTACCCGTCCGCCGCCCGCTGGCTCACGCCCGGCCGCCAGAGGGCCCCCGCCGGTGCCCTTGGGCCCCATGGCCATGGAAAGCCCAAATGGCACAGCCATGCATGCCGTGCCGCCCTTGCATCATCGCCCATCGTTGCCGCCTGCCGCCGCCGCCCGCCTGTCCGCCGGCCACCATCTCACCATCCCCAGCCTCCCCCGCCGTCCACCGACCACGCCGGTGCCCAAGAGGTCTCCCACGGCCGTGGGAGACCAAATGGCATGCCCAGCGTGCCGTGTCATTCCTTGTGCCACCTCGCCTGCGGCCTGCCACCAGCCGTCCACCGCTCACCGTCTGCCGGCCCCGTCCGTCGCCTGCATCCCGATCGCCGGCCATGTGCTCCGTCGGGAGATCTATCCTCCGCACCACCGTGAGTTGGAGTTTGCATGGATTTCAGAGCAGTCCAATTTTCAGAGCAGCATGCTTTCTGGAGCAAATCATCAAGCCAACATGCTTCTTAGGGCAGATCATCACCACTTTTGATGCAACACAAATTTTGATTTAATTTATTTTCCTTTTTTTAGTTTTCTTAGAGGCTAAGAAATTGAGGGTTTTGGTTTTTCTATATAAAGGCCCCCTCTCCCCCTGTAATAATAAGATGATTTGATATAAATTTTTAAGGTTCTCCATTGGTTCTTGTTCTGGGCTGAGGCCCGTTTGCCTTCGTTCCCTACTGTATGGATAATGGGTTCATCGGGGGGTGTGAGAGTCCTACTTTGTGGATGATGGGTTCGAGCACCCTAGTTATCTCCTATCTCGTCTTCTTTATCCCCTCGTGTCCTTTGAGAGTCACCCTAGCGGCCTCTATGAGAGCCCTACTATGTGGATGATGGGCTCGATGAGAGGTCAGGGTAGCTGGTGCTTTGATCCCTCGAGAGGGTAGCTATCTGCTTTGATCCCTCGGGAGGGTAGCTTTATGTTTTGACCCCTGACTTTCTGTGTGCGTCTCCCCATTAGAGTGAATCCCAGGGCCATGAGTTCCAGTTCCCAGTCCCCCATCTCCATCCTTCCTTCGCTACCTCCACCAAGAAAATTGAAAACAAAAGAGATCAACTATTTTAGGGTTTTAGTTTCAGTGTCACCCTAGTCCCAGGAGGCTTCTTAGCCCTCCCACGGTCCTAGTTTGTTTAGTTATTTCCCTTTCCCAAATAATCCAAGGTTACATCGATTTTCATCCCGCATCAATTTTGGTATCAAAGCGAGTTGTGGATTAGGGTGTGCTCCATTTTTCGAACTCGACGGAGTCGAGTTATTCGTGGTCGAGGAGAATGATGGGGATCCAGCCATCGTACGAGTATTTTTTTTCCATTTTTTTAATTTTCTCGCATTTTTTTATTTCCCTATTCCCGCTATTCCATCTATCCCTGCTATTATGATTTTATTCTTGGTTTATCCCTGAGTTATCCCAGCCTTATTCGATCTCCTCCATCCTTCTCTCATGATTTTTTTAAAACTCCCGAACCCTAGCCTCCGCCCCCTTTGGCCCCAGATCTGGGCTGCTCGATCCCCGGCCGCCCTCGCCGGACGTCGCTAACGCTCGCCGGCCCCCGCCCTCACCGAAGAAGCCACCGCCGCTACCCATGCCCGTGGAAGACGAACGACCATGGGAAGACCAACCATCGCCCACGTCCCACGACCGCGGCCACCGCCTGCCACCGCTGGCCTGCCACCGGCCACCCGCCTGCCACCCGCCGGCTCATTCCTGGCCATCGGAGGGCCCCCACCAGTGCCCTTGGGCCCCATAGCCGTGGGAAGCCCAAACGGCATGGCCGTGCCCGCCGTTGCCGCCCCTGTGCCGTCGCCCGCCGTTGCCGCCTGCCACTATGGCCCGCCTGTCTGCCGGCCACCATCCCGTCGTCCCCAGCCTCCCCCGCCGTCCATCGGCCATGCCAGTGCCCATGAGGTCTCCCACGGCCGTGGGAGACCAAATGGCACTCCCAGCGTGCCGTGTCATTCCCTATGCCGCCTCGCTTGCGGCCCGCCGCCAGCCATCCACCGCTCACCGTCCGCTGACCCCATCCATCGCTCGTCGTCTGCCGGCCCCATCCATTGCCTGCTTCCCGGTCACTGGCCATGTGCTTCGTCGGGAGATTGATCCTCCGCATGACCATGAGTTGGAGTTTGCATGGATTTCAAAGCAGTCCAATTTTTAGAGCAGCACACTTTCTGGAGTAGATCATCAAGCTGACACACTTCTCAGGGCAGATCAGCACCAGTTTTGATGCAACATGAATTTTGATGTAATTTATTTTCTATTTTTTAGTTTTCTTAGAGGCTAAGAAACTAAGGGTTTTGGTTTTTCTATATAAAGGCCCCCTCTCCCCTTGTAATAATAAGATGATTTGATATAAATTCTTGAGGTTCTCCATTGGTTCTGGGCTGAGGCCCGTTTGCCTTCGTTCCCTATTGTGTGGATAATGGGTTCGTTGGGGGGTGTGAGAGTCCTACTTCGTAGATGATGGGTTCGAGCACCCTAGTTATCCCCTATCTCGTCTTCTTTATCTCCTCGTGTCCTTTGAGAGTCACCCTAGGGGCCTCTATGAGAGCCCTACTATGTGGATGATTGGCTCGATGAGAGGTCAGGGTAGCTGGTGCTTTGATCTCTCGAGAGGGTAGCTATGTGCTTTGATCCCTAGGGAGGGTAGCTTTATGCTTTGACCCTTGACTTTCTGTGTGTGTCTCCCCATTAGAGTGAGTCCCAGGGCCATGAGTTCCAGTTCCCAGTCCCCCATCTCCATCCTTCCTTCACCACCTCCACCAAGAAAATTGAAAATAAAAGAGATCAGCTGTTTTAGGGTTTTAGTTTCAGTGTCACCCTAGTCCCGGGAGGCTTCTTAGCCCTCCCACGGTCCTAGTTTGTTTAGTTGTTTCCCTTTCCATAATAATCCAGGGTTACATCGATTTTCATCCCGCATCACCAGGGAGCCCATAACCCCTAGGTATTAGCCTAGTACTAGTCAGGTTTCTCCTAGTCAACTTGAACCCCATAGGATTAGTACCCCTAAATATGAGCCCAGTAGTAAGCCACTACCCCTTAGGTAACCTGAACTTACTAGGAGTAGTGCCCATAATCAGAAACCAAGACCTAGCCAACTTTTCCTTAGCCGACCTTCCCCTACCATCCCTTTGATTGACAAGGTTTACATTAACACGGAAGTGTATGAAGTTGATGTGAACTTAGCGGATGAGTATGAGGGAGAAGAGAAGATACCTATAGATGACCTAGAATTAGCTGACCCAATAGATAATCACGTAGAAGCCAACCAGAGGTAGTTGACCCTAACCACATTCAGCCTAAAGCTATAGTGGAAGAACAATTAAAGGAAGAGAACCTAGATATTGTTGCTAGAACCTTGTCTGAGAAAACCATAGAGGGGAGCCAAATTATAGAGTCTAGTCCTAAAATACATGAATAGAAGAATTTATTAAGGACCTGATCTCTTTGAATCAGTACCCTTAGGATGAGCCTCCTCCTATAGTTCCCATTAAGTACCTCTTTCCTGAGATTAGTAACCCATCCTTCCATTATGCAAACCCTGTAGATAGACCTCAACCTCGTAAGGTTAACCTCATTAGTCTAGGATTAGTCCCTGACATGCCTTCTTATATTGTACTTTATCCAACTAACCCGAAACCTTTTTCTCCACCCTACCAGACTAATTCTGAACCCAGTTCCTATTTTCTGCCCTTTCCTGACACCTCCAGCATTTCTAGGATTATTAGATTATATTTAGTTGAGATTAGCATGCTGTATGCATTCATTATGCATGTTAGGTTTTCATTATACTTCTGGAATATCCTATGGAATTTGCTAGGAGCCCATTGTAGGTTTTCATGTGCATGTCAAGGTAGGACCAAACCCAGAGAACCTATGATTTGTTAGGTTTAGGTCCAAAGAGTTTAATAAAAATTCCTTTGATAGGAATGCATAGTCAAGTCTGTTAGGTGTTAGTATGAGTCCTTTGCATCACCTGTTAGGAGTCTGCATGTGCCCAGCATATTCACTACCTGTACTAATTTTGAAAGAAACTGGCTAATTTCCTGAAGAAGGGCTAAGGAATTTGATGTAGTGGATTCTGTCTTGGCTAGGCTTGGGCCTAAAAGAGAAGCTTTATGCTCGCAGAGCCGGACCTTTTAAAGTGATAGAGAGGGTTGGACCAAATGCCTATGTGTTAGATTTGCCTTCGAATTTGGGCATTAGTTCTACCTTCAATATCACAGACTTGGTTGAGTATAGGGAACCGACAGTGATACCTAATGAGGCCTTTGGACCTACTCCCATTATGAGTGACCCTAACCTAAAGTGTCCACCAATTAATTGGCCTGGGAGAGGAGAATGGATCGAGCATATCCTGGACGATCAAGCCGTAACAACCCGGGGTCATGGCTATCAACGCTACCTGGTCCGATGGCAAGGCCGGCCAGAATCGGATGATTCATGAATTTCTCCAGAGGACTTACAGTACCTCAACCCAGACCTCCTTGAGAGATATGTGAGCCAGCCTGATCTTTACTCGACAGGGTCGAGTTCCTCCCATCCCGGGAGAATTGGTGAGGACACCAGAGGCACCAGAATAAGATAGAGACTTCTTAACCCTCTGTGGATTAATGAGTAGTATTTGAGTCCATTTGTAATAAGGGCTTAGTCCAGTCGAGTTGTTATTTTATTATTTGAGTCATGTACTAGTCAGCTCATGTTGAGCTAGTTTTCTTTTCGAGTCTTGTAATCATGTCCACTTGTATTGAGTCTGTATTGAGTCAAGCCCAATCGAAGAAGACTCAAGTATGTGAAGGACACCACCTAGCATGCCACCTTAGCGGCCGCATGGAGTCCCAGTCACAACCTAGATTTCATCACCTTGGATTACTTGGAGGATCATGAAGTTGGCCCATGCATGAGGAGTTGATGACCACATGCTGGCACACCCCTTCCACACCCTAAGCACACCAACTCAACATGCCAGTATGACAAGAAGGAAAGTCAAAACAAATAAACATGAATCCCCTGATTCATGCTAGCTTGCTTAGGAAAGAAGTGGTCCCCCCCTTTGGATGTCCACGCCTACCTTGTTTGAAGGGATTTTGTATGGCATGAGAGTATTTTCTTCCATGTATTTAGCCCCACACTTTAGGAAGAAAGTGGTCAAATCTTATTTTTCTTGTTTTCTTTTGCTTGGGCCCTAAGTCTCACGACTCTATATAAGGGACCCCTTATATGAAAATTTAATTAATTTTGATATATGAAATACTCTTGATTCTCTAATTGCTGTGTGCCTCCCTGCTGTGTGCATTAAGGGATCTTGTGTGAGCCTGAAGTCCTTCCGAAGTGCTGCCTAAAGAAACCCTCGCCAACCAACCTTCTTCCAAGCCTCTTCTTCCAACATGCCCTTGCTGCCTTTTTTGAATTTATTCTTGTTTCTAGCCTTTATTTTTTTACCCTTGATGGTTGTTTGCAGGTCTCCAAGTTCCTATGAATCTAACGACTCCAGCCGGGTCACAATCGGACTACCGAGCAGAAAGTCGGGAATTCATGGGCCTCCAGCTTGATTTTTCAGGCCGCATCTGTCGAGGAACGAGTGATCTCTTTGCTACGATCTTCACCAGGCGCATCAGACATTGCCAGGTACACCCCCTATATTCTCCAGTAGCTTTATTGAAGATGAACGAGCCCAATCGATCCTTCTCAGCCTCGACGGTCCTCTTTCCTTTGCTTTTTTGGTCCTGTTATGCATGCTGTAGCTTCTTATTTTCATATAGAACTCTTTACATCGTTCCTTAGTCTATTCTTCGAGATTAATCATACAACTTAACATTAAAAATACAAAAAACTACTTGCATGTATATATAGGTTCTGCATCAGGCAGAGGTGATGAGCTCGGTCCGAGGTGGGCGTGACCACTGGTCAGGCCACTTGGCAGGGGAGCTCGGAAGAGAACACGGTGCGGCGGTGCTTGGTCGCCAGCTGGGTCTGTCGCATACTCCACGTCAACGATCTCACCATATAACCCTGTTATGGCCATAGACTTCTGGACTTAGTCTCGTTAAGCTTGCATAGGATTATACCTTACTACTAAGGCTGATAGATCTCTACAAGTGAATACCCTACTCCTATAATAAAATTACTGTAGCCAACGAACATCGCAAGGTCCCGTATGGATAGTGATGTGGCTGGATCGCTGACGTGGGGTGGGTAGATTGACGTGGAGTCCCTATCAGATGCCATGCTGGATTTTCAACATGGGCCCCTTCGCCGGGCTGAGCTCCCCCAGAACAGCGGAGTTGCCTGCCGAAGTTGAGCTCCATCCTCCGCCAGGTCGGTCCCCACCGGGGTGGGACGCCTAGGTCGGAATCGAGCGTAAGTCCCTCCAAGGCAGGCCCCTTAGGATCGGGCCTCATGGTCAGGAGTCAAGCCCAATTCTCCTCTGCCACGTGGAGCCCCTCCGAGGTCAAGTCCCCTGGGCTGGGCTGCGCCCCACCCACCTCCGTCAGGTCGAGCATGCCCGAAGCTGAGTTCAGCTGGTCTGGAGTCAAGCTCAGCCCTCCTCTGCCCAGCTAAGCCACCTCGAGGCCAAGCCCCTCGGAGTTGGGCCCCACCTCTCCAGCTCGGTCCCCAGCTCAGGCAGAGGCACCAACCACCAAGGAAGCGGTGCCTCCGCTCCAAGGATGATGGTGGGCCTCCCGAGGGGCATGCGGCAGCGCCTGCCATGTCGTAATTAATACCCACAGCCGTCACTCACACTAGAAAGGAAGGAAACCCCCTGATCAAGGCGCCATGCTCTCCACCAACCTGCCATACCACCAGGGGAAGGACCCAACTAGAGGGCACGAGTCTCGAGGGTGGCAACCCATCGATCGAGGTCCTGCTAGGCTTCCTGGAATGGAGCAAATAGAGGGAATGTTAGAGCGCATGGAAGCTTCCCCAGCCATTTGTCAGAAAAGGCATCCCGTCTACGACACGATACCTCATCGTGCACCTCTGGCGACATATGGGGATCCCGAGGCAAGCCAAAGTGAAAAGAACCCAGCCAGGGTAAGCCAAAATTAAGTAAGAAAAGCAAAAAAAGAAGAAGGGAGACCACTAGGATGGGCGACAGAAAAAAGGGAGAAGGGCCACACAAGAGGACTCTTCCACCTCGGCAATCACCTCTCCCAGCCCGCTCTCACTTCCATTCACACCACACTCACTCCTTCTAGCATAGAGCTCATCTCGAGGGGCTCGACCAGGAGGATCTGTTCCCCTGAATCATCACTGACTTGACCGTCGGAGCTGTTAGGAATTGTGTCCCAAAGCCAATCGCCTGGGTTGTAGGCGGTTGAGCTAAATTTTGTACTCTTTCTTTGAATTAATAAAATATTTTTTGGCAGCTCATCACATATTGTATTTCCCTGAAATGAACTCTTTCCATGTGATGAAGTCCTTAGGACTACACTGTCTTCGATACAGAGAGGATGTATCGAGTGGTCCTTAAACCCTGTTTACAACCAAAGGATATATTGTACTGGACGGCAATATATCAAGTATAGGTTGTTGCAGTTCACATCGTTTGGTTGTCCTCTTGACCAAATGAGTGTGGTGACACTGATGTGATCTGCAAGTGGGATATGTGATATCTCATTGAACGTGACTCCGTGCAGCCCCTTTCTGCCAATGGGATACTCACGATTGGATATGGATATATGTGTCCCTCCGATCTGAGGTTATCATGGTAGCTTGCAAGCAACTCCCTGTGCTTTGGTGCCGGACTACCCGGATTTCTAATCCGGTGATGGAAGGTTTCTGGGTACAGGCAAGTACTTGTGGAGCAGTGATAGACCAAGATGGAATTGACCTGTCCAAACAGTTTGGATTGAATGTCTCCAGTATCTCAATTTAGCAAATCCTCGGCCGAGGTAGCCCTAGTGAAGAGTCACTGGGCTTGCGAGGTTGAGACACGTAGTGGACTGACTCTGTCTGGGTTGGCAGCCCAAATCTCAGTCGTCTTGAGCATTAGAGGTCAAAGGGTCAATTATACGGTAACCATATGCCAGAGGTTCGATAGTTTGCTCCCGAATCTTCGACCTATCCAGATACCGGGACCCATTGCTAGATGGTTTCCTGTGCTGGTACTAGAATTGTTCTAGTGCTACCGTTTAGGTTCGAACCTATGAGGTCACTCGCCACAGAGGATTACTCTCTGATCCGGATACCGATTACGATTGAAAATCGTCTCGATTTTATGGTCACAGTTTTTTTGAGAACTCTTTTCCCCATCTTGCCCTTGTCTGTGTCAACTGGAAAATGTTCCGGGTTGACCAGGATTGCGCCAGGATTTTTCTGAATCAGTTTTGAACTGATTCAGAGTTCGTTTCGGCCTCCAATTGGTTGTGAACCAATTGAACCAATTTAATTGGGCTTGAACCGGTTCAATTGGATTGAACTAAGTGGTTTAATGGGATTGAACCATTTTTGGGTTTGGATCGGTTTTCCTTTGAACCGGTGGTTTTTCTCCCTTGACCGTTTTACACGGTTTTCCCATGTTGGAATTTTCCTTTCGCTGGGAGGAATGCCAAACGACCAAAAAAAAAATCCAAGCATTGACCGAGTGCTGGCCGTCCCTTCCTCTCCTCCACCTGCTGCTGTTTAATCCCTGTTTATGGTTGATTTAATGGGTGTAACGCAGCCTCTAACTCTTCATCTTCCCAGCCTCTCCAACTCCCTCTCCCTGCTATTCTATTTAAACCAAAGCCCTCCCCTGTTTCAGCCTGGTTGGTTTACACTGTGTGAAGAGAACAGCAAGTGCTATTCTTCTTAGAGTTGATAAATCCCTTGAGAGCTTGATTCTTTCCATTGGGTATTTGTAGAGCTGGGTTTAGGAGAGTTTGAGAAAGAGTAACAAGGGCCATTTCATTGCCTTTTGAGGTGCTCAAATTTGCACTGCAGCAAACAGGATTTGCTGCAACTTATTGTGATCATATCATCTTCCAGCGGCTAGCACCGTGCATGGAGGTGGATCGGAGAGCCCCGGTGAGTCTTCCCTCTAGAAGGAGTACCCTTCTACTCCTGGGAGCAAGCCACGCAAGTTGGATCACCTGCAGCTGCTCCAAACGCCAAGCAAAAGCCTGCTGTCTTGTTCTGTTGCAGAAATTCTGGCAGCAGATTTGGACAAACTTTTACACCCATTTTAGCATGTTTTGTTTGCAGATTTTTTTGGAGATTGATGTGTATTTGATCACCCTCTGCTAAAATTTGGGAGCAAACGGAGCTCCGGAAGGCCACCTTTGGAGGACGTTTTTAAAGCTAAAAACAGAGTAAATTTCAGCCCAACGAAGAAGAAGGCTGGAATAGTTTTATTCCAGCTATTCCAGCCTATTCCAGCTTTATTCCAGGGTTATTCCAGCCAGAATAAGGTATGAAAAAAATTGTTTTTTTTAATCATGCATGATTTGAATTTTTAATTCAAATATTTTTCAAATATTTTATATTATCCTACATGCCTAATTGCAACTAGAATTAGATTAGTTTCTGAACGGAGCAATTTTCTGCTGCGCGGATTTTTTTAAAATATTTTAAAATCCCCTGTGCTCCCGTGCCCTGTTTGCATGCCTAGTGTAGGTTCATGCCAAACCTCCTGCACCAGTTTCTTTCAATGGTATCAGAGCCAGGTTACATTTGTAATCTAATCTAGTATGCATGTTTAATAGATTAAAATTGGTTTAATCTAATTTGTATCCAAATTTCTTTTTGGAACCTAGTTGAGACCTTCACCATGACCGTGTGTCTTTGATACGATGCAGATCGTCTGTGTTGCCCTCTTCAGAAGGATCCTTAAAGAATATTAAAAATTAAAAAAATTATTTTAATTTGGTGATACATGATTTTAGGCATGTTTAATATGAATATAAAATATGTGTAAAATATCTTGATGCATGATTTTTGTTTATGTAAAAATTGTTTTACATAGAGACTTAATTAAAAAAATATTTTAATTAAGTGTTTGGCTTATTAAAAAATTTTTAGGTTTATGAAATCTAATCAGAATTTGCATAAGCCATTTTGGGTTAATTGGGTTAGCTGACTAGTTGGGTCCATAACTGGGTTAGACCTAAGTTTAGTTGAACCGGATTACAAGAAGATTAAACAAAAGTTGTTTAAGGCCCTTCTTTAGAACTATCTAATAGTTAGATTAGTTGATCCGTTCATCTAAAATGGATCCAATTAGTGGCTCAGTGGATGCCCGAGTCTTTAGGCTAATCTGATCGAGTCTGGTAAACCGACTGGTGTTGAGGTAGGTTTGGCATTGTGATCATGGTTGTATGAGGCTACCTCTTTCCTGGCCAACTTGGTTGGTGTCTAGGAAAGACGGTTAATGGTGGATACTCATCCATGATCTCACCTACCTGGCTAGTCGAGTCGACCAGAACTGATTGGAAAAGCTTAATGACTCGAGTTAACCCATGTCACCCAGGTTGATCGGTCTGACTGATCTATAGGTGCCCATGGATCATTTTGTTGATTTATATCAACCCTCCTGAAATCTGATTGATTCAGTGGGAGGATGATCCATGTCCTTATCTTATCTTCTGTCATAACTAAAAATCCTCTAAAATTATTAGGTCCTTACAAAGACTAAGTCAAGGTGTTGACAGTGTCTTTGCCTTCCATTAAGTCGGTTAGAAATGTGTGCAGTAGCTTGGTGTGCATCGGCAATTCCAAAGAACGGGTGTACATCCGGTGACTGGAATTTCTATCTGATCGATGATGGTTCAGTGCAACCTCATTAACGGGACCAGGTGGGCCGGCCAAAGTCGGGCTTGGTCTTTAGTTAGCTGGAAGCATTGGATTTGTCATTTTAATGGTTGGACCTAACCAGAGACCCGCAATAGGAGGCTCCAAGGCTGATTGGGGTGTTCTCTGGGGCAAAATAAAATACCGAAAATTGTTTAGGGAAGCAATTGGTTTACGAACCTACCTTTAGGCTCGTATGGGTGAGCCGGCCAAAGTCGGGCTCATGCGAGGCCTATTGGATTTCAGTACCCACTTGAAAAAGTGTTTTCATGGATTGGAGTTAGAGGCTACCAATCTAAAAAATTAGTGGGAGAAACCTTTAGACTAAAGTCCAAGTCTTTTGGTTAAATTATTAATTCATACACTAATTTGGTCTTATTTTCCTTTCAGATGTCTTCTAATTTATCGCTCCGGTCACTTCTTGACAACGAGAAGTTAAAGGGTCACAACTTCGATAGTTGGTATCGAAGGTTGAGAATCGTTCTGGAGCATGAACGGATCCTTTATGTAATAACGGATCCGGCACTTGAAATCCCTCTCGCAAATGCACGGAGTGCGGTCAGAGACGCTTATCTGAAGCGGGTCTCTGATCGGACTACTGTCCATTGCATTATGTTAGCGGTGATGAACGACGAGTTCAGTCGCAAATTCGAGGAGGCCCAACCTGATGAAATCTTTCAAAAGTTGAAGGAATCCTTCGGCACCCCGGATGATGTAGAACGGTACAAAGTGTCTTGTGCCATCTACAACTCCAAGATGCCGAATGGTTGTTCAGTCACTGATCATGTATTGTACATGATCGAGCTGATTGAAAAATTGGACAAACTCGGATGTCCCTTGCACGAGCAGCTCGGCAAGGATGCGATCCTGAATTCTCTTCCCTCCTCCTATCTTGACTTTCTTGATCATTATAGAATGAACAAGCCTGCAGTCAACTATCATGGTCTTTTGGGGTTGCTGCTGACTTTCGAGAAAGACCACCAACTGAATAAGGGGGTGGTGAATTTAGTGCGAGGAAGTAGAGGTCGTCGTCCCTTTAAGAAAGGGAAGAAGAAAATAAATAAAAAAGGAAAGAAGGTGCAGAATGCTCCTGGCCCTAGTCAGACCAGGAAGTATAAGGCTGATCAGTCTTCTGCAGAGTGCTTCTACTGCAAGAAGAAGGGACACTGGAAGAGGAACTGTCCTCTTTATATTGCATCCCTTGATTCGAACAGGCTGAGGAAGCAAAAGTCTGCTAAACAAGGTATTTATATGATAAAACCTTGCAATTACTCAATTGTTGATACTGCTAACTGGGTATTGGATACTGGTAGTCCAATTCATGTTTGTAATTCGTTACAGGGACTTCAAGTTAGCAGAAGATTTGAAGATGGAGAACAGTTTCTCAGTGTCGGGAATGGAAATCATGTTCCAGTACTGGCGGTCGGAGTCCTGCATCTAGTCTTTGAGTCTTGTACTGTCGAACTAGTTGACTGTCACTATTGTCTTAGTTTTATTATGAGCATAATCTCTGTAGGCCTTTTGGCCAATTGTGGTTTTGAACTATCAATAAAGGGAGATTTTTGCAATGTTCTTTTAAATAACTCTGTGATAATGAAAGCTAGATTAAATAATGGCATATATGTACTATCAAGGCCTGTTAGTATAATGTACACTTCCAGCAAACGCCCAAGATTAGATAATGTCAACGATTTGTATCTTTGGCACTATAGGCTAGGTCATATTAACCAAAACAGGATAAACAAGATGCGAGGAGATGGACTCCTCGAGGTCAGTGATTCTGAATCACTGCCCACTTGTGAATCCTGTTTAGTTGGTAAAATGACCAAGTCACCTTTTACTGGAAAAGGTGAACGAGCTACAGAACTTCTAAGTCTAATACATACTGATGTATGTGGACCGATGACAGTTAGTGCCAATGGAGGATACAAATATTTCATTACTTTTACAGACGACTTTTCAAGGTTTGGTTATGTCTTTTTAATGAGACATAAGTCTGAGTCGTTTGAAATGTTCAAATAATACCGTAATGAAGTAGAAAAACAAACTGGAAAAAGTATTAAAACCCTTCGATCTGATCGAGGTGGTGAATACTTATCTGGTGAATTTTTGACATATCTTGAGGAGAATGGAATTCTCTCTCAATGGACTCCTCCAGGAACACCACAGTTGAATGGTGTGTCCGAAAGGAGGAATCGAACCTTGTTGGACATGGTTCAATCCATGATGGGCTTTGCAACTCTGCCACTATCCTTTTGGGGATATGTGCTTCAGACAGCCTGTTACTTATTAAATGATGTTCCAAGTAAGTCTATTATCTCCACACCGTATGAGATGTGGACTGGACGTAAACCCTCAATCTCACACCCTCGGGTCTGGGGTTGTCCGGCTTACGTAAAGCGTTTAGACTCAGACAAACTTGGTCCTAGGTCTGATCGGTGTTTATTCATTGGTTATCCTAAGGAAAACAAAGGGTATTTCTTCTACTTGGAGAATGAACAAAAGGTGTTCGTTGCTCTTAGAGCTATCTTTTTGGAAAAGGAGTTCCTTGGAGAAGGAACTACAGCTTCTAAGATTGAAGTTGATGAAGTTCAGCCAATAGAAGAACCTGCACACTCTAAGGATATCGTAGAACCGGCTGTGATTGAATCACACCCAGAACCCATTAGGAGATCCAGTAGAATACCACGTCAACCGGACAGATACTACGGTTTCTTGGTTCGGGACGGCGATCCCATTGAGCTCGATGAGAACAATGAGGATCCGATCACCTATATGGATGCACTTTAGAGATCTGACTCTGAGGCATGGCTTGGAGCCATGCGATCCGAAATGTAGTCCATGGAAATCAACAATGTTTGGACATTGGTTGATCCGCCTGAAGGTATAAAACCCATCGGGTGTAAATGGATCTTCAAGAGGAAAAGGGGCGCAGATGGGAAGGTAGAGACCTATAAAGCCCATCTGGTTGCCAAGGGGTATCGTCAGCGATATGGTATCGATTATGACGAGACTTTCTCTTCTGTGGCAATGCTCAAGTCCATTCGGATCATGCTTGCTTTAGCAGCATATTTTGATTACGAGATCTGGCAGATGGATGTCTGAACCGCTTTCCTAAATGGGGAGCTGGAAGAAGAGGTGTATATGATACAGCCTGAAGGGTTCACATCCATAGATGAAACAAAAGTATGCAAGTTGCAGAGGTCCATCTATGGACTCAAGCAAGCATCTTGAAGTTGGAACTTACGGTTTGATAGGTGTATCAAATCGTATGGCTTCGTTAGGAACGGAGAAGAACCGTGCATCTATAAATGGGTTAATGGTTATGTGATTGTATTCCTAGTACTGTATGTTGACGACATTCTCTTAATCGAGAATGATGTCACAGCATTACAAGGAATAAAGGTCTGGTTATCATCTCAGTTCTCCATGAAGGACTTGGGTGAAGCTTCTTACATACTAGGTATAAAGATCTATAGAGATAGATCTAAGAAGCTTTTGGGACTGTCCCAGTCTATGTACGTTGACACCGTGCTGAAACGGTTCAGCATGAAAAATTTCAAGAAAGGATATCTCCTGATAGGCTCTGGAATTACTCTTTCCAAGAAGGATTGTGCGACAACTCCTAAGGAAAGAGAGCGCATGAGTAGAGTACCTTATGCTTCTGCAGTAGGCTCTATCATGTATGCTATGACTTGTACTAGACCAGACGTGGCATACTCACTAGGAGTAGTGAGCAGATACCAGTCTGACCTAGGTGAGGCACATTGGAAGGTGGTTAAGTCCATCCTTAAGTATTTGAGAAATACTAAAGATCAATGGCTGATTTTTGGAGAACCTGACTTGAAACTTGTGGGGTACTCTGACTCCAGTTTCCAGTCGGATAGAGATGATAGCAAGAGTATGTCAGGGTTTGTATTTACCCTGAATGGAGGAGCGATCTGCTGGAAAAGTTCCAAGCAGGCAACTGTTGCAGACTCGGTATGCGAAGCAGAATATATTGTAGCATCAGATGCAGCAAAGGAAGCTGTGTGGTTGCGGAAGTTCCTTGGAGAGCTAGGGGTGGCACCTTCCCTAGATGGTCCTATTCCGGTGTACTGTGACAACACTGGAGCCATTGCTCAAGCTAAGGAGCCTAAAGCTCATCACCGCACCAAGCATATACTACGGCGCTACCACCTCGTACGAGAGATCGTGGAACGAGGTGACATCAATCTTCTGAAAATCGATGGAAAAGAAAATCTGGCTGACCCCTTCACTAAAGCCCTCGGAATAAAAGAGTTCGACTATTGTAAATGGGAAATGGATATTAGATACTCTTCTGATTGGCTTTAGTACAAGTGGGAGTTGTTGGAAATTGTGTCCCAAAGCCAATCGCCTGGGTTGTAGGTGGTTGAGCTAAATTTTGTACTCTTTCTTTGAATTAATAAAATATTTTTTGGCAGCTCATCACATATTGTATTTCCCTGAAATGAACTCTTTCTATGTGATGAAGTCCTTAGGACTACACTGTCTTCGGTACAGAAAGGATGTATCGAGTGGTCCTTAAACCCTGTTCACAACCAAAGGATATATTGTACTGGACGACAATATATCAAGTATAGGTTGTTGCAGTTCACATCGTTTGGTTGTCCTCTTGACCAAATGAGTGTTGTGACATTGATGTGATCTACAAATGGGATATGTGATATCTCATTGAACGTGACTCCGTGCAGCCCCTTTCTGCCAATGGGATATTCACGATTGGATATGGGTATATGTGTCCCTCCGACCTGAGGTCATCACGGTAGCTTGCAAGCAACTCCCTGTGCTTTAGTGCCGGACTACCCGGATTTCTAATCTGGTGATGGAAGGTTTCTGGGTACAGGCAAGTACTTGTGGAGCAGTGATGGACCAAGATGGAATTGACCTGTCCAAAATAGTTTGGATTGAATGTCTCGCAGTATCTCAATTTAGCAAATCCTCGACCGGGGTAGCCCTAGTGAAGAGTCACTGGGCTTGCGAGGTTGAGACACATAGTGGACTGACTCTGTCTGGGTTGGCAGCCCAAATCTCAGTCGTCCTAAGCATTAGAGGTCAAAGGGATCAATTATACGGTAACCATATGCCAGAGATTCGATAGTTTGTTTCCGTATCTTCGACCTATCCGGACGTCGGGACCCATTGCTAGATGGTTTCCTGTGCTGGTACTAGAATTGTTCTAGTGCTACCGTTTAGGTTCGAACCTATGAGGTCACTCGCCACAGAGGATTACTCTCTGATCCGGATACCGATTACGATTGGGAATCATCTCGATTTTATGGTCACAGTTTTTTTGAGAACTCTTTTCCCATCTTGCCCTTGTCTGTGTCAACCAAAAAATGTTTCGGGTTGACCAGGACTGCACCAGGATTTTTCTGAATCAGTTTTGAACTGATTCAGAGTTCGTTTCGGCCTCCAATTGGTTGTGAACCAATTGAACCAATTTAATTGGGCTTGAACCGGTTCAATTGGTTTGAACCAAGTGGTTTAATGGGATTGAACCATTTTTAGGTTTGGACCAGTTTTCCTTTGAACCGGTGGTTTTTCTCCCTTGACCGTTTTACACAGTTTTCCTACGTTGGAATTTTCCTTTCGCTGGGAGGAATGCCAAACGACCAAAAAAAAATCCAAGCGTCGACCGAGTGCTGGCCGTCCCTTCCTCTCCTCCACCCGCTACTGTTTAATCCCTGTTTATGGTTGATTTAATGGGTGTAACGCAGCCTCTAACTCTTCATCTTCCCAGCCTCTCCAACTCCCTCTCCCTGCTATTCTATTTAAACCAAAGCCCTCCCCTGTTTCAGCCTGGTTGGTTTACACCATGTGAAGAGAACAGCAAGTGCTGTTCTTCTTAGAGTTGATAAATCCCTTGAGAGCTTGATTCTTTCCATTGGGTATTTATAGAGCTGGGTTTAGGAGAGTTTGAGAAAGAGTAACAAGGGCCATTTCATTGCCTTTTGAGGTGCTCAAATCTGCACTGCAGCAAACAGGATTTGCTGCAACTCATTGTGATCATATCATCTTCCAGTGGCTAGCACCACGCGTGGAGGTGGATCGTAGAGCCCCCGGTGAGTCTCCCCTCTAGAGGGAGTACCCTTCTACTCCTGGGAGCGAGCCACGCGAGCCGGATCACCTGCAGCTGCTCCGAACACCAAGCAAAAGCCTGCTATCTTGTTCTGCTGCAGAAATTCTGGCAGCAGATTTGGATGAATTTTTACACCCATTTTAGCATGTTTTGTTTGCAGATTTTTTTTGGAGATTGATGTGCATTTGATCACCTTGCCGCTGCTGAAATTTGGGAGCAAACAGAACTCCGGAAGGCCACCTTTGGGGGACGTTTTTAAAGCTAAAAACAGAGTAAATTTCAGCCCAACGAAGAAGAAGGCTGGAATAGTTTTATTCCAGCTATTCCAGCCTATTCCAGCTTTATCCAAGGGTTATTCCAGCCAAAATAAGGTATGAAAAAAAAATTGTTTTTTTTAAAATCATGCATGATTTGAATTTTTAATTCAAATATTTTGCAAATATTTTATATTATCCTACATGCCTAATTGCAACTAGAATTAGATTAGTTTCTGGACGGAGCAATTTTCTGCTGCGCGGATTTTTTAAAAATGTTTTAAAATTTCCTGTGCTCCCGTGCCCTGTTTGCATGCCTAGTGTAGGTTCATGTCAAACCTCCTGCACCAGTTTCTTTAAGGAGCACCCCCACCGGAATCCCCGGCCCGGGTCACTGACACTGTTTCTTGCAGGTCCCGAGGCATAGGAGGCATCCCGAAGAGGTGGACGGGCGATCATCGACGTCACTAGCAGCTACGGGCTACGATGATCCTGGTGGGAACAGATTGGCGTGCCAGGTAGGGGGGCTGCGAAGTAGAACGATTTCTGATCCATCTCAAGCCCCACTCAAATAGCTCACCGGGTGGATGGTGACCACTCGAGCGAGGGGAGCCTCCACCAGCCATGCAGGAGAATTTCCTTCCCACGGGAACCCGCACAGTCCGGGAACTGAACCACTTGCTCCGGTTCAACCGCCTCCACTATAAGTCCAGTTGACTGCACTCGCCCAGCAGATGCACACTCTCACTAAAGCCATGCACTAGCTCTAGCACCAGCATCGGTCCTTGGCTACTCACCAACAGCCAGAGACCCCCGTGGCCCATGCCGCAGCACCCCGCGATAGCCTGCATTCCTTCCATGGAAGGCCTTCGCAGCCGTGAGCCGTTACTGACTCCCGGGGTAGTCATCAAACCCCGGCAAAGAGACAACGGGCTGGGTCCATTGACAGGGAGAGCTGCTCACCACACCTTGACCGGGGGCCATCTAAACCCCACCAAGGCAGAAACGGCAAAACCCCTCGTCACGGGCACCGCACACCCACGTCACCTTCTCTGCCTCTCTCAGCGGAGGGGTTGATAGATGAAGCCATCAGGTGCATGGCGGAGAAGCGCCTGGAGGAATAGATCGCAAGCTGGTGGAGTTATCCCATCGGTTTGCTAACTTACCTAGCTTTGCTAGCGAGCTAGTGGGCTACGATGCCCGTCCTCCGTTCTCCCAGGAGATCCAAGCGGAGCCGATTCCCCGTTGGTTCCGTATGCCATAGGTGGATCCTTACGATGGGACTACCGACCCCCTAGACCACCTGAAAAGTTACCGAGCCCTCATGAGGGTCCAGGGGGCCACTGATGCTCTTTTATGCATCGCCTTTCCTGCTAGTCTCCGGAAGGTGGCTCGAGAGTGGTTCACCCACCTTGAGCCGAAAAGCATCAACTCCTTTGCCCAGCTGGGGCAGAGGTTCGTGGCTCACTTCGATGCCTGTCGAAAGATGCCATGAGAGGCAGACAGCCTCTTCTCCATAGGCAGCAGGACCGTAAGCCACTGCGGGACTATGTGGCTTGCTTCAAGGCTGCCGCATTGGAGATCTATAACCTAGAGGAGCCGGTCGCAATGCTGGCTCTGAAGTGAGGGCTCAGGACTTCTCGCTTGACCTACTCGCTCGATAAGAAGCCCTCGAAGACTTACTCCGAGCTCCTCTTTCGAGCTTACAAGTACATTCGCGTCGAGGAGACGGATCGTATGAGGCGGGAGCTCGATAGGAAGCAGCTGAAGAAGCCGACACCCGCTGAGGCACCTGGGACATGGAGGCCAGGATCGCCAGCTCGAAGCTCTCGGCCGGGACCAAGGCCAAGAGGCGCTCCCATCTCTGATGGGAGTTTCACTCCCCTCCTCACCCCGAGAACGAAGATCCTCATAGAGATCGAAGGCGAGACCTACCTAAGGCGTCCACCACCATTGAAGCCGTCCTCTGGCCGTAACAAGATGAAGTACTACCCTTTCCATCATGACCACGGCCATGACACCGAGGAATGCCACAATCTCAAGTGAGAGATCGAAGAGCTCATCAAGAGGGGCTACCTCAGAAGATATATGGGGGGCAGACCTCAAGCAGAATCTCAGGCGCTCGTCGCCCTCCAACCAGTCCCAGCGGTCGAAAATTGCCTTACTGAGAAACCGGTGGGGATGATACGCTGGGGAACCGAGCCACCCAAGAGGACTCGAGAGGTAGGGCATCCTGAGGTTGTACTCCCCTTTATGAGGGAAGGGGAAGATGGGGGCAAAAATGTAAATAATGATGCTATTATCGTCGAGATGACGATTGCGAAGTATCCTGTAAAATGCATCATGGTAGATAGTGGAAGCTCCACAGATGTGCTTTTCTATGATGCTTTCTCCAGGATGAACATTTCTTTTGTTCAGCTCAAGCCTGTACACACCCCCCTTGTTGGTTTCACAAGAGACTCTGTAAGGGTGGAGGGAGAAATTACTCTCCTAGTCACTACCGGGACCCACCTCGATAGAGTACCGTTATGATGATGTTCATGGTTGTCTGGCTTCCTTCTGCCTACAACGCGATTTTGGGCCGACCTGGGCTCAACCTCCTCGACGCTGTTGTCTCTACCAAGAGATTACTTGTGCAGTTCCCAACCCCTTGTGGTATTGGGGAGATGAGGGGTGCACCCCAGCTGGTGTAGCACTGCTTCCAAACTCTCCCCAGGGCCCGGGCCCCTGAGGAGGACTCCAAGGCAGATGAGCTCGACCAGAGGATTCAGGATCCCAGAGGAGGCTCAGTCGAGTGCCTACTTCCTTACTAGCTCGGGGCTGACCAGACAAAGACAGTGCAAATCGGAGCCCAGCTGCCTGAGAAGGAGAAGGCTCCACTATTGGAGTTCTTGCGGGCGAATGCAGATGTGTTCGCCTGGACAACGATGGACATGCCAGGTATTCCCCTGAAATCATCATCCACAAGCTCAGCATCGATCTAAAGCAAAGGCCGGTTCGACAGAAGAAGAGAAGCTTTGCCTCAGAGAGGCAGGCGGCCATCAACGAAGAAGTGGAGAAACTCTTGGCCACCTGCTTCGTCCGAGAGGTACAATACCTGAGCTGGCTGGCGAACATGGTAATGGTGAAGAAGAACAATGGCAAGTGGAGGATTTGTGTAGACTACACCGATCTCAACAAGGCATGTCCAAAGGACAGCTTTCCTCTACCTAAGATAGATCAGTTAGTAGATGCCACCTCAAGGCACAGGCTGCTCTCCTTCATGGATGTGTTCTCCAGGTACAATCAGATCCAGATGCACCCTGAGGATGAGGAGCATACTGCCTTCGTCACTGACCGAGGGACATATTGCTATCGGATGATGCCCTTTGGCCTGAAGAATGTTGGGGCCACGTACCGCCGTCTGGTCAATAAGGTCTTCAAGGACTATATTGGCCGAAACATGCAAGTGTACATGGACGACATGCTCGTTATGAGCAAGCCGAGCTCAGACCACGTCATCGACCTCGCCGAAGCCTTTCACAATCTCCAAAAGTACCAAATGAAGCTCAATCCAATAAAATGCACTTTTAGGGTGGCGGCCGGGAAGTTCCTCAGCTTCATGGTCACCCAAAGAGGCATCGAAGTGAACCCAGAGAAGGTCCGAGAGATTGTTGATATGGAGCATCTAACATCCAAGAAGTAAGTCCAACGCCTGATAGGGCAGGTTGCAGTCTTAAGCCGGTTCATCTCAAGGTCGGCCGACCGCTGCCTCCTCTTTTTCAAGGCGTTGCGTAAGATGCACGACTTCACCTGAACTGAAGTGGTGGGGATACCAGAGGCACCATAATAAGACAGAGGCTTTTCAACCCTCTGTGGATCACTTAATGACATCCGAGTCCATTGTAATAAAGCTTAGTCTAGCTAAGTTGTCTTTATTTGAGTTCCATATTAGTTAGCTCATGTTGAGCTAGTCCAGTCCAGTGTTAGTCAGCTCATGTCGAGCTAATTTTATTTTTTTTGAGTCCTGTTCAACCATATTGAAGACTCAAGACCACATCATACAAGTGAAGACCAAGTCCAACCAGATTGAAGACATGGAAGTATAGCCCAAGTCCAACCCAGCTTGAAGATTTGAAGACCCTAGGAGGAAAATTCAGAAAACCCTGATTCCTTGCAGATGCCCTCTAGATGCCCAGATTCTCTTCCAGATGCCAGAATATATTCGTAGACCAGGGCATCCATGATTCAAGAGGTCCACTTGCATCCTAGCCCAAAGAAATAAAGCCCAAGCCCTTAAGAATTAAGATACCAGGGAATATTCGTGCTACCTGGCTACCAGGCCACCCCAGCTTCCAAAGGCCCAAGCCCATGCGCCCGAGCCCCTTTGGGCTGGCCCCTTGCTGCTCCTAGAAGCCCAACATGCCCCCTTAGGCATCCTTGGAGTGTTGACCAAGTCAAGAAAAGAGGAGAGAATTTTTAGGGATTTTCTCTACCTAATATTTCCTTATTTTCTAGCTAGGGTTTGAGTAGGAATGAGAGTCCTAAGTATTTACTTTTATGTCCTTACTTGGGGCCCAAGACTAAGGGTCTATTTAAAGGATCCTAGTCTCTTGTATGAGGGATTGATTATTGATTTTGATATATGAAATAAAACTTGAGTTCTCTTCAATTGCTGTGTGTTACCCTGCTGTGTGCATAAAGGGGTTTTGAGAGTTTCTTCTTCCCGGTGTTGCAACTGCCTCCAGCCATCATCCAAGCCTCCTCTTCCCACGCCCTTGCTGCCTTATTTTTGATTTTTTTCTTGTGCTCCCAACCTTGTTTTTTCACCCCTGACGGTTGTTTTCAGGTCCCCGAGTTCCTACGAATCCAACGATTGCAACCGGGCCACAATCGGACCACCGAGCAGAAAGCCGGGTATCCGTGGGTCATTGGGTCAATTTTCTAGGCCACATTCATCGAGGAACGAGAGACCCCTTCAATGTGATATTTATCGGGCACCTTATACATTATCAGGTACACCCCCTCTGCCATCAGTAATTTTATTGTAGGAGAACTTGCCATAACCAAGGCTTCTCAGCCCCGGTGATCCATCTTTACTGCTTTCTTAGGTCCTAATCTGCATGCTTAGTTTCTAAATTTCATATAGAATTCCCTACAACTTATTTTGATCTAATTTCTGGGATTTAATCACTTAACTCCACATATAAAACACACAAAATAATTGCATGCATATTAGTCCCGCATCATCTGGTATCAGAGCTTAGATTAGGGCTTGTTTTCTGCATCTTTTCAGTATGTATATGCTCTGTTCTATTAGTTATTTCTCCCTGTTCTGAACTCCAAAAATTCTAAAATTTATTTTTCTAGATTCATGTCAATTCAAGTATTTTACTAAATTTTTTCATATTTTGTTTTGGTCTGTGCAGTTTCTGTAGGCCGAAATACAGCCTGCAAATTTTTGGCTCTATTTTTTCAGCAAGATAATTTTGGAAGGTTTAGGGTTTTGTTTAGCATCTCTTTGCATATCTTTTATTTTTAGTATGTTTCTAGCATATTAGGTCATTTGTGGCAAACCATATCTCTGCAAAAGGACCAAAAAAAAAATACATATATAAAAAGCTACCAAAATATCTAACCCTGATTTGCATCATCTGCCTGCCATCATTGCATAATCTACCTTTAAGGGCACTCTTGCTATACCAGATAAGGGGAGGAGTTGATAACCTCTCCTTAGCCCAAAACCACATCCCCTACATTCGGTCCCAAGCCTAACTTAAAATTTATTAGACTTAATTTGCCCTAGTGGGCTAGGGACACCAACTGGTCGGGTCCGGGCTAAGTGTCAGATCATTGTGTCAAGCTAATCTGTGTGTGCCTTGTGCTTAGTGTCTAGAATGGTGGTTCAGGGACTCAATCCTGAAGGGCTTGTGTGCTGGTCTGCCTACCTGGCCAATCTCTGATTGATGTCTAGGATTGGCAATCAGGGGCCTAACACTCCCCTTACACCTGCCTGGCTGAGTACAGGGTTACTATAGACTAGTTTGCCACCCTGATTGAGCACCTAGTTTTGGACTCTAGGTCTAGAGAGCTGTAGTTGGTTTGATCGAGTCTTGCATGAGCACTAGATCAGGGGTTTCATATCATCCACCATCTCCACTTTTACCTGAACCCATGGATAACTTTGAAGCCTAAATTAAAGCCCTTGTTGAGCAGCTAACCCAATCCATAGCCCAGATGACTACCCAGTTAACTACCCAAATGACTACCCAAATGACCCAGATGACCCAGTCCAATACCCAAACCCATGATAGATTTGACCACTTAGTTAATAGGTTTGATCAGGTAGAGGACCCATATAGGGAGTCCAACCCTAGGAGAACCCAATATTCTAACCCATATAGGGAGTCCAACCCTAGGAGAACCCAATATTCTGACCCATATAGGGAGTCCAATCCTAGGAGAACCAAATACTTTGACCCATATAGGGAGCCCAACCTTAGGAGGACCCCATACCATGATTCATCCTTAGAACCCGACCATAGAAGCACCCAACCTTATGTACCCCTATTTGATGGAAGACCAGATCCTAAGGTGTATACTGAATGGGAGGATATGATGGATCAGCACTTTGAGTATACTGGGATGTCAGAGTAAGATAAGATTAGTTTGGCTACACATGGGTTAATCAGATATGCCAAGCAACATTGGAAACATACTGAGGATGAAAGTAATCGATGGAAAAATGGAATACATACCTGGAAAGCTATGAGAAGCAAATTGAGAGAGGAGTACCTAGGTGAATCTTATGAATACAAACTTTTAGACCAATGGTACAAATTGAAACAAGGGAACATGACTGTGTCTGAGTACATTGACCAATTTAACGAGTTTAGTAGGAAATGTAACACAGTTGAACCTAAGTCTAAGATCATGGCTAGATTTCAGGATGGCCTGCGTAGGGATATCCAGTGGGAGCTGTATCATTGTCAAATTAAGGACCTAGAGGAAGCCTATCACCTAGCTAGGGAATTGAGTTATATTAGAGAGAACTCAGAATCAATCAATCTAAGTCCAATAAGGATAATTTCCTTGAGCCTAAGTCCAAACCTAGCCGACTTCCTTTAGATCAGCCACTACTCCTATTCCATTAATTTGCAAGGAAGTAATCCCAGAACCCATTAAAGAACCCGAGGTAGAAGTGTATGAAGCTGATCTTAGTTTACCAGATGAGTACGAAGGAGAGGATTTTGAGAACTATGATGATGATGGACCCAAGGTTGAAATCACTGAGGAACTACTAGAAAAGGATCCTGAACCCACTATAGAAATTGAAGGAGTGCCTGAGCCAGGATCAAACATAGTAGATGAAAGTGAGGGTCTACTAGAATTGTCCATAGAGGAGGTCCCTAAGGAACAATCCCAAGAAGTAGACATTATTTTAGAAGACCTTCAAGATAAGCTTCCTAAAGACCTTCCTGATGACCTTCCACCTGATCCCCATCCTACTCTAGAACTAGTTTCAACCCAGGACCTCATTCAGTATTCTCATCAAGAGTTCATTCCTTTAACCCCAGCTGATAACCTTTGTCTTGAGCTGATTAAGCCATCCTTTTTTAAAGACACTGCACTTGCAATGACCAAATTCTCCCTCTTTCAAGTGGACCTTATGTCACCCATAGATCAATGTTCAAATCTTAAGGTCACCCCTATTAACCAAGGTCTATTGCATGCCTCCAATGGATTGTCCCAAGACTCCGATTCTTATTTCTTGCCATACCCTAAGGCTTCCAATGTTTTCCAAACTTTCCAATTACACTTTGTTGAGATCATTCGGTTACACCAATTTTTTGAGTATGTTAGGTTTGCGACCTATTTTTGGAAGACCTTATGGCATTTGCTTAGAGTCCATTGTAAATACTCTTGTGCACACCACACTAGGGTCAGACCTAGAGAGTCTATAGTCTCTTAGGTTTAGGTTCAAAAGAGTTCAATAAAATTTTCTTCGATAGGAATGCATAGTCCAGTCTGTTAGGTGTAGGTTTGAGTCCTTTGCATCATCTTGTTAGGAGTCTGCATGTGCCCAGCATGTTCACCGCCTGCACTAATTTTAAAAAAAACTGGCTAATTTCCAAAGAAGGACCAAAGTAGGACCAAAGTATTTGATGTAGTGGATTCTATCTTGGTTAGGCTTAGGCCTAAAAGAAGCTTCATGCTCATAGAGCCGGACCTTTTAAAGTGATAGAGAAGGTTGGATCAAATGCCTAGGTGTTAGACTTGCCTTCGGATTTGGGCATTAGTTCTACCTTCAATATTACAGACCTGATTGAGTACAGGGACCCGGCAGCAATACCTAGTGAGGCCTTTGGACTATCCCCCCCTGTTGTGAGTGATCCTAACCCAGAGTGTTCATTAACAAATTTGGCCTAAGAAAGGAGAACGGATCGAGCGTATCCTGGACGATCAAGCCATAACGACCCGGGGCCGTGGCTATCAACGCTACCTGGTTCGATGGCAAGGCTGGCCAGAGTCGGACGATTCATGGATTTCTCAAGAGGACTTGTAGTGCCTCAGCCCAGACCTCCTCAAGAGATATGTGAGCCAGCCTAATCTTCACTCGACAGGGTCGAGTTCCTCCCACCCCGGGAGAATTGGTGGGTACACCAGAGGCACCAGAATAAGATAGAGACTTTTCAACCCTCTGTGGATCACTTAATGACATTCGAGTCCATTGTAATAAAGCTTAGTCCAGCTAAGTTGTCTTTATTTGAGTCCTGTATTAGTTAGCTCATGTTGAGCTAGTCCAGTCCAATGTTAGTCAGCTCATGTCGAGCTAATTTTAACTTTTTTGAGTCCTATTCAACCATATTGAAGACTCAAGACCACATCATACAAGTGAAGACCAAGTCCAACTAGATTGAAGACATGGAAGTATAGCCCAAGTCCAACCCAGCTTGAAGATTTGAAGACCCCAGGAGGAAAATTGAGAAAACCCTGATTCCTTGCAGATGCCCTCTAGATGTCCAGATTCCCTTCCAGATGCCAGAATATTTTCATAGACCAGGGCATCCATGATTTCAGAGGTCCACCTGCATCCTAGCCTAAAGAAATAAAGCCCAGGCACCAAACCCAAGCCCATAAGAAGCAAGATACCAGGAAATATTCCTGCTACCTGGATACTAGGCCACCCCAGCTTCCAGAGGCCCAAGTCCATGCACCCGAGCCCCTTTGGGCCAGCCCCTTGCTGCTCCTAGAAGTCCAACATGCCCCCCTAGGCATCCCTGGAGTGTTGACCAAGTCAAGAGAGGAGGAGAGAATTTTTAGGGATTTTTTCTACCTAATGTTTCCTTATTTTCTAGCTAGGGTTTGAGTAGGAATAAGAGTCCTATGTATTTACTTTTATGTCCTTACTTGGGGCCCAAGACTAAGGGTCTATTTAAAGGACCCTAGTCTCTTGTATGAGGGATTGATTATTAATTTTGATATATGAATTAAAACTTGAGTTCTCTTCAATTGTTGTGTGTTATCCTGCTGTGTGCATAAAGGGGTTTTGAGAGTTTCTTCTTCCCGGTGTTGCAACTGCCTCCAGCCATCATCCAAGCCTCCTCTTCCCACGCCCTTGTTGCCTTGTTTCTGATTTTTTTCTTGTGCTCCCAACCTTGTTTTCTCACCCTTGATAATTGTTTGCAGGTCCCTGAGTTCCTACGAATCCAACGACTCCAACCGGGCCGCAATCGGACCATCGAGCAGAAAGCCAGGTATCCGCGGGTCTTTGGCTCGGTTTTCCAGGCCACATCCATCAATGAACGAGAGATCCCTTCACTGCAATCTTCATCGGGTGCTTCAGACATTGTCAGGTACACCCCCTCTACCACCAATAATTTTATTATAGGAGAACTTGCCCTAACCGAGGCTTCTCAGCCCCGGCGATCCTTCTTTACTGCTTTCTTAGGTCCTAATCTGCATGCTTAGCTTCTAAATTTCATATAGAATTCCCTACAACTTATTTTGATCTGATTTTTGGGATTTAATCACTTAACTCCACATATAAAACACACAAAAATAATTGCATGCATATTAGTCCCGCATCATGAAGAGTGCAAGATGGCCTTTGAAGAACTGAAAGAGTTCCTGGCCTCTCCCCCTTTGCTTTCCAGACCAGAAGAAGGGGAAGAGCTCCTACTCTACCTGGCGGTCACACCCGGGGCCGTCAGCTCAGTTCTCATCCGCACGGATCAGGATGGATCCTAGAAGCCGGTGTACTACACCAGCAAAATCCTCCGCGACGTGGAGATCAGGTATACTCGCTCCGAGAAACTTATTTTTTCACTAATCATGTTTGCTAAGCACCTCAGGCCCTATTTCCAAGCGCACCCCATCGTGGTTATGATTGATCAGCCGCTGAGGACCATACTAGGCTGCCCCAAAACTTCCGGGAGACTGGCTAAATGGTCCCTGATGCTAAGCAAGTTCGACATCGCATACCGGCCGAGGTCATCGCAGAAGGCCCAAGTCCTAGCCGACTTCGTGGTCGAATGTACAGGACCCGTCGAGGAGCTAGAGCGGACGGCCCCGAAGTGCCAAGCTGAGCTCGGACCACGGGAGGACCCTTAGATCCTCCACATGGATGGCACGTCCAATTCTGGCGAGAGCGGAGTAGGCCTCATCCTCGCCAATTGTGATGGAGTGGTGACGGAATGCGCCCTCCGCTTCAAGTTTGCTGCCACAAACAACTAGACAGAGTATGAAGCGCTCCTCGTGGGCCTAAAGGTATCCCACGAGCTGGGCATGCAAAGCTTGAAGGTTTTCACCGACTCCTAACTGGTTGCCAGACAATTTTTCGGAGAGTACGAGGCTCGAGATCCCTAGATGGTGAAGTACTTGGAGAGGGTCCGTTCGAGCATGGCAGGCTTCTGTCACTTCCGCATTTTTCACATCCCCCGTGGAGAAAATGCTCATGCAGATGCATTGTCGAGGCTCGTAACCCTACCAGACTCATCGCTGGGGAGCGCCTACATTGAGTACCTTGAGAATCCAAGCTATGAAAGCCCAGAGGAGGTGCAACAAGTAGCCCACGAGCCGAGCTAGATGGACAGGTACATCAAGTATATTCAGGATGGCCTCCTACCAGAGGATCGCAGAGAAGCCGACCTCATCAGAAGGAAGGCCACCCATTTTGTTCTAATGGACGGTCAGCTCTACCGCTGATCTTACTCCTATCCACTCCTGAAGTACCTCAGACCCACGGAGGTGGCCTTCGTGCTCTGGGAGATACACGAGGGCCTCTGTGGGAATCATGTGGGGGGGAGGACTCTGGCGTACAAGGCTCTTCGCCAGGGATACTTCTGGGAGACGATGAGGGAAGATGCTGCCGACTTCATCAAAAAGTATGACAAATGCCAACGCCATTCCTACATACAGCGCCTACTGGCAGCACCGATCTCCCAACTGTCATCCCCCTGGCCTTTTGCACAATGGGGGATGGATATCCTGGGACCGTTTCCCACCGCGTCAGGGCAACAGAAGTTTCTGCTAGTAGTGATCGACTACTTCATCAAGTGGGTTGAAGCGGAGCTGCTAGCTCAAATTACAGAAGCCAATGTTCGACAATTCTTCTGGAAGTCTGTCATCTGCTGCTTTGGACTCCCTAATTGCATCATCACCGACAACGGGCGACAGTTCAACAATCGGGAGTTTGAAGGATTCTGCATCGAGCACGGCATCCAACACAGGTTCATCTCGGTAGCTCACCCCCAAACAAATGGGAAAGCCGAGGTGACTAATCAGACTATCCTTCAAGGACTTCACACCAGGTTGGACCAAGCCATGGGCAGATGGGAAGAGGAGCTTCCAAGCATCCTATGGGCCTACCACTCAATGCCCGGAATGATAACGGGTGAAACACCCTTCAACCTCATCTTCGGTGCTGAAGCAGTAATCTCGATCGAGCTCGGCATGCCCATATTGCGGGTGCAGCAGTACGACATGATGCAGAATTTGGTGCACCTCCTACTCAGTTTAGACCTCCTAGAAGAAACAAGGGACAAAGCCCGACTTCGGATGGCGGCATATCAGCAACGAGTTGCCCGATATTACAATGCACGAGTGAAGTTGAAGACTTTCTAACTTGGCGACCTGGTACTGCATCGGGCCGAAGCGTCTCAATCCTGGGAGTGCGGCAAGCTCTCGCCAAACTGGGAAGGCCCTCATAAAGTGGCCGAGGCCTTCTGACACAGGGCCTACTATCTCGAGGACCTGGATGGTGCCAGGTTCCCCCGAATATGGAATGCCTGTAATTTGAGGAGATACTATCAATAGTGTAAGTTTTTCCTCCATTAAAAATAAAGACTTTCCTTTGCACAACAGGTTACTTGCCTTGCAGGAATGTCACTATCCAGGGCCCAGCTCTTTGAAAGGCCTGCCTCGAGCCTAGCTCCAAGGTGCCAAGCAGTCCGGGACCCAGCTCTCCGGAACGAAAAGCCCTGAGCCACTATTCTCAGGCACTTAAGCCCGGAGCCACTGTTCTCCGGCACCAAAGCCTCGAGCCTAGCTCCAAGGCATACAAGCCCTGAGCCACTGTTCTCAGGCACTCAAGCCCGGAGCCATTGTTCTCCGGCACCAAAGCCTCGAGCCTAGCTCCAAGGCATACAAGCCCTGAGCCACTGTTCTCAGGCACTCAAGCCCGGAGCCATTATTCTCCGGCACCAAAGCCTCGAGCCTAGCTCCAAGGCATACAAGCCCTGTTGGCTCCACCTAGTGATTTTGATGAATAACAAAATATTGAGTGCATATTGTATTATAATGAGGATTTCAAGTTGTGAGTTTTTAGGAAGAAAGCACCTTAAAATTTCAAAAACTTATGGTGTATGGCACACAATGGCACAGAGCAATTCTCACATATCCGAGCATCCTCTTCATTGAAAAAGGGCATATAATTGTTTAACTATTATGTGTTTATGTATTCATGAATTTTATTTTTATTTTTGAGGCATTTACACTTGAATCTGGATGTTTTCAGTCTCAAGTGTCGACACCTGGACAGTCAGGTGTCGACACTTCAGTACTTGGCATGGACAACAATCCTTGGCATGCTAAGTGTCGACACCTATATTCAAGTGTCGACACCAAGTGTCGACACTTAGGTTCAAAGTGTCGACTCAAGGCCTGAGATTTTTGAAAATACAGAACTTTGCTGTTTTGAGGATTTTTGTATCAAGTGTCGACACCTGTGCATCGAGTGTCGACACTTGAATGGTCAAGTGTCGACACCCAGAAATCAAGTGTCGACACCTGACAGCCAAGTGTCGACACTTGATAGCCAAGTGTCGACACTTGCAGCCTGACAGCTCTAACGGATCTATTTTTCTGGCTTGCAGAAGTTGGTTTTCAAGCTCCAAACGGCTATTTCCAATGCTCCAATGGTCACAAACCATTTTTAGAAGGTTTTTGGTGTATTTAATCTCCACTAACCTTATTTTAAAGTAAGAGAAAAGAACAGAAAGCAAGAGAGAAGTGAAGAGAAGTCTATTCAAGAGCATTCAAGTCCACTCAAAAGCCATAAAGCCAATATTCTCTCCAAACTTCAAATCAAAAGTCTCTTCTAGCTTGATTCCACTGAAAAGCCTACAAGCTCAACCTTACTACATTCCAAAAGAGGCAACTTGAAGAAGAGTGAAGACAAAGCATCCTTTTAAGCTTCAAAGATTCCAATCTACTCTTGAAGAGAGTTTGTTGTAGCTTTAAATTTCATATCTGTTTTATTGTGATTTGACCTTGCTTTCAAGGATGTCTTGAAAGAAGGTTATTGTGGTTTGTTGGTGAGCCAAAGGGACAAAACCAACTAGGGTTAACTTGTGAGCCCGAAGATAAAACAAGTATTTAGGTTTGTTGGTAAGCCTGGTGACAAAACCAACTTAGGTTTTGACTTGTGAACCTTGTAAAAAATAAGTCAATTGTAATCTGGTGTGGATTATAGTGGAATTCCTAAGGGTGGCTTAGGGAGTGGATGTAGGTGCTAGGTTTGCACCGAACCACTATAAATTTTGTGTTTGCGTGTGATTGCTCTTTTCCTCTCGTACTCTTTAATTATTGCTATCATCTTGCATCAAATTTATTATTGCTCACAAGCACCACTGGACCTTCATTTTATTGTGTTAAATTTTTAAAAGACCCAATTCACCCCCCCTCTTGGGCTCCATCTATGGGCAACAAGTGGTATCAGAGCATCGATACTCTCTTGTAGGTCCAAGGATCTTGAGTAAAAGATCATGGCAGCCCCAATAGGCATGGGTATTGTTGAAGGTCAAGCTTCAAACCGACCCCCACTTTTTAATGGCACAAATTATACATACTGGAAGACACGCATGCGCATATTTATACAAGCTCTTGATTATAATTTGTGGAGAACAATAGTAAAAGGTCCTCATTAGCCTACAATGATGATTAATGGCATTCTTACTCCAAAAATGGAAGATGATTGGGATGAGAATGACATTAAGAAAATTGAGCTTAATGCTAAGGCAATGAACCTTTTATTTTGCTCTCTTGATCCTAGTGAGTTTAATAGAATATCAAACTGTCTCTCCGCAAAGGAGATTTGGGATACACTTGAGGTTACCCATGAGGGTACACACCAAGTGAAAACCACCAAGATTAACATGCTAATTCACACATATGAAATGTTTAAAATGGAACCTACTGAGTCTATCAGTGAGATGTATACTAGGTTCACAAACATTGTGAATGGCATGAGAAGTCTAGAAAAAATAATTTCTAATGGTGAACTTGTGAATAAACTTCTCAGGTCTCTGCCAGCTTCATGGGATGCAAAGATCACTGCAATTGAAGAAGCTAAAGATGTCAACACTCTCCCGCTGGAACAACTGTTGGGTTCCTTGATGACTTATGAGCTATCCCTCAAACAGAAGAACGGAGAGGTGGATAAAAAGAAGAAGACGATCGCGTTCAAATCTACTACTAGAGAGGACTCAAGCAAAGACTCTGAAGAGGATGACGAAGAAGATGAAACGGCTATGTTAGCAAGGAATTCAGAAGGTTTATGAGGAAGAAAAAGTTCAACTACAAAAAGAAACCTCTGAAAGGTGAGCCGAGTAAAGAAAAAGACAAGGAAAAGAAGGAGGAGCAGCCCACATGTTTTGAGTGTAAGAAGCCCGGGCATTTCAAGGTAGACTGCCCCTTGTTAAAGAAAAGCAGAAGAAAGCTGAGAAAGAAAGCATGATGGCAACCTGGAGTGAAAGTGAAGACTCCAGCTCTGAGGAAGAACAGCAGGAAATAGCAAATTTCTGTCTGATGGCTAATCAAGAAGAGGTATGTTCTGAAACCGAAAATGAATTATCTTTTGATGAGCTTCATGAGATTTTTGATGAACTAGTCATAGAATTTCAAAAATTAAAGTCAAAACATAAAGACTTAAAGAAACAAAATCTGGAACTAGCTAAAACAAATAACAACCTTTCAAATGAAAATGAATACCTTCTAATACAAAATAAAAATTTAAATGATAAGATTATGGCTCTTGAAAAAGAAAAGGATATATTTGAAAAGAAAAGTAACTTACTTTCAAATGAAAAATTGTCAAGACAAAGCAAAGAAATTTAATAGAAAACAAAAGATATAAAGAAGAAATCGAAAAACTGAAACCTTTTGTTGAAAAATTTACTTACAGTTCTGAAAAATTAAATTTACTATTAAATAACCAAAGAGCAGTATTTGACAAAGCTGGATTAGGATTCAGAACTCATAAAAAAAAAAACTCTTTAAAAATTTCTTTGTGCCTGCATCTTCATCCATTACATGCTATACTTGTGGTATTAAAGGACATAAATCTTATATGTGCAACAAAAGAAAATTAAATAACACTAAGAAAGTTTGGGTTCCAAAAGGAACCAATGCCACTAACCAAAAAGGACCCAAGATGGCTTGGGTACCTAAAGTCTCCACTTGATCTTTATTGCAGGTATGCCTTGCAACCAACAAGAAAAAATGTGGTACCTTGATAGCGGTTGCTCAAGGCATATGACAGGAGATGTGGAGCAGTTCTCATCACTCACATATTAAAATGGTGGCAATGTAACTTTTGGTGATAATGGAAAGGGCAAAATAATCGGTATTGGTAAAATCCATATCACCCCTACCTCTTATATTGATAATGTTTTATATGTTGATGGATTAAAACATAACTTGCTTAGCATTAGTCAATTTTGTGACAAAAATTTTAAAGTTGTTTTTGAATCTTCTTTGTGCATTATTTCTAGTCTAGATGATAATGGCATTAAGTTCATCGGTCATAGGCATGGCAATATTTATATGGTTGATCTTGATGATCTCCCTATTTAGAAAGGTCAATGTCTAATGGCAATGAAGCCAAGATCGATGAAACTAGTTGGCTTTGGCATCGTAGACTAGGACATGCAAGCATGCATTTAATTTCAAAACTTAGCAAAAAGAATTTAGTAAAAGATTTGCCTAAACTAATTTTGAAAAAGATAAGATTTGCAGTGCATGTCAACTTGGAAAACAAACAAAATATTCTTTCAAACCTAAAGGAGTAATCTCTACATCTAGACCTTTGGAATTGCTTCATATGGACCTCTTTGGGCCTACTAGAATATCTAGTTTGGGAGGTAAGAAGTTTGGTCTAGTCATTGTAGATGATTTCTCACGTTTTACTTGGGTCATGTTTTTAGCACATAAAGATGAAACATTTTCTGAATTTATTAGATTTCACAAAAGAGTTTTAAATGAAAAAGGTGTTTCAGTAATATCTTTAAGAAGTGATCATGGAACTGAATTTGAAAATGCCGATTTTAATAAATTCTGTATTGAAAATGGAATTCATCATAATTTTTCTGCACCTAGGACACCTCAACAAAATGGGGTAGTAGAAAGAAAAAATAGAACTCTTGAAGAAATGGCACGCACCATGCTTTGTGAAAATGATTTCCTAGATACTTTTGGGCGGAAGCCATAAATACTGCATGCTATATTTTAAATCGAGTTTTAATTCGACCGATTTTAAAGAAAACCCCTTATGAGCTTTGGAAGGGTAGAAAACCTTCAATCCATTATTTTCATGTTTTTGGATGCCGTTGTTTCATCTTAAACAATGGTAAAGATAATCTAAGTAAATTTGATGCCAAATCAGATGAGGAGTCTTTCTAGGCTACTCCACATGTAGTAAGGCATATAGGGTCTTCAACAGGAGGACACTTGTTGTTGAAGAATCCATTCATGTGGTATTTGATGAAACTAACCAAAAATCTTCAAGAAAAGAAGATGTACTTTTTGATGAATCAGGTAGCAAGAAAACTGAAGAAATAAACAACAATGAAGGACTTACCAAGGAACAGAATGATGATCAAAACACTGACGGAGATCAAGTACAAGGTGATGAAAATACATCAACTGTTGATCCATTGCCAAAAGAATGGAGGTATGCTCATGGACACCAAAAGAACTAATTATAGGTGATCCATCTAAAGGTGTAAGTACTCGATCATCTCTTAGAAATATTTGTGATTACTTAGCTTTTGTGTCTCAAATTGAACCTAAAACTATTGAGGAAGCTGAATGTGATAGTAATTGGATAAATGCTATGCAAGATGAACTTAATCAATTTAAAAGGAACAATGTTTGGACACTAGTGGATAGGCCTTCAAACACATCAATTATTGGCACAAAATGGATTTTTCGAAATAAACTTGATGAAAATGGAATAGTAATTAGAAATAAAGCTAGACTAGTTGCCAAAGGATACAATCAGGAGGAAGGGATAGATTTTGATGAAACCTTTGCTCCTGTGGCTAGACTTGAGGCAATTAGGCTATTGTTGGCTTTTTCTTGTTTCATGAATTTTAAACTATATCAAATGGATGTTAAAAGTGCCTTTTTAAATGGATTAATTGAAGAAGAAGTTTATGTTAACAACCCCCGGTTTTGAAAGTTCTGAATTTCCAAATCATGTTTATAAACTTCATAAAGCTTTATATGGATTAAAACAAGCTCCAAGAGCTTGGTATGATCGTTTAAGCTCCTTTTTGCTGAAAAATGATTTTACTAGAGGTAATGTAGATAAAACTTTGTTTTTAAAGAAAAAGAATGATGATCTCTTAGTAGTACAAATCTATGTTGATGATATAATATTTGGTGCTACTAATGAATCTCTTTGTCAAGATTTTGCAAGATTAATGCAGGGTGAGTTCAAGATGAGCATGATGGGAGAACTGAATTTCTTCCTCAGACTCCAGATAAGGCAAACCAAAGAGGGGATCTTCATCAACCAAACAAAATACACAAGAGAAATACTCAAGAAGTTTGGGATGGAGAACACTAAGCTATTAGGTACCCCTATGAGCTCTACATGTAGACTTGACAAGGACGAATCAGGTAAGTCTATAGACCAAAAATTATAACGTGGCGTGATTGGTTCATTGTTATATCTTACTGCCAGTAGGCCAGATATCATGTTTAGTGTCTGTATGTGTGCTAGATATCAGTCCAATCCTAAAGAGTCTCATCTTTTGGCTGTTAAACGCATACTTAGATATCTATCTGGCTCAATTGAAATTAGTTTATGGTACTCTAGAGATTCTTCATTTGATTTAATTGCTTATTCTGATGCTGACTTTGCTGGGTGTAAACTTGATCGTAAAAGTACTAGTGGAACCTGTCAGTTTCTTGGAGTAAATTTGATCTCTTGGAGTAGCAAGAAACAGAACTCAGTTGCTCTATCTACGGTGGAAGCCGAATATATAGCAGTGGGAGCTGTTGTGCTCAAATCCTCTGGATCAAACAACAACTCGAAGATTTTGGCATTAAACTAACTAAGACACCCATAAGATGTGACAATACTAGTGCAATCAACCTATCTAAAAATCCTGTGCAACATTCAAGAAGTAAACACATTGAAATAAGACATCATTTTATAAGAGATCATGTACAAAACTCTAATGTAATTCTTGATTTTGTTTGTACTAATGATCAGTTAGCTGATGTGTTTACAAAGCCTTTGAGTGAGGATAGGTTCTGTCTGATTAGAAGAGAGTTAGGTGTCATTGATCCATTCTCCTAGAACTCTCTTAGTATCTTTTTACCTAAATCCTAAAGCTCAAAACCTATTGATTAAATCCCAAAACTTTGTCAAAATTTTTCCTATTTTTTTCTGGATTTTCTCGAATTTTTTGGCCAAGTGTCGACACTTGGAAAGTGTCAAGTGTCGACACCTGACCAAGTGTCGACACTTGACAAATCCGAAGTGTCGACACTTGCGAATCTGATACTGTTTTTAAACGGATCGAACAAAGTTTTTTTTTGAAAATTTCTTCCCCCCTGATTTCTTGAACAGTGGTCCCCCCTGTCCAAATCCGTCCTTTCACCCCCTCAATCTTTCACAAATCAGGTATTTCTCCTTTCTAATTTCATTTTATTTTTCTTTGTTTTTTTAATTTTGTTGTTTTCGAACCAAACACCATGTTTTGGGTTTTCCAAATATTTTTCTTGAATCTAACCAGATTTTTGCATGTTTTAATAAATTTCTAAAACTCCATTTGAGGAATAATGTTTTAGATTTGTTTTTTCTGGATTTCCCTCATCTTTTGGACGTTTTTCACCCCTTTTTCAAAAAAACACTGTTTCATCAATTTTGGGCAAAATAAATTAGGTTTTCATCTAAATTAAGTTTACTAAATTTATTTATTGACTATTTGGAAAGGTTTTTCGTGATATATTTGTGACATTTTCGCCTATTTGCTAAAACCCTAAGTATAAGATCCAAATCCCACATGTTTTTATCTTTAGACCTTACAAAAATTATTTTTCCAAAGATTCAAATGTGTTCTACCTAACAGAAATTTTTACTACAAATTTTGCTCGAAAACTTGTCATTTGATCAAAATATATTTTCAAACTTTGTTGATTATGGTTTTCGAAACCTATCTGAACCTTTTAATCTCTACCTATGGCTAGTCCCTTGTTCTAAACCTTTCTTCATTCTTCCTGGTCAGTTGGCTGTAATGGGTCATAGGAAGAGACTTACAGTTAGGGCGAGGCCCAGTCATGGTACTGAGAGGAGATCGAAGGCCAGATTTGATCCTGCACAGCAGAGCAGTACAGCCACACCGAGCTCCCCCCTGCAGAGAGGATGGCAAGAAAGTCTGTAGCTTCAGGGAGGAGAGTAGACTTGCAGTGCTTCGACAGGCACCACTTTGGTATTAGGGAGATACTCCAGATGCAGGACTAGTACCCTTCTGCACCATGTAGGAGAGATACTATCCTCACCTAGTGAGGGAGTTCTACGGTGCACTGGACTGTCGACGACTATTATGGACAACATCCGTCAGGGGTGTTCAGATCTCTTTGACTGATGAGCTGCTAAGCCGTGTATGGGAGATACCCCGGAGAGGAGTCTGTGCCTTTTCTGTAGATGATAGAGAGGCAGCATTCAGGTGCATCCTTGAGCGAGAGGATGTTCGCAGTATTTCAATGGTTATCGCGAACCAGTTATCATTAGAGATGCGCTTGCTGCACCATATTACTGCACGGATCCTACTACCGAAGACTGGCAGATTCGATTTCATCACCGAGAGGGAGCTGATGGTGATGACCATCTGATTGAGAGGAGACAGCTAAATATACCCACTTTGATGCTATCACAGATGCATGATGTTGCCACTCAGCGCCGACACTGTTTGCCATACGGCATGGCACTGACCCGTCTTTTCAGAGCTTGTGGAGTATCATTGGAGGGGGAGATCCCCAAGGAGATACTGCACACGGATGTGTACGATGAGAGGTCATTGCACCGGATGGGATACAGGATGGTTGGAGGTCGATGGGTTCGCAGAGAGTCTGGTCAGGAGCCAGATGAGGAGGATGAGTTTTGAGAGGCTGAGGCTGGACCATCTGAGCCAGCGGTTCTTCCTCCAGTAGATGTACCATCGACACAGGCAGAGCACCTGTCTCTTCTGACGCTTCAGCTCCTCCACCACCATCTACAGGACTATCTTTTGAGGAGCATGCCAGAGCACAGTTCTCAGAGATCAGAGGAGAGGTGACTTAGCTGCGTAGCGAGGTCGAGCTTCTACGAGCACATACTACCTCGGAGCATGCTGAGATTCGCAGATCCATGGAGGAGGGATTTACTCGCATTGAGAGTCTGTTGAGATCATTTATGCCTCCTGCAGCACCTGCACTTGCTCGATCTGAAGATGATGACGACGATGATGATGATGGCGACGATCACCAGAGCGACCATGCTGATTTTGCTGAGGATGGTGATCAGGATGTTGACAGAGCTACAGAGGTATTGGCAGTGGCAGCGACAGTGTGGGCAGTGCAGCGACAGTGTGGGCGGTGCCGATGCTTATGAGGTGGTCAGTCGAGATCCTCCTACTACACCAGCTCCTACTACTTCCTTAGTCGACGTTGCACCGGATCTTATTGCGCCAGCTGATCATCTTTCACCTCCTTCTACTAGATCTTCTAGGGTTGTACCTGCCTTTGGTCCTGCCGGCCGCACTAGGAGTCTTAGAGCTTTAGCACCTCCTAGGGCATTAGCCACCAGATCTAGGATCAGTGCTCCTTTCAGTCTTGATGTTCCATCTGATGAGGATTAGCCTCATAGATGTCTATTTGATACATGTTTGATACTTATTTGACTCTGATGATATATGTATGTTTCAGCTCTTTTGTACTGAAAATTTATCTTATATATATGTGTTTCTGTTCAGTACTCTGTTATCTTGAAGATTTTGTGCTTCAGTTTACTATTCTTTGCTCTGATACTCTTTATAATGGTATATTTTAACTCTGATACTCTTTGACATTAGCATAATTTCAGCTCTAATATCTATGATATTTGTTTCTCTACTATCTTTTTGTATCCATGCTCATTGTGAGGGGGAGGTTATTCCCCTTTCTTAGATTGACAAAAATGGAGAACAGTATTGATTTTGATTTTATGGAGAACAAGTATTGATTTTGATTTATGGAGAACAAGTATTGATTTTGATTTTATTGAGAAAAAGGTGTATTGTATTGATTATATTGATTTCACCTTGCAAGAATCTTTGAAGTTTACCTTAATAAGAAGTATCTAATTAAGGGGGAGATTGTTTCCTCCTATCTATAAAGTTTTTGCCTCTTATGACTAAAATTCATACTTATAAATTAAATGGTTAAAGTTAGAACTATATTGCCTCTTTTTTCAAGGTTTGTCATCATCAAAAAGGGGAGATTGTTGGCTCCACCCAGTGATTTTGATGAATAACAAAACATTGAGTACATATTGTATTCTAATGAGGATTTCAAGTTGTGAGTTTTCAGGAAGAAAGCACCTCAAAATTCCAAAAACTTATGGTGTATGGCACGCAATGGCACGGAGCAATTCTCACATATCCGGGCATCCTCTTCATTGAAAAAGGGCATATAATTGTTTAACTATTATGTGTTTATGTATTCATGAATTTTTTTTTGTTTTCGAGGTATTTACATTTGAATCTGGATGTTTTCAGTCTCAAGTGTCGACACCTGGACAGTCAAGTGTCGACACTTCAGCACTTGGCACAGACACAAATCATTGGCACGCCAAGTGTCGACACCTATATTCAAGTGTCGACCCAGTGTCGACACTTAGGTTCAAAGTGTCGACACTTAGGTTCAAAGTGTCGACTCAAAGCCTGAGATTTTTGAAAATACAGAACTTTGCTATTTTGAGGATTTTTGTGTCAAGTGTCGACACCTGTGCATCGAGTGTCGATACTTGAATGGTCAAGTGTCGACACCCAAAATCAAGTGTCGACACCTGACAGCCAAGTGTCGACACCTGACAGCCAAGTGTCGACACTTGCAGCCTGACAGCTCTAACGGATCTATTTTTCTGGCTTGCAGAAGTTGGTTTTCAAGCTCCAAACAGCTATTTCCAATGCTCCAACAGTCACAAACCATTTTTAGAAGGTTTTGGTGTATTTAATCTCCACCAACCTCATTTTAAAGCAAGAGAAAGAAGAGAAAGCAAGAGAGAAGTGAAGAGAAGTCTATTCAAGAGCATTCAAGTCCACTCAAAAGCCATAAAGCCAATATTCTCTCCAAACTTCAAATCAAAAGTCTCTTCTAGCTTGATTCCACTAAAAAGCCTACAAGCTCAACTTTACTACATTCCAAAAAGAGGCAACTTGAAGAAGAGTGAAGATAAAGCATCATTTTGAGCTTCAAAGATTCCAATCTACTTTTGAAGAGAGTTTGTTGTAGCTTTTAATTTCATATCTGTTTTATTGTGATTTGACCTTGCTTTCAAGGGTGTCTTGAAAGAAGGTTATTGTAGTTTGTTGGTGAGCCAAAGAGACAAAACCAACTAGGGTTAACTTATGAGCCCGAAGATAAAACAAGTATTTAGGTTTGTTGGTAAGCCTAGGTGACAAACCAACTTAGTTTTGACTTGTGAGCCTTGTGAAAAACAAGTCAACTGTAATCTGGTATGGATTATAGTGGAATTCCCAAGGGTGGCTTGGGAGTGGATGTAGGTGCTAGGTTTGCACCGAACAACTATAAATTTTGTGTTTGTGTGTGATTGCTCTTTTCCTCTCGTACTCTTTAATTATTGCTATCTTCTTGCATCAAATTATTATTGCTCACAAGCACCACTGGACCTTCATTTTATTGTGTTAAATTTTTAAAAGACCCATTCACTCCCCCTTTTGGGCTCCATCTCCGGGCAACAAGCCCTGAGCCACTGTTCTCAGGCACTCAAGCTCGAAGCCACTGTTCTCCGCCACCAAAGCCTCGAGCCCAGCTCCAAGGCATTCAAGACCTGGAGCCCAGCTCTCCGGCCAGCACATCTTCGAGCCCAGCTCCAACACAGTGATTCTGGAGCCACTGTTCTTCGGCACCAAAGCCTCGAGCCAGCTCCAAGGCATTCAAGACCCGGAGCCCAGCTCTCCGGCCAGCACATCTTTGAGCCCAGCTCCAAGACAACGACTCCTGAGCCTTATTCTCAGGCGACCAAGACCCGGAGCTCAGCTCTCCGTCCAGCACATTTTTGAGCCTAGCTCCAAGACAGTGATTCTGGAGCCACTATTCTCTAGCACCAAAGCCTCAAGCCCAGCTCCAAGGAGACCAAGACCCGGAGCCCAGCTCTCTAGCTAGCACATCTTTGAGCCCAGCTCCAAGACAGTGATTGCGAAAACATTGTTCTCCAGCACCAAAGCCTCGAGCCCAGCTCCAAGGCATTCAAGGCTTGGAGCCCAGCTCTCCGGCCAGCATGTCTTCGAGCCCAGCTTCAAGACAACTCCTGAGCCTTGTTCTCGGGCGACCAAGACCCGGAGCCCAGCTCTCTGGCCAACATGTCCTCGAGCCCAGCTCCAAGATTGCGAGACTCAAGCTCAGACAAGATGGAGCTCTCCTCTCTAACCTCCCCATACCAAAAAAAAAAGAAGAAAAAATAGAGGAGGAAGAGAGGGGAGAAGCATTCATACTACAACAAAAAAGGAGAAGTAACACTAATCAAAACACTCTTTATATTTAAGAAGTGTTACACTATTTCTCGGGCCCTGACAAGCCAGGTAGCCCGATCCAACAAAAAGAAAAATAAAAATTTACAAGAGGTCCTACTCTACTGGGCCGTCTCCTTCCCTAGACGGTGCCCAACTAGGACTTCCCCCTCTTCAGACTCCGCTACGGGGGCACCCTCCTCGGTGGCCATCATCGTGGGGAGTTGCTACCGCCATTGGAGAAACTCAGCTGCCTCCGTCCACGGTGCTGGTTCAGCCATCGTCACCATCGAGGTCGGCTTGACACGGCCCGTGTCACTAAGGCTACCTCTGGGAGAGGCCTGACTAGAGTGGCTCCTGGCCCCACTACAGCTGACGCCGGAAATGGAGCCTTCTTTTTAGGGGCCCAGAGTGTGGCCAACCGCTCCTCAGAAAGGATCCCTCATAGCTAAGAGCGGCAGTAGGTGAACCCCTTGGCAAAGGAGTCCATCACCGCCTCCTTGAAGTCCTTTATGTACTCGAGAGAGGCCTTGAAATTGGCCACCGCATCGACGACCTCCTTCCTTATGGCCTCCACCCGGTGCGTTGCCTCAGCTAACTTCTATCCTATATGCTTGGCCTGGCGGATTGCCATCGCCATCCCCTTCTCGGCTATCTCAGTAGAACGGGTGGCGGCGACAGCCTTCTCCTCTGCCTCCACGGCCCTCTTCTCAGCGGCCGCTACCTTCTTCTCAACGGAGATGGCCCGTTCTCTTGTCGCCTCTGACTCGGCCCTGAGCTCCTTCAATCGGGTCCTCTTCACCTCGAGCTCTCCCTCAAGCTCCTTCCTGATCCCCGCGGCATCGGCAACCTCGCTCATGAGGCTCTTAACCTTCAGGTTAGCCTCTGGGTCTCCTCATCCTTCTGACTCGCCTCGGCCCTCAAGGACTTGAGTTCCGCCTGCCGCTTCTTATCCCTCTTGGCCCAATTATGGTAGAAGTCCTAGATGAGGACCAGATCCCTACCTTGCTGCATCAAAGAAAGCACGTCAGCTACGATGCCAAAAAAGGTTAGGAGGAATAGAGATGGGCGAGGAGAAACTTATGGTGTAGAGGTTGGCGAAGGATGAGCTGATGACATCGTCAAGGAGTCTACCACTCCCTTCCCGCTGGTCGCAGGACTGGACTGAGAAGTCCATCATCCGCTTGATGAGGCTTGGGTCTTTATAAGGGAGATGTTGGGCCCTAACCTGAAAGGGACCCGGCAATAGTCCCTATCCTCTCTTCTCCACCGACTCAGACCCCTCAGTGGTGGAAGATGCCTTCGGCGTCGGTTACGAGCTTGGCACTGCTTTAGACCGCACCGTGGGCGCTGACCTCACGTCTCTCGGCTCCCCGTCCTCCTCAACCTCGACGATCTCCGGAGGGGGGGCTGCCACCCTTATAGCAGCAACAGCCAACCTCTCCCGGACAACCACCTCGAGCTCAGGCACCGAGGCCGGGTTGCGCTGCCTTGGAGGCTCCAGAACGGCTCAACTACCCTCTTTGATGCGGCACGCATATGATTAATGTTTTGAATATGGTTTTAGAGCAATGAAACCTAATTACACTAGCATTGTACTCATCATAATAAGACTTAAGGATTATAAGAAATTAGACTTTTACTTGATTAGACACAATCCTAAACTAAGAAGGAAGAAGATCTAGACAATAGGGGCTAATGATTGTGGACTTACCTTGATGAGCTTTCCAACCTTCTTCTGATTCATACCTTGAAACTACCAATGCTCAGAACTGAAGAATCTGGATAATAGAGATCAGAACCCTGGACTTGGGGCTTCAGCTTGTTTGTTCTTTGTTAAGGTGAACCCAGCCCACAACTCAAAGACTTCGAAGGACCCTGCAATGAGATCAAAGTTAAGGAGAAGGATAGGAACATATAGAAGGGATGGAAGAATTGATGAACTAAGAACAGAAATTTGAGTAGATCTGGCCGACTCCAATGCCTTCACTTAAGCTTGGAAGATGCTTTGCTAGGGAAAAGAATGGCTTTGGTGTGGAGGAAGAGGATGGAAACTTTCACATAAGAAAAATACAAGACAACTTCTACTTCCAAATTTCAACTTCAATTTTCATTCATTCCCCAAAATCAATCTCCTTTACAATGGGCATCCAGGCTTTTAATAGCCTCACAAAGCTAGCTTTTGAAATTTAAAAACTCCCAAATCGAGGAGGATTACAAGGGGGTTGGAGGATTTGGTGGAGTTTGGAGGGATGTGGGGGGGGTTGGAGGATTTGGTGGAGGACTTGGAGGGATGTGGCCAACCTCCTTGAATTTGAATCTTCCTTGTTGGCGCCCCAAGGGTGATGAGGTGGCTGGTGAAGTGGCACCTGATGACGTGGCATGGTGAGGTGCCTTCTACTTGGATAGAATGACATGTGGTGCCCAGTGGTCTAATTTGATGGTCCTTTTCTCTTGCTTGGTTGATGTGTCTTCTCTTCTTCATGTGGTCAAATTCTGGGATCTAGAATTTGAGTCTTGTTGCTTGCTTTCATGGCTTTAAGACTTGATTAGACTTAACTCAACTGAATTGACTTGACTGACCTAGACTTTAAAACTTGAAATGGACTTACGGAAATGAAATTTTAAAAGTAATTACAGGACTCAATAAACACTCTTGATTTGAAACTCAAATTAATTACAGGACTCTTGAAAAGGAAATGACTTTTGAAAATAAAATATTTTTGAACTAAAGGATACAAGGTAACCTAATTATCTTCGATCCAAATTGGGATAAGGCTAACCTTGTTGGAGTGAAGTTTCTTTCGGCTTCTGGTGTCCACACCACTCTTCCACCTCCGTTTGAAGACCGGCGTGTCTGGCCTGGCCTGCACCGGCCTGCACCATCATCTACATGAGCCCTCTTCAGAGCTGGCTCGCTGGCCTCAGCCACCTATTCTTGCTCCTCGGAGAAAGAAAGTAGCTCATCCATAGAGAATTTCATGTCTGCACCAAGGAGACACATCAACCCCAAGTTCAAAAAATAAGAAGAGCAAAAAAAGAAAGAAAGAGAAAGGAAGAAAGGGAAGGGGTGGCCAAGCCGAACTCACCCGACTCCCACGTCGAGCCGACCCCGGTCTCGTGGAGTTTCGCTTTGATAGCAGGACCTTGAGCGAAGAGATCTCAGTCGATCTAAGCTGCTCGTACAGTTTGAGGTCAGCCACAAAAATGGAGGAGTTTTGGTTGGGAGACCGATCTAGGTCGCTCCAAACCCAGTCGATCCCTTCAACCGAGGCAAAAAATACCTACTCTTCCATCCCTTGATGGAAGAGGGGAACTCAAACCTAATGCCCCGAGGGCGAGAAGAAAGAGACCACCACCCCTCCTCAGTAGGGTGGCATTCAGGGTGAAGAAGGCCGTGAACAGAGAGAAATGGGTGACGATCCCGTGGAAGTGACACAGAACGATGAAATAGAAAATCGTTCTGATGGCATTTGGAACCAACTGGGTGGGAAAAAGGCAATAGTTGGTCAGAAAAGAGAGGAAAAAGGGATGAACAGGAAATCGAAGGCCCCCGGTGAAGGTCCCTCATAGAAGGCGATCCGACGAGGGCCACTAGAAGTGACTCACTTCCCCGGACGAGGAACAGAAAGATGGATGGACTTGGGGATGTCATAATCACCCCGGATGGTCGCGAGCTCCTCGGCGGTGATCACTGAAGAAATCCCCCCGGGACCTGTTGACCAAGGAGGTTTAGGAGCAGGAGCAGGAAGAAGAGGCAAGCGAGGTGGGGGAGTGGACCTAGGTTCCCTAATGGCTACGGGACCATAGGTAGGCCTCCTACTGAACTCGTAGCGCGCCGCCTCCCTTTCCTCGTCGGAGGAAGGAGTTTTCGACCGGGAAGACCTAGCCTTGGTTTGGCAAGAGGGATGAAAGTTTGGGTCGAAGCAGTCCATAGAAGAAGAAGAAAAAGACAAAGGGAGACCTAAGATGACCCCTAGTTAACAAGGCGGGAGAAGAAGAGGGAACTGACCCGCTAAGAGTCCATGAAGACAAAAATGGCCAAAGAAGAAGGAAGGGAGAACCTCTGTACGATGTCGGGTGTGAAAGATTTGAAAGAAGGTAAGTCCTAGAAAATTTACCTTTCTTTTTGAAGCAACCTATACCTGACAGTATCGTTATGGCTCCCTTGCCGAGAGATGCTTGCCACGTGTCACCGATCGACAGGTCTAGCACCTCAATTCGACTACGGCCACTCTGAGTTCCGTGCCTGTAGTAACTGCTCCTCGGACGTGGCCGCGTGGCACCCCCGCACTGGCTCGAAGGATTGCCGTGCGAAGCAACATCGATATCGATCATTATTGTATCAGATCTTTTGCCTTTCCATGTCAGCACCGCAATTACTCCCTTTGCCCTGAGTGCCGTTCGCCAATGGGCCTCGGGAGTGGGGGACAAATGATGTGGCTGGATTGTTGACGTGGGGAGGGTAGATTGACGCGGAGTCCCTATCAGACGCCATGCTGGATTTTCAACATGGGCCCCTTCACCGGGCTGAGCTCCCCCAGAACAGCGGAGTCGCCTGCCAAAGTCGAGCTCCGTCCTCTGCTAGGTCGGTCCCACCGGGGCTGGATGCCTAGGCCGGAGCCGAGCGTAAGTCTACCCCAAGGCGGCCCCTTAGGATCGAGCCCCGTGGTCAGGAGTCGAGCCCAAGTCTCCTCCACCACGTGGAGACCCTCCGAGGTCAAGTCCCCTGGGCTGGGCTGCACCACACCCACCTCCGTCATGTCGAGCTCACTCAAAGCCGAGTTTAGCTGGTCCGGAGTCGAGCTCAACCCTCTTCCACCCAGTTGAGCCACCTCGAGGCCAAGCCCCTCGGAGTTGGGCCCCACCTCTCCATCTCGATCCCCAGCTCAGGTAGAGGCACCAACTGCCAAGGAACCGACACCTCCTCTCCAAGGATGATGGCAGGCCTCCCGAGGGGCGTGCGACAGTGCTTGCCATGCCGCAATTAATACCCACAGCCGTCACTCACACTAGAAGGAAAGGAACCCCCTGATCAAGATGCCATGCTCTCCACCAACCTACCGTACCGCCAGAGGATGGACCCAGCCAGAGGGCACGAGTCTCGAGGGTAGTGATCCACCGATCGAGGTCCTGCTAGGCTTCCTAGAATGGAGTAAACAGAGGGAATGTCAGAGCGCATGGAAGCTTCCCCAGCCATCTATCAGAAAAGGCATCCCGTCTATAGCACGATACCTCGTCGCACACGTCTGACAACATGGGGGATCCCGAGGCAAGCCAAAGTAAAAAAAACCCAGCCAAGGTAAGCCAAAGAAAGTAAGCAAAGCAAAAAAAGAAGGAGACCACTGGGATGAGCGATAGAAAAAAGGAGAAGGGCCACACAGGAGGACTTTTCCACCTCGGCCATCACCTCTCCCAGCTCGCTCTCACTTCCATTCACACCACACTCACTCCTCCTAGCATGGAGCTCATCCCGAGGGGCTCGACCAGGAGGATCTGTTTCCCTGGATCATCACTGACTTAACTGTTGGAGCGCCTCCGCCAGAATCCCCGGCCTGGGTCACTGACGCTATTTCTTGCAGGTCCCGAGGCACAGGAGGCATCTCGAAGAGGCGGACGGGTGATCATCGACGCCACTAGCAGCTACGGGTCACGACATTCCTAGCAGCAACAGATAGGAACCATTTGATTGTGCTATCAAACTACAGCAACCTTATTGTGAGTAGCCGAGACACTCTAGGTCATGGTACTATTCACACAACTACAGCATCAAGAAGTTATCGACGAGTGAGTAGTCATCCATATAACTTACTGTACTTGGTCATGCTCAGTACCGTTGATCTCTATCAACTATCTGCACCTCACTTCAGTGTCACCACATTATAGGTTAGAGACTCATCTACCTAGAAAGGGAAGTGATATGTGCACCAATTTTAATAGATCAGTCACCGTCCTCATGATATTCCAACATCGGGAGCCTTTAGGAGTTAATCTATAAAGACACATGTCTTAGATTTTCAACTCTTGAGAATATGTGTCATTGTCCATTAACTCCATAGACGATTCATAAACACAACAATATCAATGAAACTAATGCCCTTTTAATTAATAAGAAATTAAGTACAAAGTTCATGCCCTAAAGTTAAAATGTGTCAAGCCAACATGGCTTTCAGGGCATACATCTAACAATCTCTCACTTGCACTAAAGCCAATTGGTTACATATCTAAGTCCCATTTTTTTAAAGTGGACTTCAACCTTCTGTTGGCTCAAAGTCTTAGTCAGTGGGTCTGCCATGTTATCCATGGAGTCTACTCTTTGCACCTCAACATATTTCTTCTCGAGGTAGTCGTGTTTGATATGAAATCGCCGCTCAATATGCTTAGACTTCTAGTGAGACCTGGGCTCCTTAGCAAGATCTATTGCACCATTATTATCACAATATATGGGGATGGCATCAGATGGCATCACTCCAAGCTCCACAATGAACTTTTTATACCAGAAGGCTTCTTTTATAGCTTTAGAGGCAGCGATGTACTCTACTTCCAATGTTGAATCTGCTATGATGGGCTGCTTGGAACTTTTCCAACAGTTGCCCCACCATTGCACAAAAACACAGACCTTGATGTAGGCCTTCTATCATCAGGATCAGACATAAAGTCTGAGTCTGTATATCCCTTTATCCCTAATTCTGAACTCCCTTCGAAGACTAAAAACAAATCTTTAGTCCATCTCAAGTACTTAAGAATGTTCTTTACAGCAATCCAGTATTCTTCACCTGGATTTAACTGATATCTGCTCGTGACACTCACAGCAAGAGCTATATCAGGTCAAGTACACAACATGACATACATAAGGCTTCCAATTGCCGAAGCATATGGAATCTTGCTCATGCATTGAATCTCTTCAGGTTTGTTAGGATATATTTTCATGGAGAGATTAATGCCATGCCGAAGAGGTAGCAATCCTCTTTTAGAGTTCTGTGCTGAACCTTTTTAGCACTTCCTCTATGTATAATTTTTGTGAAAGGCCAAGCATTCGATTAGATCTATTTCTATAGACCTTAATTTCCAAAATATAAGATGCTTCACCTAAGTCTTTCATAGAGAATTCCTTAGATAACCAACTTTTGACTGAAGTCAACATGGAAATATCATTCCCAATAAGGAGGATGTCATCCACGTATAATATGAGGAATGTCATTGCCCTCCCATTGGCCTTCCTGTAAACACATGGCTCATCCTCATTCTTGATAAAATCAAATGATTTGATTGCATCATCAAAATGAGTATTCCAACTTTGAGAAGCTTGCTTCAATCCATAGATTGATCTATGCAGCTTGCAGACCTTATGATCTTCATCATTGGAAGTGAAACCCAAAGGAGATATCTTCCTTAAGATATCCATTCAGGAATGCAGTTTTCACATCCATCTACCATATCTCATAATCATGATATGCTACAATTGCAAGCAATGTACGGATGGACTTCAACATAGCTACTGGTGAAAAGGTATCAAGATAGTCAATGCCTTCATGTTGACTATACCCTTTCGCCACCAACCTAGCTTTAAATGTCTCTACCTTACCATCTGCACCTATTTTCCTTTTGTAGATCCATTTATAACCAATAGGTACAATACCCTCTAGTGGATCCATTAAGGACCAAACTTGGTTAGAATGCATTGAATTAATTTATGACTTCATAGCATTCAACCATTTCTCGAAGTCGATGTCTGACATCATCTCACATAAGTCTTAGGATCAACCAATTGATCCTTGTCCCCAACAAGAAACATTTCCTTTAAATCCTCTGTAAGCATACCTAAGTACCTTTCAGGAGGTTTGGAGACTCTAATAGACCTGCGAGGTGGAAGAGCATTTACGTGTAATGGTTGATGAGGTTGATTTGTTCTACAGCTGGCTGTTGTTCAGAGACTTTCTCATCGAGCTCAATTAACCTCCCACTACCACCTTCCTGAATAAACTATTTTCAAAAAATGTGGCATGTCTGCTGACAATCACATTATGATCTTCTGGAAGGTAAAAGTAATATCCTAAAGTTTCTTTAGGATATCCTATAAACTGAGCTTTCACAGATCTAGATTCTAACTTGTCCGTCATTAGTCTTTTGACATAAGCTGGACATCCCCAAATCTTGAAATGAGCAAGACTTGGTTTCTTACCATGCCAAATATCATATGGTATGGTAGGAACAGATTTTGATGGAACCATATTTAGAATATAAATTGAAGTTTGTAGGGCATCTCCCCAAAGAAATAAAGGCAAGTCAGTGAAGCTCATCATGGATCGGACCATATCTAATAATGTCCTGTTTCTCCTCTCAGACATCCCATTAAGCTGAGGCATACCTGGTGGAGTCCATTCTGAGACTATGCCATTGTCCTTAAGATAACCTAAAAATTCCCTACTAAGGTATTCTCCTCGTCGATCTGATCGAAGAACCTTATGGGTTTTACCTATTTGTTTTTCTACCTCATCTCTGAATTCCTTGAACTTTTCAAAAGCTTCAGATTTGTGTTTCATAAGAAACACATAACCATACCGTGAACAATCATCAGTAAAGGTTTTGAAGTAGTAAAAAACACCCCTAGATTGCACATTAAATGGACCACACACATCAGTGTGTACCAGGGCAAGTAATTTTGGCCCTCTCCCCATGTCCTACAAAAGATAACTTGGTCATTTTGCCTTGAAGACATGACTCACAAGGTGGGTATGATTCAAAATTAACTGAATCTAGGATCCCATCCCTTTCCAGTTTATTAATTCTGTCCTCACCTATATGACCGAGCTTTAGATGCCACATAAATTTATCATTTAGGTTATCTCTAGGATGTTTTGTCCTATGGCATTCACTTTAATTTTTTTGTTAATGTTCAAAGATGCATCGACATGCAAATGATAGAGACTGTCAATTAAAATAGCTTTTTCAATCAATTTATTTCTCAAATAATACTACAAAAGTCTTTATTAAATATAAATTCAAATCGTTCCTGTGCTAGCACAGAGACAGAAATCAAATTTCTACTAGCTCCGGGTACAAAATAACAGTCAATAAGAACTAATCAACTAAATCCTAAAAGGTAACCACCAGAGAATATGATCCAACGGCTTGAGCAGCAACTTTTGCTCCATTTCCGATACATAGGACCATCTCACCTTCTCTCAGCATTCTACTTCTTTCCAGATCCTGCATTGAAATGCATATATGAGCACTAAAGCTAGAGTCTAAAATCCAGCTAGAAGTAGATGAAATCGTTAGCTTAGATTCAACAACGAGTATAGGCTTACCTTCAAAAGGCACATCCTCCCTTATTTCTTTAGGCTTTCTAGGTAGAGAGGACAATTCCTTTTCTAGTGGTCATCTATGTTGCAGTGAAAATATTTCCCTTACTAACTTGGCTTTCTGGAAGTGTCCTTCTTCTTCTATTTGTTCTCCTTCTTCTGCTTCTTTGTAGGTTTCTTTTTCTTCCAAGTAGACTTTCTTTTGGAGGAAGATTGATCCATAGAGAAAATAAAGCCCCTTGAACTCTTTAGGGTCCCCTCATTGCTTACCAGCATGTTCAATAATTCAGGCAAAGTGTAATTTAACTTGTTCATATTATAGTTCATTACAAACTAAGCATATGAACTAGTCAAGGACTGGAGGATCAAATCCACCTGAAGCTCCTTGTGAATAGGAATGCCTAGCTTCTCAAGCTATTCAATATCCTTGATCATTGTCAAACAATGATTGTGCATTGACTGCCCTTCATGCATCTTGTTATTGAAAAGCCTTTTCGACACTTCGAAGCGTGCAATCTGACTTTGTTCACCATATAACTCTTGTAGGTGAATCAAAATCAATTTAGTAGTTGGCATATCCTTATTTGGTTCTGCAATTCATTTGACATTGAGGCCAAATATAACACTTAACCTTACTATCATCTTCCATCCATTTCTCATAGCAATCGTTTGACGAGCATTTGGATGGTCAGGTAAGACAAGGGGTTCCTGGTCAAGCACATAGCCCAACTTCTCAGAACTCAAATAATTTTGAAGTTTCTCAACCAATCTTAAAATTGAGGCCTACTAGTTAGTTTGTCTCTATAATATAGACTAAGAGATTTGAAGCAGACATGGTTAATCACAAGAGTAGAAGATTCAAATTATATGCTTTATACTTAATCATAAAAATTATTCTTGGGTCTTTAAGAAATAATTTTAAAACTCTCACTATTTTCTCGAATCTCTCACACACCCCGTGGAGATGCAAAACCTGCGACTTTAGATTTCTAGTGGGTATTACGGTCCCATCGATGTGCAGCACCTCATCATATTCGGTTATTGGTAACACGCTACACCAATAAGTGGCCAACTCTTGTCCAATGTATCTAATACAAAATGTAGCTATTGGTCTCTAAATCATGGAACCTCAACATGCCCGTTTATTGGTCCAATCATTAGTTAAGTCAGACCCACCATTCCTGGTAGACAAAGATGTCATTGAGTCCCTCAACGTGCCCGTTTATTAGGCCCAACCCCATCAGTGCCAGCGACATCTCATGCCTAATAGGGTGGTTGTGTCTTCCCGTTGCAACTAGACCACTGTAACCAACCGAGAATAATTAACACCAGTAGGACACCCGCACACCTACAATGGTGGAAGACCTATGACTTAATATTTATTGGGAGCTTAGGTTTAGGTCTCTTCTAAATTGATTAGCCAAATCATGACTAACCAATTTATTAAGTCAAAACAATCTCATGTCTGACTAATTACATTCAATCAGCACAATCTCATGTCTGACTAAAAATAGTTAGCATGGGTGAACTCAAATCAAAAGTGACCCTTTTGAAAACTTAATCAACCAAATTGGCCAGGTCAGTTTGATCCATGGAAGGGTTCTACCAATATACCCTCTTTCCACCAAACTAGTTGGTTGAGAAAGAGTTAGCCCCAATTAGCAAACCATGATCGAAACATTCCTTAGACACCAATTGATTGATAAGGTTTAATTAGTTCATCTAATGATCTGAGCTCATCACTGAGCTAAATTAGGTCTTAACTTATCGATTCACTATCGTGAATCAATTTGACCAGACTACATCTAAAAATAATTTTGAGCACACTTGACCTAACCCTAATCATTATCCGATTAGGTTAAGTCACTTGTTCGAAATCATATTAGGGTTACTAGTTGATCTAATCAAGCCCTAATCACGTAGCCAATCTCTAGACCTAATTTGTTCAACCCAAACCCTCATGCACCTAATTGATTTTCTAGATCAAATCAATTTTAAAATTAGGTTCAAGTGCATGATTTAATGGCTTATGATCATGAATCATATTTAAAATCTAAACCCTAAATTGGTGCATCGCATACATCAATATCAATAATCATAAACTGATCAAAACCCTTTTAAAATTCTTTTTCAAAACCGGTATACATCAAAGTAGGACAACCTTTGCACTATAGGAGGTAAACCCTATAGCAGGACAACCTTATGTATCTTTGTGCAACCTTTGATCAATTTAATTTTAGATTATTAAATTTAATTTCAGATTTGAAATTATGTTTTAATTTCAAAATAATTTTTCAAAATATAAAATTCTATGTTAGAACAATCTCATATTCAACATAGATCTAATACAATTATAATTATCTATCTGATCTTATTATTTTTAAATCTGATTCTCATACATGCATGTTAAAGAGAGAACCGTGGCTCTGATACCACTGTTGGAGTTCTTCCAGGATTAGGAAAGTATGTTGCATAAAATCAGGCATCAAAGCCTGACCGGCGAAGCAGATATAAAAAAATAATTTTATATCTAATAATGCAAATCATAAATAAATCTAATTTATTTATCACAAATTTTTAACATACTGAATAACATGAGAAAATATTAGATCTGAAATGAAAATTATTTTAAACATAAAATACTTACCTGGATCGCTACTTGGGCATGCTTTGAAAAACGTGTAGATCCGTTATTGAAAAGTCGGATTCTGTCGGAGCCGTGCAATCGCTCGGTCTCTGCTGGTATCTACATGAGCTCTTGCAACCGAGTCATAGAGGGCACTGGACTGCTAGATCCTTGCAGCCCTCTCCTCTTTCAGCAAATCATCCACTTTAAAAATTATGCCGATCCGAATCCAGACTGGCTTTCGGCTTCTGTCTTGCAATCTTAGATCTGCAAGACCTTGGACCCTTTTCCCTCTTCTTTCTTTTATGTAGAAGACCTCTCAACACTCTTGAAGATCTCAAGAAAAAAATAAATTAGAAGGGAGAAGAATACTATACGCCAGGAGAGATACTCTTAGGAGAAAAGATGCTCAAGAGAGATGACGCCCAAAATAATTCATGCTAAAAAAGAAGTATTAAGTTCAGCCAACCCCTCTCCCTTTTATTTTTCTCGCGGTAAAACTCTCCAAGTCCATGCCAAAACACTGGTGTTTCAATTTCAACCGGTTGAAAATTAAGAGGAGTGGAAGAGGACTCTTCCCTCTCTTAATTTCCTTCACGCCAATCATATTAGCGCCCACCTATTCACGCCCCATCCTTCATTTGTCACACAAAATAAATGGGGCCCACTTTGGCATGTGGAGGGAAGGGGAGCAAAGAGAGATAGTCCCAGTCATACGGACTCTAGGCCATGGTCAAACGAAGTGATTTTACAGTCAAACTGAAGTTGATTTTTAAATCCGATCAAACTATTTTGAAGCGGACATTACTAGAATCAATTAGGATTAATTAACTGAGTTTAACTTAATTAAATTAAATCTAATTTAAATTAATTAACAAATAATCCATATAATTATTGTAACATTTACATTAGGTCAAATATTAATTGTAACACTTACAATTATGTCCAAATTGATTTGCTGATTGGTTACTTGAGTTCTAATGTGTGTGACCCCTCAGGTCCTATCCTGTCTAGTAACGAGACATGCTATAATCTCCATTATACATCATTGAAACTCCTTTCGATGGACTAAAATAATTTCAGGTCAACCCTAATTAGGATCATCGATCCGAGAATGATCCTAACGGGCTCTCATAATCCACCAGTGACACCTAGCAGTATGTAGTGGTAACCCAGCAGAATAAGATTGGAACCCCTAGGTGTAGTTACCATGTGATTCGGTTCCTTTATCAAAATCCTGACATGATATTGGTTACGGATACTCGTCAAACCCATCAATCATATGCTTAACCTAATCGACTCAAGTCCAGTTGTGATACTAATGAAAATACCTTTTCATTATCACTCTGCTATGGCCATAGACTTCTGGACTTAGTCTCATTAAGCTTGCATAGGATTATACCTTACTACTAAGGCTGATAGATCCCTACAAGTGAATACCCTACTCCTACAATAAAATATCTACATCCAATAAATATCGCAAGGTCCCGTATGGATAGGAACCATGTGATTATGCTGTCAAACTACAGCAACCTTATTATGAGTAGCCGAGACACTCTAGGTCAAGGAACTATTCACATAACTACAACATCAGGAAGTTATCGACGAGTGAGTAGTCATCTGTATAACTTCCTGTACTTGGTCACGCTCAGTGCCATTGATCTCTATCAACTACTTGCACTCTCACTCCAGTGTCACCACACTATAGGTAGAGATTCATCTACCCAGAAAAGGAAGTGATATGTGCTCCGATTTAATGGATCAATCACCGTCTTCATGATATTCCAACAATCGGGAGCCTTTAGGAGTTAATTATAAAGACACATGCCTCAGATTCTCAACTCTTGAGAATATGTGTTATTGTCCATTAACTCCATGGACGATTTATAGAAACAACAATATGAATGAAACTAATACCCTTTTAATTAATAAGGAAAATTGAGTACAAAATTCATGCCCTAAAATTAAAATATGTCAAGCCAACATGGGTTTCAGGGCATAAATCTAACACTAGGATGGCATGCAAGGCCCAGAATGGCTGATATCTCTTTGGGTAAGGCCTGATAAAATTCCAAAACTAGGAATCCTCCTCTCTTGTACAAAATTTGATAAGAAGAACACACTTACTAGACTCTTGCAGGACTCAATTGAACTGGACTGGGGTTGAGACAACTCAATTAGACTTTTTGTCTCAACTTATTACAGGACTCAAAATTGACAAATGGCTCACAATCAGCTGACTTGATCAACTAAGCTCGAATATAATCCAAAGCTTGACTCATGAGCCCTAATGGCATGAGTCGACTCTAAAATAAGACTCAAGTGTAACAAGGCCTGAAAACAAAACTCAAGGCCTAAATATAGGACTCAAATGGCTAACATAGCCAATTATTAGACTCAAAGACAAAATTTGAATCAAGGCTATGGGACTCAAACTCAGGGATCCATAGTGAACTAGGGTTGACCTAATATTCCCATCAATTCTTCCGAGATGGGAGAAACTCGACTCTGTCGAGTATAGGTTACTCTAGTGCCGAGTAAGTCTAGATGGAGGTGCTGTGGGTCCTCTCGAGTAATCCATGAATCGTCGGATTCTAGTCGACCATGCCATCTGACCAGGTAGCATTGTTAGCCACGGCCCCAGGTCATGATAGCTTGATCATTCAGGATACGCTCGATCCGTATTCCTCTCTTAGGCAAATTTAGTGGACACTCAGGTAAGGTTTCTCTCTCAAAGGATGGGTGAGGTTCAAAAATCTTACTAGGAATCACTGCCGGTTCCTTATACTCAACCTAGTTTGCGATATTGAAGGTAAAGCTAATGTCAAAATCCGGGGGTAGATATAGCACATAGGCATTGGGTCCTACCTTCTCTATCACTCTAAAGGGTCCAGCTATGCATTCAAGTAGCTTCTTAACCATAATAGAATTTCCTACACTAAATTCCTTGGCTTTTTTTCGAAAATTAGCCAGTTTGCTTAATGCGGATGATGCACCTGACTTGTACTGACACCTAACAAAAATGCAGACTCAACTATGCATTCCTATTGAGAGGAACTTTATTGGACTCTTCTGGGCCTAAACCTAATAGACTATAGGCTCTCTAGGATTGATCCTAGCTTGGCCTGTACATGAAAATTACAATGGACTCCTAGCAAATGCCATTGAGTATGCCAGAAGTAAGATGCAAACCTAACATGTACAATGAATGTATACAGTATGCTAATCTCAATAAAATACAATCTAATGGTTGTAGAAACATGAGACGACTCAGGAAAGGGTAGGAAATAGGAAGGGGATTCAGGGACTGGTTCTAGGCTAAGGAGTCTGACCTTAATGTATGAACATTGAGTCATGTCTATGGGCAAGAAAAGGTCCATGCTATGGAAGGATGAGTTAACAATTTCTGGGAAGTGATCTTGAACTGGGATTGAATGGGTGAACTCCTCTTGAGGGTACCGAATTACAAAGACCATTATCCTCAATAATTTCTACTTGGGTTTTAGGACTAGGCTCTATAATTGGATTCTCTTCTAGTGTTTCCACAGGTAAAACTCTAGTAGCAGTATCCAGATTCTGTTCCTCTAGCGGGTCTTCCACTACAGGTTCAATCTGATGCAGAACAAAAACTTTGATACTAAAAATGATGCAGAATGAATATGTGGAATGCGGAAGCAAATTAAAATTAATGTATTTATTTATTTTTTTTTATAATATTTTCAGAAGTCGGCTTTGACACAAAGGAAAGTTAAACTAAATTGAAAGAAACTATATAATAATTGAAAGCACAATTCAAAGAAACTAGATTATCAGAGTAGTTCAGAAGTAAAGGATCGCTGGGGGTGAGAAACTCCCAGACCTAGGGTTTCGCTCTGAACTTTCAACAGGACAGAAGTAAAGAGAAGAGAAGGGTTACAGACCAGGCAGTGATCTTCACAGAGTTTAGTGGAAGGACTCTCTTGAGCAGATTGTTGGATCCCCGGATTCAGGTATCTTCGTAATGGATCCTCCAATACTGGCCTTTGGCAGAGTTGGCTTCTTCTGAACTCAAGATCTGGGAAAGAAGAAGAACAAGTTATGGAACCAGATACTCAAGGAAGGATTTACCAGATAGAAGAACTTGAAAGCTGATGTTGCTGAAATCCTGATTCTCCTGGAATGCTGATCTGACTTCCTCCGGGATTTGCTCTGTCTTCAAAGTAGCCGAACTGGATCTGGATGCTGGTGGTCGGCCTCTACTTGGAGAGAGGGGCCATGAGAGATGGGGTAGGATAGGGTTTGGTGGAATGAAGAGGATGAAGGGCGGCTAGGGTTTGGATTGGAAATGGCTAACCTAGGGTTTTGGGGTTGGAGATCTCACACCTCCTCAAGGTTCCTAGGGAACCCGGATTTACTCCCTCACGGAGCTCAACACCTGAATGCAAGTGCGGAAGAGAGAAACACAAAGTTTGCTCACACATAAATTTAATTCATTCATCAGTTGTCTTTAAAACTTACAAGAGGGGTTTAATTTATAGGACTTTACAAGAGAGCAGGGTTTTACATCTTCCCATGTGGGACTATAGGATGGATCTTCAAATTAGGTTTGTAGAATCAATTCCCACACATATGGCTGGCCAAGAGATTCCTAAAGTGTTGATTGGTGGCTCCAAAAGGTAAGTAGGTGGCGCCTCCTAGCCTTGCTTTTCAAGAGAAAATTTCTTTCCTTCCATGGCTCAACTCTTTTGGATACCTCCTTTCTTTCTCCCTAAGTCATGGTTCTTCCCATCTTTGCTTTGGGCTTTTTAGGCATGGATTGGGCACCCCTTGAAGTGCTCCCCAAGAAATGCTTCTTTTTTTACATAGCTTGGCTCTTATGGAAATGTTTTGGCCGCCCCCTTGAATTGTGGATCCCAGATTATTTTCTCCTTAAGTGGCGCATGAGAGAAGGGACCTGCTATCTTGTGGTGTGGGGACCAAAGCATACTGAATGGAGATGTGGCCCCCTGGACTCAAGCATGTGGCTGGGAGTGTGGCGCCCACTTGCTTGGTCTTGGGAGAAAAAGTGGCACCCTGGAGAAGACCTAGACACTACTAGGACTTGTACTGAGTCAACATGACTCAACAAGATTTAAATTACAGGGAAATACAGACTCAACTAAATTGAGTTGACCAAGTCAACCCTTATTACAAAACCAGAAAATCCTAATTCTTCGGGCAAGGTCAATCAGAGATCCAGATGGAGCCCTGAAGTCTTCTTCTGAGTCTGGTGCCCGCACCAATTCTCCCGTGGTGGGAGGAACTCGACCCTGTCGAGTATGGATCAAGCTGGCTCTGGTATCTCTCCAAGAGGTCTGGGTCCAATTCTTGTAATTCTTCTCGGGAGATCCAAGAGTCATCAGAATCTGGCCTTCCTTGCCAGCGGACCAGGTATCTTTGGTATCCTCGATTACGAGTAGAGATAACCTGATCATCCAGGATCTTTTCAATCTGCTCTTTCCTCACAGGCCAGTTTGTTGGTGGACACACAGGGTCGGGATCACTCTCAATAACAGGATTAGGTTTCAAAGGCTTACTAGGAATCACAGCTGGCTCCCTATACTCTACTAAGTCTGTAATGTTGAAAGTAGAGCTATTGCCTAGTTCTGGAGGCAACTCGAGCACATAGGCATTGGATCCTACTCTCTTCACTACTCTAAATGGTCCAGCTCCTTTAGCATGTAACTTTCTAACGGTTCTAGGAAAAAACTGCTCAGGCCTTAACCTAATCATTACATAGTCTCTCTCAACAAAAGTTTGACTCGTCTTTGAGAATCAGCCAACTTCTTATAAGTTTCATTACTTAAATTTATTTTGGCATGAATTTCTTTATGCAAGTCTTTTATATGCTGTGCAAAAACTTCAGCAGACTCTGAGACTCGTGTGTGGACTGGTAAAGGGGCTAGGTCAAGAGGTGTGTGAGGTTTGCAACCATGCACAATTTCAAAGGGACTCTAGCCTATAGACCTATTGATCGAAACATTGAATGCAATTTAAGCCCTGGACAAAATACAAATCCCAATTCCTGGTGCTCTCAATCCAACCAAAATCTGAGCCAAAGCCTAGTAAAGGGTCAAGAAAACTAAACTAGACTGACGACGCATTCCTAAAGAATGGACTTTGTTACAAAGGAACCCTAGGTCTAAACCTAACAAACTAAGGCTCTCTAGGTTTGACCTTGGGTTGAGGAGGGCATGCAGAGCATGATAACTTATTATGGATGCCTAGTAGGTGCCATAAGGTCTTCCAGAAGTAGGTGGCAAACCTAATAGGTTCTGACACGTGGTTCACTCTAAAGGCTTCGACAAAGTATACTTGGATGGTGCAAGAAGCATTGGAAGTCCTAGAGAAAGGGAGGAGATATGAGGTGGAGTCTCGAATTACCTGTTGACTAAAGGTGATGACCTGAAGGTTTGAATGGTGATCTATGAGTGTCAACTGGTCATCCTTACGAAAGGAAAAGTTGCTACTCCCAGGAATGGATCAAGAAATGGTTCAGGAAGTAGCCTAGGATATGTGATTGCAATAGTTAAGGTTTGTTCTCTAAGCAAATAATGATCCACTTTCTCAAGAACTGGATTAGAAAATGATTCATGGGAGGGCCTATGGATGATGACCTCAAGACTTGAAATTTGACCTATGGGTGCGGAAAGGTATACTCTATAGAAGGGTAGGTCAGTCATGCGAAGGAAGGGGTCTGGGGCCATAAGGAGGACTTCTACAGGACTGGGTGAATCAATCCGCTCAAGACAAGGATGTTCAATTGAGATTACGGGAGAGACCTTAGTGGCTGAGCATGGGACAAGGTCCAATTGTAAGAGGCTTGATTCAGTCTTTCTAAGGAGAGGATCTACCATAGGGTGGGCAAACTTAAACAGTTCAGTGCAAATATCTTCAATTGGTACTTGGGAATGACTGTCATTAGAGGGTATGAACTGATAGCTCGGGCTAACACTATGAGTTCTTCCTGGGGGTATTTGACTAAAGGAACCTGATTCTCACAAATCTCTTGAATTTCTGAACTAGGTCCTACCACTTGGTTGCTCTCCAAGGTCTCCTCAGGTAAGGAACCAATAGTATCGATGTCACATTCTTCAAGTTCTTCCCCCTCATATTCATCAACTAGACTCAAGCCAGCATCATATACTTCCTCGATGCCATCTTCAATGGGTTTCGGGTCAGTGGTAATCGGGTCAACTGATTCTAGGCTTGTCATACCTAACCTTTCTTCCTCATTGGTAGGCTTGGGTTCTCCCTCATTAATGTCATCCTTAGGATTCTTACCACTTAGCTGTGCACAAGCCAGTCCTATGCATGGGCACTGACTAGATTTATGGCCTCTTTCTCCACAAAACAAACATTCTTGCGATATAGGAACCTGGGTCACACTGGGTTTCAAGCTAGTAGAGACCTTACTTGGGCATGGGTGTGGATCTAAATGGTTTGATCTAGAAGACTTGGGTTGTTGAGTGACTGGTCTAGAATATTGTAAGGACCTCTCATAGACACGATCCACACTATAGATATCATGGTTAGGCTTCCTAAGGTTATGCTCGGGATCACGGTATAAGGTCCTCCTAGGCTCCTGGCATGGATGAGGTTGGGGCCTATTAAATTTGGATCAGGGGTCCAATTTTGATGTCTACGTTTCTCAAGTACTTGGACTCGATCCCTAAGCTGGGTAAAATTCTCATGGACTTGTTCTTTACACTGGGTAACAGTAGCAGTCATATCCTGACTCAATTTGTTTATACTTTCAGTAAGAGCTCTAACCATGGCCTCTAAATCAGGTTGGGTTTGACCAGGTTGGTAGGGTACTCCATTCCGGGTATATGATGATGCAAGCAAATACACAGAATGTGACTAGACTAAAGCAACTACTAGCTCACTAGACCTAGAGTCCAAACTAGATGCCCAATCAGAGTGGCAAGCTAGCCTGTAGTAACTCGGTACTCAGCCAGGCAGGTGTAAGGGGAGTGATAGGTCCCTAAATGCCAATCCTAGACACCAATCAGTGATTGGCCAGGTAGGCGGACCAGCACACAAGCCCTGGGATAGAATCCTGAACCACCGTTCTAGACACTGAGTACAAAGCACACACAGAGTAACTAGACAAACTGACTCAACACTAGCCTTGACCCGACTTGTTGATGTCCCTAGCCCACTAGGACAAATTAAGTCTAATAAATTTTAAAATTAGGCTTAGGATCGAATGAATGGGTGGTGGTTTTGGGCTAAGGAGAGGTTATCAACTCCTCCCCTTATCTTAGATGCTCAATTGTCCTTAAGATGAATTAAGAGATGATCACTCAAAATAATTGAATTGCAGAAACACAGAACAGAGTTGCTGTAATTTAACTATCAAAATTTCACGGAAACCAATAAATTACAGAAAAATTATATAAACTAGTTTCAATTATACTAGTTCCAGCAAAATAAAAATCATATAATTTGGAGTTATCTGTAATGAGAAACAATTCCTATAACATGATAGTTACAGACTGAAAATAGAGTGCTTCCCCCGTTTACAATTCCTGCTACGAAGTTGTAACCGAGCGGATCCCCTAAACGCCCTAGGAACACCCCATGGAATGGGAAGAGGAGGTTTGCACCTCGCTTCGTTCCTAGGACCGGACATCCTGGGGAGTCTACTTCGAGTAGACAAAGTAAAAGAGAGATACTCAACACATGCAAGCAAGTCAGAAACCCTAGACAGGGCTCTGATACCAAAATTGATGCATAACGAAAACTCTGATACTAAAAATGATGCAGAATGAATATGTGGAATGCGGAAGCAAATTAAAATTAATGTATTTTTTTATTATTTTTATAAATATTTTCAGAAGTCGGCTTTGACTCAAAGGAAAGTTAAACTAAATTGAAAGAAACTATATAATAATTGAAAGCACAATTCAAAGAAACTAGATTATCAGAGTAGTTCAGAAGTAAAGGATCGATGGGGGTTGAGAAACTCCTAGACCTAGGGTTTCGCTCTGAACTTTCAACAGGACAGAAGTAAAGAGAAGAGAAGGGTTACAGACCAGGCAGTGATCTTCACAGAGTTTAGTGAAGGACTTTCTTGAGCAGATTGTTGGATCCCCGGATTCAGGTATCTTCGTAATGGATCCTCCAATACTGGCCCTTTGGCAGAGTTGGCTTCTTCTGAACTCAAGATCTGGGAAAGAAGAAGAACAAGTTATGGAACCAGATACTCAAGGAAGGATTTACCAGATAGAAGAACTTGAAAGCTATGTTGCTGAAATCCTGATTCTCCTGGAATGCTGATCTGACTTCCTCCGGAATTTCTCTGTCTTCAAAGTAGCCGAACTGGATCTGGATGCTGGTGGTCGGCCTCTACTTGGAGAGAGGGGCCATGAGAGATGGGGTAGGATAGGGTTTGGTGGAATGAAGAGGATGAAGGGCGGCTAGGGTTTGGATTGGAAGTGGCTAACCTAGGGTTTTGGGGTTGGAGATCTCACACCTCCTCAAGGTTCCTAGGGAACCTGGATTTACTCCCTCACGGAGCTCAACACTTGAATGCAAGTGCAAGAGAGAAACACAAAGTTTGCTCACACATAAATTTAATTCATTCATCAGTTGTCTTTAAAACTTACAAGAGGGGTTTAATTTATAGGACTTTACAAGAGAGCAGGGTTTTACATCTTCCCATGTGGGACAAATAGGATGGATCTTCAAATTAGATTTGTAGAATCAATTCCCACACATATGGCGGCCAAGAGATTCCTAAAGTGTTGATTGGTGGCTCCAAAAGGTAAGTAGGTGGCGCCTCCTAGCCTTGCTTTTCAAGAGAAAATTTCTTTCCTTCCATGGCTCAACTCTTTTGGATACCTCCTTTTCTTTCTCCCTAAGTCATGGTTCTTCCCATCTTTGCTTTGGGCTTTTAGGCATGGATTGGGCGCCCCTTGAAGTGCTTCCCAAGAAATGCTTCTTTCTTTACATAGCTTGGCTCTTATGGAAATGTTTTGGCCGCCCCCTTGAATTGTGGATCCCAGTTTATTTCTCCTTAAGTGGCGCATGAGAGAAGGGACCTGCTATCTTGTGGTGTGGGGACCAAAGCATACTGGATGGAGATGTGCACCCCCTGGACTCAGGCGTGTGGCTGGGAGTGTGGCTGGGAGTGTGGCGCCCACTTGCTTGGTCTTGGGAGAAAAAGTGGCACCCTGGAGAAGACCTAGACCACTACTAGGACTTGTACTGAGTCAACATGACTCAACAAAATTTAAATTAGGGAAATACAGACTCAACTAAATTTGAGTTGACCAAGTCAACCCTTATTACAAAACCAGAAAATCCTAATTCTTCGGGCAAGGTCAATCAGAGATCCAGATGGAGCCCTGAAGTCTTCTTCTGAGTCTGGTGCCCGTCCTCAATCTGGGTGTGGTCTGGATCAACTACCTTTGGTTTGACTTCTATCGGGGTTTGGTTCGGTTTAACTAAACTTTGGTTGGCCTTCTACCTTGATTCTACTGGATCAACTATTTCTTCTAGGGTCTTCTTTTCTCAGGTATCTCTACTGGACTCAACTCATTAATGTCTTCTTTAGATTCATCAATGGGTTCAGGAGTTTCTTCCTCTAAATCTTCATAGGCCTCATTATCTTCATACTCCTCTACCAGACTTGGATCACACTTCATATACTTCTATATTGGGTTCAGAATCATCTTCATTTAGCTCACCTAGGTATAGGGCGCTGACTAGACACTGGCTAATAAAATGACCTAGTTTGTGACATTTAAAACACACTCTCGGGGGATTGGAACTCTTCTAAACCTTTACAAACTTGCCTCTATCTTTTTCTATAGACCATAGTGGTATTGGGCTGGGGTTGGCTCGGGTTAGGCTTGTTAGGATCTGGTCCTGGGCTAGGGGCACTAGTCCTAAAGGGTTTAGGTTGACTAAAGGGAAGTGGACTAACACTAGGCTCATATCTAGGGGACCTAATCCTATGGGGCTCAGGTTGATTAAGGGAACTTGACTGATACTAAGCTGATACCTAGGGATTAGGGGTTCCTTGGGTTCATAGGACATGGGCTCAGACCTAGAGGTTATAGATCTCTTGGGCTTATAGGATATGGGCTTGGGGCTATGGGATATGGGTTCAAAAGGTTTGGGTACATTGAAACTAGGTTCATAAGATGTGAAATCAGGGTGTGGGGCTCTCTTAGGTAACTCGAGTTTAGGTCTGGTATGGGTCCTATGGTTATCCTGTAAGGTTCATAACCGATGTCCTACCTGGTCACACCTATTGGGTAATCGGTCAAGCCTATTAGTTGCTTGGGAATTTATTTGGGTCAATTGGTCAAATCTTTGATTTAATTGGGTCATCTGAGCGGTCAATTGGGTATTGGATTGGTCAAGCTTGTGGTTCAACTGGGCAAACTAGTTTTGGGATTGGGTGTTGGACTGGTTAATCTGGGTGGTTAATTGGGCATTTGTCTAGTTTAGTTGGGCTAACTTATTAGTAAGGGATTTCACGAAGGTTTCAAAATTGGGTTCCATGGTTGAGCTGGGTTGGGTTTTAGACCATTGGTATTGGGTTCCTAACCTAGTGGTCATGCAATCAATCAAACAAGTTAGTATGATGTAGTCAAGCACACAAAGTAAAAATGGACTACAGTTTGCTAGACCTAGAGTCCAAATTGAATGGGTCTACTCAACTTACACTTAACTCAATAGCTAATCCTTCCATTGGCCAAGTAAGAGGTGGGGTGGTGGGAGGCTCTCTCTTCCTGTGACATGGTCCTAATTAAAAACCACTAGTCCACTTAGAGCGTTTGCCTCTGGACCTCTAGCCTTAGACACCAGTTTTCAGTAATAGCTGGGAAATTAGGTGCACTAGTTGGCCCACACAATCCATACCTGACCTGTTGGTATCCCTAAGCTCTCTAGAGCAATAAGGTTGCTAGTTGATTTTAATTAAGGCTTGGGTTTTGATGCTAGGTGTTTGTTTTTGGCCCAGGACAGGTGATGAAATCCTACCCTGATCTGAGAGAGGAAATTATTCTTAAAATTGATTGAATGAGATGATGAACACACTATGACCCTAATGCAATCTAATAACAATCAATAAACAAAATACATTTTTGTCTTTTATGAGGTGGCAATTTAAATTTAAGTTGATTAAATTATCAAATAAAATTAGGGCTTGGGTGAGGTAGGGACTGGAAGTTGATTAGATTTGGTTTGATCAAGTATGTAGAACATAAAATAGGGTTTGATTTGATATAGAATTTGGTTTGGTTTTTGATGCAAAAAAAAATTAAAAAACTTCAGGATAGAATATGAACCGTGCAGATGATCTTTACCAAATTTCGTGAAGAGAAAATTCGGATGATGATGCAAAACCTAGGGTTTTTAGACTATATGCAGAAGTTTAGGATTTCTATTAGGGTTTCTAAGATGCAAAAAATTTTATATTTTTGTTTTGGTAAAATAATTAAAAATTATGATAATTGTCAAGATTAAATAGTCATGCAAATTTTAATGAAAACTAAAATACCTAAGTTAACAAAATAGACCGAAAATCAGACCCCTAATGCAGAGACTAGATACAAAAGTTTCTAGGGCAAAAAATAATAGGCATGAAAAATTTATAGGCCATAATAAATCATGAGAAAATTTTCAAACATAATATCAATTATAAGGAATCCAGAAAAATAAAATTTTTTGATCTACCAACATATAGAAATAGTAAAAATAATAGACTATGTATAGGAATTATGGGATGCAAAAACTAGCCCTAAAATATGCTCTGATACCAATGATGCAGGACTATTCATGCATGCCGATTATTTTTCATATGTTAGGCATTAAGCTAGGAGTTTGCATCCTGAATTTCAAGCTAAGATATTAAGTAAGAAATTCTATAGAAAATCTGAAGCACAGGCATATAGAAAGAAACCCTAAAGCAAAGAAATAGGACTGCAAAGGCTAAGAAGCCTTGGTTAGGACTAGCTCTTCTGCAATACCGCTACCAGAGGAGTCTAGGGGTGTGTACCTGATAGAGATTTGAAGATCATCCATGAAAATTTCGCTCTACGCTCTCAGATGCGGCCTGGAAAAACAAAGCTATCGACCCTACGGATTCGCGGCTTTCAATCTGGTGACCTGAAAGCTGGTCAGATGGAATCCTTGGATCATGAACTCTGAGAGACCTGCAAATCACCTAATATGGGTTAGAAAATAAGGAAGAAAAAGGTTAAATCACTAAAAAAGAAGAACGGGAAGAGGTTTGAGGATGGCGGCCAAGGGATGAAGAGGCTGGTGGCTTGGAGGCTGGGCACATGGATCACATAGATACCCAGAGGATCACACAGATACCCTTAATCACATAGAAACTCACTCAGAATTTTGAGGAAAACTCAAAAAAAACTCATTCATAACAATTCATAATAATTGATCATTAGTTACAAGAGGTGGAGGGGTGGGGCATTTATAGATGTTCCCATGCCCTCTCCTAGTTAGGATAGGAATACAAGATTTGATAGGAAGAAGGATTACAAAGTGGCCGAGAACTACGAGTACATAATTTGAGTAGAAATAAAACAAAATCTCCTAGTTAGAAGTGGATTCTTCTCCTTTGACTTGGTCAAGGGTCTTTTTTGGGCTTAGATGCCAAGGTGGAATTGGGCTTGTACCTAGGGCAGCAATGGGCATCCTCCATTGGGCTTGGGCGGCCCCTAAAGGGCTTCGGTGCATGGGCCTCCTGGTGGGCTGGAAACCCTGGAATGGGCATCTAGAATATTCTCTAGCATCTTGGTACTTGGAATCTTCATGTGGAGCTTCATGGGCTGGGATGGCATGTAAAGCCCAGAATGGCTGATGTTTCTTTGGGTGAGGCTTGATAAATTCCAGAACTGGGTATCCTCCTCTCTTGTACAAAATTTGATAAGAAGAACACACTTACTGGACTCTTACAGGACTCAATTGAACTGGACTGGGTTGAGACAACTCAATTGAACCTTTTGTCTCAACTTATTACAGGACTCAAAATTGATAAATGGCTCACAATGAGCTGACTCGATCAACTAAGCTCGAATATAATCCAAAGCTTGGCTCATGAGGCTTAATGGCATGAGTCGACTCTAAATACAAGACTCAGTGTAACAAGACCTGAAAAATAAAACTCAAGGCCCAAATACAGGACTCAAATGGCTAACACATCAAGATTATTGGACTCAAAGACAAAATTTGAATTAGGCTACGAGACTTAAACTCAGGGACCCATAGTGAACTAGGGTTGACCTGATGTCTCCATCATAAGAGGACTCGCCTTGGCAGCCTGAGCACGACCCCGGCTAGGAGCTGACCTCAGATGGTGGGTGCACAATCCCAGTTGGGAGCTGATCTTGGCAGGAGGGCTCGCCTTGGTAGCATGAGCATGACCCTAGTCGGGAGCTGACCTCAGATGGAGGGCTTGCCTTATGAGCATGACCATGGTAGGGAGCTGACCTTTAGAGGAGGGCTCGCCTTGGTAGCACGACCCCGACAGAGAGCTGACCTCGGGAGGAGGGCTCGCCTTGGTAGCATGAGCACGACCCCGACCGGGAGCTAACCTTAGACGGAGGGCTCACATTATGAGCACGACCTCGACTGGGAGCTGACCTTAGATGGAGGGCTCACCTTATAAGCACGACCCGGCTGGGAGCTGACCTCTGCAGGAGGGCTCGCCTTGGCTCTTTGCTTGGCCACTATGTCCAGATGGTGGATCTCTTGCTAGCACAACCACCAGTAGGGGCTCCATATCAGTGAATGTGCCACATTAGAAGGTATGTCAACTACTCAATTAAAATTATCTTACAATTTCTTCTACTTCTAGTTATAGACTTTGAAGAAGAGTAAAGTGCTGAGGTACCTTATGAGTGGGTAGTAGGGTAATTGATGCGGGATGAATATGCTAAGGATAATCATAAAGAAAATTAGATTAAATAGAGCAATGATTTCTGATGTTTTATCAGGTTTTGTTCCCGAAAAAGAGTTAAAATAGGCAAGGGTTTGCACATAAAGATTAGAAGCTAGTACCCATAGATTAAGAATCTAAAAAGTGATTAAGAAATAGGATCCTAGGGTTAAGAAATCATTAATAGGGCATGCTCAGTTCAACAAATCAGAAATAAAGAGATGGGATAGGTTTTAGTTACCTAGCAAAAGATTCTTATAGTCATAGAAGAGATCACACCACTCGGATCATCACCTAGATGACAAAGCCTCATTTTCATGGATGCGCCGGCTTTTTATCAGCTGGTTTTGGGGCAAGAAAGACCTCTTCCAGGCTCATTTCACCTGAGGGATCCTGTAAACGCCAGGGATTAGGGATGTAAGAGATTGGAAAAATAATAAACAAAAAGTTGGATGAGAAAAAAAAGGTTAGAAGAGGGTGCTGCGGATGGCTGGTGGCCTGGAACTTGGGGGACACCTTAACTTAGGGTCAGCCTGGATGCTGGAGGGTGGTGGCCTGGTTACTGAAGAAGGTTCCTGGATGCCTGAAGATGGCAGCCTGGAGTGGTAGATGGAAGGGGCATGTTGCCCAGGTGGCTACCTAAGAGGGGGGTGAATTGGATCTTTTAAAAAATTGAAGGCAAGTAATGTGCAATTCAAAATCCTTTGCAAGTGGTAGGTGCTGTGATATAATTATAAAATGGAGAAGCTAAACAGAGATAAGAAAGCACAACACAAACACACCAAATTTATAGTGGTTCGGAGCAACCCACTCCTATGTCCACTACCCAAGATACCACTTGGGATTTTCACTATATTCACACCCGAATACAGTAGCATTGTTTTACAGGATCACAATCCAAAACCTCTACACTTTGGTTTTATGGGATCATCAAAGAAAACCCAACACCCTTTGATTTTAACAGGCTCACCAAAGAAACCCAACTTGGTTTTCACAAGATCACCAAGAACCTAACCCTTGGTTTTAATAAGGCTCACCAAAATTTATTTGGTTTTTCAACCGGGCTCACCAATAACCCAACAATTCAAAGATTGAATTGAAAATAAATGCAACAAGAATGACAAACTCAATTTGTCGGATAGTTGTCAGTGCAGCTTGTTGGAAGTCCACTTGAATGCACTTGAATAAGCTTTAATGACTTTAGTGGCTTCTTCCCAAAGTTTCTTCAAGCTTCAGATTGGAGTTGGTGAAGACTTGAAAGCTTGACTTGAATGCTCTTGTGCTCTTTTGCTGTTGGTAAGTAGGATATTCAATGAAGCTCTCTTTTTTGAAGAACTCTCTAATTCATTTTTTCAAGGAAGTTCAAATTCTTCAAATTTAAAGTCTTCCATCATCCCAAGGCAGTTCTAGCTATTGTAGACCATTGGGGAATGATTTTTAACCATTGGAGCACTTTTTAGCATTCAAAAATAAATTCTGGAACTAGCCATTGGATACCTGAAAGCGGCATTCGAGTTGGCTCGAATCCTTTGAGTCGATAGATCGAGTCACCAAATCTTCAATGCAGTCGGCTCTTTGTCTTAGGCGCAAAACATTATTCTGGACGAGTAGGCTCTTGATAGCTTGGGTCGGCTCGAACTTGAATCTTTAAAATCTTGAACTTGAGGAGTTGGCTCTTTTCAGCTTGGGTCAGCTCTTCTTCTCAGGTTCAAAAAACCTCACTTTGGAAGAGTCGGCTCGATGCTGTTCGGGCTTTCATTATTAGGTCTGGTAGAGTCGGCTCTTTTTGGTTTGGGTCGGCTCACCTGGCTGTTCTAAAAAATCTTCAAGAAATGGACTCTGGAGGAGTCGGCTCGCTTTCCGTCGAGTCGGCTCGATAGCTACATTCCAGAATCCTTGCTGTGTGCCAGTAATCAGAGTCGGCTTTCATTACATGGGGTTGGCTCGAGTGCCTTCTTCAGGATTTTCATAATTGAACTTAAAAAAAACTCTCACCAACTCTTTTACAATTTCACACAAACCAACTCAAACATGCTTCAAGATATTATAATTAGCACAAAACATGGTATTAGAGTTCCCAAAAGAAATTGACAGAATTAACATCAATTAGAGCATGAAATAGTAATAAGAGCATTAAGATAATAATTAAAGCAAAATCATTTCAAGAGAATCTTTCCCTTTCTCTAGATTCTAAAGTAGTTTAAGCAGTGCTATCATTTATCATTTTTGTGCTCCCCCTTTTTTACTATTTTGATGCACTTTAAAAGTATTGGTAGGAAACTCAACATATATACTATTTCCATTCTTTTCAAATTTCTCTCATATTTCATAATTCTCCCCCTTTTTGTCAATCAATCAAAAAGGTGATTTCGAATAAAGCTCAGATTTTAAAATAGATTAAGAAAGTTTTTAATATTTATTTGAGATAATTTCACATTCTCAACTTGGAAATTCTAATTAAAATTTCATTATAGTTGTACTATAACAAGTGCAAAGATTGAATTATTGTACACGATAGTAAATAAAATCAAAAGATACTTCATTGATAAGATTTTCACATAAGTTCAAAATACAAGCACATTCATATTGCAAAAAAAAATATAACATAGATAATTTCAGAACTAACCAAAGACTAACTAAAGGATCTATTCTTCTTCTTCACTAGAAGAAGAGGAGTCTATCTCGATAACTCTATCAGAGGTCTTAGTTTTCAGGGGTTTAAATCTTAAATCCCTGAATCTAGTTCTAATAGGGGCTCTAAGAACCTTAGTCTTCTTGGTTTTGGGTTGTTTAGTAGGTTTAGGTGGATCAGACAAAGGAACAGGAGCAGGAAAGTTAAGTGATTCCTTGATGATCTGTTCAGGAGCATCTTAGTGGGAATGGTTTCCTTTTGTGATTGCAGTATGATGCTTTTGATTTCTTCCTTGAAGTCCTCCATTTCCTTTTTCCACTTTTTGCTGGTGAAGCTCTTGTTCGAATCTTAATTTCTATAATCTAATGTCAACTGATTTTCTGATTTCCTCAATTGCAGAATTCATATGATCAATCAAAGAGTTGGAGATAGCTTCCATCTTTTGAAATATCAGATTTTTTAGGTTTGATGGAGTAACCATTGTTTCTTTAGTCCCTTCTTCATCAGCAGCTTCATCTTCTTCAGAAATGGTAGCAGCAACTTGACTAGGCATTTTCTTTATCCATTCTCCTTCTTGTAACTTGTATCCCATTCTTTTTAGTAAATTGAAGGAGTAGATATCAAAGTGTGTAATGGCTTGCCCATTTCATTTGATAAGTTAACTCCTGCTTCTTCAAATAACAAAGTGAAGACCATACCGTAGGTTAGACAGGCTTTGACCTTTCTTGCTGCTTTAGTCATTTGGATCATCATTATATAGGAAGGTTGAGAGGCTTTTCTTCAATTAAGTATCCCATAATTGTCATATCCTTCTCACTGACCTAATCAAAGTGGCCAGTTCTTGGAAGAAATATTCTGCTGATCATATTGTGTAGCAGCCTCATTTCCTTCGATAGTAGATTGGCTTGTACATGTTGGACTGTGCTCATATCTTCTTTTTCCAAAATTAATTTTAGAATGTGTTCTTTGTCCGGTAAAAGAAGTTTAGTAGCACCGTTCGTTGGCATTTGCAGTAATCTGCCCAATCTTTCTTCATCTATTATAACTATCTTCCCCTTGACTGTAGATTCCAAATGAAATTCTTTAATGATAAGGTTTTCAAAAAACATTCGTACCAATGAAGGGTAGGTCAATATATCCAAGGAACAGAAATGCTTCCACCCCTGACTCTCTATCTAGTTTCCGATCTTCATTCCCATTTCTTCTAGGAATGTAAAGTCTATCCTTCTTCCGCAGGTGACAGGACGATTGATCATTGAGACATGCTATCCAGGAGGAGAAGGAGTTACTTCATCTTGCTAGACTGAGCAGACCTTTTTCTCTTTTCCTTTCTTTCTTTTGCATCTATGCTACGAGCACTTGATTCACCGATTTGAAGAACCTTCTTCACAAATCTTCGAGGAGCCATTATAGAGGAATTAAGGAATTTTAGGCTTAAGTGAATGATTTTTGGGAGAATGGTAAGGCTTCCGAGGGAAGTGGAGTGTGTTCAAAGTAAAGTAAAAGAATGAAGTACTTAGAAAAGATAGTTCTGAGCTTCCTAAATAGCAATTTCCCAACTTTTGAGTCGGCTCGCTGAGCCCTAAAAATATCCGAGTCGACTCAATCAGAGCAAACTCAGAGTAGCCAGAACACCAAGTCGGCTAAGCAAAGAATTAGTCGGCTCGACCAGAGCAAGAGTACGAGACTTAGATATTCGAGCCAACTCGACTGGAGCAAAATTGCTTGAGTCGACTCGAACTGAAACTTTCCACATGAAATCAAATAATTTGGAAATTGAATTCAATATACTGAAAATTCTAGGAAAGTTGTTCAATAAATCATGAAAAAATTATAGGAGGTTTTCTAGATAATTTTTCCTTAGTTCTTGAAGGAAACTAGGTTTACTGGATCTAGAAAGGATAACATAGCCCTAATTCTCCTCTAAGCAACTCAAATCTATCTTGATTTAATGGCTTGGTAAAGATGTCAGCTAGTTATTTTTCTGTTGGGATAAATTCTAGTTCTATGTCACCATTCAAAATATGGTCTCTAATGAAATGATGTCTAATCTCTATGTGCTTAGTCTTAGAATGCTGAATAGGATTTTTGGTTAAATTTATAGCACTTGTATTATCACACTTGATAGGAATTTTGCATTGAGAATATCAAAATCTTCTAGTTGTTGTTTAATCCACAACACTTGCGCACAACAACTTCCTGTAGAAACATACTTTGCCTCAGCAGTAGAAAGTGCTATCGAGTTTTTTTCTTGCAGTGCCATGAGATTAAATTCAACCCTAGAAATTGACAAGTACCACTAGTGCTTTTTCTATCTATTTTACAACCACATAATCAGCATCAGAGATCTGATTAAATTTAAGATGAATCTTTCGAAAACCAAAGACCCAGATTACTTGTACCTTTCAAATTTTAATATTCTTTTAACAGCAAGCATATGTGTTTTCTTATTATTATGAATCTAGCATATACATACACATACATTATAAGAATATGTCTACTTGCTTCATTTAAATATAATAATGATCCAATCAACATCGTTTGTCCAATTTGCAGGTTGGACTCATGGGTGTATTCAATTCATTGTTTCATCATCCCTAACAACTTCTTGATGATTTCTTTGGTGTATTTGGATTGTTAATGAAGATCCATTTCTTTGTTTTTACTTGAAGTTCGGGAAGTAATTCATCACCCATTAGGCTCATTTCAATTCTGCTTACTTAGCAAGTTTTTTCAAAAATTTTATTATAAACATAAATAATCATCACGAGATTTGTACAACAAATATATCATTATTTTTCTTTTTAATGAAAGAGTTTTATCAACATTTTCTCTTGAAAAATCATTTTCAATTACGAAGGTGCTAATCTATCATACAGGCAGGCTCTAGGAGCTTGTTTCAAACCATATAAAGCTTTCAGTTTAAACACATGGTTCGGAAAAGCATGATTTTCAAACCCGGTGGTTGTTCTACAAAAACTTGTTCGGCGATAAAACTATTTAAAAATACACTTTTCACATCCATTTGAAAAAGTTTAAAATTCATGTAGCAATCAAATGCAAGAAGTAATCTAATGGCTTCTAATCTTGCTACAGGTGTATAAGTTTCATCAAAATCTATTCTCTTCTTGACTATATCCCTTAGCCACTAATCTAGCTTTATTCTAATGACATTTCCTTGTTCATCTAGTTTATTTTTATAGACCCATTTGGTTCCTATAATTGGGTGGTCTTTAGGTCTATCAACTAGTGTCCAAACCTTGTTTCTTTCAAACTGGTTCAGTTATTCATGCATGTCTAACATCCAGTTTGGATCATTTTCTGCTTCTTCTAAGGTGTGAGGCTCGATTTGAGATACAAAAGCTAGGTAATCATGTGCAATCATATGTGCAGACCTAGTCCTTATACCTTGAGAAAGATCACCAATAATTAATTCTTTAGGATGGGAAGTAGCATACCTCCATTCAGTTGGTAGATCGGTATGATCCTTACTTACCGTTTCTTCTCCTTCTTCAACTGGTCTTTCTTGAATACTCATGTCTTCCATCTCCTTTTGAATTGTACCTGCATCATTATCAATGCACTCATCTTTTCTAGATGGTGATGGATTAGTTTCATCAAAAATGACATGCATCGACTCTTCAATAGTAAGAGTCCTTTTATTAAAAACCCTATATGCTTTGCTATGTAATGAATAACCAAGGAATATAGATTCATCAGATTTAGCATCAAACTTTCCTAGATTATCCTTACCATTGTTAACCACAAAGCATTTGCATCCTAAATACATGGAAATATTTATTTCATTTCTTTTCATTACAAAGCTTAAAGGGTTTTTCTTCAAATAGGTGGATCAAATGTGGTTTAAAATATAACATGCAGAGTTCACCGCTTCTGCCCAAAAGTACCTTGGAAGATTACCTTCACACACATTGTTCAGGCCATTTTTTCCAAAGTCTTATTTTTCTCTCTACAACATAATTTTGTTGTGGTGTTATAGGAGCAGAGAAGTTGTGATCATATCATTTTTTGAATAATAATCATCAAAAATTGATTTTCAAATTCAGTCCCGTGATCACTCCTAATTGAAATAATAGAAAGATTTTTCTAATTTGAAACCTTTTTGTAAAATTTTCTAAACATTTTGAAAGTTTTATCTTTGTGTGCAACAAAACCCATGTAAATATGAAAAACATCTACAATCACTAGGGCATATTTCATACCTCTTAGGCTTATGGTCCTAGTTGGTCCAAATAAATCCATGTGAAGTAGTTCTAAGGTCTAGAAAGTTGAAATCAGATTTTGGTTTAAATCTTCCCCCCTATTGTTTTACCCATTTGGCCTGAATCATAACCGTGATCAACATCAATTTTGAACTTAGGCATGCCTTTAAACAAGATTTTTGGGAATCAAACTTGGCAATTGTATGCATGCTAGCATGACCCAATCTTCTATGCCAAAACAAGCAAGACTCCTTGGTCTTAGCATTCATTGCAACCAAACTGGAGCTACTTGACATGGCAAGATCATTTAGATCTACCACATAAATATTTCCTAGTCTGTGTCAAATGAATTTACTACTAGAGTCAAGAGAGTTTGCTACTATATACATAGATGATTCAAAGATAACTTTGAAGCTTTTATCACATAATTGACTAATACTCAATAGATTATGCTTCAACTTATCTACTAGCAATACATTTTCAATAAAGTACAGGGAGTTATTTTGATCTTACTAATTCTGATTATTTTTTCTTTGCCATTGTCTCCAAAAGTAACCATACCTCCTTTTATTTTCAGGGTATAAATTGATCCTTGTCACCCGTCATATGCCTTGAACAGCCACTATCAAGATACTATCTTTTCTTTGACTTCTGGGCTGCAAGACATTCCTACAAGAAAGTCAAGGAGTGCTTTTAGGTACCTAAGCTAACTTTGATCCTTTTAGGTTAGCTGAGATGGTCCCTTTGGGAACCTAGACTTTTCTTGATGTGCTCTGGACATTTTTAATAATATTGCAATTGAAAGCTTTATGTCCTGATTTTTTGCAAACAAAACATCTGATTCTAGAATTTTGAAGTAATTCAGACTTTGAAGTTCTATATGCATAAAGTGCAGAAATAGCAGGTTTTGAAATAGAAGTAGTGTCTTTTGTAATAAAGGTTTTATGAGAAGTAAACTTAGGAACAAAATTTTTTTGTTTCACAAATGCAGTAGCTGAAACATAATTTGAATTTGAAGCTTTAAAACCTATTCCAGCTTTATTTCTAGAAATTCTTTGATCTTTAAGAATTAACTCAAGCTTATTAGAAGATAGAGTTAATTTTTCAACAAGTGGCTTGAGTTTTTCAACCTCCTTTTTCAACTCATTGTTTTCTCATCAAAATATTGTTTTTATCATGAAATTCTCTATTCCCAGTTTTCAATGCATTACAATTTTCAGAAATGGTATGAAGTTCTTTTTGCAATAAACTGTTCTTTTCTGAAGTCTCATCTTTTTCTTTGAGTAAAGAATTATTGATATGCTTTAATGATCTAATCTTTACTCCTGCCTTTTTAAATTCAGATAATAAATCATGGAATGCAGAACTTAATTCCTCAAAAGTAAATTCAATTTGTGTGTCGGGAGAATTACGTCATCCTCGAGACCTATTAGACATAAATTTGCTATTTTCGTGGTCTCTTCTTCTTCAGTTGAAGTGGAATCTTCACTATCGCTCCACGTTACAACTATTGCTTTCTTTTTCTTCTTTTTAAAAAATTTCTTTAATTGAGGACAATCTGGATGAATGTGTCCTGGTTTCTTACATTCATAGCAGGTGAGGACCTGTTCCTTGTCCTTGTCCTTGTCCTTCTCTTGATTGTTCTCCTTATTTATGGAATTTTGTGTTATATCTTCCTTTCTTCTTTTCCATAAACTTTCTAAATCTCCTCATGACCATTGCAATGTCTTCATCTTCAAGATCATCTTTGGAGGAGGTAGAGTCATCTTCCGTCTCTTCATCATCTTTTGATTCCAATGCAGCTTTGAATGCAATTGTTTTCTTCTTTTTCTGATCATCATCCGTTCTATGCTGCATGGCTAGTTTGTGTGTGATGAGAGATCCCATTAATTCATCCATTGAAAGAATGTTCAAGTCTTTAGCTTCCTGGATGGCAGTGACTTTAGGATCCTATTTATCAGGAAGTGATATCAAAATCTTTTGTACTAAATCAGCATTTGAGTATACCCTACCAAGACTTTTCAAACCATTAATAATATCTATGAATCTAGTATACATGGTAGAAATACTTTCATTAGGTTTCATTTTAAACAATTCATAATTATGCACTAAAAGATTTATCTTTGAAGTTTTCACTTGTGAAGTTCCTTCATGGGTCACTTCAAGTTTATCCCAAATATCCTTCGCTGAAGAGCAGATGGAAATTCGATTAAACTCGTTTGAATCCAAAGCACAGTAAAGCAAGTTCATTGCTTTGACATTCAATTTCTCCATCTTCATGTTGTGTTCGTCCCAATCCTCTTCAGGCTTAGGGACATCCACGCCATCAATTTTAGTCATGGGAACCTGTGGCCCTTTAAGAATGACCTTCTATAATTGAAAATCAACAGCTTGAATATAGATTTTCATTCGTGCTTTCCAATAGGAATAATTTGTGCTTGTGAAAAGTGGAGGCCTATTAGTTGATTGGCCTTCAGCCAAAGACATACTCATGGGATGTGCCATCAATCTTTACTCCAAGATAATCAGAGACACTGCTCTGATATCAGTTGTTGCCCAGGTGGCTACCCAAGAGGGGGATGAATTGGGTCTTTTAAAAATTGAAGGCAAGTAATGTGCAATTCAAAATCCTTTGCAAGTGGTAGGTGCTGTGATAGAATTATAAAATGCAGAAGCTAAACAGAGATGAGAAAGCACAACACAAATACACAAATTTATAGTGGTTCGGAGCAACCCAGCTCCTACGTCCACTATCTAAGATACCACTTAAAATTTTCACTATATTCACACCCGAATATAATAGGATTGTTTTATAGGATCACAATCCAAAACCTCTACACTTTGGTTTTACGGGATCACCAAAGAAAACCCAACATCCTTTGGTTTTAACAGGCTCACCAAAGAAACCCAACTTGGTTTTCACAGGATCACCAAGAACCTAACCCTTGGTTTTAATAAGGATCACCAAAAACCTATTTGGTTTTTCAATCGGGATCACCAATAACCCAACAATTCAAAGATTGAATTGAAAATAAATATAACAAGAATGACAAACTCAATTTGTTGGATAGTTATCGGTGCAGCTCGTTGGAAGTCCACTTGAATGCACTTGAATAAGCTTTAATGACTTCAGAGGCTTCTTCCCAAAGTTGCTTCAAGCTTCAGATTGGAGTTGGTGAAGACTTGAAAGCTTGACTTGAATGCTCTTGTGCTCTTTTGCTATTGGTAGGTAGGATATTCAATGAAGCTCCCTTCTTTGAAGAACTCTCTAATTCATTTTTTCAAGGAAGTTCAAATCCTTCAAATTTAAAGTCTTCCATCATCCAAGGTAGTTCTAGCCATTGTAGACAGTTAAAGAATGATTTTTGACCGTTGGAGCAGTTTTTAGCATTTAAAAACAAAATCTGGAACTAGCCGTTGGATACCTGAAAGCGGCATTCGAGTCAGCTCGGATTCCTTCGAGTCGGCTTGGATCCTTTGAGTCGATAGGTTGAGTCGCCAAATCTTCAATGCAGTCGGCTCTATATCTCAAGGTGCAAAACATTACTCTAGACGAGTCGGCTCAAACTTGAGTCTTGAAAATCTTGAACTCGAGGAGTCAGCTCTTTTCAGCTTGGGTCGGTTCTTCTTCTTAGGTTCGAAAAACCTCACTCTGGAAGAGTCAGCTCGTTGTAGTTCAGGTCGGCTCGCTTTCTAAGGCTTTCAGAATTAGATCTGGCAGAGTCAGCTCTTTTTGGTTCTGGTCGGCTCGCCTGGCTATTCTTAGAAATCTTCAAGAAATGGACTCTGGAGGAGTCGGCTCGCTTTCCATTGAGTCGGCTCGGATTGCTACATTCCAGAATCCTTGCTGCGTGCCAGTAATCAGAGTCGGCTCTTCATTACTTAGGGTCAGCTCGAGTGTCTTCTTCAGGATTTTCATAATTGAACTTATAGAAAACTCTCACTAACTCTTTTACAATTTCACACAAACCAACTCAAACTAAAAATCATGGCACACACACTTACAGAAGTAACCCTTTTAATTGATTTTTTCTTAGCATTTTGATTGGGTTCTTCTTTACAAAAATATTTACAACACAACTCAACCAAGAAAATAGAAGTGTAGGAGTTGAAGTTTGAACATGTTATTCATCCTACAAAAACTTGTCAAACACTTGAAGAGTTGTTAGAAACAAATGTACATGCTCCAATGTTTGGTTATCATCAAAATCAGTTATGGGGTCAATAGGGCAGCCTAGGGTTTATGGATGATGGTTGGTGGTGGCTAGGGTTTTGGAAGAAGGGATGGGCAACCTAGGGTTTTGGGATGATGGATGGTGGAGAACAAGGGAAGATGGAAGGGGTTGGTGACTAGGGTTTGGATACTGGGATGGTTTGTTGGGCCTCACACCCTCTCCCTCACGGAGCGCAATGCACAAAGGCATGGAATTAAAAGAAAGAACTCTAGTCTTCATTCACTCAAAATTCATCATTACAAGAGGGGGGGAGGGGAGGGGTATTCATAGATCACCCGTCTCCCTGTTATAGTTGGATTACAAGTTTGTGTCAAAGTTGGAGTACAAAGTTTGAAAAGGACAAGGAGTACAAAATTTGATTAGAATTAAAAGACTTGACTCTTGGTTGGATTTGGACATCATCTCCTTCTTGGACCTGGACAAGCTTGACTCCTCTTGGGCTTGGATGCCTAGGCTTGTGGACTTAGCATGGGTGGCACTCTTTGTTTGGCTGGGGTGCCAAATGAGCTTGGACTAGAAGGGGTGCCAACCTTGTGGGCTTGGGTGGCATGAAAGGGCCCAGGTGTATGGGCTGTGGGCTAGAGGTGGCCTGGTGGCTCTCCTCTTGTACTTGACTAGAATGAAAAAAATATAGGACTCGATGTAACTCATTTGACTAGACTAAAAATAACTAGACTCAACTCAACTAACTGAATGGACTTAACTAGATTCAGTTGTCTCACTTTATTACAAGGCTCAATCTTTATTACAGGACTCAAGGGACTACAGGACTCGAAACCCTAATCATAAATCTATAACGGGCTCAGTAATCTCTATCTGATCCTAGTGCCCGCACCAATTCTCTCGGGATAGAAGAAACTCGACCCTATCGAGTAAAGGTCCCTCTGGCTCTAGTACTGCTCCAACAGGTTTGGGTTGAGGTGTTGCAGACCCTCTTGAGTGATCCATAAGTCCTCAGATTCTGATCGACTTTGCCAACGAATCAAGTAACATTGGTAGCCTTTGTTCTGGGTACTAATGGCTTGGTTATCCAGGATACGCTCAATCTTTTCTCCTCTCTTAGGCCAATTTGTTAGTGGACACTTTGGGATGGGTTCACTCTCAAGAATAGGGTTAGGTCCAAAAGGCTCACTGGGTGTCATTGTTAATTCCCTATACTTAACTAGGTCTGAGATATTGAAAGTTGAGCTAATGCCAAATTCAGGTGGTAACTCGAGCACATAGGCATTAGATCCCACTTTCTTTACATTTTAAAGGGTCCAGCTCCACGCTCATGTAACTTCTTCATGGTCCCCGGAGGAAACCACTTAGGCCTAAGCCTATCATTACATAATCTCCCTCAGCAAATTCTTTGACTTTTTTTCGGGAATTAGCCAAGTTTTTATAAATTTCATTGCTCATATTAATCTTTTGACTAATTTCCTTATGTAAATCCCTAACATGCTATACAAATGACTCAGTGACTTAGAGACTCGTGCATGTAAGGGCAAGGGGATTAGGTCTAGGGGTTTATTAGGCTTATAACCATGGACAATCTCAAATGGGCTCTTGCCTATGGACTTATTAACTAAATTGTTGTAGGCAAACTCGGCTCTAGGTAATAGAAGGTCCCAATTTCTAGTGTTCTCTTCGATAAGGCATCTCAACAAATTACCAAGGCTTCAGTTCACTACCTCGGTCTAACCATCGATTTGAGGGTGGTAGGAGGTGAAAAATTTAAGCTTGGTTCCTAACAAGTGCCAAAGGGTCTTCCAAAAGTAACTGGTGAATCGGACGTCCCTATCATACACTATGGTTTTAGGAAGGCCATGTAATCTAACCACATGATCAAGAAAAAGTTTGGCCACCTTGGAAGCATCAAAGGTTTGAGAGTAGGGTATGAAATGAGCCATTTTGGAAAACTTATCGACCATAACATAGATAGAATCATGTTTCCTTAGGGTCTTAGGCAATCCTAACATAAAATCCATATTGAGGTCTTGCCAAGGGCAGTCAGATACAGGTAAAGGGTATACAAGCCAGTATTTTGCTTTTGCTGCTTGGCAACATCACAAGTTCGACACCTAACCACAATTTGGGCAACGTCTCTTTTTAAACTTGGCCAAAAGAACTGATCTTCTACAGCTAGAATTGTCTTATTTCTACCAAAGTGACCAGTTAAACCTTTGACATGGGTTTCCCAAACTAAAAATTCTCTAAGGGAAGTCCTGGGAATACATAGCTTGTTGTCCTTAAAAAAGTATCCATCCTAAAGGGTGTACTCACTATGTGAACTAAATGGCCCTAGGCTTACAGATTGGTAGATTTCATCGAAGTCAGGATAGGTCTCATATTCCTCTTTCAATCTATCAAATCCTACGACTTCAGTACTAACAGAATTTAGGAGCATGGAACGGCAGCTAAGGGCATCAGCTACCTTATTCTCAGTACCAGCATGATGTTTCAGCACAAAGGTATAGGACTGAATGTATTCTATCCACTTAGCATGCCTAGGATTCAGTTTCTTTTGGGAGTTAAGGAATTGGAGTGCTTCATGATCAGAGTATAAAACAAACTCCTGGGATAGTAGGTAATGTCTCCAATATCTAAGGGCTTGTACTACTGCATAAAATACCTTATCATATGTTGAGTACCTAAGTTTAGCCTCATTGAGTTTCTCACTAAAGAAGGCTACAGGGTGACTCTCTTGACTCAGTACTTCTCCTATGCCTACTCCCAAAGAATCACAAGCAACCTTGAAAACCTTTAAGAAATCAGGTAACCTTAGGATGGGTGCTTGGATCATTTTCTCCTTAATATCTAGGAAGGTTTTATCTATAGCTTTGGTCCATTCAAAAGTTCCTTTCTTAATGTAGTCGGTGATGGGTGCAACTATGGAGCTAAATCTTCGAATAAATCGCCTATAGAAGGTAGCTAGACCATAGAAACTATGCACATCATGGACACTAGTAGGTACTGGCCACTCAACTATGGACCTAATCTTTTCTGGATCAACTGAAACTCCTTCGGGGGTCACTACAAATCCTAGAAAGATGACTCTATAGGTCAAGAACTCGCATTTCTTCAAATTGGAATAGAGGCTATCTTTTCTAAGGGATTGATAGACTTGTTTGAGATGGTTTAGGTGGTCTTCCTTAGTCCTACTGTAGATCAAGATATCATCAAAATAAACCACCACAAATTTTCCAATGAGCACTTGTAGGACTTGGGTCATGATCCTTATGAAGGTTTTAGGGGCATTGGATAATTCAAAAGGCATCACTACCCACTCATAAAGACCATCTTTAGTCTTGAATGCAGTTTTTCACTTATCCCGGGGTCTAATCCTAACCTAGTGATAGCCTCTCTTAAGGTCAATCTTAGAGAAGATGGTTGCACCGGCCATCATGTCTAACATGCCATCCAAACGGGGAATGGGGAACCTATACTTAACTGTAATCTTGTTTATGGCATAACTATCGACACATTCTCTAAGTGCCATTTTTCTTGCCAGTTAGAAGGGTAGGTACTGCACATGGGCTCAGACTCTCCTAATGAATCCTTTCCTTAGGAGCTCTCCAACTTATTTTTGTAATTTTAAATGCTCAGTAGGATTCATCCTATAGTGTGGGAGGTTTGCCAGGGTGGCTCCGGGACTAAATCTATGGCATGCTGGATATCCCTTAAAGGTGGTAATTGATTAGGCAGATCTTCAAAAAATACATCCTGAAACTCATCCAAAATTTCTGCAACTTCTTGAGGGTGCACTTTCTAGGTTTGATCAGGGATTTCCTTAGTAGTTAACATCCAAACTGTTGAACCCTTAGTAATCTCACGTTCTAACTCCTTAGTAGTGATCATATTCACTCCAGATTTCTTTTCTTTCTGGCTACTGGATCCCCTCTTGATATTGTCCTTAGGTGGGGTTGGGTTTATCACAATCTTCTTCCCATGAAAATTAAAAGAACATGAAATGGATTGGCCATACAAGGTAGCATCATGGTCATATAGCCAAGGTCTGCCTAGGATAATGTTACTAACTCCCATAGGAATGACATCACACCATACCTTTTTCTAATAGGATTGAAGCTGTATCATGACTTGGCATCTAAGTTTGATGGGGATGGAAGTTGAGTCTATCCAGGATACCTTATAGGGATTAGGATGGGGAACTGTGGTCAAGCTTAGGGTCTTGGTAGCACTGGTTGAAATGGCATTCACACAGCTCCCACTATCTATGATGATTTTGCATACCTTATCTCCTAACTTCATAAAAATTTGTAGGATGTTGGTCCTATGCCAATCCTCTTGTATTTTGGTTTGGGCTAGGATGCGCCTAACAACTCCTAATAGGTCAAATGGCTCAACTACTTCCTCATCTCCTTTATATTCATCCACTAGGTTCACCTCAGCTTCATACACTTCTTCTTCGAACTCATTAGTGGGTTTAGGGTCTTCTTCTTCTAGTTCACCTATGTGTAGGGATCGGGTTGGGTATTGGCTAGCATGGTGTCCCACCTTATGACATCTAAACCAAGCATTAGGATTGGGATTAGGGTTTCTCTGAACTTCAGGTGCCTTACCCTTGTCTTCCCTACGGGTCAATGGGGTGCTAGGACTAGGTTAGCTTGGGTGTAGTTGGCTAGGACCTGGTTTTGGAGGAGCACTATTCCTAGTGGGTTCAGGTCGATGGAATGTGGGTCCCCTCTGGAATCTCTCATAGTCACTATCTATCTGATAAGCCTGCTCTAGGTCATGGACCTCTCTCAAGAATAGTTCTCTCTGGATGTCCTCACGTAGTCCAACCCTAAACCTGGATAGGGTCACAGCTTTAGACTCCTCTATGCTACACCTCATGATGAACTCATCGAATTTGGCTATGTACTTTGACACAGTCCTAATTCCTTGACTTAGGTTTTACCATTGATCTAGGAGTCTCTGATGATCGGATACAGGAAGGTACTTCTTCTAAGTTTCAGCTTCATGGCTCTCCTGGTGACTATGGGAAGGTCTCCTTGTTGTCTAGCTATATGCTCAACATTTCCCCAGTATAGCCTAGCCTAGTAGACTAACTTGAGTTTGGTAAACTTACACTTCCTTTCCTCAATCATCTCATACCATTCAAAGTATTGGTCCATATCTTTATCCCAATCTATGTAAAACTTAGGGTCAAGATTGTCATTAAATATAGGTGCTTCTAACTTGATGTTCCTAATGGCTCTCTCATCTTGGTCAAGGAATTCATGATTGGGTCTCCTCTGATGGTGCTCTAAGACTGGGTCAGAGTGTGGGGCTATTCTAGGGTTGGGAGGTGTGGGCTAAGGTGACTCAAGTTCAGGCTCAGCATGGGTCTTAGGAGTCCTCTCTAGGTTTCCAACATGGGCCTCCATTGATCAAACCTATGGTTCAATTGGGCAAACTGTTCAGTCATGGTCCTTAGCAAGATTTCAAAATTTAACTCCATGGTTAAATCAGATTGGGTTTGTAAGCAAATCAAGGAAATGGGAACCATGTGGCATGACCTGAGACATGCAATTTAAAAACTTTTTCTAGATTACATGATACAATGAAAGCAGATAAATAATTTACCTAAGCATGTTAATCTAATTAACAGGTTCCCTATACAGATCTTGATGCATATATAGAATGATGTATGTATGAAATCAAGCATCCACTGAATGAAAGTCAGAACTATTCTAGATTCACACAATGATGTAACAGATTATAATATGTCAAACAAATAATCTAAAGGTGTACCTTTGAGATAACGATCACCTGGAAGGCACATGCTCTGACAGTGAGGTGGAACAGCACCCGATGGAGATCAGCCCTGCAGAAAGATGATCTGGCTCTGCAAGTGGCACACATGTACCGCCTCTATGGGTGGTTCACATCGGATAGAGGGACTTCTCCTCCTTCCTTTGGGGTGCTAGCCCCTTGGGAAACAATGTTGGCAGCAGTGACTCCTTCAACTCCTTGAAGATGTGCGGACTCCTTCAACTCCTTGAAGGTGCGGACTCCTTCAACTCCTTGAAGGACTGTTGGTGCAATCGTGCTGGAACAAAGGTCCTCGAGAATCCCTTCCCAATGCTCTGTCCCAAACCTTCAATAAAAGGTATGCACTCAAAGATCCCACCCAAACCTCACTGTCCCTCTCTAAGATAATCTCTTATCGATCAAAAGTGAGCTGCTGGTCTCGTTCTTTGTTCTTCAGAAAAACCTAGAATAGAAAATAGGAAGCCAAAGGGAAACATGAACATGAACACTTCATAATTAGATCTGAAGAGATTATAAAGAGAGTTGAGACCTTTGGGATTCAGGGGAGTTACAAGCCCTTTGGGATTCAACAATAGCAATAATTAAAGCTTTGAAATAACTAGCATCAAATCCCATAACAATTACAATAATTAATGAAGCATTCTCGAATTTCAGCAGTTCATCAGACGAGTTGACTCGATTGTTCGACTCGGCTTGAGTTGAGTCGACTCTACCGTTCGAGTCGGCTCGAGAGCAGCATTGATAACTCTTGTCAAACTAGTCCAGAACGATTCCCAATTGTTTGCATGCTAATAAAGCAAGAAGAAACCCCATGATGTGTGACCTCGTAGGTTCAAACACTAAACCAATAGCACAGGAATATTTCCAATACTAGCCAAAGTTGCCATCTAGCAATGACACCCGACGTCTGGATAGGTTAAAGGTTGCAGAGCAACATGAACCTGTCAAATATGGAATATTAGTGAACTTATTCCTTTAATCTCTTAATGCTCTGGATGGCTTAGGGTTAAACTGCCTAACCCTATTTAGTCCATCTCAATGTGTCTCAAACAAAGAATCGTTGTAACTCCTTACAAGGAATTCCCTGGCCAAGGTCTTTCTTAATTGAGGCATGTTAAGCATTCAATCCAAACCATTTGGAGAGATTAATCCTATCTTAATCTTACTACCGCTATATAAGTACTTGACTATACCCAGCAACCTTCCGTTACTGGATTAGAAATCCGAATAGTCCGATAGCTAAGCACAGTGAGTTGCTTGCAAGCTGCCATAGTGATCTCAAGTCAGAAGAATAATTCATGTCCACATCTTAATGCAAAACTTCTCTTTGGCAGAAAGAGAAACTCGCATGAGAGTCACGTTCAGTAAAGTATCGAACACAACACCTGATGTCACACCAGCATCTTCATGCTACTTGGTTAAGAGGACAACCAACATATATGACATCAATGACTTACTCTCGATATACCATCATCTTGAAATAGCGTATCCTTTGGTCATGAACGAATTTATGAACTACATGATGCATCCTCTCTACATCACATGCAAGGTAGCTCAAAGGACATCATCACATAAGAGTTCAGTTAGGAAGATGACATGTGATGAACAACCAGAATAAACTTTTTATTCAATTCAATAATTCATATACATATACATGAGTCGCACAACCATCTACAGCTTAGATGATTGGTTTTGGGACATACATTTCCCAACAACTCCCACCTGGAATAAAGCCAATCAAAACGGAATCTAATTCCCATCTTCCATTTACAGTCATCGAACTCTTGTATTCCAACAACTTTAGTGAAGGTGTTGGCCAAGTTCTCTTTACCATCGATCTTCAGAAGCTCGGTGTCACCTCATTCAATGATCTCCCAGACAAGGTGATAGTGATGTAGAATATGCTTGGTTCGCTGGTGTGATTTTGGCTCTTTGGCTTGAGCTATGGCTCCAAATGTTGTCACAATACACTGAAATAGGTCCATCCAGGAGGGTGCCACTCCCGGATCACCTAGGAACTTCAACAACCACATAGCCTCTTTTGCTGCATCCGATGCTGCAATATACTCTGCCTCGCAAATAGAATCAGCCACTATATGTTGTTCGAAACTTTTCCAGTAGACATCTCCACCATTAAGGGTAAACACAAAACCAGACACACTTTTGCTATTATCTCTATCCGACTAAAAAATGGAGTCAGTATACCCCACAAGTTTTAAGTCAGAATCTCCATAAATAAGCCATTGGTCCTTAGTATTTCTCAAATACTTAAGGATGTTCTTAACAACTTTCTAATGAGCTCACCTAGGTCAGACTAGTATCTACTCGCTACCCCTATTGAGTATGCCACATATGGTTTAGTACATAACATAGCATAAATAATAGAACCCATTGCCGAAGCATATAGAATCCTACTCATATGCTCTCTTTCTTCAGGAGTACTGGTATAGGCACCAGAATCTGACAGAGGCTCCTCAACCCTTTGTGGAGGGTTCCAAATTTTTGGGTCTTGTAGTAAGGCTTCAAGCCTAAGCGTTGTAATTTTTTTTTAGTCATGAATTTAGCCTCAATTGCTTTTGTTTTAGTCTTGTACATTGACCAATGTGGTCAAGTTGTGTCTATGAGACCTGTATTGAGTTTAGTCCGAGTCTGGGCCTAAGCCGGAGTGGTCTTTGAGTCCAGCTCAACTACTATTAGGCCAAGCCTTGAGGGATGACATTTTCAGCCTTGGGGCACCACTTCACCATCCCATGTGGTGCCACCTCACCTTGCCAAGTGGATGGCACAAGTCTGATTTCTTGGGCGCCAAAGCAGACAACATCACAAGATCCTTTCCTCTCTTCCCTCCCCCTATCAAGCTACTTGCTAAAGGAGTCATGGGCGACCAAGGAAAGGTTGAAGACATAGGCTTTGCCCCAAGCCCCATATCATGTTTCTCTCCAAAGTTGGGTGGGCAACCAAGGAAAGAAGAAAGACACAAGCCTTGCTCCAAGCCCTATATCTTGTTTCTCTCCAAAGAGGGGTGGGCGACCAAGGAAAGAAGAAAGACACAAGCCTTGCATCATGCCTTCTTCCCAAAATGAGTGATCAACTTTCCAAGTCCAAGGGTGCCAAGATCCTTCCTCCAAGCCCAAAATCAAGCCATGCCAACTTCATGTAAAGCCTTGGTCGGCCAAGAAGAAGGGAATGCAGATTTTGGCATTTTTTTCAAGAGAAGACATGTAATTTTTCATTTGAATTTGAAAAGGGTCCTAAGGAGCTTATATAAAGGACCTTACCCCTTATTTATATGGTTAATGTTGATGAATGAAAAGAAAAATATTTGAGTGCTACTCTTCTTGTTAGTTGCCTTCGTTCTTTAAGAACGTCAATCTCTATAAGGGAGCACCTTCGTCTGCGGGTGTCGAGAGGTGTGAGGCCTCAAGTTACCTTCTCTTCAGTGCAAGCCATCCTCCATCTTTTAGCTCGGATGTCCATCGGGATGATCCACCTTGGCACCTAGCAAGAAGAACTCCATCCACCACCTACCTCAACTCTCATTCCTTTATCTCTTGTTTTCTTCTTGTTGAATCCTAACTCTTCCCTTGATTTCTTCCAGGTCCCCCAGGTACCACGAATATGGTGTTGGTTTTCCTTGCCTTCGAGACCTTCGAACGAAAAGCTGGCACATCCACGAGGGTTGAAGGCTTGATCATCCAGGCCACATCCACGAGAGCGAGTGAACTCGGCATCGGGCACTTCAGAGCTTTTAAGGTTTGCAACCCTAAAACTCCTAAGTTGATATTGATTCGAGAGCTAAGTCCTACAGGGTTTCTCAATCCTGAGGTCTTCTTCTTATCCTTGTTTAGGGACTTACTTGCTTGCTTGAAGTTCTTGTTATTCTAGAAATCCTAGATCTACTCTTGTGTATCTTCGAGAATCCTAAATCCATAAAAAAACCTAAAAAAAAATCACAAAGAAAAAAAATCACCCGCATCATCCTAGCATCTAGTTAGTCCCGCATCAAGTTATCGTACAATCCTTCTTAGAAAGAGTAATTTCATGACCTATCGGAAGATAGCCTCTTTTAGAATTTTTCATACTGAACCACTTCAACATAGTGTCTATGTACGTAGATTGGAACAGTCCCAGAAGCCACTTAGATCTATCTCTATAGATCTTCATACCCAGTATGTATGAGGCTTCACCCAAGTCTTTCATAGAGAATTGAGATGAAAGCCAGCCTTTATTCCTTGTAATGCTAGAACATCATTCCCGATCAGGAGAATATCATCCACATACAAAATAAGAAATATAACTACAGAACCATTTGCCCACTTATATATACAAGGTTCCTCTCCATTCCTAACGAAGCCATATGTCTTGATACACTTATCAAAGAGCATATTCCAACTTCAAGAAGCCTGCTTCAATCCATAGATGGACCTTTGAAGCTTGCACGCTTTAGACTCATCTATGGATGTGAACCCTTCAAGTTGCATCATATACACCTCCTCTTCCAGCTCATCATTCAAGAAAGCTATTCAGACATCCATTTACCAAATTTCCTAATCTAAGTGTGCTGCTATAGCAAGCATAACCCAAATGGACTTGAGTATTGCCACAGGAGAGAATGTCTCATCATAGTCAATACCATAATGTTGACGATATCCCTTGGAAACCAGATGGGCTTTATAGGTCTCCACCTGCACATCTGCGCCCCGCTTCTGCTTGAAGATCCATTTGCACCCAATAGATTTTATCCCTTCAGATGGATCAAACAATGTCCATATATTGTTGAGATTCCATGGATTCTATTTTGGATTTCATAGCTCTCAGCCATGACTTAGAATCAGACCTTGACATAGCATCCATATAGGTGATCGGATCCTCGTTGTTCTCATCGAGTTCAATAGGATCACCATCCTGGACCATGAAACCATAGTATCTATCCAGTTGACATGGTACTTTACCAAATCTCCTTAATGGTTGTACAATGGGCTCTGGATCTGATCTAATCAAATCTGGTTCTATAGTGGTCTTAGAGTGAGAAGTTTTTTCTATCTGTTGAACTTCCCCAAGTTCAACCTCAGCAGCTTGAGTGCCTTCACCAAGATACTCCCTTTCTAAAAAGGTTGCTCTAAGACTGACGAACACATTTTGTTTCTCAAGTAGATAAAAATAATACCCTTTGGATTCTTTAGGATACCCAACAAAAAGACATTTATCAGTCTTAGGTCTTAGTTTATCCATCTCCAAATGTCTGACATAAGCTGGATACCCCCAAACCAGAAGGTGAGATAGAGTTGGCTTCTATCCAATCCATATCTTATATGGTATTTTATCAATGGACTTACTTGGAACCTTATTCAGAAGGTAGAATGTTGACTCGAGAGCAAATCCCAAAAGGATTTAGGTAGACTAGCTAAGCTCATCATGGATCAAACTATGTCCAACAAAGTTTGATTCCTCCTTTTAGATACATCATTTAACTGAGGCATCCCCAGAGGGGTCCATTGAGAGAGAATCCCGTTCTCCTCAAGATAAGTCAGAAACTCATTAGAAAGATACTCACCATCTCGATCTGATCGAAGAGTTTTAATAAACTTTCCAGTTTGTTTTTCAACTTCATTATGATAATGTTTGAACATTTCAAACGATTCAAATTTATGTTTCATAAGGTCGACATAACCGTATCTCGAAAGATCGTTTGTAAACGTAATGAAATAACTATATCTATCTCTTGTACTAATATTCATAGGTCCACACACATCAGTATGTATTAGACTTAGAATATCACTGGCTCTTTCACCCTTTCCAGTAAAAGGTGACTTGGTCATTTTTCCAAGAAGACAAGATTCATAAGTTGGTAAAGATTCACTCTCAGTGATATCTAGGAGACCCTCTCCCACCAACTTATTTATCCTATTCTTATTTATATGCCTAGCCTACAGTGCCAGAGATAAATATTACTGACTTTATCTAACCTAGGGTGTTTATTAGCAGTGTACAATACAGTAACAGGCTGTGACGGTACATAAATGCCATTTTTCACTTATCCAATCATCACATTAGAACAATTCAATGTGATGTAGCAAATATCTTTCTTTATTGATAATTAATAACCATCATTGGCCAACAGGCCTACAGAAATGATATTCACTAAAAAGGAAGGACAAAAATGACAATCATCAAGAATGACAGTACAATACTCGAAATACATAGAAATAGTTCCCAATGCCAGAATTGGAGCTTGACTTCTATTCCCAATGTTCAGAAACCTCTCACCGCTTCGAATCTCCTACTAACTTGAAGTCCATGCAAAGAATTGCAAATGTGATAAGGACTTCTGATATCAATACCCAGCTAGTAGTATCACAAACAGAGAAACTACAAGGATTTATCATATATCCTGGCCAGCAACACCTTGTTGCTTTCCCTTCCTTATCCTGTTCGGGTCCAGAGTTACAAGGTAAGTAGAACAGTTCTACTTCCAATGACCTGGCTTCTTGTAGAAGCAGCACTCTGCCTTACTCTTGTTAGCCTTTACCCTCTTAGTTTGACTAGGCTGAGCACTTTGCACCTTTTTATTCTTTTTCTTCTTCTTCCCTTTCCCGAAGGGACGATGTCCTGCTCTAGAACCTCCCACTAGATTCGCTAATCCCTTGTTGAGATTGTGGTCTCTCTCATAAATCTGTAGTAACCTAACATCTCATGATAGTTCATGCAGGCCTATTCATTCTGAAATTATCAAGAAAGACCTGGTAGGAAGGAGGCAAAAAATTCAGTATTGCATCCTTGCTGAGCTGCTCATGCAAAGGACATCCAAGTTTGCCCAAATGCTCAAATAACACATCATGTACATTATATGATCAGTTACCGAAGCTCCATCATGCATACATGTGTCAAAGATGGTGAAAGAGATCCGGTATCTCTCCGTATCATCCGGAGTGCCAAAAGATTCCTTCAATTTTTGAAGAATCTCTTCTAGCTGGGCCTCATCAAATTTGCAACTAAACTCATTATTCATCACAACTAATATTATGCAACGCATCATGGTGCGGTCAGAGATCCACTTCTGGTAAGTGTCCTTGACAGTGCCATAAGCATTAGAGACTGAGATCTCAGGTGTCGGATCGATAGTACATGAAGGATCCGCTAGTGCTCTAGGACATCCTGAGTTTTCGATACCAGTTATCAAAATTTGGTCAAAAAAGTTTGTCATTATCTAATAATGACCATAACGACAAAGTGGTCGACATTATCTGAAAAAGGAGAACAAGACCTATTAGTATATGAATTTATTTAAAAATCCTAAGACATGGATTTTAGTCTAAAGGTTCTCCCACTATTTTATTTAGATTGATAGCCTCTATACTCCAATCCGAAGAATAACATTTATTCTTTAGTGGGTACTAGGATCTAATAGACTACATATGAGCCCGACTTTGATCGACCAACCCAAATACATCTAAAGGTAGGTACAGTACCAATTGCTTCTCTAAACAACTCATGGTAATCATTTTGCCCCAAGGATCCTCACAATCGACCTTTGGGCCTCCTATTGAAGGTTCTGGTTAGGTCCAACCATTAATATGATCAAATTCAATGCTTCTAACTAACCCATGATCAAGCCCGACTTTGGTCGGCCCACCTGACCACGTGTTAAGATAGTCGCACTGAGCCATCATATGTTGAATGGCAATCTCACTTGCCTGATGACCACCCATTCTTTGGAACTACCGATGATCACTCAACTTATGGACTCAATGCCAATCCAACTTAATGGGAGGCTAAGACTTAGGCTATCACATAACTTAGTCTTTTTATGGACCTAATAATTTAGAGTATTTAAATTTTGTGACATTCAAAATGAAGACATGGACCTTGATCAAGAAAACTCCCACCAAACACTTAGAGGGTTTCCAGATCAATTTGGTCCATGGGCACCTATAACCAGTTAGACTAATTAACCTTAGTTGACATGGGTCAACTCGAATCAATATGTATCTAATCAAGTCTGGTTCAACACGTTAGCCAGGTAAGCAAGATCAAGGATGGGTTAAGCCAGGTAACCCATTGCCTTAGACACCAACCATGAGTTGGCCAGGTAAGAGTTAGCCCCAAAGAACCTTGATCATAACTGTCAAACTTGTTGCCTAGTAAGCAACCCAAGAGGGGGTGAATTGGATTTCTAAAAATTAAATGCAAATGTGTGAACAAATTTTATAAACAACTTAAGTGCATGAGATGCAAGAGTAAAGTGCTCTTAAAAAGTATGCAGCAAAAATTTAAATACAATAAATGTAAGAGTAAGAGAGAGAGACAAACAATCACAAACACAATCCAAGTATAGTAGTTCGGTGCTTTCCAATGCACCTACATCCACTCCCCAAGGTCCACTTAGGAATTCACTATAATCTCCATCGATTATAGTCGATTAGTTTTCTGAGCTCACTAATCAAAATCCTTTTTGGTTTTTACAAGGCTGATCAAAAGAAACCTCTTGGTTTTCAAAGGCTAACCAATAACCTCCTTGGTTTTCAACTAGGCTTACCAAAAATCCTCTAGGTTTTCCAATAGGCTAACCAAAAACCTTTACAACAAAGATAGAGTTAAAGTAAAGCAATAAGAAAGATTTCTTAATAAAAGTAGATATCTCTTTGAAGCTTTGAGGAATTGCTATCTTCAACTTGATGAAGCCTCATCAATGCTCAAGAATGTTAGACTTGAATGCTCTTAAAGGCTTTGAATGCTTTGAAACTTCTTTTGCTTGAAGGTGGTTGCTCTCAATAAATGGGAGTGAATGCACTTTCTTTTCTTTCTCGATTATTGATTCTCAAATACCATCCCAAGGCCTCAAAGTCAGTTTATGACCATTAGATATGAAAAACTAGCCTTTGAAAGCCAAGAGGACCGAGTTTTGCATTTGAAAAACTAGCCGTTACTGTTCACAGAACTCCAAGTGTCGACACTTCAAGCTGTGAGTCGACACTTAAGTTTCATGAGTCGACACCTAGTTCAAATTTCTTCATTGAAGCTCTTTGGAATTCTCAAGTGAGTCGACACTTCTTCTAGTGAGTCAATACTTGATATCTATAAGTCGACACTTTAGGCAAATCTTCAATTTCAGCAAGCTCTGTATCAAAATTTTCTCAGGTCTTGAGCCGATCCTTGAGTCGACACCTTGAGTTGATACTTGACTAGTATGAGTTGACTCTTCAACTGTGCCATCTGAAACTCTTTCTGTATACTGACTTGAGTCAATACTTCCACTATCATGAGTAGACACTTGAGTTATGAGTCGACACTTTGTGTCGACACTTGCTGAGATTTCTTTAAAAACTATTGAACCTCTACTGAAATCAATATGTGCTATACTATCTAAGTCCTTTCAAGCAATCTTCAAGTACTTAAGTTCATTTAAAATTGATCTTTCATTCATGGAAGTGACTTCTTCATTTTTGACAAACAATCAAATCTTGTTGAGTTGATGAGTACATTTTTCTATGAAATATACTTTTAAGAAATAGTTAGTACTCAACTTATACTTAAATATTTTGTTTATCATCAAATCAAAAACGGAGTCAACAATCTCTCCCTTTTTGATGATGACAAAATCTTTAAGTATAAATCACATAATAAGCTCTTAAAAATATTTTTAATAGATATAAAGCTTATTGCAATATGTATTCAAATAGAGAAAGATAAGAGATGAAGTTTAAAAGCTCATTAGAATCGAACTTGAAATAAGAGTTTCAGAGTTGAAAAACGAATTGATGTATCATGATACTCTAAATAGAACATGCTCAAGAATAATAATTCAGCAATGTAACAAGGTGAAGGTAATCAAAGAAGAATTTTTTGAACAATAGATTGAAGAGTATAATACTCTCCCTCAAGAAATGATACAAAAAATTGATTTTCAAAAAACTTTCAAAGACAAAAGCTAAAATTAAACATCTGAAATTGAAAATTTTGCATGAAATTTTAGCAAAACAGATTTTACAATTCAAATGAGGGATTACTCTCCCTCACTCAATGCTCAAAACATTTTTTCAAACACAAATAGATGTTTTATTTTATCTTCATTGCAAAAGAATATATATATCTTTCATCTCTCTTATCTCACCTTCATCTTTTATACTTACCTCTCCCCCTTTTTGTCAACATTAAAAAGGAATAGAGAAAATAGAGAAAATAAAACATTGAAATTAAGTAATACAATTCATTCATTCAGAGGAGATAGTAACCAAAGACATAGCCTGAAGTAGAACATTTCAATCATTCATAATGTTTCATACATTGATACAAGTTTGATACATAAGAGTAAACAAACATAAAAGCATACAGGGAGTATAGAAATATAAACTAGCTAAACATAAAGACTATCCTAAGCACTATCCTTGTCATCCGAGGATCCAATCTCGATCGGTCCTGTATCAATAAAAGCACGGGATCGAGGCCACATAGATCGAAGATCATGAAGATGGGTCCTGATCAATCTTGATGGAACACGATGGCCTCGTCCTCTACGTCTAACATAATTCCTGTCTCTAGCTAGTGCAGAAGAGGTAGAAGCTATGTCAGTAGCAGGAACAACATTGACAGGATTGGTAGTACCAAAGTCAGTATGAAATGGTGTATGATCAAAGATAGGTCCTGAATCAAGACGGTGGAAACTAGGGGTATAAAATCTTAGTTCCCTGATAAGGAAAGATGTATGCAATGAGGGAGAATGAATAATAGGTGTATCAGAAGTTGAAGGTATGACAGGAGTAGGTGCAGGAGTGGGAGTATGATCCGCAGGTCTGGAGAGAGGAGTGGATATAATAGGTGTCTGGAAAGATGAACTAGATAGATCATGAATGGAACTCCTAGGAAGGTTAGCTGCAGTCTCTGGTATTGGCTCTGTCATCAGATCTGCCATGTCAAACTCATCAAAGTCAGTCTCATCATCATCCAAATATGGTCCAGGGGCAGGTGGTGGTGGAACTGAATTAGTTGGAGCCGAAGTATCAGGAGCTCTGCCAGAAGAGGGTCTACCCAACAAGATAAAATGGCAGAGATCCCATCTCACAGTCCTCAATGTCTCTCTCTCTTATCTCTATGTGAAACCTGTCGACTCGCTGATGAATAATCATCATCTCAATCTCAATGCGAGCGACCCTGTCCTCTAAACTCTTTGAAACTCTAGGTATATCAAACTGTGCTAGCTCAGGCTAAGGAGCTAGCTCTGGCTGCGCTGAAGGCTCGGCAATGTCTCAGATGTCTCTCTATGAATCTCAAATGGCCCTGCCTATCCAGAAAAGATGTGCTCCTCCTCTTCTATATCCTTATCTCTATTAGTAGCCTGACCAGATATGCATCATCTCCATTGGCCTCTAACAAGCTGATACCCCATCCGGTGTAATGATCTCAAGTCATAGACATCAGTGTGTACTAGCTGCTGGTAGGGCTCATCATCATCCATAACTACTCCTTAAGCTTTAAATAGTAGAGTCAGCTCCATCCCGTAGGGTAGACACAATCTCTAGCTGATCGATGCCTCAATCAGCTAATGTACCATGAGTATCGGGAGGCATACTAGCATGCACTGTACTAAAGAAACCATCACTAACAGCTCCTGCTCTGTGATGAAGTCAAAATGGCCAGTCTTCGATAGAAAAATTGGGCTACTATATGATGCATCAACCTCATCACAGGCTTCAGCCTCGAAGCTACTACAGTGGCTCCCTCAAGTAAGTTATCTGTCTAGAAAATGCAATGGAGACCACTGACTCTATCCACTAAGTAGTCCATAACTGATCCTCTCATAGGTATGTCCCATATTCTGCTCAGAATCTCTACGGACACTGGGATATCTCTGCTTTGAACCTGAGAAATCCATCCATCACTACCTCGGACAAGCGAACTATAGAACTCTCAAATCAAACCCGGGTAGAATCTCTCTATCAAGGAGCAAAATGGCATCAATCCTGCATCCCTGTGCCACTAACCTATTTTAAACTACTATTGATCAATGAAATCGAAGTCCACATGATGTCCACCGATGATGGTCTTCGATCCCATGCGATTCGCTATAAGAAAGAGCGGTCGGACTGAAATCTCAGGCTCCATAGCTGCTCTGGCCTCATGTCTTGCCTTTGTTCTCCTTTTTTCTTCTTGATTGGATTGTCTTGGATGTCGGACAACTTGCTTCCTAGGCCCCATTCCAAAGATACAAGATGGAAATGTAAGAAGGAAACAAATCTAGGGTTTCTATGGTGCTAAATCAAAGAGGAAGGGGGAAAATAGTAGAACCCGAAGGAAAATCCATCTCTAACAAGGATTTGAGAGGTTTGGAGTTAAAATCTAGAGGGAAGAAGTCATTGGAACAGTGTTAGGGATGAGTCGACTTGATTTGGAAGGAAGAAAACAATGAAAACACTTCGTTTTCTTATTTTTATCTCGGTCTGTCGTCGCACAAGTATCGACTCATGACACAGAGTCAAGTGTCGACACTTCCAGGTGTTGACACTTCTAAGTGTCAACACTTTGACTTAAAATTGAAAGAAAATAGGAAAAAGAGCATTGATCAAAATGAATAAATCTCAATGGAACTCAAGGAGATTAAACATAATTAAGAGCAAATTTGATCATTCAAGGGTCAAAGAATATGAAGAGATAGAATTTTTCAATCAAAATGGTTGATGATCCCAAGTTCTCTTATAATCATACTGAACCGATCTTCTTAGAGAGTTTAATCAATATATCAGCTAATTGCATTTCAATACTAACAAATTCAAGAACAACATTATTGTTTTCAACATGATTTCTAATCAAATGATGCCTAATTTCAATATATTTACTTCTTGAGTGTTGAACATAATTTTTAGTTAAACTTATTGCACTAGTATTCATATTTTATGGGCATCTTAGTTAGTTTATGATTCTAAAATCTTCAAGTTGTTGCTTAATTACAAGATTTGAGCACAATTCCTGTGCAATATACTCAGCCTCAGCTGTGGATAGTGCAACTGAAGTTTATTCTTGCTAAACCAAGAGATTAAGTTAATTCAAGACATTGGCAAGTTCCACTAATACTTTTTCTATCAAGTTTACACTCAGCAAAATTAGCATCAGAAAATCCAATTAAATCAATAGATGAATCTCTAGAATACCAAAAACCAATATCAATTATACCATATAAGTATTAAAATATATGCTTAACAGCCAACAGATGAGACTCTTTAGGATCAGACTGATATCTAGTAGACAAATAGATATAATATGATATCTGGTCTACTAGCAGTCAAAAATAATAAAGAGCCAATCATTCCTTTATATTTTTGATCAATGGATTTATCATGTCATCTTTATCAAGTTTACAAGAGGGGCTCATAGGTGTACCTATTGACTTAGTAGTCTCCATCCCAAACTTCTTAAAGTTTTCTTGTATACTTAGCTTGGTTGATGAAGATTCCATCCTTAGTTTGCTTGATTTGGAGTTTGAGAAAGAAATTGAGGTCTCCCATCATGCTCATTTTGAACTCTCCCTGCATAAGCTTGGCAACTCTTGACAAGGATTTCTTATTAGTAGCACCAATATCTATATCACAACATAAAATTTGTACTACTAATAAATCATCATTTTTCTCGTTAGAAAAAAAGTTGTATCAACATGGCCTCTAGAGAAATCATTTTCAATCAAAAACTTGCTGAGTCTTTCATACCATGCTCAGGGTGCTTGCTTTAAACCATAAAGAGCTTTGTGTAGTTTAAAAACATGATCAGGATATGTATAATTTTTAAAACTAGGTGGTTGTTCAACAATACTTCTTCTGCTATATAACCATTCAGAAAAGCACTTTAACATCCATTTGAAAAAGTTTGAAGTTCACAAAACATGCAAATGCTAAAAGTAATCTAATGGCTTCAAGTCTAGCAACAGGTGCAAAGGTTTCATCAAAATCAATGCCTTCCTCTTGATTATAATCTTTAGCAACCAGTCTAGCCTTGTTCCTATAAACAATACCATTTTCATCCAATTATTCCTAAATACCAGTTTTGTGCCAATGATTGAAATATTAGATAGTCTTTCTATTAGAGTCCAAACAGTATTTCTTTCAAACTGATTTAATTCTTCTTGCATTGCATTAATCCAATTAAGGTCTTTTCAGCATCTTTAAAATATTTTGTTTTAATTTGAAAATGAAAGCAATATAATCATATTATTTCTAATTGAAGATCTTGTTCTTACCCCTTTTGATGGATCACCTAGGATTAACTCCTTAAGATGTCCATGAGCATACCTCCACTCATTGGGTATATCTTGATGCTTTGGTGTGGATTGTATGACTTCTTTCTTTCATTTTTGTCTTGATCTTCTTCAATTTGTTGAAAAGGTTGATCATCCAAAGTTAGCTTCTTTAACTTCTCAGCTCCTACATATACATCAGAAGTATCCTCTTTCTAGAGGATTTGTTAGCAGACTCTTCAAAGACTACATGTACAGACTCCTCTACTACTAAGGTTCTTTTGTTAAAAACTCTATATGCCCACTTGATGTAGAGTATCCTAAGAAAATACCTTCATCAAACTTGGCATCAAATTTTTCCAAATTATCTTTATTATTATATCAGATAAAATATTTAAACCAAAAACACGAAAATATTTTAAGGTTGTTTTTCTTTATTTCCAAAGATCATATGAATTTTCTTTAAATAGGATGTTAAAATACGATTCAAAATATAATAAGTAGTATTAATTGCTTCAGTCCAAAAATACCTCGGCAAATCATTTTCACAAAGCATAGTGCATGTCATTTCTTCTAAAGTACGCTTTTTTCTTTCTACAATCCCATTCTGTTGAGGTTTCTAGGTGCAGAAAAATTATGTTCAATCTCTTTTTCATCACAAAAGTTTTCAAAACCTGATTTTTAAATTCATAACCATGATCACTATGAATGCAAATTACTGAAGTACCTTTTTCATTTGAAACTTTTTGGTAAAACTTCATGAATGCTGAAAATGATTCGTCTTTGTGAGCAAGAAATAAAATCTATGTAACCGTGAAAAATCATCCACTATAACTAATCAATATCTCTTACCTCCTAGACTAGATATTCTAGCTGGTCCAAAGAGATCCATATGAGTAATTCTAATGGCCTAGTAGTAGTAACAAACCTTTAGATTTAAAATGTTTTTACTTATTTTTCAAATTAGCATGCTTCACAAACTTTATCCTTTTCAAAACTAAGTTTTGGCAAATCTCTTACTAAATCTTTTTGGTAAGTTTTGAAAGTAATACATACTAGCATGACCTAGTCTATGGTGCCAAAGCCAACTAGTCTCATTTATAGTAGAATTCATTGCAACTAGGCATTCTCCATTAGACAAAGATAGATTATCCAAATCTACTAGATAGATATTACCATGCCTTTTTTTAATGAATTTTATTCCATTTTATTAGGACTAGTAATCATGCAATAAGATGATTCGAAAATAACTTGAAAATCCTATCACAAAATTGATTAATACTTAAAAGATATGCTTTAAATCTTTAACTAAAAGTACATTATTAATGCAAGTAGAAGGGAGATGTGACCTTATCAGTACCAATGATTTTTCTTTACCATTATCTTTGAAGGTCACACTCCCTCCATTTATTACCTTAAGAGAGGTGAATTACTTCATATCTCCTGTCATGTGTCTTGAACAACCACTATCAATATCATAGCTTGTTGTTTTTCTTTGTTGCAAGACACACATGTAAAACAAATCAAGTTTTGTTTTTAGGTACCTAAGCCAACTTGGGTCCTTTAGGGTTAGTTCTTAATTGGTTCCTTTTGGAATCCAAATCTTTCCAAATTATTGATTTTTCTTAAATTGCATTGAAAAGCTTTATGGCCTAATTTTTTGTATGAAAAATATGTAATGCTTGATGATGCAGGTACAAAGAAATTTTTGAAATACTTTTGCTATTTTTAAGGTTATATCTAATCCTACTTTATTAAAAATAGCTCTTTGATTATTTAAAAGAAGATTTAATTTTGCAGAACTATAAGTGAACTTTTCAATAAAGGGTTTTATTTATCAAGAAATCTTTATAATTTTTGTTTTCTATCTCTAGATCTTTGTTTTTCTTTAAAAGGTCACCATTTAGAACAACAACTTTAGGTCTTTTTAAAACTTTATTTTTTATTATTAAATCTTTGTTTTTCTGTTCTAAAACATCAAGTTTGCTTTTCAATTCATTAACTTCATTCAAAAAAGAATTGTTTTCATGTGAAAAACTATTTGCATGCTTTTTCAATTTTCTATTTTTAGAAAGAATCAATTTATAATCATGCATCAATTCATCAAAAGTATTTTTCAATTCATCAAGTAAAATCTACTTTAGAGTCAGAAATTACCTCTTCTTGTTCTTATTGTGCCATGAAACATAGATTGGCAACTTCAGTTGGTTCTCATCTGAGCTAGAGTCCTCGCTATCACTCCAGGTCACCATCATAGCTTTCTTTCTAAGCTTCTTTCTTGATTTCTTTAGGAGAGGTCAATCAAACTTATAGTGTCTTGGCTTCTTGCATTCGAAGCATATAGTAATTCCTTCTCCTTTTCTTTTTCTTTCTCCTTTTCTTTTTCCTTGTCTTAACTTGTTTGGAACCTTTTCTTGTAAGGAAATTTTCTTCTTTTCATAAATTTTCTGAACTTCCTTGCTAGAAGAGCTTCCTCACTCTCATCCTCTTCTTCTTCTTCTAATTCTTCATTTAAGGATTCTTCTTGAATTGTAGACTTGATGGCTATCCCCTTTTTCTTTTTATCCAAGTCCATAGATTTCTGCTTAGATTTAGCTCATAAGTCATGAGAGATCCCACTAGTTGCTCCAAGGATAATTTGTCAACATCTTTGGCTTCTTGTATGGCAGTCACCTTTGGATCCCATGAAGTTGGAAGTGACCTGAGAATTTTGTTGACTAGATCGACATTAGACATGACTTTACCTAAACTTCTCATGCCATTAACAATGTTTATGAATCTAGTGTACATGTTAGTGATAGATTCATTTGGTTCCATTAAGAACATTTCATAAGTGTGCACTAACATGTTTACTTTTGTGTTCTTCACTTGATCAGTACCCTCATGGGTAACTTCAAGTATGTCCCATATTTCCTTAACATATATGCATGTAGAAATCCTATTGAACTCACTAGGATCTAATGCATAATAAATGAAATTCATTGCTTTCGTATTAATTTTGGATTGTTTAATATCATTTTCATCCGAATCCTCTTCGAGCCTTGGGATGGAAACACCATAAACCATAATCGGAGGAATATGTGGACCTTTGTCAACAACTTTTCATAAATTATAATCTATTGATGTATATAAATTCTCATTCTAATTTTCAAATAAGTATAATTTATTCCAATAAATATGAAGTCTATTTGAGGCTTGTCCCTTAACTATACTAGTACCAAGGGGGTTTGCCATAGATCTTTACTCAAGGCGATTAGACCTATATACTGAGAACATGGCTCTGATACCCCTTGTTGCCCAGTAAGCAACCTAAGAGGGGGGGTGAATTGGGTTTCTAAAAATTAAATACATATGTGTGAACTAATTTTATAAACAACTTAAGTGCAATGAGATGCAAGAGTAAGTGCTCTTAAAGAGTATGTAGTGAAAATTTAAATGCAATAAATGTAAGAGCATGAGAGAGAGACAAACAATCACAAACACAATCCAAGTATAGTGGTTCGTGTTTTCCAATGTACCTACATCCACTCCCTAAGGTCTACTTGGAATTTACTATAATCTCCACCGATTACAGTCGATCAGTTTTCCGAGCTCACTAATTAAACCCCTTTTGGTTTTTACAAGGCTCACCAAAATAAACCTCCTGGTTTTTAAAGGCTAACCAATAACCTCCTTGGTTTTCAATTAGGCTTACCAAAAATCTCCTTGGTTTTCAAAGGCTAACCAAAAACCTCCTTGTTTTCCAATAGGCTAATCAAAAATTTCCTTAGTTTTCCAATATGCTAACCAAAACCTTTACAATAAAGATAGAGTTAAAGTAAAGCAACAAGAAAGCTTTCTTAATAAAAGCAGATATTTATTTAAAGCTTTGAGGATTGCTATCTTCAACTTGATGAAGCCTCAATCAATACTCAAGAATGTTGGACTTGAATGCTCTTAAAGGCTTTGAATGCTTTGATACCTCTTTTGCTTGAAGGTGGTTGCTCTTAATGAATGAGAGTGAATGCACTTTCTTTTCTTTCTCTATTATCGATCCTCTTGTATTCCAATTCAACTTGAATCACTTAAATACCATCCTAAGGTCTCAAAGTTAGTTTATAATCGTTAGACATGAAAACTAGCCATTGGGAGCCAAGAGGGCTAAGTTCTGTATTTGAAAAACTAGTTGTTACTGTTCCTAGAGCTCCAAGTGTCGATACTTTAAGCTGTGAGTCGATACTTAAGGTCAACACTTAAGTTTCATGAGTTAGCACCAAGTTTAAATTTCTTCATTGAAGCTCTCTAGAATTCTCAGGTGAGTCGACACTTAACATCTATGAGTCGATACTTCAGGCAAGTCTTCAATTTTAGCAAGTTCTGTATCAAAATTTTTTCAGGCCATGAGCCGATCCTTGAGTAAACACCTTGAGTCGATACTTGATTGGCATGAGTCGACACTTCAGCTATGCCATCTGAAACTCTTCTGCATACCGGCTTGAGTCAACACTTCCACTATCATGAGTCAATACTTGAGTTGTGAGTCGACACTTCCACTGCCATGAGTCGATACTTGAGTTGTGAGTCGACACTTTGAGTCGACACTTGCTGAGATTTCTTTAAAATTATTGAACCTCTAATGAAATCAATATGTATTGCACTATCTAAGTCCTTTCAAGCAATCTTCAAGTACTTAAGTCCATTTAAAACTGATCTTTCATTCATGGAAGGGACTTCTTCATTTTTGACAAGCAATCAAATCTTGTTGAGTTGATGAATACATTTTCTATGAAAACACACTTTAAAGAAATAGTTAGTACCAACTTATACTTAAGTATTTTGTTTATCATCAAAATCAATAACAGTGTCAACAAAACTTACCTTAGACACTAAGTGATTTACCAGACTCAATCAGATTAACCTAAAGACCCGGGCTCACCGTGAAGCCATGAATCAAGTCCATTTAGATGTATGGACTAATCTAACTAACTATTAGAGAGATTTATAAAGGAGAGACATAATTCAACTTTTGATTAGTCTTTTCCTATTTAATCCATTCATCTAAACTTAGGTTTAACCCATTTAAGGACCTAATTCTAGCTAACCCAATCAATCCATGGTTTATCAATCATGACTTAAGATTAAAATCATATCCTAAATCTTAAAAATATATAACTTAATTCCTAATTAAGTGTATCACACTAATTGAAATATTTTTAAAATCAGTGAAACAATTTCATAAAGATCTGAAGCTTAAAATTACTATTTCATAGTTTTCTGGTTGAGTCAGCTCTTATAGGTCGAGTCAGCTCTTCCAGAATACAAAAAATAGATAGAATGAATGTTTGCAAAATCAAGTCAGCTCTTGCAGGTCGAGTCGACTCGAGCAGAAATAGTATCTTCAAATTTCAATCATTTTCACTTGAACTTTTCAAAGTTTTAGATCAAAACATCTTTTAGATCTTATCTAAATATAGTTATGATCTATTAACCATAGATTAAAACCATTTTAATCTATCAAATTCCTTCACTTTCTTCTTCATAAGGTCATGATGCAGTGGCACCCTTATACATCATAGGAGACCCCTTGGAATGTGAAGAGATGGTCTTTAAACCATGCTTATCTCCTATGACTGGATGGCCATGGCGAATCCACCTTAATCCAAGTACTTTATCAAGGAAATAATCCGATTTCATACAAAAACATTAAACTATATGTACATGCAACCTGGATGCTTTGATACCAATGTAAGGGAACCAAGGAAATGGGAACCATGTAGCACGGCCCGAGACATGCAATTTTAAAACTTTTTATAGATTACATGATACAGCGAAAGCAGAAAAACAATTATCTAAGCATGTTAATCTAATTAACATAGGTTCCCTATGTAGATCTTGATGCATAATAGAATGATGTATGTATGAAATCAAGCATTCACTGAATGAAGTCAGAACTATTCTAGATTCACACAATGATGCAACAGATTATAATATGTCAAACAAATAATCTAAAGGTATACCTTTGAGATAACGATCACCTAGAAGGCATGTGCTCCGACAGCAAGGTGGAACACACCCGATGGAGATCAGCCCTGTAGAAAGATGATCAGGCTCTGTGAGCAGCACACGCGTACTACCTCTATGGGTGGATCACACTGGATAGAGGGACTTCTCCTTCTTCCTTCGGGATGCTAGCCCCTTGGGAAACAATGTTGGTAGCAGTGACTCCTTCTTCAACTCCTTGAAGATATGCAGACTCCTTCAACTCCTTGAAGGGCTGTTGGTGCAGTCATGCTGGACAAAGGTCCTTGAGAACCCCTTCCCAATGCTCTATCCCAAACCTTCAATAGAAGATATGCACTCAAAGATCCCAGTTAAACCTCACTGTCCCTCTCTAAGATAATCTCTTATCGATCAAAAGTGAGCTGCTAGTCTCGTTCTCTGTTCTTCAGAGAAACCCAGAACAGAAAACCAGGAAGCCAAAGGGAAACATGAACGTGAACACTTCATAATCAGATATGAAGAGATTATAAAGAGAGTGGAGACCTTTGGGATTCAGGGGAGTTACAAGCCCCTTGGGATTCAACAACAACAATAATTAATGCTTAGAAATGCCCAACATTAAATCCCATAACCATTATAGCATTTAATGAAGTATTCTCAAATTTGTTGGCTTTGGCTCCATGATTTTGATAAATAACAAAATGTTGAGTATATGTTTGGACTAATGTTTCAATTGATGTATGAAGTTCAAGCCTTAGGTATATCAAAAGAGTATCGAGTGTACTAATTTGAAAGCAAGAAGTTTCTCATGATTAATTGATCTTCTAATCTTGGAATATTGTCAAAATAACCACTTTGGCTCTTGTGAAGGATTAATGGACAAATCTTTAAGAAATTTATAGTTTGGCATGTATTTTTGGATGGCACAGGTCAAGTGTCGACTCAAGAGGTTGACTTACAACCCAAGTATCGACTCACAAGGTCAACTCATAAAGAAAATTTAGAAGTTTCAGAAGACTGGTACGCAAATTTTTAATTGGTGTGTCAAGTGTCAACTCAAGAGGTTGACTCATACTTCAAGTATTGACTTAAGAGATCGACTCATCGCCTGAGACAAGTTTTGAGACAGAACTTCAAGTTTTCTAGATTTAGCCTGAAGTGTCAACTCATGAGGTTGACTCAAACTTCAAGTGTCGACTCAAGAGGTCGACTCATGCTGTAACGGCTAGTTTTTCAGAATTTCAGAATTATCTCCAAACAACTCCAAATGGCTACTTTTTCAATTCCAACGTCTCAATTCTTTGGAGTGGTTTTGAGGTATTTAACACTCACCAAACCTCTTCAAGTCAACAAAAAGTAAAGAATCATATGAGACAAACTCCAATCATTTGAAAAGACAAAAATAGAGCTTCTAAGAGATACCTTTGATAAAAGCCTTCCATTTTTGAGTTGTTGAGCATTCAAGTGTTTGGCCATAAGTGTGCATTCAAAGATTCCAAAAAGAAGACAACTTAAGCATCCAAGAAGAGCTACATCGACTTTAATTTCTGCTCATTTATTGTATACTATGATTTTTTTTGTTGTTGCTAGTTTCAAATGTATTGAAACCAGTGGTTGAGATGTTGTTGGTGAGCCTAAGAGACATTAAAACCAACTTGGGTTGACATTGTGAGCCTTGATAAACCGTTGTAAAGGTTGTTGATGTGGACCTAGTGATAACACCAACATATGTTTTGACTTGTGACCTTGAAAACAAGTCGGCTATACTCTTGAATAGATTATAGTAGAAATTTCCAAGGAGAAGCTTGGAGAGTAATTAGGTGCTAGATGCACCGAACCACTATACATCTTGATATTTGTGGTTGCTTGATTCATTCTCGTACTTGCTTTTTATTACCTTGTATTTTATTTAGTGCTTCTACTGCATAATTCATTGAGCACTATCACTTAGTTACACAAACTCACTAAGAAGTGCACATACTTGTTTAAACTTTTTTTAATACCCAATTTACCCCCCCTCTTGGGCTTCATCTTTGGCCAATAAGTGGTATTAGAGCCTGGTACTCTGCTTGTAGGTCCAACGATCTTGAGTTAAAGATCATGGCAGCTCAAATAAGTATTGGTATTGTAGAAGGACAGCTTTAACCATCCACCTTTGTTTAATGGCACTAACTACACATATTGAAGACATGCATGCATATTTCATTCAATCTATTGATTATAATATTTGGAGAACTATAGTTAAAGGCCCTCATCAGTCCTCTCTTTTAGTTAATGGTATTCTCACTTTCAAATTAGAAGAAGATTAGGATGAAAATGATATTAAGCAAGCTGAGCTTAATGCTAAGGCCATGAATTTGTTATTCTATGCACTTGATCCAAGTGAATTCAATAGAATATCAAATTATGTTTTGGCCAAAGAGATTTGGGATATACTTGAAGTTATCCATGAGGGTACACATCAAGTAAATACCACCAAAGTAAACATGCTCATTCACACTTATGAGATGTTTAGGATGGAACCAACTGAAACTATTAGTAAAATGTATACTAGATTCACTAATATTGTAAATGGCATGAGGAGCTTGGATAAAGTGATTTCTAATACTAAACTTATTATAAAATTCTTAGGTCTCTTCTGGCTTCTTGGGATCCAAAGGTCACTACTATTGAAGAAGCCAAAGATATCAATATACTTCTACTTGAGCAGCTTTTGGGTTCATTGATGACTTATGAGCCCTCATTGAAGCAAAAAATAGTGGACAATGATAAGAAGAAAGCCATTGCATTCAAGTCCACTACCAAGAAAGAATCAAGCGATGAATTAGATGAAGATGATGAAGAAGATGAAACAGCCCTCATTATAGGAAAGTACAGAAGATTTATGAGGAGAAGAAAAATCTCTACAAGAAAAGCCACAAAAGGGTGATCATAGTAAGGAGAAAGAAAAAGAAAAGGAAAGGGAGCAACCAATATGCTTTGAATGTAAGAAGCCAGGTGACTACAAGTTGGATTGCCCCACTCTCAAGAAAAGTAAGAAGAAATTTAGGAAAAAGGCTATGATGGAAACGTGGAGCGAAAGTGAAGATTCAAGCTCCGACGAAGAATAACAAGAAGTAGCCAACCTTTGCTTTATGGCCAATGAAGAAGAGGTAAGACTTGAACCTGAAAATGACTTTACATTTGATGAATTAAATGATATTTTCGATGAACTGGTTATTGAATATCAAAAGCTTAAATTCAAAAACAAAGAATTGACAAAACAAAACCTAGAGCTTTCAAAAACATATGATAAGTTTTTAATAGAAAATGAAAGCTTGATTCAAGAAAACAGAACTTGAATGAACAAATAAATATTTTGAAAAAACGAAAAGAAGATTTTTTAAAAGAAAAGACTTTTTGAAAAAGGCAAGATTTTTGATACAAATGAAAAACTTGTAAAACAAAATAAGGAGTTTTTACTATAAAACATAAAATATCTAGAAAAAAGTAAAGCCTTTTGTTAAAAAGTTTACCTACAGTTCTAAAAAGTTAAATATACTTTTAAATAATCAAAGAGCAATTTTAACAAAGCAGGTTTAGGATTTAAACCACAAAAACAGCAAAAGCTTTTTAAAAACTTCTTTGTACCTGCTTTTTCTAGTATTACTTATTATGTATGTGGTATAGTAGGACACAAATCTTATATGTGTAACAAAAGAAAATGGAATGCTGTTAGGAAGGTTTGGGTTCCAAAAGGAATCAATTCAACACCCTAAGGACCCAAGATGACTTGGGTACCTAAAGTTTCCACTTGACTTATTTTGTAGGTGTGTCTTGCAACCAAGGATAAAAGAGAATGTGATATCTTGATAGGATTGCTCAAGACACATGACTGGGGATGTGAGTCAATTCTCATCTCTAGAAGCTTTAAATAGTAGAAACGTGACTTTTGATGATAATGGAAATGTCAAAATTATTGGTATCAGTAAAATCCATATCCCCCCTACTACATTTGTTGATAATGTTTTTTTAGTTGATGGTTTAAAACATAATTTATTAGTATTAGTCAATTTTATGATAGAGGATTTAAAATCATTTTTGAATCTTCTATGTGCATTGTATCTAGTCTAGATGACAATGGCATCAGGTTTGTTGGTCATAGGCATGGGAACATTTACATGGTTGATCTTGATGATCTACCCATGAAAAATGGTCAATGTTTAGTGGCAATGGAAGCCAAGATCAATGAAACTAGTTGGCTTTGGCATCATAGACTAGGACATGCAAGCATGCATTTGATTTCAAAATTAAATAACAAGAACCTTGTAAAAGATTTGCCAAAACTCACTTTTAGAAAAGATAAGATTTGTAGTACATGTCAACTTGGAAAATAAACAAAATCTTCTTTCAAACCTAAAGGAGTAGTATCTACTACTAGACACTTGGAATTACTTCATAGTACCTCTTTGGACCAACTAGAATAACTAGTTTGGGAGGTAAGAAGTATGGGTTAGTGATTGTGGATGACTATTCATATTTTACTTGGATAATATTTTTGGTACACAAGGATGAAACTTTTTCAGCATTCATTAAATTTTATAAAAAGGTTTCAAATGAAAAAGGTGTTGCAATCATCTTTACAAAGTGATCATGGTACTAAGTTTGAAAAATCATGATTTTGAAATATTTTGTAATGAAAATGGTATTAATCATAATTTTTCTATACCTAGGACACCTCAACAAATGGGATGGTAGAGAGAAAGAATAGGACTCTTGAAGAAATGGCATGCACAATGCTTTGTGAAACAATTTTACCTAGATATTTTTGGATGAAAGCCATAAAACTGCATGCTATATTTTAAATCATGTTTTAATTTGACCTATTTTAAAGAAGACACCATATAAACTTTGAAAAAGTAGAAAACCTACTATAAAATATTTTTGTATTTTTGGATGCCGTTATTTCATTCTAAATAATGGTAAAGACAATCTCAGTAAATTTGATGCCAAGTTAGATAAGGGTATCTCCTTAGGATACTCTACTTCTAGCAAGGCATACAGGGTCTTCAATAGAAGAAATCTTCTAATTGAAGAATCCATCCATATAGTCTTTGATGAATCTAATGATAAATCTTCTAGAAAAGAAAATATTGTTGATGATGAGACATGTATTCAAAAGTTAGGAAGGATGACAATCAATGAAGAAACTTCCAAGGATCAAGGAGGTGATCAAAACAATGAAGAAGAACAAGTACAAGAAGTAGGAGCCTCATCTACACCCAATCTACTACCTAAAAAATGGAGGTATACCTATGGACATCCTAAAGAGCTTATAATTGGTGATCCATCAAAAGGAGTAAGTACCCATTCCTCTTTGAGAATGTTTGTGATTACATAGCATTTGTGATGAGGGATAGGACTCTAACATGATGCATGCAGATGAATGACATAAGAAGGATAAGAAAATCAGATTAAAGGAGCAATGATTTCTGAGGTTGTTTAGATTTAGTTCCCGAAAATAGCTAAAACTAGGTTAGGGTTTTATGCAACAGTTAGAATTCCTATCCACATGGTAGAACTATCAATGAAATAAAACAAGAAAAGGATCCTAGGTCTAAGAAGGCCTATTAGGAGCATGTTCAACTTCAAGAAATCAGAAAAAGTGAGATAGAAATTAGGTTTAACATACCGGCAATGATTTCTAGTTGCTGTAGAAAAGATCGCTCCGCTCAGATCGATGCCTGGATGATCTGGTCACTTTTCTACGGATCTGTCAGCTTTTATTCTTTGTCTAGGGCAAAGAATTTATCTAGAGGGCATGGTATTAGAGGGATCTTGCAAACATCAGCGGTTAGTGTCAAGGATGATGGAAAAAATATAAAACAGGGGATTAGAAGAGAAGAAGAAGTAGTAGGATCGCTGGGGCTGATTTGAGGACTATAGAAGATGAAGACGCCTGGATCCTTGGAGGGTTGATGGTAGGCGTCTTAGGGCTCTTGCTTGGATAGATAATGGCTAGGGTTTGGTGGATGAGGGAAGGATGGTTGGCGGCTAGGGTTTGCTCACAAGAAAAAAAGGACAAGTCTTACACCACTTCTAAAGACACAAATTGTCACAAAAAAAATTACCAGAGTTTTAATTCATGAAAAGAGATTGATTACAAGAGGGGGAGAGGGTGGGTATTTATAGATTCATCCAACCCTTTCCCTGTCAAACTAAGAGCACACAGTATGAATAGGATTAGGGGAATAAAGTTGAGTAGAATAAGGAGTACATAATTTGAATAGAATTGGTAGACTGAAATCCTTGCTGAACTTAGATATCAACTCCTTCTTGGACTTGGAAGCTTTGACTTTTCTCCATGGGCTTGGACTGGTATGAAATTCTTACTGGGCTTGGATTGGGTCAAAGCCTTGGGCATCTTGGATTGGGTCAAAATATAGGGCACCAACCTCATGATGGGCTAGGGGGAGTCAACTACTATAGGCCTTGTACTAGTGTGCCAAGGATAGGGATCTGGGACAGCACTTCTTCATGAAATCTTGTGGGCTTGAGGTGCCTAAGGCCGGTATGCTGGGGCACCATCTCTTGGAGGGCTTGGGCAGCATGAAGAAATCCAGATGCTGGGTTGGTAACTTAAGTGTGGGTTCAAAGGTCCTCCTCTTGAATAAAAATTACAAGGACTCGAAAAGGCCTAACTAACATGTCTCAAAATAGGCCTAAATAAATAATGGACTCACTGAACAGATAAACAGGACTCAATTGACTAAACAAGGAACTTCCATCGACTTAGTGAATCCAATTGGCTCACTTTATTACAGGACTCACAAAATTTGGACTTCATTACAGGACTTAATAAAAATTGACCAACACATGACTTAGAGGATAAATTGAAGCTTGAAGTCTATATCTGATCTGATGTCCCCATCAATTCTCCCAGGGTGGGAGGAACTCGACCCTGTCGAGTAGGAAGGTTGATCTGGCTCAGGTACTGCTCTGACATGTCTAGGTTGAGGCGTTGCGGATCCTCTCGAGTGATCCACGAATCCTCAGATCTCAGTCGACCTTGCCAACGAACCAAGTGACTGGTAGCCTTTGATCCGAGTACTAGTGGCTTGGTCATCGAGGATATGTTCAATCTTTTCTCTCACAGGATAAATTGATGTGGACACTCAAGGGTTGGATTCACTCTCAAAGAAAGGGTTAGGTTCAAACTCACTAGGTATCATTGCTGGCTCCCTATACTCAAACTAAGGCTGAGATATTGAAGGTTAAGCTAATGCCTAAGTAGGTAACTTAGGCACTAGTCCAACTCTCTTATCACTTGATGGATCCAGCTTATAGTATGTAGCCTAATTGTTACAAATTCTTCTAGTGAACTCTTCGACTCTTTCGAGAATTAACCATATCTTTTTATAAATATTGCTTACATTAATCTTATGATTAATTTTTCATGCAGATCTCTAATCATGCAGTGCAAATGACACCAACATTGCTATTGACATGTAGACAAACACCTAATACGGGCAAATAACTCATACCAACACTTATTGATATGCAAACTCAACTAACTCTAAACTACAGCTATGGTTTGACCCTTGGTCAGGTGGGTGACATGTAGATGAGAACTTGACATGCACTTCTAACAGATGCCATAGGGTTCTCCAAAGTAAGATGCAAACATGACATGCATAATGAATGAATGCAACATGCAAACTTATACAAAATGCAATCTAATAGTGAGAAAAACATAAGAAGTTTCAGAAAAGGGTAGAAATAAAAAGTTGGTTTAGGGTTAGTCTGGTAGGGTAAGAAATAGAAGATGGTTCAGGGTTAATCGGAAAGAGTAGAATACAATAAGGGATTTCAGGGATGAGTCATAGACTAATAAGATTGACCTTATGGGATTGATGTATACCTACAGGGTCTGCATTATGAAAGAATGGTCATTAATTTCAGGGAAGAGATCATCAATGGAAACTATAGGAGAGAATTCTTCCTGAGGGTACTGGCTTAAAGAGATCATGTCCTTAATAAATTCCTCGGGTTCTTGAATCTGAGGACTAGACTCTATATTAGGTTTTCTCCTAGTGTCTCCTCAGATAGAGTTGCAGTCACAGATCATGGATTTCTTCCTCTAATGGTTCTTCCACTACAGGTTCAGTTTGGGTAGGGTCAGGTCAACTAACTTTGGGATAGCTTCTATCTGGTTTGGTCAGGGTCAACTAATTCTGGGTTGGCTTCTATCTGGGTTTGGTCAGGGTCAACTAATTTGGGTCTTCTATAGGTATTTCCTTCTTCTCTTCCTCATACTCTTCTCCTAGGCTCACATCAGCTTCATATATCTCCTCTTCAATGTCTTCCTGGTGAACTAATGGGGTGGTAGGAGGGGCTTAGCTATGGAAAAATTGACCATTGGCTGGGATATGGGTGGGTTGACTAAGGGAAGTGGACTAATACTGCGCTCATATCTAGGGGTACTAAACTTATGGGTTACTTGGTTATTGGATGGGTCAATGGTCTATCTGGGTGGTCAACTAGGCAAACTGATTTTGGGATTGGGTATTGGACTGGTTATCTGGGTGGTTAATTGGGCAGTGGATTGAGCATTCAGTTAGTTCTCTAATCAAATCTTTCAGTCATTGCTTTCATGAAGATCTCAAAGTTGGACTCCATGGCTGAGCTAGGTTGGGGCTTAGACTGTTGATATTTGGTTCCTAACCTAGTGGTCATGCAATCAATCACTCATAGTGGTATGGTGCAGTCAAGCATGCAAGGATCAGTACGTTCTAGGGTTTGCTAGACCTAGAGCCAAAATTAAGTGGGTCGACTCAACTTACACCCAACTTAACAACTAATCCTTCCTCTAGCCAGGTAAGAGGTGGGGTGGTGATAGGCTCCCCCTGCCTGTGACAGGGTCCTAATTAAGTAACTACCAGTCCACTTAGGGCGTTTGCTTCTGGAACTCTAGCCTTAGACACCAGTTTCCAGTAATAGTTGAGAAAGTGAATGCACAGTTAACCCACACAACTCGGACCTGACCTGTTGGTGTCCCTAAGCTCACTAGAGCAAATTAGGTTGCTAATTTATTTTAATTAAGGCTTGGGTTCTGATGCTGGGTGGTTATTTTGGGCCCAGGATAGGTGATGAAATCCTGCCATGATCTGAGATAGGAAATTGCCCTTAAGATTAATTGAATGAGATGATGAACACACAATGAAACTTGATGCAATCTAATAACAATAAAAAGTACAGAATATTTTTTTGTTTTTTTATGAGGTTACAAATTAAATTGAGTTAGTTAAGTTATCAAACAAAAATTACCTTGGGTAAAGTGGGTTTTGTAGTTGATTAGGTTTGGTTTAGTCAGATATGCAGAAACCGAAATAGGGTTTATTTGATGCAAAAGTTAGCATAAATTTCAATTCATAAAAATTATAAAAAATTACAAAACATATAATGACGTGTAAGGATGCTTCCTACCAAATTTCATGCAAAACTAAAATATTATTATGATGCAAAACCTAGGGTTTCTAACTGGTTGTAGGAAAACATATAATTCTGGTTAGGGTTTCTAGGATGCCAATTTTTTTATAAATTTGATTTTGTAAAATCCGAAAAAATATTATTAAAATAGAGGACTTAACATAGATGATGTGATGCAAATTTAAGAGAAAAATAAAATGTTTAAGTTCATGAAACAAATATAAACTCAGACCCCTAATGCAGATGATAGGCTGCAGATTTTTGTTAGGGTTTTATTTTTGCTATTTTTTTTGTTAATTTTCGGATCTAAAAGAAATTTAAGAAAATATCAGAAAACAGAGAACAAAATAGAGGATATTCACCATGAAAATCAAAAAAAAAAAATAAAAATATTTGATAGGGGAAATAGTCCTTTGTTTTGAGGGGTTGTGCAGAAAATAGCATGTAGAAGTCTAGACTATGATGCAAGAACATGCCCTAAACTGTGCTCTGATACCAAAATTGATGAGGGACGAGACTCTAACATGATGTATTCAGATGAATGACATAAGAAGGATAAGAAAATCAGATTAAAGGAGCAATGATTTCTGAGATTGTTTAGATTTAGTTCCCGAAAATAGCTAAGACTAGGTTAGGGTTTCATGCAACAATTAGAATTCCTATCCACATGCTAGAACTATCAACGAAATAAAATAAGTAAAAGATCTTAGATCTAAGAAGGCCTATTAGGAGCATGTTCAACTTCAAGAAATCAGAAAAAGTGAGATGGGAATTAGGTTTAACATACCAGGCAATGATTTCTAGTTGCTGTAGAGAGATCGCTCCGCTCAGATTGGCGCCTGGATGATCCAGTCACTTTCCTGCGGATCCGTCGACTTTTTATTAGCTTCGTTCGAGGGCAAGAAAGAATTCATATAGAGGGTATGGTACTGGAGGGATCCTGCAAACATCAGGGGTTTAGTGTCAAGGATGATGGGAAAAATATAAAACGGGGGATTAGAAGAGAAGAAGAAGTAGTAGGATCACCGGGGCCGATTTAAGGACTGTAGAAGATGAAGACGCTTGGATCCTTGGAGGGCTAATGGTGGGCATCTTAGGGCTCTTGCTTGGATAGACAATGTCTAGGGTTTGGTGGAAGAGGGAGATGGTTGGTGGCTAGGTTTTGCTCACAAGAAAAAAAGATAAGTCTCACACCACTTCCAAAGAACACAAATTGTCACGAGAAAACTCACCAGAGTTTTAATTCACGGAAAGAGATTGATTACAGGAGGGGGAGGGGGTGGGTATTTATAGACTCATTCAACCCTTTCCCTGTCGAACTAAGGGTACACAGTATGAATAGGATTAGGAGAATAAAGTTGAGTAGAATAAGGAGTACATAATTTGAATAAAATTGGTAGACTGAAATCCTTGTAGAACTTAAATATCAACTCCTTCTTGGACTTGGAAGCTTTGACTTTTCTCCATGGGCTTAGACTGGTATGAAATTCTTGCTGGGCTTGGACTGGGTCAAAGCCTTGGGCATCTTGGATTAGGTCAAAATATGGGGCGCCAACTTCATGATGGGCTAGGGCGTCCACTATTATGGGCCTTGGACTGGGGTGCCAAGGATAGGGATCTGGGGTGGCACTTCTTCATGAAATCTTGTGGGCTTGAGGTGCCTAAGGCCTGGTATGCTGGGGCACCATCTCCTGGAGGGCTTAGGAAGCATGAAGAAATCCAGATGTTGGTTTGGTGACTTAAGTGTGGGTCCAAAGGTCCTCCTCTTGAATAAAAATTACATGGACTCAAAAAGGCCTAACTGACAAGACTCAAAATAGGCCTAAATAAATAATGGACTCACTGAATAGATAAACATGACTCAATGGACTAAGCAAGGAACTTCCACTGACTTAGTGAATCCAACTGGCTCACTTTATTACAGGATTCACAAAATTTGGACTTCATTATAGGACTTGATAATAATTGACCAACACATGACTTAGAGGACAAATTGAAGCTTGAAATCTATGTCTCATCTGATGTCCCCATCAATTTGTTTCTCAAATAGAACCTAAATCAATTGAAGAAGCAGAAAAAGATTCTAATTAGTTAAATGCTATGCAAGATGAATTAAATCAATTTAAAAGGAATAATGTTTGGACTTTAGTTGAAAGACCTTCAAATATTTTAATAATAGTAACAAAATGGGTTTTCAGAAATAAACTTGATGAACATGGTTTAGTAACAAGAAATAAAGCTAGACTAGTTGCAAAAGATTATAATCAAGAAAAAGATATCAATTTTGATGAAATATTTGTACCTGTTGCTATATTAAAGCAATTAGATTACTACTTGCTTTTGCTTGTTTTATGGATTTTAAGTTATTTCAAATGGATGTCAAAATACTTTTTTGAATGGATTTATCGAAGAAGAAGTTTATGTTGAACAGTCCCCTTGTTTTGAAAATCATGAATGCCCTGATCATGTTTTTAAACTTCATAAAGCTTTGTATGGTTTGAAACAAGCTCCAAGGGCTTGGTATGATAGATTAAGTAGATTTTTGCTTGAAAATGATTTTTCAAGAGGCAATGTTGACACTACACTATTTTGAAAAAAAAAAAATAATGACTTATTTGTAGTACAAGTGTATATTGATGATATTATTTTCGGTGTTACTAATGAAATTCTTTGCCAAGAGTTTGCCAAGCTTATGTAGGGAGAGTTCGAAATGAGCATGATGTGAGAGCTAAATTTTTTTCAGACTCCAGATCAAGCAAACTAAAGAAAGGATCTTCATTAACCAAGCTAAGTACACAAAAGAAATTCTAAAGAAGTTTAGGATGGAGAACACCAAATCGCTAGGTACTTCTATGAGCCCTTCTTGTAAACTTGACAATGATGAATTGGGTAAAAATATTGATCAAAAGTATATAAAGGTATCATTGGTTCATTGTTATACTTAATCGCAAGTAGACCAGATATAATGTTCAGTATATATATTATGTGTGCTAGATATCAGTCTACTCCTAAAGAGTCTCATTTATTAGCTGTTAAATGCATACTAAGATATCTCTCTGGCACTATTGATATTGGACTTTGGTACTCTAGAGAATCATCTATTGAATTGATTGCATATTCTGATGCTGATTTTGTTGTGTAGACTTAATAGAAAAAGTACTAGTGAAACTTGTCAATTTTTTGGAGTGAATTTGATTTCATAGTTCAGCAAGAAACAAAATTCTATTGCTCTATCTACGGTGGAAGCTGAATATATAGTAGCTGGAAGTTGTTGTGCTCAAATCCTATGGATCAAACAACAACTCGAAGATTTTGGTATAAAATAAAGTAAAACTTTCATAAGATGTGATAATACAAGCCAATAAATCTAACTAAAAATCCTGTACAATATTCAAGAAGCAAACACATTGAAATAAGACATCACTTCATAAGAGATCATGTGCAAAATGATGATGTAATGCTTGACTTTGTTTGTACTGATAATCAACTTGATGATATTTTCACAAAACCTCTTAGTGAAGATAGATTTTGCATGATTAGAATAGAATTAGGAATCATTGATCCTTTTGCCTAAACTCTTCAAATTCTTGTTAAAATCCTCTACTTTGATTCAAAATCCTTCAAATATCATTTAGGATGTCTCCTAGATTTTTTTTTGGATTTTTTTAGATTTTATTAAAATTTATTTTGCTTGCCTGAGGTCAAGTGTCGACACTTGAAAAATTGCTAAGTGTCAACTCACCTGAAGTGTCGACACTTAAGCAATTTTGAAGTGTTGACTTATGACAGTCAAGATTGAGATTTTAGGGCATCCCGTAAACTCTTTTAACCCATCTTTTCTTCATTCCTTAGCAATGTGTGGTCCCCAAAAGTCCTTTTAAGCTCAAGAATAGTGGAATCCCATCTCTAACCTTTTGATTTTAGGTAATTTTCCCTCTTTTTCTCTTTATCTTTTCGGTCAGACCATGTTTTCTCCCTTCTCTTCTTGTTTTTGCTTGGTCAATCCAAGCATTTCGTGATTTCATTGTGATTCGGCCCATTTTCCTTGTTTATCTCATGCATTTTCCTCTCTTCTGAACCGTTCCCATCTTTCATGATTTCATTGTGATTCGGTCCATTTCTTGCTCTTTTCCATGATTTTTTTTGGTTCTTTTCCCCTTCTTTGGTCCTCTCTCTCGATTCGTTGCTTGTTCTCTTCCCTTCTTCTTGGCCGACACTTCCTTTCTTCCCTCTTTGCTTCTCTAGTTCACTCCTTCTTCCTACCCTTCTTTGTGTGGTATGGCTCCCCGAAAGCAATTGGCACACCATAAGAGGAGGACTGAACATGGAGTCTAGTCGGGAAAGAAGGACTAAAGCTCGTCAGGACCTGGTTGAGCAGCCTAAGCAGGATACCCAGGAGCAGCCTCCACCCGCATCTCCTGGTGTAGCTAGAGTTGTGGGCAAGACCATAGCCAGTGGTAGGAGACTAGACATTCAGTTTTGGAACTCTCAGAGTTTTATTATTGGTGATTTGCTATGAGTAGCTGGGCTAGTACCTTTCTGCACCATGACTGAGAGGTCTTATCCACAGTTGATGAGAGAGTTCTATGGGAGCATGGCCACTGATGGCCTCAGATGGATAGCTATAGTAAGGGGTATTGAGATTCATGTGACACCTGAGATGATTAGTAGAGTTTGGTAGATTCCTCTCTATGGCAGGCAGCAAATTATATTGGGAACCGTGAGGCAGCATTTTAATGCATTCTAGAGTGCGAGGATTCAGTGGTATTTTAGTAGTTTATGCGAATCAATATCCCTTGAGATGAGCCTGCATCACATCATTGCTCGGATCCTGATTCTGGAGATAGACAGATTTGACTTCATCATAGAGAGGGAGCTAGTACTGATGGTTGCATTGAGGTAGTAGACTCCCATCAACCTCCCTATGATCATGGTTCATCAGATGGGAGAAGCGGCCACTCAACACCGTCTGTGTTTGCCTTATGGCATGGGCCTCATAAGGATATTTCGAGAGTTTGGAGTCCTATTGGAGGAGAGCCCTCCAAAGAGATTCTCCAGATGGATATGTATGGGAAGAAATCTCTACACCGGATGGGATTTCGATGTATTGGAGGTCGATGGGTTCGCAGGGAGTCTGGTTAGGAGCCAGACGAGGAGGATGAGATTCGAGCTACCGAGGCAGGGCCATTTGGGCCTTCTGAGCACTTTACACCTCCGAGACCTGCATTAGTGCCAGTTTCCAGGTCTAAGCCAGTCACTCCAGCACCTATTTCTTCACCAGCTGCTACTTTGCATACATCTATAGAGTCATCTTTTGAGGAGCATATCAGGCATCAGTTTGCAGAGGTTAGGAGTGAGATTATGGGTCTGGCAGTTAAGACTACATAGCTGTGGATAGAGGTCGAGGGATTGAGAGCACACATTGATGATCAGCTCTCAGGCATCAGGCAGTTGATGGAGGCTTGGTTTATTGAGAACGGGATCTTCTGAGATCTCTTTTGCCTCCTGCTGCACCTTCAGGTCCACCTCCTCCTCTGCCAGTAGACGATGATGACCACCTTGATAGACATGATGACACTCCCAGTGGTGGTGATGATGATGGTGGTGATGACTGTGGTGATAGTGATGGTAATGATGACAGAGCTGGAGATTATGAGATTGTCAGTAGGGAGATTTAGACTCTAGATGCTACAACAGATGCTCCTGAGACACTCAGCTTGCCACTGCCCCAGCTTTCTTGACACCAGCAGAGACCTTACCTTCATCTTCTACTAGGTCCTCTAGGGTCATCCCCACTCTAGACCAGCTCTTAGGACTAGGAGCCATGGCACCCATAAGACCCCTAGACCCTTGCTTCTAGGATTAGGATTAGAGCTCCTATCTATTTTGAGCTTCTGTCTGATGAGGACTAGCCTCTCAGATGTTTATCATGTTGTTTATGTTTATGCTTCAGTTTCTTTTCTGCTATGTATTAGTCTTTTAGTCATATGTATCAGACTTTGATTGTGCTATTGTTGTAATGAAACTCTCTAATATATATGAAAACTCACTTTTGTTTAATGCTTACTCTTCTTTCTATCAATTTGCTCTGATACTAGCTATAAGTTTGACCCCCCCAACCAACTTTATATGCTTTATTATGATAAAATGCACTAATTCTGGGGGAGCAACCATTTTTTTTATGTTGACAAAAAGGGGGAGTAGAAAGTATACATATAAGCAAAGAAACAATTTAACATTTTTTTCTCAAGGAATCATTACCTGAAACATTGCTTTATAAACCATTGATCTAATACCTTTTTTGAACTTCAGCATGTAAAATGTTTGATTTATTAAATTACAATGGTCTTACTTTAAAACTTGAAACAATGATCAATTTCCTTTTGAACTTAATTGCTTATATACTCAAAGTTTTGTCAACATCAAAAAGGGGAAGATTGTTGGCTTTGGCTCTTTGATTTTGATGAATAACAAAATATTGAGTACATGTTTGGACTAATGTTTCAATTGAAGTATGAATTTTAGGCCTTAGGTACATCAAAAGAGTATCGAGTGTACTAATTTGAAAGCAAGAAGTTTCTCATGATTAATTGATCTTCTAATCTTGGAATATTGTCAAAACAACCACTTTGCCTCTTGTGAAGAAGTGTCTAAAGGATTAATGGACAAATATTTAAGAAATTCAAAGTTTGGCATGCATTTTTGGATGGCACAGGTCAAGTGTCGACTCAAGAGGTTGACTCACAAGCCAAGTGTCAACTCATAAAGTTGACTCATGAAAAAAATTCAGAACTTCCAGAAGACTGGCACACAAATTCTCAACTAGCATGCCAAGTCTCTACTCAAGAGGTCGACTCATACTTCAAGTGTTGACTCAAGAGATCGACTCATCGCCCGAGACAAGTTTTGGGACAGAACTTCAAGTTTTCTGGATTCAGCCTGAAGTGTTGATTCACGAGATTGACTCATGCTCCACGTGTCGACTCATGCTATAATGGCTAGTTTTTCAGAATTTTGGAATTCTCTCCAAACGGCTCCAAATGACTACTTTTTCAATTCCAATGGTCTTCAACGGTCTTTTGAGTGGTTTTGAGGTATTTAACACTCACCAAACCTCTTCAAGTCAACAAAAAAGTAAGGAATCATATGAGACAAACTCCAATCATTTGAAAAGACAAAAGAGAGCTTCCAAGAGATTTCTTTACAAAAGCCTTCTTTTTGAGTTGTTGAGCATTCAAGTGTTTGGCCTAAGTATGCATTCAAAGATTCCAAGAAGAAGACAACTCAAGCATCGAAGAAGAGCTATATCAACTTTAATTTTTGCTTATTTTAGGAGCTATTTCTTGTGCTAATTTTGTATACTTGATTTCTTTTGTGTTGCTAGTTTCAAAGATTTTCTAGTTTGAAGATATTGAAACTAGTGTTGAAGGTTGTTGGTGAGCCTAGAGATAAAACCAACTTGGGTTTGACTTAAGAGCTTGGATAAAATAAGTTGTAAAGGTTGTTGGTGAGCTTAGAATAAAACTAACATAGGTTTTGACTTGTGAGCCTTAGAAAATAAGTCAGCTATAATCTTGGATAGATTATAATAAAAATTTGCAAGGAGAAGCTTGGGGAGTAGATGTAGGTTTTAGGGTGTAACGAACCATTATACATCTTGGTGTTTGTGGTTACTTGATTCCTTCTCTACTTGCTCTTTATTACCTTGCATTTTATTTATTGCTTCTGCTGCATAATTCATTGATCACTATCACTTAGTTACACAAACTCACTAAGAAGTGCACATACTTGCTTAATTTTTTTTTAATACCCAATTCACCCCCCCTCTTGGGCTCCATCTTTGGGCAACAGAATTTCAACAGTCCATCAGACGAGTCGACTCGACTGTTCGAGTCGACTCGAGCTGAGTCGACTTGATCGTTCGAGTCGGCTCGAGAGAAGCATTGATAACTCTTATCAAACTAGTATGGAATGATTCTCAATTATTCACATGCCAACAAAGCAAGAAGAAATCCCATGATGTCTGACCCCTAGATTCAATACTAAATCGATAGCATAGGAACATTTCAGTACCAGCCAAAGTTACCATCTAGCAATGACACCTGATGTCCTGATAGGTTGAAAGTTGTAGAGCAACATAACCTGTCGAATATGGAATATCAGTGAACTTATTCCTTTAATCTTCTAATGCTTCGGATGGCTTAGGGTTAAATTACCCTATTCTAATCAGTCCATCTCAATATGTCTCAAACAAAGAATCCTTGTAACTCCTTACAAGGAATGCCCTGGCGAAGGTCTTTCTCAATTAAGACATGTTAAGCATTCAATCCAAACCATTTGAAGAGATTAATCCTATCTCGATCCTACTACCGCTACACAAGTACTTGACTATACCCAGCAACCTTCCATCACCGGATTAGAAATTCAGATAGTCCGGTACCTAAGCACAGTGAGATGCTTGCAAGCTGCCATAGTGATCTCAAGTCAGAGAAATAATTCATGTCCACATTCTAATGCAAAACTTCTCTTTGGTAGAAAGAGAATCTCTCATGAGAGTCACATTCAGTGAAGTGTTGAACACAATACCTGATGTCACACCAGTATCTCCATGCTACGTGGTTAAGAGAACAACCAATAGATATGATATCAATGGCCTACTCTCGATACACCATCATCCTGAAATAGCATATCATTTGGTCATGATCGAATTTCTGAACTACACGATACATAATGCGGGATGACTCTAAGATTACTAAACATGCAGGAAAAATAGTAAAATAAATTTTTTACAATTTTTATAATTTAATTTGTAAGCTAAATTCTCAAATAAAAGTAAAACTAGCAAGAAGAAGAGCAATGCATAGAATCAAGAAGAAGAAATGCATAGAATCATCGTAATTGACAACTCATGCAAATAACTAAATCATCATAATCAAATAGACTGCATCAAGATTCATAAGATCTTTCTTCATCAATCAGAAATTTAAAAAGGGAAGGATGTTACCAATCAGTGATTTGAAGAACTTTCAATGAAGTGATCACACAGCACTCTGATTGGAGTCTGGATGATGAAGTTCGGTTTCCTTGATTAGATGGCTGATTTGGATGGTTTCAGATGCAAGGAAAGCCTCCTATGGGGAGGTGAAACACCTTGGAGATCCTGCAAAACATCAATGGTCAATCAAAATAGCAAGTAAGAAAGGAAAGGAAACTAGGTTTAGAAGGAATCAGGTTAGGGATTAGAAGCTGGGCTGTTTGAAGCTTGTTGAAGATCTCCTTGCTTGGTGGCCTAGGGCACTCTTTCTTGGACATGTGAAGGCTTGGATGGCAGTGAGATAGGGCATGGAAGGATGCTAGGGCAGCAAGGAAACACAAACACAAACCACAAACCCAAAAAATAAAATAATACAAGCTCGCAAGCTCAAAATAAATTCACCAGGATTTTGATATCATGAATAAAAATTGCTTACAAGAAGGAGAGGGGTGGGGTATTTATAGAGTTCCCATGCACTCTAACTAGGGTTACACACTTGGGTTACAAGTCCTCTTCCAAATTGGAATACAAGTCCTTTCCTAGCTAGGTTAGAAAATAAATCCCCATTAGGTTAGGAATTGACCTAGTCTTCTCCTTTTTCCTTCATGCTTTGACTATTCAACTCAAGGACACCTCTTGGACTTGGTCAATACTTCAAGGATGCCTAGGAGGGAATGTTGGGCTTCTAGGGGCAGCAAGGGGCCGGCCCAAAGGGGCTTGGGTGCATGGGTTTGGGCCTCTGGAAGCTGGGGTGGCCTGGTAGCCTGGTAGTAGGAATATTTCATGGAATCTTGCTTCTTTAGGCCTTGGGCTTGTTACTTGGACTTGATTTCTTTGGGCTAGGATGTAGAGGAACCTTTGGAATCATGGATGCCCTAGTTTGGGAATATGCTCTAGCATTTGGACTGGAATCTGGGCATCTGGAGGACATCTGGAAATCAGGATTTCTGGAAGCATCTTGGATCCTGGTTGTCACACAAGATCCAATGGACTGATGTAGCAGCCTTTGACTCCTAGATGTGGCCTGGTGGGACTCCAAAATAGGATGACCTCCTCTCTTTTATAAAATTGGGTTCATACTGGACTCATAATTGATGTACAGGACTCAAAATACTGACTAGGTTAAGGGTTGAGACAAATCAACTAACCTCAACTTATTATAGGACTCGATCTTAATTGATTACAAAATTTTCAAAATTTTGACACATAACTAATTAAACCATATGGATCCAGGGATCTATGTCTGATCCTAGTGTCCCCACCAATTCTTCCGGGGCAGGAGGAACTCGATCCCGTCAAGTATGGGTCAATTTGGCTTAAGGAGGGTCTAGGTTGAGGCGTTGCAAATCCGCACCAGCATTTCACAAGTCCTCAGATTCTGGTTGACCTTGCCACCGAACCAAATATCACTGACAGTCTCTATCCTAGGTACCGATAGCTTGATCATCCAGAGCTCTTTCAATCTTTACCTCACCATAAGGCCAAATTATATGTGGTCGCTCTGGGGTGGGTTCTCTCTCAAAGAATGGGAGTGGCTCAAGGGGCTCGCTGGTATCACTACTGGCTCCCTAGACTTTATAAAGTCTGAGATGATGAAAGTGGAGCTAATACCTAAATCAGGTGATATCTCAGGCACATAGACATTGGGTCCACTACTATTCATTATTTTGGATGGGCCAAATTCGCGAGCAAGAAATTCTTTGATAGTCACATATTCCTCCACAGAAAATTCTTCATCTTTCTTTTGAGAATTAGCCAAGTTATTATTTAGTTCATTAATTATGTTCAACTCTTGACTAATTTCATGACGCATATGCTGTGCAGAGCTAGTGTAGGTGCAGGCATATAGATTTAGGACTGTGAATTTTATTTAACTTAACTAATACCTATTAGACTCGACTAAACTTTTCTATCGAAGAAAATTTTATTAGACTTTCTAGGGTCTAACCTAACATACTATAGACTCTCTAGGTTTGACCCTAGCATGGCATGCACATGAAAATTTACTATGTATGCCTACTAAATATCAAAGGGGATGCAAGAGGTAAGATGCAAACCAAACATGTACAATAAATGAATACAACATGCAAACATCTACATGATGCAGATGAATGATTAAAGAAATATAAGAAAATTCAAGAAAAGATAAAAAATATGTGGTGGATTCTGGGTTAGTCTGGTGGGGTAGAAAGGGTTCAAGGTTGATTGGATAAAATAAGATGTAAGAGGGGGTGTCAGGGATTAAATCTAGATTAATAAGATTGACCCTATGGGATTGATGTCTATCTACTGGGTCTGCCTTATGGAAGAATGGGTCACTAATTTCAGGAAAAAGATATTCAATTGGGAGCAAGAAAGTGACTTCATCCAGAGGGTACTGGGTGAGATAAGCCAAGTCCTCAATAAACTCTTCTAGCTCAGGAAATTCAGCACTAGGCTCTATAATTGGATCCTCTTCTAAAGTCTCCTCTAATTGCTCTTCCATTGTATCTTGGGTGTGATCTGATCATCTAACTCTGGGTCAACTACTATGTGAGTATAGTCAGGGTCAACTAATTATAGGATGGCTTCTACCTGGATATCTATTGACTCAACTAGCTCTAAGTCTTCTATGGGAAACTTCTCTTCTTTCTCCTCATACTCCTCCACTAAGCTTGGGTCAGCCTCATATATCTCCTCTTCAAGGTCATTTGGGTAAACCAATGAGGTGGTAAGAGGGGGTAGACTAAGGAAAAACTGACTAATGACTGGGGTGACAAGGGTGGGTTGGCTAAGGTGCTCCTGACTAACACTAGGTTCATATCTAAGGGTACTAATCCTATTGGGCTCAGGCTGACTAAGGGTTATGGGTTCATAGGTTATGGGTTCAGTCCTATGGGTCTTTCTAGGGTTCCTAACCGATCTCCTACTTGGTCAAAACTAGTGGTTAACTGGTTGATCCTAGTGGTTGCCTGGTCAAATTGTTGGTATACTTGGTTGAACCTATAGTTCATTTGGGTTATCTGGTTATTGGTTTGGTCAAGCTTAGTATTAATTTGGGTATTGGATTGGTTTAGTTGGGTAAATTGGTTTTGAGATTGGATGTTGGCTTGGTTCATTTGGGTAGTTAATTGGACAAGCTAGTTCATGATGCTTCAAAATTGGGATTGTTGACCCCTAAAGTGATTTTGATGATAACAAACATTGGAGCATACATTTGGTTATCTAACAACTCTTCAAATGATTGAAAGTTTTTGATTTCATCTACATCTACAAACTCTACAATCTTTTTTTTTTACTACATTGACATGTTCTAATCCTACAATCTATAATGTTCTGAAAAGTTTTGTAGGACAACTACATTGACATACTTTCTAAATCCACAATCTATTAAATTTTTTGTGTTGAGTTGTAAAGTATTTAGAATCTTGTAAAGAAGAACGCTACAAAAATTTCCTATTAAAATCAAGTTTAAGGGTTACTTCTAGTAGTCTTTTCAAGCTTCAATTTTTCTTGAATTTATTGGAAGAAGTCCTTGAAGAAGACTTCAAAGCTTGGGACAAGTGTTCTAGAAGTTTGAAGTTGATCTGGCTGAAGAACCACTTTTAAGTCGACTGGATGGAGGACCCAGCGACTCTGGCACTGGCATAGGAAAGAAGTTCTCTGGTACACAGATCCAGCCGACTAGCACCAAGGCCCAGCCGACTCATCCAGACATGGTTGAGAACGTTTTGAGATTCTCAGGAATCTGAGCCGACTGGAATTCAGCCCAGCCGACTCATCCAGAACTCGGTTGAGAATGGTTTGAGAGCCTCTAAGATTCCAGCTGACTGGGATTCAGCCCAGCCAACTCATCCAGAGTAAGGTATTTTCTCAACTGTGGAAGCTAGCCAATTGGCACTCAGCCTAGTCGACCCAAACTTGGTCCGAGCCGACTCGAAGTTTGTCCGAGCCGACTAGAATGACAGGTCACATCCAATGGCTAGTTCCAGTTCTCAGTTTTTGAATTCCAAAAGTACTCCAATGGTAACCTGTCACCTCCCAACGGTCTACAACATTCAAATTCAAGTGAAGGCAATTGAAGTCTCTATAAACAAGGTTTTAGAACATCTTTGAAGAGACTAATGAATTATTAAGCATTTATTGAACACTTATTGAAGTGAAGAGAGAGCACTAGAGCTTTCAAGTTTGCTTTCAAGCCTGCAACAACTCTTACCAGAAACTTGAAGCATCTTTTAAGGAAAGCAAGGAAGCCATTGAAGTTCATTGAAGAGCATTCAGTGGATCTTCATTCAAGCTGCATTGGCAACCACCCAGACAACAGAGTTTGTCTTTATTATTTCTTGTTTATTCTATCGTTTAGAATATCTGGATTATTGGTGAGCCCGGTTGTAAAAACCAAACATGTTTCTTTGGTGAGCCTTTAAAAACCAGAGTGTAGAGGTTTCTTTGGTGAGCCTATTTAAAAACCAAAGTGTAGAGGTTCTAGGTGAGCTTGTGAAAATCTAGAGTGGGTTTCTTTGGTGAGCCCTATTTCAAAAACCAAAGTGTAAAGGTTGGGATTGTGAGCCTGTAAAACAATCCAACTGTATTCCGATTTGGGGGATATAGTGGAAAATCCAAGTGGTGAACTTGGATAGTGGACGTAGGAGCTGGGTTGCTCCGAACCACTATAAACTTGCTTTGTTTGTGTTATGTTTGATTTACTTTTTAGCTTTTGCATTCATTATCTGATTAACACATCACCTAACCACTAAAAGGAATTACTTGTGCACATATTTGCAAAAATTTTGTAATTCCTAATTCACCCCCCTCTTGGAAAAAGCCACCTGGGCAACAGGGATCCATGGCTGAGTTGGTTTGAGATTTAGTCTTATGGTATTGGGTTTCTAATCTAGTGGTCATACACTTAATCAAGCAATCAGAATGGAATGGTGCAGCCAAGCATGCAAAATAGGTTAGCTTAATCTAGGGTTTCCTAGACCTGGAGCCAAAACTGGGTGGGTCAGCTCAACTTACACTTAACCCAGTAGCTAATCCTCCACTGGCCAGGTAGAGGGGGGAGTGTGGAGGCCCCTCTACTTTCGTAGGGACCCAATTAAAAACCACAACACCAATTAGGTCATTAACTCTGGACCATCAGCCTTAGATACCATATTTCAGTAATAGCCACAGGATTAAATGCACTAGTTGGCCCACACAGCTCGGACCCAACCTGTTGGGTGTCACCTAGCCCACTAGGGAAAATTAAGTCTAATTAATTTTAATTAAGCTTGGTAGAAAAGCTGGATAGTTATTTTGGGCCCAGGACAGGCTATGACCTCCTGCCCTGATGTTATATTGATTGCCCTTAAGATTAGATTAAAAGATGATGAACATTCAATGGTCCTGATGCAATCTAAAACACAGCAGAAAATAAAATAATTTTTAATTAATTTATGAGATGTCAAGTTAAGTTTAAGTTTACTGGGGTTAGCAAACAAAATTTGGCTTGGGATTGGGGGGGTTTGGAAGTTGATTAGGTTAGGTTGAGTCAAAATGCAGAAAAAACAGAATTCAGGATATAAGGGTTTCAACAGATATAGAATTTGACATAGATTTCAGTGCAAAAAAAAAAAATTTAAAAACTCTAGAGCAGAGGATGGACGGTGATGATTCTACCTTTCAAATTTCATGCAGAAAAAAAATCAAATGATGATGCAAATCCTAGGATTTTCAGACTGCAGCAGAAATATCAAAATTTTGTTAGAGTTTCTAATATGCCAAGTTTTGATGATTTATTTTTTTTATAAAATTTATTAAAAACTATGATAAAACATAGGACTAAACAGAGAATAATGCATGCAAAATTCATGGAAAAATAAAATCACTAGGTGGTCAAAATCAGATGAAAAACATGAACCTAATGCAGTGCACAAGATGCAAAAAATTAGGGTTTGTGATTCTGATACATATGCAGCAAGCTATTCTAAACCTGCTTTGATACCAAACTGATACATGATAACTCTAAGATTGCTAAACATGTAGAAAAAATAGTAATATAATTTTTTTGTGATTTTTATAATTTAATTTGTAAGCTAAATTTCTAAATAAAAATAAGAACTAGCAAGAAGAAGAGCAATACATAGAATCATCGTATCGTAGGCAAACTCATGCAAAATAATAAATTCCAGGACCAAAGAATTGAGAGACTCCTGGATTAGGATAGCTAATCTTCATCAAATTAGAAATTTAAAGAAGGGAAGGATGTTACCAATCAGAGATTTGAAGAACTTTCGATGAAGAGATCACACAGCACTCTGATTGGAGTCTGGATGATGAAGTTCAATTTTCTTGATTTGAAGAACTTTCGATGAAGAGATCACACAGCACTCTGATTGGAGTCTGGATGATGAAGTTCAGTTTTCTTGATTAGATGGCTGATTTGGATGGTTCTGGATGCAAGGAAAGCCTCCTCTAGGGAGGTGAAACACCTCAGGGATCCCGCAAAATGTTAATGGTCAATCAAAATATCAAGTAAGAAAAGGAAAGGAAACTAGGTTTAGAAGGAATCAAGTTAGAAATTAGAAGCTGGGCTATTTAAAGCTTGTTGAAGATCTCCTTGCTAGGCGGCATAGGGAACTCTTTCTTGGACATGTGAAGGCTTGGATGGCAGTGAGATAGGGCATGGAAGGTGCTAGGGTAGCAAGAAAACACAAACACAAACCAAAGAACCAATAAAACAAAGTAACACAAGCTTGCAAGCTCAAAATAAATTCACCAGGATTTTGATATCATGAATAAAAGTTGCTTACAAGAGAGAGAGGGGTGGGGTATTTATAGAGTTTCCATGCCCTCTAACTAGGTTTACACACTTGGGTTACAAGTCCTCTTCCAAATTAGAATACAAGTCCTTTCCTACCTAGGTTAGAAAAACAAATCCCCATTAGGTTAGGAATTGACCTAGTCTTCTCCTTTTTCCTTCATGCTTTGACTATTCCACTCAAGGACACCTCTTGGACTTGGTCAACACTTCAAGGATGCCTAGGAGGGCGTGTTTGGACTTTTAGGGGCAGCAAGGGGCCGTCCCAAAGGGGCTTGGGTGCATAGGTTTGTGCCTCTGGAAGCTGGGGTGGCTTGGTAGCCTGGTAGCAGGAATATTCCATGGAATCTTGCTTCTTTAGGGCTTGGGCTTGGCACTTGGACTTGATTTCTTTGGGCTAGGATGTAGAGGGACCTTTGGAATCATGGATTCCCTGGTTTGGAAATATACTCTGGCATCTAGACTGGAATCTGAGCATCTAGAGGACATCTGAAAAGAATCAGGGTTTCTGGAAGCATCTTAGATCCTAGGTTGTCACACAAGATCCAATGGACTGATGTAGTGGCCTCTGACTCCTGGATGTGGCTTGGTGGAACTCCAAAATAGGATGACCTCCTCTCTTGTACAAAAATTGGGCTCATGCTGGACTCATAATTGATGTACAGGACTCAAAATACTGACTAGGTTGAGGGTTGAGATAAATCAACTAACCTCAACTTATTACAGGACTCGATCTTAATTGATTACAAAATTTCAAAACTTTGACACATAACTAATTAAACCATATGAGATCCAAGGATCTATGTCTAATCCTGGTGTCCCACCAATGCATCCTCTCTACACGCATGCAAGGTAGCTCAAAGGATATCATCATACAAGAGTTTAGTTAGGAAGATGACATGTGATGAACAACTAGAATAAACTTTTTATTCAATTCAATAATTCATATACATATACATGAGTCGCACAACCATCTATAACCTAACTGATTGGCTTTGGAACATACATTTCCCAACAGGGTTTGGGTTTGATGGTAGTGGGCTCCTGATCTAGTGGTCATGTAACAAGCACATAGAGCATTGTAGAGTTTGCCAGACCTAGCAGCTCAAGTAGAATGAGTCAGCTCAACTTACAACCAACTCAACAGTTACCCTTTCCACTGGCCAGGTAAGAGGTGGGAGTGTGGGAGCTTCCCTTGCTCTCGCAGGGTCCTAATTAAGTAACCACAGCTCCGCTTAGGGTGTTTTCCTCTGGACCTCTATCCTAGACACCAAATTCAAGAAATAACTAGAGGATTGGGTGCACTAACTTTCTCACAATACTACAAACTGAACCTGTTGGTGTCCCTAACTTAATTAGGTTGCTACTTAATTTTAATTAAGGCTTGGGTTTGAATGCAGAGTGATTTTTTTGGGCCGAGGAAAGGTGATGAAGTCCTTCCCTTATCTGACAGAGTAAAAGTGCCCTTAAGGTTATTTAATCATGCATGCACACACATAGAACCCTAATGCAATATGAAACTAAAAGCAGCATATAGGCAGAAAATAAAATGAAAATTTTTTTCTGTGTTTTATGTAGATGGAAGATTAATGAAGATTAATCTCAGTTAATTAAGTGCAAAGAAATTATGTTTGGAGGTTTTATTGTAAACTAAATTTCAGCCTTAAACTAGGTGTGCAGAATTTCAGCAAGTAGAGTTTTTTTTTTAAGGTTTTCTTTTATGCATTTTTTTTTTTTATTTTCAGATCTGAAATTAGAAAAATATTATAGAGATTACAGAAGATGAATTATGTGTTTAATGGGTGCAAAATTTGATGCAAATTAGAGGGTTTGATGGAAGTAATTCCTAGGTTTTTGACTAGTGTGCAGATTTCAGCAATGCAGATTTTGTGTTAGGGTTTATTTTTTTTGCAGATTTTTTTTTCGATTTTCAGATCAGAAAATTAAATTAGGGGATTGGTTGATGCAAAATTTGATGAAAAACAACAAGATTATAATGAAGAACTAGCCTTAGGTTTAGACTACTAATGTGCAGAATTCAGCATGCAAATTTTTTTTTGGTATTTTTGTGTAAGGAAATATGCAAGAACATGCCTTATCCTAGGCTCTGATACCAAACTGATGCGGGATGAACATGCTAAGGATAATCATAAAAAAAAATAGATTAAAGAGAGCAATGATTTCTGATGTTTTATCAAGTTTTGTTCCCGAAAAGGAGTTAAAAATAGGCAAGGGTTTTGCATAAAGATTAGAAGCTGGTATTCGTAGATTAAGAATCTAAAAAGTGATTAAGAAATAGGATCCTAGGGTTAAGAAATCACTAATAGGGCTTGCTTAATTCAACAAATCAGAAATAGAGAGATGGGATAGGTTTTAGTTACCCAGAAATGAGATTCTTGTCATTGTAAAAGAGATCACACCACTCGGATCAGCGCCTAGATGATGAAGCCTCGTTCCCGCGAATGCACCAATTTTTTATCAGCTGGTTTCGAGGGCAAAGAAGACCTCTTCCAAGGCTCATTTCACCTGAGGGATCCTATAAATGTCAAGGGTTAGGGATCTAAGAGATTGGAAAAATAATAAATGGGAAGTTGGATGAGAAAAAAAAGGTTGGAGGAGATTGCTGCAGATGGCTGGCGGCTTGGAACTTGGGGGATGCCTTGACTTGGGGTCGGCCTGGATGCTGGAGGGGGTGGCTTGGCTACTGAAGAGGGCATCTGGATGCTTGAAGATGGTAGCTTGGAGTGGTAGATGGAAGGGGGTGGCCTAGGGTTATGGATGATGGATGGTGGTGGCTAGGGTTTTGGAAGAAGGGATGGGCATCCTAGGGTTTTGGGATGATGGATGGTGGCAGCCAAGAGAAGATGGAAGGGGTTGGCAGCTAGGGTTGGATACTGGGAAGGTTTGTTGGGCCTCACACCCTCTCCCACACGGAGCGTCAATGCACAAAGGCACAGAATTAAAAGAAAGAACTCTAGTCTTCATTCACTCAAAATTCATCATTACAAGAGGGGGGGAGGCGAGGGGTATTTATAGATCACCTAGTCTCCCTGTTACAGTTGGATTACAAGTTTGTGTCAAAGTTGGAGTACAAAGTTTGAAAAGGACAAGGAGTACAAAATTAATTAGAATTAAGAGACTTGACTCCTGGTTGGATTTGGACATCATCTCCTTCTTGGACCTGGACATGCTTGACTCCTCTTGGGCTTGGATGCCTGGGCTTGTGGACTTGGCCTGGGGCGCCACTCTTTGTTAGGCTAGGGCACCAAATGAGCTTGGACTAGGAGGGGCACCAACCTTGTGGCTTGGGTGGCATGAAAGGGCCTAGGCGCATGGGCTGGGGGCCAGGGGTGGCTTGGTGGCTCTCCTCTTGTACTTGACTTGAATGAAAAAATTATAAGACTCGATGTAACTCATTTGACTGGACTAAAAAAAACTGGACTCAACTCAACTGACTAAATGGACTTAACTGGATTCAGTTGTCTCACTTTATTACAGAACTCAATCTTTATTACAGGACTCAGGGACTACAAGACTCAAAATCCTAATAAAAAATCCATAACGGGCTCAGCAATCTCTGTCTGATCTTGGTGCCCACACCATTAATAATTGCTGCTATTGACTTATGACCTCTACGATTACTATTTGGTTAAAGAGACTATTACCTGCTAGAGCAGAAATTTGATTTCTATCACTAATCCATTTATTTTAGAATAAATTAGGTGTAGGTGGTTGTATAAATGTTAGCCTCTATTACTTGTATATGATGCATCTGTCGAGTAGTAAGTGAATGCCATGGGATCTGAGAGATCCTAAGAGATGAATTACCTTGAATGGATAAACAATTTGAAAACCATGGGCAACCATGGGCCTTTAGGCTAATTGATTATTGAGTCATTTCCAATTTGTGAATCCTATTGTACAAAATGTTGACTAAGCTATCTTTTACGAGACAAAGGGTATAGGTAAGAACCATTGATATACTTACTTGGGTACACTTTCATGTATGTAGCACATTCAATGTGTAGGCCAGAAAGGTTATCTTTACTAGTTTATGATGCAAGACGAAAAATCGATGTAACCTGGTTATTTGGAAAATAGGGAAACAACTAAACAAACTAGGACTGTGGGAGGGCTAAGAAGCCTCCCGGGACTAGGGCATACTGACTCTAAAATTCTAAGACAGCTGATCTCTTTTGTTTTCAATTTCTGGGTGGATGTGGCGAAGGAAGGATGGAGATAGGAACCGGGAACTGGAACTCATGGCCCTGAGACTCACTCTAGCGGGGGACGCACATAGAAAGTCTGGGGTCAAAGCCTAAAGCTACCCTCCCGAGGGATCACGGCACCAGCTACCCTGAGCATAAAGCTACCCTCCCGAAGAGGTCACAGCACCAGCTACCCTGAGCTTTCATTGAACCCATAATGCACACAGCAGGGCTCTCACATAGATGCGCTAGGATGACTCTCGAAGGACACGAGGGGATAAAGAAGACGAGATAGGGGATAACTAGGAAGCTCATCGAACCCATAATACACACAACAGGGAACGCCTCACACCCCTCATCGAACCCATAATACACATAGCAGGGAACAAAGGAAAATGGGCCTCAGCCCAGAACCAGAACTGCAACCAACCCAAAAATCTATATCAAATCTCTCTCTATTACAGGGGGAGAGGGGCCTTTATATAGAAAAACCAAAACCCTCGATTTCTTGGCCTCTAAGAAAACTAAAAAAGAAAAATAAATTACATCAAAATTCGTGTTGTATCAAAAGTGGTGCTGATTTGCTCTGAAAAGCATGTCGGCTTGATGATCTGCTCCAGAAAGTGTGCTGCTCTGAAATTTGGATTGCTCTAAAATCCATGCAAACTCCTCAAATGACCGTGCGGAGGATGGATCGCCCGACGGAGCACATGGCCGGTGACCGGGAAGCAGGCGACGGACGGGGCCGGCGGATGGCGAGCAATGGACGGCTGGCAACAGGCCGCAGGAGAGGCAGCACAGGGATTGGCACGGCATGCCCAGCATGCCGTTTGGTCTCCCACGGCCGTGGGAGACCTCCTGGGCGCCGGCATGGCCGGTGGACGGCGGGGGAGGCCGTGGATGGTGGGAAGGTGGCTGGCGGACAGGCGGGCGACGGTGGCGGCGTCAGGCAGTGGACAGCGGTGTCACATGGCGCACGCGGGTGAACGGACGCCTCTGCTTCCCATGGGGTGGGTTGTGGCGGACCCCACCGGCGGTTGGGCGAGGGCCGGCGGAACGGCGACGGTGGCGGCCGTGGGCCGCGGTAAGCGAACGCGGGCCGCGCCGACGGACGCGGGCCGCGCCGAGCGGATGCTTGCTTCCTCGTTCGTTCTCTCATGGTGATTGGGCAGCGGCAGCGACTTCTCCGGCGAGGGTGAGGGCCGGTGAAATCGACGGCAGTCCGGCGGGGGCGGTCGGGGATCGGGCAGCCCGGATCTGGTGCTGGTGGGGGCGGAGGCTAGGGTTTGGGCGTTAAAAAAAAAATTCACGGGAGAAGATGGAATAAGTAGGAATAGATCGGGAATAAGATTGGAATAAAGGTGGAATAGAAAGAATAGGTGGAATAGCGGGAATAGGAAAAATAAAAAAAATCTAAGAAAATAAGAGAAAAATGGAAAAATACCCGGACCTGCCCTGGATCCCCATCAGTTTATCTAAAATTTTGAAATATGCAATATGTTCAGATAATAAGTACATATATAAATGAGAATACTCCTTAAAGATTCTTGATTAGATCGAGAAAAAAAAATCTTAGAGGAGAATTCTAGTATCATCTTAGGTTATTTAGTATAGTCTTATAATGAACTTCTTTTACATCTCAAGCTTAATGGGGTGTTTGAGCAGAATAATCGAACCCCATTGGATATAGTTCAATCCATTATAAGAATTACTTATTTATCTTTAAGCATATGTTATATAACTTAGCTTGTCTATTTAACTTGGTTCACTCTAAATCCATTCTTACCACTCTTATATGAGATATAGTATGGTAAGAAGGCAGTTTGACCTATGTCAAATGACTATAGATGGAGAACTTAGAGATTAGGCCATTGATGGCCTATATCAAAAGAGTTATTAGGTACTACTTTTCAGTGGATTTCAAGTTGTTGTGACCAATACCTATATTCATGGTTAAATAGTTTAACCTAAATATAGTAGTAAAAGGATGATTAAGCTCAGAAAAGAGTCTTTAAAGAGCAACGAGCCATAGAACCTATGGAACTCATTCGAGTAGAGCTAGTGTATTACTTCTTCCTCCACCCCTTATGGAGGATTTAGAGAAAGTATTCCTTGTGAGAGATAGGGAATATAGAGATGATCCCAAAAATCTATTATAAGGTGATATCAGACATTGATTATGAGAAATGGTTAAATACTATGAAGTTAGACTTCATGCACACTAATATAGTATGTGTTGCCCAGGTGGCTTACCTAAGAGGAGGGGTGAATTAGGTATTTTTAAAAAATTATTGCAAGTATGTGCTCCTTTTTAGGTTCTTAATAAGGTATGTGCTGTGAATTAAATTAACTACTGCGGAAGCAAGTAAGAATAGGAAACATAATCACAAACATAGTAAATTTATAGTGGTTCAGAGCAACCTCGCTCCTACGTTCACTGCCCAAGATATCACTTGGGATTTCCACTATATTCACCCTCGAAATACAGCCAGATTATTTTCACGGGTTCATAATCCAAAACCCGAATTTGGTTTTTTCCCTGGCTAATCAAAAACCCAATAAAAAGTTAGTTTTTATTGGATCACTAACAACCCACTACACTTGGTTTTTAAGGCTCACCAATAACCTTTACAAGTCCAAGCTACAACCCCTGCTGTACTTGGAACATCTCAAAAGATGAGTTAGAAAAACAAAGCAACAATATGACAAACTGAAGTTGTCGGATGGTTGTAGTTGTTGCTCTTGAGAAGCCCTCTTGATTGCACTTTGAATGCTCTTCAAGGTTTCTAACTTCAGTTGACTCCACTAATTGATTTGATGATAAGCAAAACAGTTAAATATAAGTTGAGGACTAATGATTTGCTTTAAGTGTGTTTTTATTGAAAGGGTGCTCATAAAATTTGAAGAAGCCAAGTTTGTGATGAAAAGATTGATCAAAAGAAGACTTGGACACTTATGAAATGGTTGAATGGATAGCTAAGTTAAGTAAAAACTTGTTCCAGCTCAAAATTAGCAGTTTCTGTCTATTTTTCATTGATGTGTCGAGTCAAAGTGTCGACACATGGCATGAAGTGTCGACACATGAAGATGAAGTGTCGACTCAGGTCGGTACATAGCAAAGTTTCAATTAGCACAGATGAAGTGTCAACACATGAACCTGATATGTCGACTCAAGGTGTCGACACATGGATCAACACATCGCTTGAGACTTTCAAGCCACAGAACTTGCAGAAGTTGAAGGAACAGTTGAAGTGTCGACATATGAAAGCAAGGTATCGACTCAATATGTCGACTCAACTGAGAAGGTGTCGACACATCTGAGATTTCCAAAGAATCTGAATAGAGCATTTTGAACTATGTGTCGACTCAAGAAGAACATGTGTCGACCTTATGTGTCGACTCAACTGAGGAAGTGTCGACACATGGAGTTCTGACAATAGTAATATCTAGTTTTTTCAAGCACAGAACTCGCCCAAATGCCCCCTAACAGCTAATTTTTCAAGTGTAACGGCTAGATTTCAGTTTTGAGGCCTTGGAAAGGTATTTATATGCTCCAAATCAAATCAAAATGAAATATATTGAATATCCTTAAAGAGTTTAGAGAGAAAAGAAGAGAGAAGAGCCTTAACTCCTATTCACTCAAGGTTCAACACTCTCAAGCAAAAGGAAGCTTCCAAGCATTCAAAACCATATGAACGTTGAAGATTATTCAATCTTGGGCATTCAAAAGGCTTCAACAAGAGCAAAGCAACATTACATCGAGCTACATCGACTTCTTTGCTTTATTATTGAAAGCTTACATTGGTTCTTTATTTCTCTACTTATATCTTGTAAAGGTTATTGGTTAGCCTATTGGAAAACCAAGTGAGGTTATTGGTAAGCCTTGGAAAACCAATTAGGTTGGTGGTTAGCCTGCAAAACCACTAAGGTTCTTGGTTAGCCTGAAAAACCAAGGGAGGTTTTTGGTTAGCCTTGTGAAACCAATTAGATTCTTGGTTAGCCCGTAAAACCTAGTGAGGTTGTGACTTGTGAGTCTTGTAAAATAAGTCAGGTTTTGATTAGTGAGCCTGGAAAACTAATCGACTATTATCGGTGTGATTATAGTGAATTCTCAAGGAGATCTTGGGGATGGATGTAGGTGCATTGTTGGTACCGAACCACTATAGCTTGTGTTTGTGATTGCTTGATCTCTCCCTCCTTGCTCTTTATATTTTACTTATTGCTTTTAATTTTTACTGCACTATTATTCTAGAGCATTGCAATTAAATCATAATACCTTGCTAAATTGGATTGTATATCTTGTTTTATAAAGTTTGTAGCTTGTGATATTAAGCTTAGCCTTAAATTTTAGAGACCCAATTCACCCTCCTCTTGGGTTACTTTCTGGGCAACAAGTGATATCAGAGCCTTATTCTTAGTATATAGGCTTTACCACCTTGAGTAAAGATCTATGGCAGTCCCAATTGGTACTGGTGTAGTTAAGGGACAAGCCTCAAATAGACCTCCATTTTTTAATGAAACAAATTATACTTATTAGAAAATTAGGATGAGAATTTATATGCATTCTATTGATTATAATTTATAGAAAGTTGTTGATAAGGATCCTCATATTCCTTCGGTGGTGGTTAATGGTGTTTCCATCCCAAAACTTGAAGAGGATTGGGATGAAAATGACATTAAACAATCCAAGATCAATGCTAAAGAAATGAATCTCCTTTATTGTGCATTAGATCGTAGTGAATTTAATAGGACATCTACATGCATATCTGCCAAAGAAATATAGGACATACTTGAAGTTATCCATGAGGGTACCGATCAAGTGAAGAACACTAAGGTTAATATGTTAGTGCACACATATGAGATATTTCGGATGGAACCAAATGAATCTTTCACAGATATGTATACATGTTTTACAAATATTGTTAATGGTATGAGAAGTCTTGGTAAAGTCATGTCTAATGCTGATCTTGTGAATAAATTTCTTAGGTCACTTCCAATATCGTGGGATCCGAAGGTGATAGCAATTCAAGAAGCAAAGGATGTGGACAAGCTACCTCTTGAGCAGCTAGTGGGATCACTCATGACTTATGAGCTTAATCTAAAACAGAAATCTATGGACATGGACAAGAAGAAGAAGGGGATTGCTTTCAAGTCAAATATTTAAGAAGAATCCTCGATTGATGAGTCCGAAGATGAAGAAGAGGAAGAAGGTGAAGAATCCCTCCTTGCACGTAAGTTTAGAAGATTCATGAAGAGGAGGAAGTTTTCTTACAAAAAAAAATATCAGTCCAAGGAAAGGGAAAGGAAAAGAAAAAGAAAAGAAAAGAAAAGGAAAGGAGAGGAAGTACCTATATGCTTCGAGTGCAAGAAGCTGGGACATTACAAGTTTGACTATCCTCTCCTCAAGAAATCAAGAAAAAAATTAAGGAAGAAAGCAATGATGGCCACTTGGAGTGACGGCGAAGACTCCAGTTCAGAAGAAGAGTAGAATGAAGTTGCAAATCTCTGCTTCATGGCGCATCAAGACAATGATAAGGTATGTTCGACTCCAAAGTCGATTTTACTTTTGATGAACTTAGGAATGCTTTTGAAGAATTGATGCATGATTATAAATTAGTTTTATCTGAAAATAAAAAATTGAAAAAGCATGCGAATAGTTTTTCTTTAGAAAACAACTTTTTACTAAATGATGTTAGTTCTTTGAAATCTAAGATAGATATTTTAGAAAAGAAAAATAATGCTTTAAGTATGGAAAATGAAGTCTTAAAAATATCTAAAAATGTTGTGACTAACAATGACCTTTTAAAAAAAACAAGGATTTAGAACTTGAAAATGGTAAATAGAAAAATGAACTTGAAAAGTTAAAGCCTTTTGTTGACAAATTTACTTATAGTTTAGAAAAGTTAAACTTACTTTTAAACAATCAAAGATCAATTATAATAAGGCAGGTTTAGGATATAAATGATAAAAGCAACAAAAGTATTTCAAAAACTTTTTTATACCTGCATCATCTAGCATTACTTATTTTACTTGCAAAAAATTAGGTCATAAATCATATCAATGTAATTTTAGAAAAATCATGTCTTTTGGTAAAGTATGGGTTTCAAAAGGAACCATTTTAAATGCTAACCCTAAAGGACCCAAGTTGGCTTGGGTACCTAAAAATAAAGCCTGATCTCATTGCAGGTGTGTCTTGCAACCAAGGAAAATAAACGAGTTTGGTATCTTGATAGTGGTTGCTTAAGGCACATGACTGGAGATGTGAAGCAATTCACTTCTCTTGAAGCTTTGAATGGAGGGAGTGTGACCTTCGGTGATAATGGTAAAGGAAAAATCATTGGAATTGGTAAGGTTCACATAACTCCTTCTAATAGCATTAGTAATGTACTTTTAGTAGATGGTTTAAACCATAATTTTTTAAGTATTAGCCAGTTTTGTGATAGAGGTTTTCAAGTAGTTTTTAAATCATCATATTACATGATTACTAGTCCGGATATAAATGGAATACAATTCATTGGAAAAAGGCATTGAAATATTTATTTGGTAGATCTTGATGGTCTATCTTTTCCTAATGGAGAATGCCTTGTTGTAATGAATTCTACTAAGGAAGAGACTAGTTGGTTATGGCATAAAAGATTAGGGCATGCTAGCATGTATCTCATTTCAAAACTTAGTAAAAAGAATTTAGTTAGAGATTTACCTGAAATTCATTTTGAAAAAGATAGAATTTGCCAAGCATGTCAATTTGGTAAACAAGTCAAAACTTCTTTTAATCCAAAAGGATTTGTAACTATTAGTAGACTACTTGAACTACTTCAAATGGATCTTTTTGGACCAACTAGAACATCAAGTCTAGGAGGAAAAAGATATGGATTAGTTATTGTGGATGATTTTTCAAGATTTACTTGGATTTTCTTCTTAGCACAAAAAGATGAATCATTTTCTGTATTTATAAAATTTTATAGAAAAGTTTCAAATGAAAAAGGTATTTCTATCGTTTGAATTCATAGTGATCATGGAACCGAATTTGAAAATTAGGATTTTGAAAACTTTTGCAATGAAAAAGGCATAGAACACAATTTTTGGCACCTAGGATACCTCAGCAGAATGGGATAGTAAAAGGAAAAATCGTACTTTTGAAGAAATGGCATGCACTATGCTTTGTGAAAATGATTTGCCAAGGTATTTTGGTTGAAGCTATAAATACAACCTATTATGTTTTAAATCGAGTTTTGATACGCCTTATTTTAAAGAAAACTCCATATGAGCTTTGGAACCAAAGAAAACCAACCTTGAAATATTTTCGAGTTTTTGGTTGTAATTGTTTTGTTTTGAACAATGAAAAAGATCATCTAGGAAAGTTCGATGCCAAGTCTGATGAAGGTATCTTCTTAGGATACTCTATATCAAGCAGGGCATACAGAGTATTTAACAAACGAACTTTGGTTGTAGAAGAGTCAGCACATGTTGTATTTGAAGAATGTTCTAACAAATCCTCGAGAAAAGAGGATACATCTGATGAATGTGCAGGTGCTGACAAGCTTCAGAAGCTAACACTGAATGATCAAGCTCAACCAAATGAAGAAGAACAAGACAAGGATGAGAAAGAAGATGATACTCCAAAGCATCAAGATCTACCTAAGGAGTGGAGGTAAGCTCATGGACATCCTAAGAATTAATCTTAGATGATCCATCTAAAGGGGTACGAACTCGTGCTTCTATTAGAAATGAATGTGATTATATTGCTTTTGTATCTCAAGTAGAATCTAAATATTTTGAAGAAGCTAAAAAAGACTCTAATTGGATCAATGCTATGCAAGAAGAACTAATACAATTTGATAGAAATAATGTTTGGACACTTATAGAGAGACCATCTAATATTTCAATTATTGGCACTAAATGGTATTTAAGAATAAATTAGATGAAAATGGTATTGTTATTAGAAATAAAGCAAGGCTGGTTGCTAAAGGCTATAATCAGGAGGAAGGGATTGACTTTGATGAAACTTTTGCTCCTGTTGCTAGACTTGAAGCAATTAGACTATTATTAGCATTTACTTGTTTATGAATTTCAAACTATTTCAAATGGATGTTAAGAGTGCTTTCTTGAATGGTTTTATAAATGAAAAGGTTTTTGTTGAACAACCACCTAGATTTGAAAATCATGCACATCCTGATCATATTTTCAAATTACACAAAACACTTTATGGATTAAAGCAAGCACCTTGAGCATGGTATGAAAGATTAAGCAAATTCTTATTGAAAATAAATTTTCTAGAGAAAATGTTGACAAAATTCTATTTTTGAAAAGGAAAGATAATGATTTATTAGTAGTACAAATATATTGATGACATCATTTTCGGTGCTACTAATGAAATTCTTTGTCAAGAGTTTGCTAAGCTAATGCAGGGTGAGTTCGAGATGAGCATGATGGGAGAACTCAATTTCTTTCTCGGACTCCAGATCAAGCAAACTTCAGATGGTATCTTCATTAACCAAGCTAAGTACACAAGAGAAATCATTAAGAAGTTTGGAATGGAGACTACTAAACCAATAGGTATGCCTATGAGCCCCTCTTGTAAACTTGATGATAAGATGAATATGATAAATCTGTAGATCAAAAGTTATACAGAGGCATGATAGGCTTGTTATTGTATTTAACTGCTAGTGGACCAGATATAATGTTTAGTGTTTGTATGTGTGCTAGATATCAGTCTAAACCTAAAGAATCATATCTTATGGTTGTTAGTGCATTATTAGATATCTATCTGGTACTATTAGTATTTGTTTATGATATGATGAAATTCATCCATGAGAAATTACTGCTGACTTGATTGGATATTCTGATGTAGATTTTGCTGGTTGTAGACTAGATAGAAAGAGTACTAGTAGAACTTGCCAATTTCTTGGGGTTAACTTATCTCATGGTTTAGCAAGAAACAAACTTCAATTGCACTATCCATAGCTGAGGCTAATATATTGCAGCTGGAAGTTGTGGCTCAAATCTTGTGGATTAAGCAACAACTTGAAGACTTTGGAATCAAGTTGACTAGTACTCCTATTAAATGTGATGATATACCAGTGATATTTGCTTATCTAAAAATCCTGTCAACATTCTAGGAGTAAGCACATTGAAATTAGACATCATTTCATAGGGATCATGTAGAGAACAATAACATTTTGCTTAAATTTATGTACTGAATTTTCAATAGCAGCAGATATTTTGACTAAACCTCTTCTTGAAGATCAATTCTGTATGATTAGAAGAGAACTTGGGATCATCATCCGTTGATGTAAATCATTTCCACATTTAGACTCAAATTAGATCATTCTGACCTTATCCATGATAAATCATGATGAGTAATCATTATTGATTTGACTCCAAAAATATGTTATTTCATTTGATTTTGATCATTTTGCAAAATTCCCAAATTTTTAGTTTTTAAGTTAATGTCTCGACATATCATGAGTCGACACCAAAATGTGTCGACACATGCATAAGCCGATACATGACCGACAGCAAACTGAGATTTAAGGGTTTCCGAACCATTTTTCCCCTAAATTTTTTTTCTCCTCCGAGCCGACACATTGAATCAATATCGGTATCATATTGTTCATCCTCTCATTTCCTTGCTTCTGTACGTCATTTTCTTGGATTTGAAAGTTCAGTAGCCATTTTTGTTGGATTTCTTGCAAGGATTTAGCTCCTAAACCCTAGAAACCCCACTTTCCACCAAAAACCTTGCCCAAACTTTGATTCTTGACAATGGGTCCTCGCAAAACAGTCATTCGTCGACCTCTCGTCAGTCACAGCAAGAAGAAGAGCGGAGAATGAAGGCCCGACATGAGTCTAGAGCTCCGGATCTGCCTGCATGACCGTTGTTTGTTCCTTCTAGCTGGATGAGCTCCAAGATAGTAGTTGGAGGATGTTAGAGGGGATTTTCTTTCATGGACCAGCAGCATTTTCGGATTGGAGATGGATTAGACATGCTAGGTTGGCCACTTTTGGTTCACTTAGTAAGAGATACTACCCAGGGGTGACTGATGAGAGTTCTACGGATCACTTGCTCGAGGAACTGATGGCTGGATGCTCAGGTCAAAGGATGGGATATCCCCATTTCTTAGAGGTTGGTTCTGAGCAGAGTAATGGGGATATACACCATGACTGGGTCTATAGTTGACAGTCTGATGGACCGAGTTAGTGGTCTCCAATGTATTTTTGAGTCTGACATTCTACCAGAGGGAGCCACTGTACCAGCTTCTAGACTATCCGTAGAGATGAGACTGCTGCACCATATTGTCACCCGGATTCTTCTACCGAAGATCGGTCATTTCGACTACATCATCGAGTGGGAGTTGATCGTGATGGTCTCACTGATTCAGTGCATGCCGATATGTCTTCCTGTTCTGATGGTACATCAAATTACTAAGGCGTCGTCTAGCCAGCGACTCTACTTACCTTATGGCATGGGATTGACTGTATTATTCAGAAAGTATGGAGTCAGCTTCCAGGATGAGCCTTATCGTACCTTTATCCATACTGATGTGTATGACATCAGGTCATTACATCGCATGGGTTATCATTTGGTCCGAGGCCAGTGGACACGGAGGATATCAGGTCAGGCCGAGGACAGAGCTAACGGTGATGAGGACATGGTAGAGGAGGAGCAGATTCCTTCTAGTGAGGCTGGACCTAGTGAGACTTAGCCTGAGATGGTAGCACAGCCAGCTCAGTCTGATCCTTCTACATCTGCACAGCCTTAGCCAGCGTAGACGGAGACTCTAGGCACTTCAGATACTTTAGAGGATAGAGTCAGACGCATCAAGATCGATGTATTCATCATGAGGCAGCATCTAGATATTTTTATTACTGGGACGAGAGAGAGCCATATTGGTCTTAGAGATGGCATTTCGGCATTCTCTCAACACTATCTAGATCTTCGACGAGTGCTCCTACTGCAGACACTATTCCTGCTTCTGTTCATGTACCTGCTCCAGCACCAGCTGATGACCTTGCTGATATTGTTACTGGTGTTGAGACTACTGTGGGAGATGGAGACACATTTATTGGAGATATTGATGGAGACGAGGAGACTGACTCAGACCGTTTTGACTTTGCTGATCTTATGTTAGAGCCAGTTGCGGAGATGATGGATGACATGCCTACAAGCCCTGTTAACCCATCCTTCTCACTTGTCCCGATTCCTGATCCATCCTCTCCTTCCAGATCAGATGATCACACTCCAGTTCCTATTCCTATTCCTATTCCTATTCTCACTCCTATCATTGATATACCTACTGTTGATCTACCTTGTTAACCCCATAAGTGATTTTGATGATAACCAAACATTGGAGAATGTACATTTATTACTAACAACTCTTCAAGTGTTTGATAAGTTTTTGTAGGATGTATATGAAAGGGATATGCCCTACAAACCAATCTCTGTTGTATCTCCCAAACCATTGCAATTGACAATTTTTTTCTAAATAAAGGCATTATTTTATCATACGCTGTGTTTATTATATGATGAACCCCATAGATTAGGGCTATGATTTTAGGGTTATGATGAGATCATACCAGTGAGACCTAAAATCTTAAAACCTTAATCTAAAGTATTCTAGTCAAAGGAACTCTGAGTAGGGGATCAGGGTTTTCCGATAAGACTAGCACATCCCGGGTATACTGGAAAGGGTGACTGCTCTCACAGTCACTTGTGTATGACACTAATACTGGGATGTGGGTGCTCATTGGAGAATGAGTTCACTGATATGATCCAACTTGAGAACATCTAATGGAGTCTTAGCTACATGTCAATAGAAGGTTCTCATAGTGGGAGTGGTACAAGTAATCTTTTGACCTGAGACTGCCATAAGTACCTTATGTACATGAACCCCATTCTGGTTCAATCCTAATCATGACACTGAGACATGCACAGGATTAATACTGGGAATGGTGAATTGGATATGAAGGTAATGAGTGGGTCAACAAGGAATCGATCACTCTTAGTAAGAGGAGATTGCATCCAGCTAGTCAACAATCGCATGATGATTCAGGAAAACTTTGATCAAAGTGAAGATTTAGAGACGGTTTCTAATATCAAGATAATCGAATCATCATTATAAGATTGAGCTAGAAATAAATATAATATGGATTTGACATATATCCATATCCATAGTTATATTTTGGGTGCAGGCTGATCGAAAGATTTAATTGTACGGTAACTCTCTACTGAAGGGTAATTTGGTATTTCACCAGAATTTCCATATCTTCCGGGTAGACATGACACGTTGCTAGACGTCAATCTTGTCTGTGGGTTGATCAAGTTCAAAGATCACATGTTAGGAAGAATCCTAATTGATCGATTCGGGTAAGCCCGGATTGACCTAAATCGATTAGAAAGAGTTCTAATCAAATTAGGTCAACTTGTATTCGAACCCACTGCTGGCTAGATGTGGAACCCAATGGGTCACACACTTAAGAGGATTGATCAAGAGTTTAATTTGGAATTAAATCGTCTTTGCAAGATAACACTCCTCTAGCAGGTGTGCAAGCCGTAGCGTATATTCGGATCGGATGACTCGAATAGGGTTCCGGATTGGTTCAAATTGGATTCTAATTGGGGGACCTAATTAGACCCTAATTAAGAAAACGGAATAGGGCTAACCCTATTGGCTAGCCATGTAGCTTGGCTAGCCTCCCCACCCGCCCCTTTATTTTTCACGCCAAACACCAAGAGTCCATGCGCATATGGACTCCTGGCGCGCCTAAGGAAGAGTCCATGGCGCATGGACTCTTGGCGCGCCCCAAATAAATTCTCCGATGTTTTTATTTGGGCGGCCTCCTTCTTAAGTGATTAGCGCACCATCTCTCCCCCCTTGGATGAGAATCCAATGGCTGATGGGATTTTGAGAAAGAAAGAAAGCGCTAACTCCTCCCGGGCGCGCGAAATAACATCTCTTCGGAGATGAAAAGTCGCGACTTCCTTCCTTTTAAAACACCACGTTTTCCTTTAAGAAGAGCGGGGGATTTAATCTGGAAGGCCATGAGAGTGGGAGGATGGGGCTGTGAGAATTGGAAAGGGCGTGAGAAAGAGATCATGGAGAGGTGTGTAGGCGCCTATCTGATTTCTATTTAAAGGGTCGGGAAAATCAGAACAAGAATAATATTTTTCTTTCTTCCTCTCCTGAAGACTCTTTTATTTTTTCTTGCCCTTGCATTGTTTCCTCTACAGAGTAAACCTCTGTCGAAACTCTGCTACTGAACAAGAATAAAAGTAAAAGTCTCCGACGGTAAAGGAAAGAAAGAAGTTCTGATTTCTTCCTTTCTTTCATACATTAAGACATCATTGTCTTAATTTCTCCTCCAACTTAAGACAAGCCTATGTCCTCTTAGGACAAGGTCTTTTTCTTCAAGACAAGGGTGTCTAAAGGGCCAAGGTCTTGGTGGAAGGAGGAGAAGGAGTCAAGGAAAGGAAAGCAAGCCTTTGTGTGGAGGAATTCAAGCCATAATCCAAGCAATTGAATTCTAGGAAGAAGAATTCAATAGAAGGAACCTTAGTAAAAGAAGATAGAGTTGTCTTGATCACTGCTCTGTGTGGATCACCATCGGAGGGCGGACACTTGGACGCCTGGTGAATTCAATCAGCCCCTTCAACATCAACTTTGTTGGCAATTAGCGATTACAGGTTTGGTACTCTATTCTCAACAATCTATGTTTTGAATGTTAGTATGTATGTTTTATTCGAATATGAGATCTTGCTAGGATTTCGTGCAATTTCATCATTTTGAAATTACACTTCCGCTGTGTACCCGGAAACCCCAACAGTATAACATGTCCAAACTTCAACTCCTACACTTCAACTTTCTTGTTGAGTTATGTTGTAAATATTTTTGTAAAGAAGAACCAATGAAAATGCTAAGAAAAATCAAGCTAAAAGGGTCACTTTTATAAGTGTTGTGGTTCCTTAAATTTTGTTTTGAGTTGGTTTGTGTGAGATTGTAAAAAAAGCGTTGGTGAGAGTTTTCTTTAAGTTCAAATTGTAAAAATTTTGAAGAAGACACTCGAGCCGACCCCGAGAAAAGAAGAGCCAACTCGCTTATTGGTACGAAGCAAGGATTCTGGAACATAGCAATCCGAGCCGACTCGATGAAAGCGAGCCGACTCTAGTGAATCTGAGTCGACTGGAATCAGTCCGAGCCGACTCCTCCTAGTCATTTCCTAAAGTTTTCTGAGATATCTAGGCGAGTCGATCCGACTTAGAAAGAGCTGACTCTGCCAAACCTAATTTCAAAGCCTGAGAAAGCGAGCCGACTCGAATTGTATCGAGCTGACTCTTCTAGAGTAAGTTTTTTCGAACTTGAGAAGAAGAGCAGACCCAAGCTGAAAAGAGCCGACTCTTCAAGTTCAAGATTTTCAAGATTCAAGTTCGAGCCGACCCGAGCTGCAAGGAGCCGATTCATCCAGAGTGACATTCTGCACCCTGAGATAAAGAGCCGACTGCATTAAAGAAATGGCAACTCGACCTATCGACTCGAAGGATTCGAGCCGACTCGAAGGAATCTGAGCCGACTTGAATGTCGCTTCCAAGTATCTAACAACTAGTTCCAGAATTTTTTTTTGAATGCTAAAAAGTGTTCCAACGGTCATAAATCATTTCCCAACGGTCTACAATGGCTAGAACTACCTTGGGATGGTGGAAGACTTTAAATTTGAAGGATTTGAACTACCAAAAAGCAATTAAGAAGAGAGTTCAAAAAGAAGAAGAGAGAGCATCATTGAATATCCCCCAATCAAGAGAAGAGCATAAGAGCATTCAATTATGCATTCAAGCCTTCAACAATCTGATCTAAAGCTTGAATCATCTTGGAAGAAGTCACTGAAGTCATTAAAGCTTATTTCAAGTACATTCAAGTGGACTTCCAACGAGCTGCCCGGCAACTATTTGACAACTTGAGTTGTCATTTATTGTTGCATTTATTTTCAATTCAATCTTTGAATGTTGGGTTATTGGTGAGCCTGGTTGAAAAACCAAATAGGTTTTTGGTGAGCCTTATTAAACTAAGGTTTAGGTTCTTGGTGATCCTGTGAAAACCAAGTTAGGTTTCTTTGTGAGCCTGTTAAAACCAAAGGGTGTTGGATTTTCTTTGGTGATCCCATAAAATCAAAGTGTAGATGTTTGGATTGTGATCCTGTAAAACAATCTTACTGTATTCGGGTGTGAATATAGTAAAAATCCCAAGTGGTATCTTGGGTAGTGGATGTAGGAGCTGGGTTGCTCCGAACCACTATAAATTTGGTGTGTTTGTATTGTGCTTTTCTCTACTTTGTTTAGCTTCTGCATCCTTTAACTTTATCACAGCACCTACCACTTGCAAAGGATTTTGAAATTGCACATTACTTGTTGAAATTTTTTAAATACCCAATTCAACCCCCATCTTGGGCAGCCACCTGGGCACACACCGGTATTAGAGTAGAGTCTTTGAATACACTAGAGTAAAGATTGATGGCTTATCCCTTAAGTACATCTTTGGTCGAAGGTCAATCAACCAATAGACCTCCACTCTTCACAGGCACAAGTTATTCTTATTGGAAAGCACGTATGAAAATCTACATTCAAGCTATTGATTTTCAATTATGGAAGGTCATTCTTAAAGGGCCACATGTTTCCATGACTAAAATTGATGGCATGGACATCCCTAAGCCTGAAGAGGAATGGATGAAACGACATGAAATTAGGGAATTAAATGCCAAAGCCATGAACTTGCTTTACCGTGCTTTGGACTCAAATGAGTTTAACAGAATTTCCATCTGCTCTTTAGCAAAAAAATCTGGGATAACTTGAGGTGACCCATGAAGAACTTCACAAGTGAAAAACTCAAAGATAAATCTTTAGTGCACAATTATGAATTATTTAAGAGGAGCCTAATGAAAGTATTTCTGCCATGTACACTAGATTTATAGATATTATTAATGATTTGAAAAGTCTTGGTAGGGTATATTCAAATGCTGACTTAGTACAGAAAATCTTGAGATCACTTCCTAATAAATGGGATCGTAAAGTCACAGCCATCCAGGAAGCTAAAGACTTGAATGTTCTAACATGGATGAATTATGGGATCTCTCATCACTCATGAATTAACCATGTAGCATAGAATGGATGATGATAAGAAAAAGAAGAAAATGTTGCATTCAAGACTGCATTAGAATCTAAAGATGATGAAGAAACTAAAGGTGACTCCTCCTCCTTCGAAGACAGTCTTGAAGATGAAGACATCGCAATGGTCATGAGGAGATTCAGAAAGTTTATGGAAAAGAAGAAAGGAAGGTATAATAGAAAATTCCATAAACGAGGAGAACAATCAAAAGAAAGGATAAGGATAAAGATAAAGAAAAAGAACAAGTCCCACCTGCTATGATGTAAGAAACTGGGGCATATTCGTTCAAACTATCCTCAACTAAAGAAATCTCTCAGAAAGAAGAAAAAGAAAGCGATGATTGCCACGTGGAGCGATAGTGAAGACTCCACTTCAACTGAAGAAGAAGAGACCACGAAAATAGCAAATTTATGTCTAATGGGTCTCGAGGATGAGGTAAATTCTTCTGATACTCAGATTGAATTTACTTTGAAGAATTAAATTCTGCATTTTATGATTTACTATCTAATTTAAAAAGCTGGAGTAAAGATTAGATCATTAAAGCATATCAATGATCTTTACTCAAAGAGAAAAATGAAACTTCGGAAAGAACCATTCACTGAAAAAGGAACTTCATATCTTTTCTGAAAATACAATGATTTGAAAAAAGAGAATAATGAATTAAATGATAAAATAGAGTTTTGCTAAAAGAAAACAATGAGCTGAAGAAGGAGTTAGAAAAACTCAAGCTACTTATTGAAAAATTAACTTTGTCTTCTAATAAGCTTGAGTTAATTCTTAAGAACAAAGAATTTCTAGAAATAAGTTGGATAGGTTTTAATGCTTTAAATTCAAATTTGTTTCAGCTACCACTTTTGTGAAACAAAAGGACTTTGTTCCCAAGCTTACTTCTTATAAAACTTTTGTTACAAAAGACTCTATTTCCATTTCAAAACCTGCTTCATATGTTTCTAGAATTTAAATGCAAGACCTGCTATTTCTACACTCAATGCATCTAAAATTTCAAAAATAGAATGGTGCGGGCACCAGACTCGAAGAAACTTCAGACTCAGACCATCTGGATCTCTGATTAACCTTGCCCAAAAAAAAATTAGGGTTTTTGGTTTGTAATAAGAGTTGACTAGATCATCAATTTAGCTTGAGTCTACATTACCTGCATTTTATTTTGTTGTCATGTTGATTCAGTAGTGGACTAGGGTTTCAACCTGGGGTGTTACATTTTCTCCCAAGACCAAGCAAGTGGACACCACACTCCCAGCCACACTCCCAGCCATACGCCTGAGTCTATGGGTGCCATATCTACATCCAGCAGCCTTTGGTCCCCCACTCCACAGATAGCACTTCCTTCTCTATGCGCCAGATGAGGAGAAATCCACCAAGAGTCCACAAATCAAGGCGGCCAAGACTTTCCCAAGAGAACCAAGTAAAGATGGGAAGAAATTTTCTTGGAGAGAACTTCAAGGAGGTGCCCACTACCTGCCAAAAAATCCAAACAAAGATGGGAAGGACCTTGACTTAGGGAGGAAGAAAAGGAGGAGTCCAAAAGAGTTGATCCATGGAAGGAAAAAAAATTCTCTTGAAGATCCATACAAGGAGGCGCCATCTACCTGCCTTTTATAACCCAAATCAAATTTTTTGTACTTTGGCCGACCATATGTGTATGATTTTTCCTGATTTGTAGATCCCCTCCTTTAGTCCCACATGGGAAGATGTAAAACCCTACTCCCTTGTAAAGCCTTATAATTTAAACCCTCTTGTAAGTTTAAATCAATCAGATGAATGAAAGAAATTTTTTTTTATGAGCAAACTTGTGTTTTCTCTTTTTGGCACTTGCTTCCAGGTGTTGAGCTCCATGAGGGAGTAAATCCGGTTCCCCTGGAACCTTGAGGGTGAGAGATCTCCAAACCCCAAAAGCCTAGGTTAGCCACTCCACTCCCAACCCTAGCCGCCATCACCCTTCTCTTTCCACCAAGCCCTAGTCTATTCCTCTTCTCACGGCCACCCTCTCCAAGTCCAGGCTGGCCACCAGCATCCAGCTCCAGTCCAATACTTCAGGTCTACAGCAATTCTAAGAGGAAGTCATCAGCCTCAGGAGAATCCTGATTTCAGCAACTTCAGCTTTCAAGTCTTCAACCTGGTAAACCTTTACTTGAGTATCTGAATTCCATCACTTGTTCCTCTTCTTTCCCAGATCTTGAGTCCAGGAGAAGCCGACCAAACCACAGACCAGTATTGGAGGATCCATTGGGAAGATAGCCGAATCCGAGGATCAACAATCTGCTCGAGAGAGTTCTTCCACCAAAATCCTGAGAAGATTACTGTCTGGTTAGTAAACCATCTCTCCTCTCTATTTCTGTTCTGTTGAAAGTTCAGAGCGAAACCCTAGGTTGGGAGTTTCTCACCCCCAGCGATCCGTTACTTCTGAACTACTCTGATAATTAGTTTCTTCTAAATTGTGCTTTCAATCCTTACCTAGTTTCCTTCAACTTAGTTTAGCTTTACTTTGAGTCAAAGCCAATTTCTGAAATAAAAAAAAAAAAGAATTAATCTTAAATTTACTTCCGCATACGCTTCTTTGTTCTTTTTCTGCATCATTTTTGGTATCGAGCTTTCGTTCTGCATCATAGAATTATTTCAAAATTCTAGAATCAAATATTTTGCTTGCAAAAGATTAGGACATAAAGCCTTTAATTGTAATACAATCAAAAATGTCCATAATGTAAGAAAGATTTGGATTCTCAAAGGAACCAACTCAGCTACCCGAAAGGACCCAAGTTAGCTTAGATACCTAAAAGCACTCCTTAATTTTGTTGCAGGAATGTCTTGCAGCCCAGAATCAAAGAAAAAATGGTATCTCGACAGTGGCTGCTCAAGGCATATGACAGGTGACAAGGATCAATTCATCACCCTGGAAATGAAAGAAGGAGGTATGGTTACATTTGGAGACAATGGCAATGGAAAAATAATTGAAATTGGTAAGATCAAAATAACCCCTCTACTTTCATTGAAAATGTACTACTAGTAGATAAGTTGAAGCACAATCTATGAGTATTAGTCAATTATGTGATAAAGGCTTCAAAGTTATCTTCGAATCATCTATGTGTATAGTAACAAACCTACTTGATCTTAGCAACAAATTCATTGGACACAGACTAGAAAATATTTATGTGGTAGATCTAAATGATCTTGCATGTCAGGTAGCTCCAGTCTAGTTACAATGAATGCTAAAACCAAGGAGTCTTGCTTATTATGGTATAGAAGATTGGGTCATGCTAGCATGCATACTATTGCCAAGTTAATTTCCAAAATCTTGTTAGAGGCATGCCCAAGTTTAAAGTAGATTTTAATCATGTTTGTGATGCATGTCAAATGGGTAAACGAACAAGGGGGAGATTTAAATCCAAAAATCTGATTTCAACATCTAGACCTTTAGAACTACTTCACATGGACTTATTTGAACCAACTAGGACCACAAGCCTAGGAGGTATGAAATATGCCCTTGTGATTGTTGATGTTTTTTTCTTGATTTACATGGATTTTGTTTATTGCACACAAAGACGAAACTTTCAAAGTATTTAGAAAATTTCACAAAAAGGTTTCAAATCAGAAAAATCTTTCTATAATTTCAATTAGGGGTGATCACGGCACAGAATTTGAAAATCAATTTTTTAATGATTACTATTCTGAAAATGGCATTGATCACAACTTCTCCACTTCTAGAACATCACAACAAATGGTGTTGTAAAGAGGAAAAATAGGATGTTGGAAGAAATGGCCCGAACAATGTTGTGTGAATGTAATCTTCCAAGGTACTTTTGGGCAGAAGCGGTGAACACTGCTTGTTACATTTTAAACCGTGTTTTGATCCGTCCTATCTTAAAGAAAACCCCCTATGAGCTTTGGAATAAAAAGAAACCCAATATAAATTATTTTCATGTATTTGGATGCAAATGCTTTGTGCTTAATAATGGTAAGGATAATCTAGGAAAATTTGATGCTAAGTCTGATGAAGCCATTTTCCTTGGTTATTCACTATATAGCAAGGCATATAGGGTTTTTAATAAAAGAACTCTCACTGTTGAAGAGTCAATGCATGTTATATTTGATGAAACTAACCCTTCACCATCTAGAAAGGATGAGTGTATTGACAATGATGCAGGTACCATTCAAAAGGAGATCGAAGAATTAAGTATTCAAGAAAAACCAATTGAAGAAGGAGAAGAAATGGTAAGTAAGGATCATACTGATCTACCAACTGAATGGAGGTACGCTACTTCCCATCCTAAAGAATTAATTATTGGTGATCCTTCTCAAGGCATAAAGACTAGGTTTGCACATACGATTGCACATGATTACCTAGCCTTTGTATCTCAAATAGAGCCTCATACCTTAGAAGAAGCAGAAAATGACCGAAACTGGATGATGGCCATGCATGAAGAATTGAACCAATTTGAAAGAAATAAAGTTTGGACATTAGTTGATAGACCTAAAGACCACCCAATTATAGGAACCAAATGTGTCTATAGGAACAAATTAGATGAACAATGAAATGTCATTAGAAACAAAGCTAGATTAGTAGCTAAAGGATATAGTCAAGAAGAAGGTATAGATTTTGATGAAACTTATGCACCTGTAGCAAGATTAGAAGCTATTAGAATACTTCTTGCATTCGCTTGCTACATGATTTTCAAACTTTTTTAAATAGATATGAAAAGTATATTTTTAAATGATTTTATTGCCGAACAAGATTTTGTAGAACAACCATCGGGTTTTGAAAATCATGCTTTTCCAAACCATGTGTTTAAACTCAATAAAGCTTTGTATGGTTTGAAACAAGCCCCTAGAGCCTGGTATGATAGACTTAGCACTTTCTTAATTGAAAATGCTTTTTCAAGAGAAAATGTTGATAAAACTCTCTATATTAAAAAGATAAACAATGATATATTTTGTACAAATCTATGTTAATGATATCATCTTTGGTGAAACTAATGAAAGTCTTTGTGAAGAATTTGCTAAGTTAATGCAGGGAGAATTTGAAATGAGTCTAATAGATGAACTAAACTACTTCCTCGGACTTCAAGTAAAACAAACAAAGGAAGGGATCTTCATCAACCAATCCAAATACACTAAAGAAATCATCAAAATGTTTGGTATGGAGACAAGCAAACAAATGAACACACCCATGAGCCCATCCTACAGATTGGATACGGATGAAAGTGGATCCAACGTTAACCAAAAGCTATATCGAGGTATGATCGGATCCTTTATATTTAACTGTAAGTAGACCAGATATCTTGTATAGTGTATGTATGTACTAGATTTCAATGCAATCCTAAAGAAACATGTATGCTTGCTGTTAAAAGGATATTAAAATACTTAAAAGGTACAAGTAATCTTGGTCTTTGATTTTCAAAAGAATCATCTTTAAATTTAATCAGATTCTCTGATGCTGATTATGCTGGTTGTAAAATAGATAGAAAGAGCACTAGCGGTACTTGTCAATTTCTAGGGTTGAATTTAATCTCATAGCACTGCAAGAAACAAAACTCAGTAGCACTATCTATTACCGAGGCAGAGTATGTTGCTGCAGGGAGTTGTTGTGCTCAAGTGTTATGGATTAAACAACAACTAGAAGATTTTGGTGTTTCACAATGCAAAATTCCTATCAAATATGATAACACAAGTGCTATAAATTTATCTAAAAATTCTATTCAGCATTCTAGGACTAAGCACATAGAGATTAGACATCATTTTATTAGAGACCATGTTTTGAATGGTGATATAGAACTAGAGTTTATACCTACAGAAAAACAACTAGCTGATATCTTTACCAAGCCACTAAATCAAGATAAATTTGAGTTGCTTAGAGGAGAATTAGGGTTATGTTATCCTTTCTGAATTTAATAAACCTAAGGAAAAATTATCTAGAAAGCCTCCTGTATTTATTCATGATGTTTGAACAACTTTCCTTGAATTTCTAAGTATAGTTGAATTAAACTTCTAAACCATTTGATCTCTTTTGGAAAGTTTCTGTTCGAGTCGACTCGAGCAATCTTGCTTTGGTCGAGCTGGCTCAAATATCTGAATTTCTTGCTCTTGCTTTGATCGAGCTGACTAAGTTTGTACTTAGCCAAGTCGGTATTCTGTTTGTTCTGAGTTCGCTCTGATCGAGCCGACTCGAATATTTTTAGGGCAGAGCGAGCCAACTCAAAAGACGGGAAATCACTATTTAGGAAAGTCTGTTCTGTCTTTTCTCAGTACTTCACTCCCTCTCTTTACTTTGAACACACTCTATATTTCTCGGAAGCTCTACCATTCTCACAGAAATCATTCCCTAAAGCTTAAAATCCTTTGATTTCTTTGCAATGGCTCCTCAAAAATCTGTGAAGAAAGTACTTCAACTCGACGAATCAAGTAATCGCAGTACAGATGCAGGAGAAAGAAGGGAAAAGAGAAAAAGGTCCGCTTAAGTCCAACAAAATAAAGAAACTCCTTCTCCTCCCAGATAGCATGTCTCAATGATCAATCGACCTATCACCTGCGGAAGAAGGATCGACTTTACATTCCTAGAGGAAATAGGAATGAAAATCGAACATTGGATATAAAGCCAAGGGTGGAAGTATTTCTGTTCTTTAGACATACCGACCTACCCTTCACTGGTACGAACATTTTTTGAGAATATTATTATTAAAGAATTTCATTTGGAATCAGTTGTCAAGGGAAAAACAATCATAATTAATGAAGAAAGATTGAGCAAGCTGCTACAAATGCCAACGATTGGTGCTACTGAACTTCTTCTTTCGAACAAGGAGCACATTCTAAAACTTATTTTGGAAAAAGAGGAAGTAAGCACAATCTGACATGTTCAAGCCAATCTATTGTCAAGGGAAAAGAGGCTGCTGCATAGTATGATTAGTAGAATTTTCCTTCCTAGAACTGGCCATTTCGATTGGGTCAGTGAGAAGGACATGATCATCATGGGACATCTGATCAAAGAAGAGCCTCTCAACCTTCCCTACATAATGATGATCCAAATGACTGAAGCAGCAAGGAGGTTAAAGCCTGTCTACCTTATGGTTTGGTTTTCACTCTATTATTTGAAGAGGCAAGAATTGATTTATCAAATGAAATAGGCAAACAACTACATCACTTTGATATCTACTCCTTCAACTCACTTAAAAGAATGGGTTATAAGTTACAAGAAGGAAAATGGATTAAAAAGATGCCTAGTCAGGTTGCTGCCACTATTTCTGAAGAAGATGAAGCTGCTACTGAAGACTATGATTACTCCATCTGAACTCAAAAATTTGATATTTCAAAAGATGGAAACTATCTCCAACTCTTTGACAGATGATATGAATTTTGCAATTGAAGAAATCAGAAAGTCAGTTGACATTAAATTGCAAGAATTGAAATATGAACAAGAGCTTCATCAGCAAAAAGTGGAAAAAGAAATGAAGGATTTCAAGGAAGAAATCAGAAGCATTCTACTGCAATCCTAGAAGGAAACTGCTCCCATTGAAGATATTTCTGAACAGATCATCAAAGAGTCATTTGACATTCCTATTCCTTCATCTGATCTACCTAAACTTACCAAGACCAAGAAAGAACCAAAAACCAAGAAGACCAAAGTTTTTAGAGCCCCTGTTAGAACTAGATTCAGGGATTTAAGGTTTAACCCCTGAAAACTAAGACCTCTGATAGAGTTAAGAGGTAGGCACCTCTTCTTCGTATGAGGAAGAAGAAGAATAAGTAGTGTAGTTAGTCTTCTGGTTGTATTTCTGAAATGAATACTTGTTCCACTTATTATCTTTTACAATTACAATGTACTTTCTGTCATGCAAACTTCTTAATGAAATGAATGTTTTCTGTTTACAAATTGCGCTTATGAAATTTTAATTAGAATTTCAAGTTTGAGAAAGTGAAATTATCTCAAACAAATATTAAAGACTTTTTCAATCTATTTTAAAATCTTAGCTTTATTTGAAATCACCTTTTTAATTGATTGACAAAAAGGGGGAGAACTATGAAAAATATGAAAAAAATGGGATATTAGCTCCTTATCAACTATTCTTAAAGTGTAATGAAAAAGGGGGAGCACAAAAATAATAGCACTTCTTAAATTACTTTAAAATCTAGAGAAAGGGGGAGTTTTTCTCTTGAATGATTTTGCTTCAAATTAATCCCATTGCTCTGAACATAATTGCATATTTTAACTCTCTGATACTCCATGTTTTGTGCTAATTATAATATTACAAAGCTTGACACTTTGATGATGTATAGTAATATCATCTGTTGAGCTCTGATTTTATTTTAAATCTAATCAGCTCTATTACATGTGAATATTTATGTTTCAAATACTTTTATACATGTAAAGTGTCTTACTGATTTTTCATGCCCAGTGTTTTGTCATCATTAAAAAGGGAAAGATTGTTGACCTCATAAGTGATTTTGATGATAACCAAACATTGAAGCATGTACATTTATTACTAATAACTCTTCAAGTGTTTGACAAGTTTTTATAGGATGTATAACATGTCCAAACTTCAACTCCTACATTTCTACTTCCTGTTTGAGTGTGTTGTAAGTGTTTTTGTAAAGAAGAACCCAATGAAAATGCTAAGAAAAATCAAGCTAAAAGGGTTACTTCTATAAGTGTGTGTGCCTTAAATTTTGTTTTGAGTTGGTTTGTGTGAGATTGTAAAATTGTTGGTGAGAGTTTTCTTTAAGTTCAAATTGTAAAAATTCTAAAGAAGACACTCGAGCCGACCCCAAGAAAAGAAGAGCCGACTTTGCTTACTGGCATGAAGCAAGGATTCTGGAATGCAGCAATCCGAGCTGACTCGATGGAAAGCGAGCCGACTTTAGTGAATCCGAGTCGACTGGAGGTAGTCCAAGACGACTCCTCCAGAGTCCATTTCTTAAAAGTTTTTTGAGAATAGCCAGGCGAGCCAACTCGATTTAGAAAGAGCTGACTCTGCCAGACCTAATTTCAAAAGCCTGAGAAAGTGAGCTGACCTGAACTACATCGAGCTGACTCTTCCAGAGTAAGGTTTTTCGAACCTGAGAAGAAGAGCGGGCCCAAGCTGAAAAGAGCTGACTCCTCGAGTTCAAGATTTTAAAGATTCAAGTTCGAGCCGACCCGAGCTGCAAAGAGCTGACTCGTCTAGAGTGACATTCTGCGCCCTGAGAAAAGAGCTGACTGCATTGAAGAAATGGCGACTCGACCTATCGACTCGAAGGATCCGAGCTGACTCGAAGGAATCTGAGCCGACTCTAAGGAATCCGAGCCGACTCGAATGTCGCTTCTAGGTATTTAACGACTAGTTCCAGAATTTATTTTTGAATGCCAAAAAGTGCTCCAAAGGTCACAAATCATTTTTCAATGGTCTACAATGGCTAGAACTACCTTGGTATGATGGAAGACTTTAAATTTGAAGGATTTGAACTACCAAAAAGCAATTAAGAAGAGAGTTTAAAAAGAAAAAAGAAAGCTTCATTGAATATCCAACCAATCAAGAGAAAGAGCATAAGAGCATTCAATTCTACATTCAAGCCTTCAACAACTCTGACTAAAGCTTGAATCATCTTTGGAAGAAGCCACTGAAGTCATTAAAGCTTATTCAAGTACATTCAAGTGGACTTCCAATGAGCTGCATCGGCAACTATCCGACAACTTGAGTTTGTCATTTATTGTTGCATTTATTTTCAATTTAATCTTTGAATTGTTGGGTTATTGGTGAGCCCAGTTGAAAAACCAAATAGATTTTTGGTGAGCCTTATTAAACCAAGGTTTAGGTTCTTGGTGATCATGTGAAAACCAAGTTAGGTTTCTTTGGTGAGCCTATTAAAACCAAAGGGTGTTGGGTTTTTTTGGTGATCCCGTAAAAACCAAAGTGTAGAGGTTTTCGATTATGATCCTGTAAAACAATCCTACTGTATTCGGGTGTGAATATAGTGGAAATCCCAAGTGGTATCTTGGATAGTGGACATAGGAGCTGGGTTGCTCCGAACCACTATAAATATGGTATGTTTATGTTGTGCTTTCTCTACTCTGCTTAGCTTCTGCATCCTTTAACTTTATTACAGCACCTACCACTTGCAAAGGATTTTGAATTGCACATTACTTGTTTAAATTTTTTAAATACCCATTCACCCTCCCTCTTGGGTAGCCACGTGGGCAACATACCTGACATCGATACTTCATTCATTGATTCTCCTGATATTCATACACCTATCATTCAGACTTCCATTGTTGATACACACATTGTAGATACACCGACACTTTCTTTAGCTGATACTGTTGTGCTTAATATGCCTGTATCATCAGCTATTACACTTACTCTTGATACTTATATCACTGATACTCCTACTCTTCATACATCCTCATTGATTCGAGAGCTTGGGTTTTATACACCCGGCTTTCAGTATCTTGATTCTGGTCCTACTTTTGATCGTACACCTCTCCCAGCTATTGCTAAGATGATTCACCTGATCTGTTCAGTTCCTACGGAGGACGTAGTTCCTACCTTTACTGCTTCAGCCAGAGGTTGGACTTATATTTGTCGTAGAGGACATGGATGTCGTACCCCTCCTCAGTCGACCAGGACCAGACTTCGAGATCTTCGATTGAGATGGCTGCAAGCTCGATCCTTCACTGATACAAGACTGATTATGATCGATTCATCTTCTGATGACTCGATGGATGAGGATTAGGATTTTGATGTACTCTTAGATAGTTAACTTTCATGCTTGTATGTACTTTTGTCTTTGAAATGTATCATTTTGTTGTACAAATTCCAAGTTTATATGAAAATACTTGTTGTTTCTCATCTTTTTATATTTGATGGAATGATTGTTAAATCTTGAATTGCTTTTATACTTCATGATCTTCACTTATATTGCTTGTATGAGTACTTGTCTATTCAATTTATTTATTTCCCTACCTTTTTAATGATAACAAAAAGGGGGAGTAATTCAGTGAGATTTAAGTATAAATGGAGAGCAATTTTTTTTTGAAATGGGATATGTATACTTGTGATAAGCAAGAAATAGATTTTTTTGAAAAACCTGAATTGAAGAACATTTACAAAATTCCTTAAGAAAGGGGGAGCTTTACTCTATGTTCAATTGAAAATCCTTTCAAAGTGAATTTAATCCTTAAAAACCCCTCTTTCAATGTTTTGAAAAGATTTTTACAAATTTCGTTATGAATCATGGATTCAGGAGGAGCTTTGTTATTTTCTGAATTTTTCTTGTAAGAGTATCATGATACATTTCTCAAATTCATTTGAATGAATATCAAAGTTTTGATACTCTCTATCCTTGTAACAAGCTCTAATACTATTACTTGTGTTTTGAATGATCACATCTTTAATGCAATAATGTTGATATACTTAATGCTTTCAATATTGTGCACCTTGATCAATTCTCTTAAAGCCTTATTTTAAAAGCAATTTATACTTAAGGGTTTTGTCATCTTCAAAAAGGGGGAGATTGTTGGCTCCATTAATTGATTTTGATGATAAGCAAAATAGTTAAGTATAAGTTGAGGACTAATGATTTGCTTTAAGTGTGTTTTTTATCGAAAGGGTGCTCACAAAATTTGAAGAAGCCAAGTTGTTTTTTGAAGAAGCCAAGTTTGTGATGAAAAGATTGATCAAAAGAAGACTTGGACACTTATGAGACGGTTGAATGGATAGCTAAGTTAAGTAGAAAATTGTTCCAGCTCAAAATTAGTAGTTTCTATATATTTTTTAGTGATGTGTCGATTCAAAGTGTTAACACATGACATGAAGTGTCGACTCATGGAGATGAAGTGTCGACTCAGGCCGGTACATAGCAAAGTTTCAATTGGCACAGATGAAGTGTCAACACATGGACCTGATGTGTCGACTCAAGGTATCGACACATGGATCAACACATCGCTTGAGACTTTCAAGTCACAGAACTTGTAGAAGTTGAAGGAACAGTTGAAGTGTCGACACATGGAAGCAAGGTATCGACTCAATGTGTCGACTCAATTGAGAAGATGTCGACACATCTGAGATTTCTAAAGAATCTGAATGGAGCATTTTAAACTATGTGTCGACTCAAGAAGAACATGTGTCGACCTTATGTGTCGACTCAACTGAGGAAGTGTCGACACATGGAGTTCTGACAACAGTAACGGCTAGTTTTTTTAAGCGCAAAACTAGCCCAAATGCCCCCCAATAGCTAGTTTTTCAAGTGTAACGGCTAGATTTTGGTTTTAAGGCCTTGAAAAGGTATTTATATGCTCCAAATAAAATCAAAATGAAATATATTGAATATCCTTAAAGAGTATAGAGAGAAAAGAAGAGAGAAGAGCTTTAACTCCTATTCACTCAAGGTTCAACCACTCTCAAGCAAAAGGAAGCCTCCAAGCATTCAAAGCCATCAAGAGCATTGAAAATCATTCAATCTTGGGCATTCAAAAGGCTTCAACTAGAGCAAAGCAACACTACATCAAACTACATCAACTTATTTTATTTATTATTGAAAGCTTACATTGGTTCTTTATTTCTCTACTTAAATCTTGTAAAGGTTATTGGTTAGCCTATTGGAAAACCAAGTGAGATTATTGGTAAGCCTTGAAAAATCAATTAGGTGGGTGGTTAGCCCGCAAAACTACTAAGGTTCTTGGTTAGCCTAGAAAACCAAGGAGGTTTTTGGTTAGCTTTGTGAAAACCTATTAGGTTCTTGGTTAGCGAGTATAACCAAGTGAGGTTGTGACTAGTGAGCCTTGTAAACAAGTCGGGTTTTGATTAGTGAACCCAGAAAACTAATCGGCTATAATCGGTGTGATTATAGTGAATTCCCAGGGGATCTTGGGGAGTGGATGTAGGTGCATTGTTGGCACCGAACCACTATAGCTTGTTGTGTTTATGATTTCTTGATCTCTCCCTTCTTGCTCTTTATATTTTGCTTATTGCTTTTATTTTTGCTGCACTATTATTCTAGAGCATTGCAATTAAATCATAGTACCTTGCTGAATTGGATTGTATATCTTATTTTATAAAGTTTGTAGCTTATGATATTAAGGTTAGCCTTAAATTTTTAGAGACCCAATTCACACCCCCTCTTGGGTTGCTTTCTGGGCAACAACTTCCTTAATGAATGCCTCAAGATTTTGATAAGAGTTGGTGAAGTCTTGAGTGCTTTCTTTAAATACTCTCTAGTGAGTTCTTTTGAATGTTCAGTGAAAGCTCTTTAATTTCTCATTCCCTTCTCATTAACTTTTTCAAAAGTGATTCAAATCACTTATAAATACTCCCTCCAACTTATTTCAAGTGGTTATAGCCATTGTAGACCATTGGGATTGAATGTCCTCCTACGGGTGCATACCCATGTCCTCAAGGAAAGTGGGTAGGGAGAGTGGTCCTTAAGCTTTAGAAGGTTTTTTGGAGGTTTGGCTAAGGTTCAACAATAAACATAAGCCCTAGTTCGGTCTCACGGGTTTTATATAAAATGCCTTAACCTGACAATCGAGTCGACTTGGCCAGAAGCATGTCTGCTTAAGTCAGCTTGAGCAAAAATGCTCAAAAAGGCTCTAAAAAGCTAGCAAAAGATTCCTAAGGATAGTAGCACTCTAGATAAGGTAGTTATTGTCCTTAAATTGATGTAGGAGGTCTTCTAGATAATTTTTCTTAATTTTAGAAGAAATTAGGTCAAAGAATCTAAAAGGATCACACAAATCTAATTCACTTCTAATCATTTCAAATCTTTCTTCATTAAGTGGCTTAGTAAAGATGTCAGCAAGTTGGTTCTCAATTGGAATGAATTCAAGTTCAATATCTCCATTTTGTATATGATCTCTAATGAAGTGATGTCTAATTTCAATATGCTTTGTTCTTGAATGCTGAATAGGATTTTTTGTAAGATTGATAACACTTGTGTTATCACATTTAATAGAAATTTTAGTTTGAATAATACCATAGTCTTCTAGTTATTGCTTAATCCATAACACTTGTGCACAACAACTTCCTGTAGCTACATACTCTGCCTCAATAGTAGATAGTGCTATAGAGTTTTGTTTCTTACAGTGCCATGAAATTAAGTTCAACCGTAGAAACTGGCAAGTGCCACTAGTGTTCTTTCTATTAATTTTACATCCACCATAATCAGCATAAAAAAAGTCAATTAAATTTAATGAAGATTGCCTTAAATACCATAGACCAAGATTACATGTTCCTTTCAGATATTTTATGATCCTTTTAATAGCAATTAAATATGATTCTTTAGGATTTGATTGGAATCTAGCACATTGCACACACTGAACAAGATATCAGGCCTACTGGCAGTTAAGTATAATGGTTATCCGATCATATCTCGATAAAGCTTTTGATCAATATTGTTGCCATCTTCATCTTTGTGTAATCTGCATGTAGGGCTCATGGGTGTGCTCATTTCTTTGGATGACTCCATACCAAAGTTCTTAATAATTTTCATGATGTACTTTGCTTGGTAATAAAAATTCCTTCCTTCGTTTGTTTAATTTGGAGTCAAAGGAAGTAGGTCAGTTCACCCATTAAGCTCATCTCAAATTCACCCTACATTAACTCAGTAAATTCTCTACAAAGATTTTCATTAGTTGCGCAAAAAATAATGTCATCTACATAAATCTGTATAACCAATATATCATTCTCTTTCTTCTTGATAAACAAAGTTGTATCTACATTATCTCTGACAAAACATTTTTAAGTAAGAACTTGCTTAATCTATCATACCAGGCTCTTGGTACTTGTTTCAATCTATACAATGCTTTATTAAGTTTGAAAACCTGATTTGAAAAAGTATGACTTTCAAAACCTGGTGGTTGTTCTACAAAAACTTTTTCAAATATAAAACCATTCAAAAATGTATTCTTTACATCCATTTGAAATAATTTGAAATTCATGTAGCAAGCAAATGCAAGTAATAATCTAATGGCTTCTAATCTTGCTGCAGGTGCATAAGTTTCATCAAAATCTATTCCTTTTTCTTGATTATAAGCTTTTACCACTAGTCTTGCTATATTTCTAATTACTTTTCCTTGTTCATCTAACTTATTCCTATAAACCCATTTGGTTCCTATTACTGGATGGTCTGAGGGTCTATTTACTAAGGTCCATACATTATTTCTTTCAAATTGATTAAGTTCTTCATGCATGGCCATCATCCAATTGGGATCATTTTCAGCCTCTTCTATATTATGTGGTTCTACTTGTGAGACAAAAGCTAGATAGTCAAGTGCTTCTCTAAGTGAAGACCCAGTCCTAACATTTTGTGAGGGATCATCAATAATTAAATCTCTAGGATGTGAAGTTACATACCTCCATTCTCTTGGTAGATCATCATGATCTCTACTTACCATTTCTCCTCCTTCTTGAGTTGGTTAATCCTTTAAGATCATGTCTTCCATTGCTTGATCAAGTGTACCTGCATTATTGTCTATACACTCTTCTTTTCTAGAAGGTGAGGGATTAGATTCATCAAAGATAACATGAACATTCTTCTACTACTGTTAATGTTCTTTTATTAAACACTCTATAAGCTTTGCTATTGATTGAATATGCATCAAACTTTTCTAAGTTATCCTTTACATTGTTTAACACAAAGCATCTATAACCAAAAACATGAAAGTAATGAATGTTAGGCTTTTTGTCATTCCAAAGTTCATAGGGGGTTTTCTTCAAAATCGATCTTATCAAATATCATTTAAATTGTAGCAAGCAGTGTTCATCACTTCTGCCCAAAGGTACCTTGGAAGATTGCCTTCACATAACATTGTTTAGGCCATTTCTTCTAAAGTCCTATTCTTCCTTTCTACAACATCATTTTGCTGTGGTGTTCTAGGAGCAGAGAAGTTGTGATCAATGCCGTGCTCAGTGCAATAATCATCAAAATATTGATTTTCAAATTTTGTACCGTGGTCACTTCTTATTGACATAACTGAAAGATTTTTTTTGATTTGAAACTTTCTTGTAAAATTTTTGAAAAACTTTAAATGCTTCATTTTTGTGTGCAATAAAAAAATCTAAGTAAATCTCAAAAAATCATCTACTATCATGAGCCCATATTTCATACCACATAGGCTTGTAGTCAAAGTTGGTCCAAATAGGTCCATGTATAGTAGCTCAAGAGGTCTAAAAGTTGAAATCATATTTTTTGATTTAAAACTTCTCCTAGTTTGTTTACCTAGTTGACAAGCATCACAAACATATTCAAAATCAACTTTGAATTTAGGTAAACCTCTAACTAGATCTTTGGAAATCAATTTAGCAATTATATGCATGCTAGCATGACCTAATCTTCTATGCCAAAGTAAGCTAGACTCTTTGGTTTTAGCAGTTATTGCAATAAAACTTGTACTACTAGACATGGCTAGATCATTCAAATCTACCACATATATATTTTCAAGTCTATGACCAATGAGCTCGGTGCTAGAATCAAGTTAGTTACAATACATATAGATGATTCAAAGATAACCTTGAAGCCTCTATCACATAATTGACTAATACTTAGCAAATTATGCTTCAATTTATCAACTAGCAATACATTTTTAATGAATGTAGAAGGGGTTATTCTGATCTTACTGATGCCAATTATCTTTTCCTTACCATTGTCACCAAAAGTGACCATTCCTCCATCCTTCATCTCTAGGATGATGAATTGATCTTTGTCACCCATCATATGTCTTGAACAGCCACTGTCCAGATATCATCTTTTCTTTGTGCTCTGGACTGCAAGACATTCTTGGAAAATAGTCATGGAGTTCTTTTAGGTACCCAAGCTTTCTTGGATCTTTGCAGGTCAGTAGAAGTGGTTCCTTTGGGAACCCAAATCTTTCTAATCTTACTTCTAACATTTCTTTTGAAATTGCATTGAAATAACTTGTGATCAACCCCATTGCATGCATAACAAATAATTCTTGAATTTTGCAAAGATACAAAAGTTGAAGCTCTAGATGCAGATGTAGAAGCATTTGATACAAATGACCTTTGATTTGAAAACTTAGGTGTATAAGCTTTTAAGGGTATAAACTTTGTTGCTGAAATTCTATTTGTTTGCAAAGAATTATAACCAATTCCAGCCTTGCTACTTGAATCTCTTTGATCTTTTAAAATCAATTCAAGTTTATTTGAACTCAATGTTAGCTTTTCAACTAAAGTTTAAACTTTTCAACTTCTTTTTGCAAGCTAACATTTTCTTCATATAAAGCTTTATTCCTTTCAAGAAAACCATTCTTTTTAATTTTCAAAGCAGTATATTTTTCAGAATAGCTACTCAATTCTTTTTGTAAAATCTTATTCTTTTTTGAAATCTCTTCTTTTTTCTTTCATCAAAATATCATTGCTATTTTTTAAAGATTTTATTTTCAAATTGGCCTTTTTATACTCAGCTAACAATTCATGAAATGCATTATTTAGCTCTTCAAAAATAAATTCTTCATGTGGATCAGGGGACATTACCTCATCTTCAAGACCCATTAGGCATATGTTCGTTGTTTTGCAAGTCTCTTCTTCCTCATTTGAAGTGATCTCCTCACTATCACTCCAAGTCGCAACCATAGCTTTCTTCTTCTTCTTTTAAAAGTTTTCTTCAAGTTCAGATAATCTTATCTAAAATGCCTAGGTTTCTTGCATTCATAGCAAATGGGCTGTTTCTCTTTGTCTTTTTCTTTTTTCTTTTTCTCGTCCTTGTTGTATTCTTCTTTTCTATGGAATTTTCTTCAATAGCTTTCCTTTTTCTTGTCCATAAACTTTTTAAATCTCCTAACTATAAGTGCAATGTCTTCATCTTCAAGATCATCTTCGAAGGAGGGGCTTTCATCATCAATTTCTTCTTCTTGTTTCTTCATCTCTAAAGTAGCTTTGAAAGCAATTGACTTTTTCTTTTTCAGGTCATCTTCACTTCTATGCTGTATAGCTAGCTCGTGTGTGATTAGGGAACCTAATAGCTCATCCAATGGTAGAGTATTTAAATCCTTTGCTTTCTAAATGGCAGTTACTTTCGGTTCCATTTATTTGGAAGTGATCTCAATATCTTTTGCACAAGATCTACATTAGAGTAAGTCCTGCCAAGACTCTTTATATTGTTAATAATATCTATAAAACATGAGAACATGATAGAAATAGTCTCATTGGGTTCCATCTTGAACATTTCATAATTATGTACAAGAAGATTAATCTTTGAGGTTTTCACTTGGAAAATTTTTTCATGGGTTACCTCAAGTTTATTCCAAATTTTTTTTACTGATATGCAAGTAGAAATTCAATTAAACTCATTGGCATCCAAAGAACAATATAACAAGTTCATGAGTTTGGTGTTCAGCTCATCCATTTTCATGTCATGTTCTTCCCATTCCTCTTTAGGTTTGGGGACATCCATGCCATCAACTTTTATCATGGGTATTTGAGGTCCCTTAAGAATGACCTTCCATAATTGAAAGTCTACAGCCTGAATATATATTTTCATTCAGCCTTTCCAATAAGTGTAGTTAGTGCCTGTGAACGGTGAAGGTCTATTTGTGGATTGGCCTTCGACCAAAGAAGTACTCATAGAATTTGCCATATAATCTTTAAGCTAATTAAAATTCAGAGACATTGCTCTGATACCAGTTGTTGCCCTAGTGGCTTATCCAAGAGGGGGGTGAATTGGGTATTTTTTTAAAAAAATTGCATGTGCTCCTTTTAAGTTCTTAGTGTGGTATATGCTGTGAATTAAATTAACTACTGTGGAAGCAAGTAAGAATAGGAAACATAATCACAAACACAATAAGTTTTACAGTGGTTCGAAGCAACCTCGCTGATGAGGACACCAGGGCCCGAAAATATCGACAGGTTGAACCCACATCCTTGTGGATCACCTGTGAATGAAACCCTGGACCCACCCTTTTATCTATGTAAATAATTTATTTTAATTTTTGTTATTTTGGATTAGTTAGGGTTAGCCCCTTTTACCAACTGGAATTAGGGTTTTATTTATTAAGCCTTTTAGGCTAACCCCTTTTACCAAGTTGAACTACATATTACATGCCTTGCCCTTTTGATCAATTGGGTTCCAATTGATCAAATAGGACTTTAGTTATTTATTGAGTCCTGTAAAAATTAGTTGTTGAGTCTTGTATTACAGAGAGACCAATATAATACTCATGTGACACAAATCAAGAGACATATGCTAGTTTAAGACAAGCCATGTGACCCATGTGCTAGCACAAGCTCTTGTCATATGCTAGCCTATTTTGCATGTCAACTTTGCATGATTTCAGGACTACTATTGTCACGTCACCAGGGGGACAATGACACATGGCCTACCACTTAAATTTGGACAAGCTACACTCATCAAGACAATTTCTTTTGGTCGGCCCATGAAGAAAGGCGCACAAAATTTTTAAAAGGAGTAATTGTGAAGGACTTCTCCTGGATGGCGCCCTTCTACTCATAATATTTCACGCCAAAGTGAGAGTTGGCCAAGCATTCAAAAGAGTTTGGAAATTTTTTCTTACCTAGTGTTGGAGGTCCAAGGGTTCCTAGCATTCCATTCAAATAAGCTGCTAACTGTTTAAGCTTCAAGGATTCTAGAATTTCAGCAGGACTCTAGAGTTCTCTCCAATCCAGACTAAAGAGTCCAGTAGCTCTAGAAGAATATATTATAAAGAAACTGGAGTCCAGTCATCATGACCAACCAAAAGCGATCATGACCCTCCATCAAAGTCTCATCTTGGCGCCAACTATGGATAGGAGTCCATTTTTTTTCATCCAGTAGGAGTCCAAGCAATGTAAACTTGAAGTCTAGAGTTGTAATGAAACTCTTGTATTTGAGTTCCTCTTTGGTTAGGGTTCTATAAATACCCCTACACCTCCCCCCTTGTAATTAATGAATATTTGATGAAATGAAATGAAACTCTGCCAAGTTCTTCTTCCAATTCCTTTCTAGGTGCTAGGTGTGACGCCTAGAACACTTGGGTGTGACATCCAAGTTCTACCGGGGTGCGATGCACTGTTTATCCATCCAATCCCTCCATCAGATCTAATCCCTAAGTCTCTTCAAGGCCTTTATCCAATGCTTTGAAGAGATCCTAGAAGCCAACCAAAGAAGAAGATCCCCGGGAGAACCAACAACCCTGGTGCTAGCCTTCCTTCTAGCTTTTGATTTTCAATGTTTAATTACTATTTTTTTTGGTATTTTTGGCAGGTTCTCTTGAGATCCGACTATGAAGATCGGCATCCATGCTTTGGAATCAGTTCGATCAGAATCCAGATGTCAGGAGCGATCAGTTTGGAGTCCGATTCTTCAATCTTAGAGTGCAGTGATCCAGATCTTCATCAGAGGAGGTTTCTAAGTATATCGGTAACTCAAGATCCCTTTCCCTTCCTCTAGATCTGATGTTAGAAAGTAGGAACCTAATCTAGGGTGGTTTCTCAATTACCGTGATCTACCTAATTAATTATTTTGTTAGGTTTGCATGCAGGTGATGTAATCCAGTATTTAGTTGCTTGCTATAGATTCTTTTAACATATTGTTTAATAGGATGTTAAGTTAATGAACATTTGCTCTCGATTAACAAAAAAAAAAAATTAAATCAACTTTTAGTACTGCATCGCATCTGATGCATAACAAATAAGATGATGCGATGCGTAAGTAAATTAAGACTAATTTTTTTTTTTGTGTTTTGTTAGAAGTTGGCTTGACTCAAAAACAAGCTAACTAATATTGAAAGAAAATATGCACTGAAAGAAAGTACAATTCAAAGAGTAGATTATCAGAGTAATAAAGAAGTAGGATCACTGGGGATTGAGAAATCCCCAGACCTAGGGTTTACTCCTCTTTCAAGAAACAGACGAAGAGAAGAGAAGGTTTTATACCTGACTGTGATATCTCTGTTTGCTTCAATTGAAGGACACTCTCGAGCAGATTGTAGGATCCTTGGAGACAGGGTATCTTCGTAATGGATCCTCGGATTGTAGTCCTATGGCAAGGTTGGCCTTCTTCTCGGACTCTGGATCTGGAAAGGATGAAGAACAAGATAAAGATGTAAGAAACTCAAGGAAGAGACCTTTACCTGGGATAGCTCCGGACTGCTCGAACTTTGAAGATGAGGGAAGAGTATGGAGGTGGCGGTGGAAGATGGAGTGGATTTAGGTTTGGCTGGTAGGGCGGCGGCTTGCAGATGAAAAGGACCTAGGGCTTGATATAGTGGGCAGTGGCTTGGAGAAGGAGATGGCGGCCTTGAATGAAGTGGGAATAGGGTTTAGGAATTTGGGTGTTGGCGGCTAGGATGATGAAAGGAAATTAGGGTTGGCGGCCAGGGATAAAAGCGGGACAGGGTTTTGGTAACTTTGGAGATCTCTCACCTCCTCAAGGCTCCAATGGAACCCGGATTTACTCCCTCATGGAGCTCAACACTCAAAGAAGTATGGAAGAAGAGAACACAAGGTTGCTCAACATAAGAAAAGATTTCATTTACTCATTCTATCAAAAGATTACATAAGGGTCCAATATATAGACCTTGCAAGAGAAACAAAATTACACTACTTCCCATGTTGGACTAAACGTTCATCCTAAGCATGAAAAACTTTCCCTTGACTGACCAAGCTTCTTTCCTTGGAGTGGGCGGCCTCAAATGCAAGGTGATGGCTTCATATGGCAGGTATGTGGGGCACCTCCAAGTTCTTCTCCTTAAGTCATGGGTTTTCCTTCCATGACTTGCTCTTTCTTGGAAGAAAATACTCATCTCCTAGTCTTTCTCCCCAAGACTAGGCTCCTTCCATTCATAGCCAGGTACTTTAGGCAGGTGTGGGCGCCTACCTTGAAGTCCTCTCCAAGAAAAATCCCCTGCTCCTTTAGCTTGGTTACTTTTGGCAGCTTGTGGGCGCCTTCCTTGACTTCTCCTAAGAAAATTTTCTTGCTCTCTTGGGCATGGGGACCAGGGACACTGGGATGAAATGTGGTGCCAACTGGTCCTGGGAGTGTGGCGTCCACTTGCATTTGGCCTTGGAAGAAAAAATGATGCCCTAGGGAATGGCGCCAACCAGGACTTGACTTGGACTTAGACTGAGTCAACATGACTCAACAAAATGAAATGCAGACTCAAAGAAATAAAATAATCTGGTTGACCAGGTTAACCCTTATTACAAACCCTAATCTTCGGGCAAGGTCATTTAGAGATCCAGATGGAACCCTGAAGTTTTCTTCTGATTCTGGTGCCCGCACCAATTCTCCCGGGGTGGGAGGAACTCGACCCTGTCGAGTAAGGCTCAAGTTGGCTCTGGTATCTCTCCAAGAGATCTGGATCCAGCTCTTGTAATTCATCTCGGGAGATCCAAGAGTCATCAGAATCTGGCCTTCCTTGCGAGCGGACCAGGTATCTTTGGTATCCTCGATTACGAGTAGAGATAACCTGATCATCCAGGATCTTTTCAATCTGTTCTTTCCTCACTGGCCAGTTTGTTAGTGGACACACAGGGTTGGGTTCACTCTCAAGAACAGGATTAGGCTCAAAAGGCTCACTGAGAATCACAGCTGGCTCTCTATACTCTACTAGGTCTGTAATGTTGAAAGTGGGCTAATGCCTAGTTCTGGAGGCAACTCGAGCACATAGGCATTGGATCCTACTCTCTTCACCACTCTAAATGGTCCAGCTCCTCTAGTATGTAACTTTCTAACGGTTCCAAGAGGAAACCGTTCAGGCCTTAACCTAATCATTACATAGTCTCCCTCAACAAAAGTTTTGACTCGCCTTTGAGAATCAGCCAACTTCTTATAAGTTTCATTACTTAAATTTATTTTGGCATGAATTTCTTTATGCAAGTCTTTTATATGCTGTGCAAAAACTTCAGCAGACTCGGAGACTCGTGTGTGGACTGGTAAAGGGCTAGGTCAAGAGGTGTGTGAGGTTTGTACCCATGCACAATTTCAAATGGACTCTTACCTGTATACCATTGACCAGTCATTGTATGCAAATTCAGCCCTAGGTAAGTACAAATCCCAATTCCTAGTGTCTTCACCAACAAGACATCTTAGTAGATTGCCTAAGCTACGGTTCACTACCTCGGTTTGGCCATCAGTTTGGGGATGATAGGCAGTTGAAAACTTAAGTTTTGTCCCTAACTTATGCCAAGGGTTTTCCAAAAATAGCTAGTGAACTGGACATCCCTATCTGAAACAATTGTCTTTGGTAGGCCATGGAGTCTAACTATCTCATTAAAGAATAGGGTGTCTACCTTAGACGCATCAAAAGTCTGGGAACAAGGCAAGAAGTGGGCCATCTTAGAAAATCGGTCGACTACGACACAGATAGAGAGTCATGCCTCCTCTGGGTCTTAGGCAAACCTAACACAAAGTCCATACTCACATCTTGCCAAGGATAATCTAGGACAGGGAGTGGGGTATAAAGGCCGGTGTTCTATTTTCGCTGTTTGGCAACAGCGCAGGTCCGACACCTAGCCACAATGTGTGCTACATCTCTTTTAAGCTAGGCCAAAAAAGTGGTCTTCAACATCCTCAAATTCTTTTAACAAAGGCCTAACTTCCTGAGGAGGCTCTGAGGGTGTAGGAGTCTTAAGTTCCTAGCAATCAACATCCAAATGGTGAACCACTATGAATTTCTTGTTCTAGATCCTTAGTACTAATTAGGTTCACTCCAGTCTTCATCTCTTTGACCTTATTGGGTCCTTTAGCTACCTTGTCCTTAGGAGGGACTGAATGGATTGTGATCTTTTTCCCATTAAAACTAAAGACACAGGTATTGGATTTTCCTAAGAGGTGGCATCATGATCATATAACCAAGGTCTCCCAAGAATTATACTGCTCACCCCCATGGGTAAGACATCACACCAAATCTTCTCTTGATAGGATTGCATCTGGATTTGGACCTGACATCTATACTAGATGGGTATAGAGGTAGAGTCTACCCAAGAAACCTTAGGGTTGGGGTGGGGACTGGGATTAAGCCTAACATTTTGACAGTGCTAGCGGACGCATTCACACAGCTCCCACTATCTATGATGATCTTACATACCTTATCCCCTAATTTAAGGAAAGTCTGTAGGATGTTAGTCCTACGCCAATCCTCCTGAACTCTACTTTGGGACAGGATGCATCTCACAACTCCTAACTGGTCAGACTTTGTGGGTTCCCTCTCCTTCATACTCATCAACCAAGTTCATTTCGGTCTCATAAACTTCTTCTTCAATTTTCCTCATTGGGCCCGGAATTCTCTTCCTCTCCCTTCTTCTATGTAAAGGATCTACGGGCACGTGGCTAGAAACATGACCTACCTATGGCTATTAAAACAGGCTATGGTTACACTGGCTGGAGATATGACCTGGTTCTGATACTTAAAACAGGTGATACTAGAACTAGGGGTTCTCTGTGTCAGGTGCCTTACCTTTGTCCTTGGCCTAGGGGTGGAATACCCTGAAAAGGTTTGCTAGGGGTAACTTGGCTAGGTCCATTTCTTGGGATTGGGGCACTAACCCTAGAAGGTATAGGTCCTCTCTAAATTTCTCAGTGTTCAGTGCAATCTGATAGGCTTGGTCTAGGTCAGTAACCTCTCTCAGAAACAACTCCCTCTTAATGTCTTCCCTAAGTCCAGCCCTAAATCTAGACAAAGTGATCTCATGGGCTTCACTCACATCACATCTCATCAAGTACTCATCAAAGGTGGCTATGTAGTCTAAGACAGATCGGTTCCCTTGTTTCAAGGTTTGCCGTTGGTCTAACAATTCTGCTGGTATGAAATGGGTAGGTACTTATCTCTAAGCTTCTCTTTCATACCCTGCCAAGTGGTGGGGCTCAATTTCGTCTCCTAGTGGTTAGCTCAATGTTCCCCCAGTATAACCTAGCTTGATGCACTAACTTCATCTTGGCAAATTGAACTTCCTTTCCTCAGACATGGTATACCACTCAAAGTACTGGTTCATCTCACCCTCCCAATCAAAATACACCTTAGGGTTTAAGCTACCATCAAAAGTGGGTGCATCTAATTTGATGTTCCGAATGAACCTATCATCTCTATCTTCAGGCTCTGGGTCAGGCCTCCTATGATTAGGTTCAAGATCTCTGTATAAAGGTCTTCTAGGCTCCTGGTGTGGGTGAGGTTGAGGCACATTAAAATCTGGGTCAGGAGTCCAATTCTGATGTCTAGGTTCCTCAAGTACTTGGACTCGATCCCTAAGCTAGGTAAGATCCTCACGGACTTGATCCCTAAACTGGGCAACAGTATCAATCATATCCTAACTCAATTTGGTCATACTTTTGGTAAGAGTTCTAATCATGGCCTCTAAATCAGTTGGGTTTGACCAGGTTGGTAGGGGTACTCCGTTCCGGGTGGACATGATGATGCAAGCAAGCACACCAAATGAGCCTCGACTGAAACGACTACGGCTAACTAGACCTAGAGCCCAAACTAGATGCCCAATCAGAGTGGCAAGCTAGCCTATAGTAACTCGGGACTCAGCCAGGCAGGTGTAAGGGAGTGTTAGGTCCCTAATTGCCACCTAGACACCAATCAGTGATTGGCCAGGTAGGCGACCAGCACACAAGCCCTTCAGGATAAATCCCTGAACCACTGTTCTAGACACTGAGTACAAAGAACACACAGAGTAACTAGACAAACTGACTCAACACTAGCCTAGACCTGACCATTTGGTGTCCCTAGCCCACTAGGGCAAATAGGTCTAATTAATTTTAGAGATTAAAGCTTAGGTTCAAATGCATGGGAGGTGGTTTTGGGCTAAGGAGGGTCTCAATCCTCCCCTTATGTTGCAACTTTGGTGCCCTTAAGATAGATTCAATTTATGCACACTCAAATAAAAAAAATAGCTTGCAGAAAATAAAAAGCAGAACAGCAATAAAATTGATCTCAGAGAATCTACAGAAATTAATAAATCATGAAAATTTTATTTAAATTACTTTCTATTATACTGGTTCCAGAAAAATAAGAATTACTTAATTTAGAATTTTTGCAGGGAAACAATTCATCAATAACAGGGTAGTTATTGGCAGAAAAATAAACGAGTGTCCCGTTTACAATCCCTGCCTAGAAGATATAACCCAGCGCACCCCTACATGCCCTAGGAACCCCCGTGGAATGGGAGGAGGAGGCTTGCGTCTCTCTGTTGTCCTAGGATCGGATGGCAAGGGAGTCTACTCCAGGAAGCAAAAGTAAAAAGGAACGAAAAAATATCAAACAAGCAAGATCCTAGACAGGGCTCTGATACCAAAAATGATGCAGAACAAATAAGATGATGCGATGTGGAAGTAATTAAGACTTTTTTTTTTTTTTTTGTGTTTTGTTAGAAGTTGGCTTGACTCAAAAACAAGGCTAACTAATATTGAAAGAAATATGCACTGAAAGAAAGCACAATTCAAAAGTAGATTATCAGAGTAATAAGAAGTAGGATCGTTGGGGATTGAGAAACCCACAGACCTAGGTTTACTCCTCTTTCAGAAAACAACGAAGAGAGAAGGGTTTATACCTGACTATGATCTCTCTTTGCTTCAATTGAAGGACACTCTCGAGCAGATTGTAGGATCCTTGGAGACGGGGTATCTTTGTAATGGATCCTCGGATTGTAGTCCTATGGCAAGGTTGGCCTTCTTCTCGGACTCTGGATCTGGAAAGGATGAAGAACAAGATAAGGATGTAAGAAACTCAAGGAAGAGACCTTTACCTGGGATAGCTCCGGACTGCTCGAACTTTGAAGATGAGGGAGAGTATGGAGGTGGAGGTGGAAGATGAAGTGGATTTAGGGTTTGGCTAGTAGGCGTGGCTTGCAGATGAAAGGACCTAGGGCTTGATATAGTGGGCGGTGGCTTGGAGAAGGAGATGGCGGCCTTGAATGAAGTGGGAATAGGGTTTAGGAATTTGGGTGTTGGTGGCTAGGATGATGTAAGGAAATTAGGGTTGGCGGCCAGGGATGAAAGCGGGGCAGGGTTTTGGTAACTATGGAGATCTCTCACCTCCTCAAGGCTCCAATGGAACCCGGATTTACTCCCTCACGGAGCTCAACACTCAAAGAAGTGTGGAAGAAGAGACACAAGGTTGCTCAACACAAGAAAAGATTTCATTTACTCATTCTATTAAAAGATTACATAAGGGTCCAATATATAGACCTTGCAAGAGAAACAAAATTACACTACTTCCCATGTGGGACTAAACGTTCATCCTAAGCATGAAAAACTTTCCCTTGACTGACCAGGCTTCTTTCCTTGGACTGGGCGGCCTCAAATGCAAGGTGATGGCTTCATATGGCAGGTATGTGGGGCACCTCCTAGTTCTTCTCATTAAGTTATGGGTTTTCCTTCCATGACTTGCTCTTTCTTGGAAGAAAATACTCATCTCCTAGTCTTTCTCCCCAAGACTAGGCTCCTTCCATTCATAGCCAGGTACTTTAGGCAGGTGTGGGCACCTACCTTGAAGTCCTCTCCAAGAAATATCCCCTGCTCCTTTAGCTTGGTTACTTTTGGCAGCTTGTGTGCGCCTTCCTTGACTTCTCCTAAGAAAATTTTCTTGCTCTCTTGGGCATGGGGACCAGGGACACTGGGATGAAATGTGGCGCCAACTGGTCCTGGGAGTGTGGCGTCCACTTGCATTTGGCCTTGGAAGAAAAAATGATGCCCTAAGGAATGGCACCAACCAGGACTTGACTTGGACTTAGACTGAGTCAACATGACTCAACAAAATGAAATGCAGACTCAACGAAATAAAATAATCTGGTTGACCAGGTCAACCCTTATTATAACCCTAATCTTCGGGCAAGGTCATTCAGAGATCCAGATGGAACCCTGAACAAGTCTTCTTCTAATTCTGGTGCCCACACCAGCATTCGTGTCCCGCATCAATTTGGTATCAGAGCCTAGGTTTAGATTAGGTAATCTTGCATTAGTTTAAATTCTGCATCTCGGCCTTCCATATATATTCTGTTATTTTATTGTTTCTGTATGTATAAAAATCAAAAAAATATGAAATTTTCTTTGTTAGCTTCCTTGAGATTCAAAGTTTTTTAGTATTTTTTTATAATTTGGGTTTCTGTAAAAACTGCAGTTCTCTATTTTCATCCTGAGAACAGGTTCTGCCCAAAAAAAAAAAAATCATTAGAGTTTAGTTTTATTAATTGCTTGTTGCATTCATTTTCTAATTGATTTTTAAGGGCATACAATATAAATAGGGGGAGGAGTTCATAACTTTCCCTAGCCCGAAACCACCCACTTTGCATTCAAGCCCAAGCCCTAATTAAAATTGATTAGAACCTAATTGCTTTAATTGCTTCGTAGAGATGACAAGGGTAAGGCACCTATGGTTTAGAAGGATCGAAACCAAATCCCAGTATGCTTTAAGTGTAATCAGACGGTCATTATGTTGCCCAATGTCCATCGCGAGCCTTACATATAGGGGAACCTGAAGTAGAGGACCCTGAGATTAGTGACCCTTGTGAGGAAGAGGTTTATGGGACTGAAGCTGAGTTAGTGGAGGAATATGAGGAGGGGGAAGAGATCTTAGACTTAGACCGATTAGGAGTGGTCAGTGCATCCCGACTCAAACTAAGAGGAATAAGGATGGCGTAGGACTAACATCCTATAGACCTTTATTAAAATAGGGGATAAGGTATGTAAGGTTCATAATTGATAGTGGAAGTTGTATCAAGCAATTTCTACTAATGCAGTTAAGAGCCTAGATTACCAACTGTTCCACACCCGACCCCCTATAAGGTATCTCGGATCGATGCAACCAACATTTCCATCCGGTTGCGATGCCAGGTTACAATTCAGGTACAATCCTACCAAGAAAGAGTCTGGTTCGATGTTCTTCCGATGGGGGTTAGCAGCATCATTTTAGGAAGACCTTGGTTGTATGACCACGATGCCACCCTGTTTGGATGATCAAACTCGTGCATTTCACCATCTAGGAAAGAGGATAGTGATTATGTGACCCCACAAAGGACAATGTTAAGAGAGGGTCAAGTCACTTAAAGAAAAAGAGTCTAATCTGATTTGACTCTGCAAAGGAGTTAAAATGAGAAATCGATAGAGGGTCACCAGTTTGGATTTTAGTTACCAAGGAAGCTCAAGATCAACCAAAACTAGAATACCCTAAGGAGATCCTAGATTTATTAGAGGAATTCAAAGATGTCTACCCTGAAGATTTATCGGATCAATGCCACCATTAAGAGATATTCAACATGCAATTGATTTAGTACCAGGAGAAAACATTGCAAAACCCCACACTATAGGATGAACCCTACGGAACATCAGGAGCTACAATGATAAAGTAGGGGAACTTATGAAAAAGGGATTTATTAGGGAGAGTTGAGTCCTTGTGCTGCCCCAGCACTTTTGACTCCTAAAAAGGATGGCAGTTGGAGGATGTGCATAGATAGCCAGCTATAACAAGATTATGATAAAGTATCGATTTTCCATACCCCGACTCGATGACATGCTAGACATGATGGCCAGATCGACCATCTTTTCAAAATTGATTTAAAAAGTGGCTACCATTAGTGAGAGTTAGAATCAGGGATGAGTGGAAAATGGCTTTCAAGACCAAAGATGGACTATATAGTGGTTGGTGATGCCCTTTGGATTATCAAACACCCCAGTATGTTTATGAGGGTTATGACTCAGGTATTACGATCATTATTGAAAATTCATGGTCTATATTTGATGATATCCTCGTATACAGTAAGACTAGAGAAGATCACTTAGACCACCTCCGTCAGATTTGCCAGGTCCTTAGGAAGGAAGCTTTGTTTGCAAACTTAAGAAATGTAGCTTCATGATAACCAGAATCATCTTCTTAGGTTTTGTAGTAACACCAGAAGGAGTAACCGCCAACCCTAAGAATGTGGAAATCTATAGTTGAGTGGCCTATACCTAGGAATGTTCATGACATTCGAAGTTTCCACGGGTTAGCTACCTTTATAGGAGATTTATCAGAGGGTTTAGCACGATTGTTGCTCCGATCACCGACTGCATTAGGAAGGCAAATTCGATTAGACTAGAGCTGCCCATAAAGCCTTCCTAGAAATCAAAGATAGAAGACTAAGGCACCATTTAAGGTTACAGACTTCACCAAAGTCTTTGAGGTCGCCTATGATGCATCAGGCGTAGGATAGGAGGGATATTAAGTCAGAAAATCATCCTATTGCCTATTTTAGTGAGAACTGAGTGATGCCAAGTTGAAATATTCCACATATGATAAAGAGTTGTATGCGGTAGTACAAGCTCTTAGGTATTGGAGGCATTACTTTCTACCGCAAGAATTCATCTCTACTCTGATCACGAAGCACTTCGCTTCCTAAATTCTCAAAAAGTTAAACCCTAGACATGGCAAGTGGGTCGAATTTATATAAGCCTATACATTGTCCTAAAGCACCATGCTGGAAGTGAGAATAGGGTAGCTGATGCACTTAGTAGGAGAATAATGTTGCTGAACTGTGTGAGTACAAAGTAGTCAAATTTGAATGATTAAAGGAAGAATATGAATTTGTCCATATTTAGGAAGATTTATGAATCAGTGAAGCTAGGGCCATCCACTGAATTTAGTGAGTATGTCTTAAGGGATGGTTATTTGTTCAAGGAAAATAGGTTGTGTGTTCCCAAGACATCACTTAGAGACTTTCTTATTTGGGAGATACACGCAGGAGGTTTAGTAGGACACTTGGGCGTAATAAAACTATCTTGGCTATAGAGGATCAGTTTTATTGGCCAAGTCTAAAGAAAAATGTTACCTAGTGGTAGCCCAGTGTAGGACTTATGTTGTAGCTAAGCAACCTAGACAGAACACTGGACTATATACCCCACTCCCCGTCCCAGATTGCCCATGGCAAGACTTGAGTATGGACTTTTTTTAGGATTACCTAAAACTGCTAGGAAACATGATTCTATCTTCGTGGTATAGTAGATAGGTTTCTAAGATGGCCCATTTCATCCCATGTTCCCAAACTTATGATGCGTCTAGAGTGGCCAAATTATTCTTGAATAAAGTGGTTAGGTTACATGGATTGCCTAAGACCATTGTGTCGGACCGAGACGTTAGGTTTACTAGATACTTTTGGAAAACCTTATGGCATATGCTAGGAACCAAATTGAAGTATTCTACTGCCTACCACCCCAAATAGATGGCCAAACGAGGTAGTAAATCGGAGTTTAGGGAACCTGTTGAGGAGTCTAGTGGGAGAAAATACTGCTAATTGGGATTTATTGTTATCGAGAGTGGATTGTTTATAATAACTCAGTCAACAGATCTACAGGGAAGAGCCCATTTGAATCGTTCATGGATACAAGCCTAGAAGCCATTAGATCTGATTCCCTTACCAATTCATGCACGTATATCTGAGTTAGCTGAGTCTTTTGCACAGCATATAAAGAACTTGCATCAAGAAATAAATAAGAAAATTAAAGAGAGAAATGATTCATATGCACAAACAGCTAATTTAAGCAAATGTTCAAAGAGTTTAAAGTAGGGACCAAGTTATGATCAGGCTCAGGCTTGAACGATTTCCATCTAGAACTGTCAAAAAGTTACATGCCCAGAGTGCGGGACCTTATAAAATAATTGATAAGTTTGGACCTAATGCCTATGAGATAGACCTACCTTTAGATTTGGGTATAAGTCCAACTTTTAACATATCAGATCTTGTAGAGTATAGGGAGCCGATGTTGCTACCTAGTGAGCCTTTTGGGTCTGATCCTGTTCTTGAGAGCGAACCAATCAATGAGTGTCCAATAGCCAAATCCACAAATCAGAGAGACAGGATTGAACGAATTCTGGATGACAAGATGATTGTTACCGGAATAAGGACTACCAGCGATACTTGGTTCGTTGGCAAGGACATCCCGAGTTTGATGACACTTGGATAACTCAGGAGGATCTGCAAAAGATCGCCCCGGACTTGCTAGAGAAGTACTTGAGCCAGTCTAACCCTTACTCGATGGGGTCGAGTTTCTCCCACTTGGGGAGAATTGGTGAGGACACCATGACCCGAAATATTGATAGGTTGAACCCACATCGTTGTGGATCACCTGTGAATGAAACCCTGACCTAACCCTTTTATCCATGTAAATAATTTATTTTAATTTTTGTTATTTTGGATTAGTTAGGGTTAGCCCCTTTTACCAACTGGAATTAATATTTATTTATTTAGCCTTTTAGGCTAAACCCCTTTTACCAAGTTGAACTACGTATTTACATGTCTGGCCCTTTTGATCAAATGGGTTCCAATTGATCAAGTATGACTTTAGTTATTATTGTCCTGTAAAAATTACTTGTTGAGTCTTGTATTAAAGCGGAGACCAATTATAATACCCATGTGACTCAAATCAAGATCCATGTGCTAGTTCAAGACAAGCCATGTGACCCATGTGCTAGCACAAGCTCTTGTCATATGCTAGCCTATTTTGCATGTCAACTTTGCATGATTTCAGGACTACTATTATCACGTCACCAGGGGGACAATGACACATAGCCTACCACTTAAATTTGGACAAGCTACACTCATCAAGACAATTTCTTTTGGTCGGCCCATGAAGAAAGGCGCACAAAATTTTTAAGAGGAGTAATTGTGAAGGACTTCTCCTGGATTGCACCCTTCTACTCATAATATTTCATGCCAAAGTGAGAAGTCAGCCAAGCATTCAAAGGAGTTTGAAAATTTATTCTCACATAGTGTTGGAGGTCCAAGGGTACCTAGTATTCCATTCAAATAAGCTGCTAACTGTTCAAGCTTCAAGGATTCTAGAATTTCAGCAGACTCTAGAGTTCTCTCCAATCCAGACTGAAGAGTCCAGGCAGCTCTAGAAGATACATTATCAAGACACTAGAGTCCAATCATCATGACCAACCCGGAAGCGATCATGACCCTCCATCAAAGTCTCATCTTAGCGTCAACTATGGATAGGAGTCCATTTTTTTTCATCCAGTAGGAGTCCAGGCACTATAAACTTGAAGTCTAGAGTTGTAATGAAACTCTTGTATTTGAGTCCCTCACTTCTCTGGTTAGGGTTCTATAAAATACCTGTACACCTCCCCCCTTGTAATTATTGAATATTTGATGAAATGAAATGAAACTCTGCCGAGTTCTTCTTCCAATTCCTTTCTAGCTACGACGGCTGATAGGTGCTAGGTGTGACACCTAGAACACTTGGGTGTGACATCCAAGTTCTACCAAGGTGTGACGCCCTGTTTATCCATCCAATCCCTCCATCAGATCTGATCCCTATGTCTCTTCAAGGCCTTCATCCAATGCTTTGAAGAGATCCTAGAAGCCAACCAAAGAAGAAGATCCCTGGGAGAAACAACAACCTTGGTTCCAGCCTTCCTTCTAGCTTTTGATTTCCAACATTTAATTGCTATTCTTTTTGGTATTTTTGGTAGATTCTCTTGAGATCCGACTCTGAAGATCGGTGTCCATCCTTTGGAATCAGTTCGATCGGAATCCGGATGCCAGGAGCGATCAGTTTGGAGTCCGATTCTTCAATCCTAGAGTGCAGTGATCCAGATCTTCATCAGATGAGGTTTCTATGCGTATCGATAACTCAAGATCCCTTTCCCTTCCTCTAGATCTGATGTTAGAAAGTAGGAACCTAATGTAGGGTGGTTCTCAATCACCGTGATCCACCTAATTAATTATTTTGTTAGGTATGCATGCGGGTGATGTAATCCAGTATTTAGTTGCTTCCTATAGATTCTTTTAACGTATTGTTTAATAGGCTATTAGGTTATTGAACATTTGCTCTTGATTAACAAAAAAAATTAAATCAACCTTTAGTACTGCATCGCATCCGCGTCCCGTGTCACTCGCCCCTATGTTCACTATCCAGATACCACTTGGGATTTCCACTATATTCACTCAAAAATATAGGTGGATTGTTTTCACGGGATCACAATCCAAAACCCAAACTTAGTTTTTTCTCGGGCTAACTAAATATCCAATACAAAGTTAGTTTTGAACGGGATCACTAACAACCCACTATACTTGGTTTTTAAGGCTCACCAATAACCTTTACAAGTCCAAGCTACAGCCCCTACTATACTTGGAATAGCTCAAAAGATGAGTTAGAAAAACAAAGCAACAATATGATAAACCGAAGTTGTCGGATGGTTGCAGTTGCAGCACTTGAGAAGCCCTTTGATTATACTTTGAGTGCTTTTCGAAACATCTTAACTTCCTCAATGAATATCTCAAGATTCTGATAAGAGTTGGTGAAGTCTTGAGTACTTGCTTTGAATGCTCTCAAGTGAGTTATTTTGAATGTTTAGTGAAAGCTCTTTAATTTCTCATTCCCTTCTCATTAATTTTTTCAAAGTGATTCAAATCACTATAAATACTCCCTCCAACTGATTTCAAGTGATTGTAGCTGTTGTAGATCGTTGGGATTTGAAATATGATCATTGGAGACCATTTTATATTCAAAATAAGAGTTCTGGAACTAGCCGTTACTCACCTGAAATAGTCATTTGAGTCGGCTTAGATGGGTCAAGTCAGCTCGAATCCTCAAGTAGGTCAAAACTTCACTCTGGTCGAGTCGGCTCTTCTACTTCAAGTCGGCTCGCCTGGCTGGTTCTGTAGAATTGAGATTTTTAGCACTCTAGAAGAGTTGGTTCTTCAGTACTCGAGTCAGCTCGGTTGTCAGTCTAAGAAAACTTCACTCTAGATGAGTCAGCTCGGATACGCTCGAGTCAGCTCGAATTCTTTGAACTTCAGAATTGAACTCTGCTTAAGTCAGCTCTTCTGACTCGAGTCAGCTTGAATGTCTGCGTGCTAGAAAATAAATTGATGTGCTAGACTTCGAGTCGGCTCACCAGTTTTGAGTCAGCTCTTGTGACTTAGGTCCTCAATTGTTTAATCTTTTTCAAACTTCTTCCAATGGCTTCAAAATAGCTCAAAAACTTTCCAACTCCTTCAAAGACTGATCTTGAGAAAATTAAACTAGAAAACTCATAGAAGTGGCCCTTTTTTATGAAATACATGATTATTTTTCTTTGGGCCCTTCTTTACACAGTATTTCAATAAAAATTAACTTAACATTCTACAATGTTAAAGGAAGGAAGGTTGTTCAATAAAAACATCCTACAAAAGCTTTGAGAACACTTGAAAGATAGCCAGTAATCAAATGCATGCTCCAATGTTTGGTTATCATCAAAATCATTCCAGGGGTCAACAGTATAGACCTTAATAGATCCACCAAAAGGTATAGTATCTTATGGATGCAAATGGATCTATAAAAGGAAAATAGATGGAGACTATGTGGAAGGCTTAGGCAAAAGATTATGATTAGTACAAGGCATTGACCATCTAGAAACCTATTCACCTATAACCATTCTAAATTCCATACTAATTTCTATTACAGTTCACCATGATGAGATCTGGTAGATGGACAGTGATGGAGATTACAAGGTCTACAAACTAGAAAGGATCTACGTAGATAGATTGAAGAAGATAGCTCAAAGTTAGAATGCTCATTCAATGAAATATCAAATCATTTAATTCTACTGAGAATGAGAAGAAGAACTATGTATTTATAAAGGTTAGTGGGAGTATGTAATTCTTATACTGTACACAGATAATATTCTCCTATTAGGAATGTGATTCCTATGTTGACCTAGGTTAGGTTTGATTGTCTAGATAATTCTTCATTAAAAATCTTTAAAAAGTATCCTACATTTAAAATGTAGGTCTATGGGATAGATCTAAAAAAATGCTAAGCCTATCACAGAACTTGTACATTAAAGAAGTGTTGAAGAAGTTCAGCATGCAAGATCCAATAAGAGATTTGAATCTTTAAGCATGAAATTAGTCTCTCCAATAAAATATGTCCAAGCATATTTGAAGAGATTTTAATATGAGCTAGATCCTTTGAGCTTTGACCTTAGGGAGTCTCACATAAACCATGCCATGTACATGACTTGATTTTTATTATGAGATTATGAACAAATGTCAGTCAAATCGAAGTTATGAGCATTGGATAACTGTAATAATATTCTTTAATACTTGAGAAGTATTAAAGATATAGGTCTTTAAGTAGGAGAATTAGAAAATAAGTATACATGAGATATGTTTTTAAATAATGGTGGTTTGGAAGAGTTCTTAAGAATCAATTATTGAGGCTAACAAAATCATCGCTTCTAAGGATGCAAGGATGTTTTCTGGTTAAACAATTATTAAGTGAGCTGTCATAAGATGATATAACACTCTACAATTATAGTGTTATAGCTCTAACTAAGGAACCGAGATTTTACTAGAAGTCTAAATATAGAGTGATGATTCTATTTGCGACTACCTTATTGAAGTACAGAGAGTAAATTCTACATGAGATATGGTAGACCCACTAGTTTAGTAAGCTTTAGATAGCTGAAACTAAAACACATAAGATGGGGCTGAAGTGTATGATTGATTGGCTTTAGTGCAAGTGGGAGATTGTTAGATATATGTCTTAGAAGCTAATTTAGCAAACACATATTTTTTTAGGATATAATTTTATATTTAATATTTAAAATTAGGCTTTTTATCCATACATAGTATATCTATGTATCATCCAAGAAGTTAATGAATAATGACATATATTCTAAATATTTAAGAATTGGAGACATATGTATTATAGGTTAACTCCTAAATACTCTCGATCATTAGATTATCATAAGGATGGTGATAGATCCATCAAGATCGATGCATAGATCACTTCCTTTTCAGGTAGACAAGTCTTAAGTCTATAGTGTAGGGATATTGGAATGAGAGTGAAAGTAATTATCAAAGAATTACAGTACTGAGCATGACCAAAAATGAGAAGTCACATAGATGTTTATTCACTCATTAGTGACTTCTCGATGTTATAGTTGTATGAGTAGTTCTTTGACTTGCTATGCCTTGGTCACTCATAGTGAGGTTGTTATAGTTTGACAAGCATATAAATATGGTCCCTAGTCTTATAAAGTTTTTGGTATATGTGGCTGCAGTAGGTTTGCTGTAGGAGTTGGGAGTGTACAGGGAATTTATCGATCTTAGTAGTGAGGAGTAGTCCTATGTTGCCTAAAAAGCCAAGTTCTTAAATCTATGGCCATTGTAGAATGATAATTGAAAGAGTTTCCATGAAAATTATGATTGGGCTCAAGTTAATTAAGTCATGCATATGATGGATATTATGATTTGATGAGATTCCAGGACCTGCATCCTATCGAGACTCTTAATAAAGGAACTCGATCATACGGTAAGTACACCTGGAATTATCTTCTATTCTACTAGGTTGCTACTACATATTATTAGGTATGACTGGTGGATTATGGAAACTCACTAGGATCATTTTTGGATCAACGATTCTTGTTAGGGTTGAGCTTGAATTGTTCCAGTCTATAAATGTTACGATAATATTATGATGGGATCTGACATGTATCACTACCAGACAGAATAAAATCTGAGAGATCATATACAAAAGGGGCTTGATCTGATCAAGAGCTTGGATTAATTTAGAAACTACTAAATATTAAAGGTTATAATTTAGTAACTACTAATTTTTAAGGGTTACAAATTTAGTAGCTATTAATTGTTAGCACCAGGGACTTAATTGTAAGAGTTGTAATAAAAATAAACTTAATTAAATTATGGATTAGGTTATAATTAATTTAAATCTAATTTATTTAATTAGACTTGACTTAATTAATTTTAATTGGATTTAATAATTCAAGTTAGACTTGGATTACAATTCTATTTGGAATAGGATTGATGATCTTTCGAAATTGATTAGAATCAGGCTCGAATTAGATTTGATTTGAACCAAATTAAATTCTAATAAAATAGGGTGCCTAAACCTAATTGGATTGGGTTTATTTATCTTAATTTCACATTAATATGTAGAAGGGGGAATTAGTTTTTGGCATTTTTTCTCATCGTATGTAGAAATTTAGAAATGATACACCAAGTGTTGGTGCCCCTCTTCTTAGGGACTCTCTCTCCTTATTTGGATAAACTTATTTTATTCAAACTCCTATTGATTAGGATCAGATTTATTAGTCTTTTAGGCATGGAATTAGTTTTTGTGCAATAAAAAAATTAAGGAAGTCAAGATCGGTGCACATGTTCCTTACAATCTTTGTATCTTAATGCATTTTTTTTTTGGCCCTTCCCACTTGATTTTGAATCATTTTAGATTAGGATGGATCCTATCTGATGAGAGGTGAAGTATTATTTTAGTATGGCATGGGAAATTCATTTGTGTGACAAATGAAAGGAGGATGTCATGTAGCATGCTTGGTTTTCTCATCGTAAGTTTTAATGCCTAATCTTTACTCGCCCACTTCTCTTCTGATTTTGAATCAGTGTGGCATGGGGATTTGGAAAAGCTATGTGCAACATATATGAAATAAAAGGGTTAAGAATATGTTTGTGCACCATTCCTTCTTCCCATCTATCTTGCAGCACCATGTTCTATCACTCCACCATTCTTTCCTTGCTGTACTGCCTAGAACACTAGAGACAGGAGAGTTAGAGAGAGTACAAGGGGAGGGAAAAGGTGTTCTCTCCTGGCATCCTTAAAAAAGTCTCGACACCCCACATGAATTGTTCATGCAAAGGCTATAGCCTTTCTCTTCAAGAATGTTTTGAAAGGAGATCCAGATCTAAGTCAAATGAGATGCTTATGAAAAAGTTAGCACTTCAATGGCATCTTTGACTCGATTAGGAAAAGGATCCATGTGGATTCTAGCAATGGCCAGGCATGTGCATGGATATCTGGTGGATCGACCCGATGGAGGTATAGAAAGAAAGGAAGTGCTTAGGTAGTTTTTTCTTCTTCTGATTTTACTTTTAGATCTAATATATTTCTAATTAAGCATGTTTAGATCCTACTATAAGTGTTCAGATAAATATTTGCTTGCACTTATATAAAAGTGTTTTCATTACTTCCGCTCAATTTTAGAAACCCTAGAATCAACATGTTAGCACCTAGGTTTCCTTAAGAGGTACCTTAGCTATACTCCCTTATTGAGCAAGCATGAGCTTGGCAACGAGCTTTCCTCTACGTCATTTGATCCCCAATTATAATAAGTGTAGTGCTTGTTCAGCAGAAAGGAAAGGTTCAAAAGCCCATTTACTACATCAATAAGGTCTTTCATGATGCTGAGACCATATATATAAGGCTAGAAAAGTTCATCTTATCCTTATTTTCTTTGCTAGAAAGCTCTAGCTATATTTCAAGCCCATAATATCACTCTTCTTACTGATCAGTCCATGAAAGTTATGCCCAGTTAGACAACCTAAGAGGAGAGGGGAATTAGGTTTTTCAAAAATTAAACCTTAATTAGTGTTGTAGTGTAAGGTGTATATGAGCAAAAATGTAGTGCATAAAATAAGTGCTGAAGGTAAATGAGATAGGTAAGCAATCATAGATACAAGAAAATTTTATAGTAGTTCAGTGCTCCCAACACCTACATCCACTCTCCAAGTCTTTTCTTAGGAATTTTTACTATAATCTCTTCAAAGATTACTGCTAGTTTATTTTTCCGGGCTCACAAACCAAACTCTACACTGATTATTTTCTCAGGCTCATAATCAAAACCCTACAAGCCAATATATGGCTCAAGAAATACCTTACTTTAGTCCAACTGAAGTAGGCAATAGAAAACAAGGAGCAGTTTTAAGTACAAGAAAACTCCTTAAAGGAGCAAGAGAAGAACCTGTGCATAATAGAAGGAGAAGCTTCAATGCTTGTATTCTTGCTAAGAAGCCAATGATTGATATAATTACTTCAGGTATTTGAAAGAATGAGCTCTTAATTCAGGACATTGACTTTTTCTTAGTATTCTTGATGACTTTAGAATATTCTCTTGATTTGATGGTTCTTGGATGTCTTCAATGAGTTTGGTAGCCTTAAGAAGACTTCCCAGGTTAAACTAGTTATTTCTAGCCATTAGAGAAGATAAAATAATCATTAGGAACAAGATAGAGCCAATCTGTACTTTTGAAAACCTAGTCGTTATGCCTGTCAGTGCCTTCGAGTCAGCTAGGATTCCTGTCAGTTAACTCAGAGTTCTTCTGAGTTGGCTTCTTGTTCTATGAGTTGGCTCAATTTTTTTCTCCAAAACATGACTCTCGGTTGTCCAGTATTAAGTCAACTTGGTTCTATCAGGTTGGCTCAAAGTACATTTGAGTCGACTTAAGATTACTTTAAGTGGCTAATCAATTAGCCACAAAAATTAGCTTTATATTATTTTGGACCCCCTATTAAGTGACTCAAATTTTGTTCAAGTCAGCTCAGCAGTGTGCCAGCTGAAACTTTAGTGCCAAGCTGAAACTTTTCGATACGGGACTGACTGAAACTCAATTTTCTATAACTTTTGAAACTTCAAATTTTAACACACCTATTTCTTTATAAAATCCATTATTTTGTCTCAACTATTTGATTTGTAAAAACTTATATTTAGATTATTGGTATTATCCTTATTTTTTCCTGAAATATTAACTTATGTAGTTAATAGTGATATTATATACTCAGATTATTTTGTTATTCATCAAAATTAATCCTTGAGACCAACAATCTCTTCCTTTTTGATGATGATGACAAAACTTTGAGTATATAAGGAAATTAAACATTACATTTTTTAAGAATAGTAAGCTGACAAGAGTATAAAAAATAAATTGACAAGTATCAAAATGCATGGATTGCAAAAGAATATCAAAGTACATTTTGTGATATATAGGTCAAGGTATATAAATCAAGTATTAGAGAATACAAATTTTGTATTAAATATCAAAATATGTCTTATATAGGTTATACATTAATATTAAAGCATGCAGGTATATCAAAACCTAGTAATACATAAGTATGTGAGCAAGTTTTGAAAGTACAAAGCATGCTTTTGAAAATGAAAGTATGAGATTATCAGAGAAAATTTAAAATTTAAGATTGGGATTGAATGTTTCAAAGCGTGAATAAGAATATCAGAGTATATTTTAAAAAAATTAGAGTCATGAATAAAAGTATTAGAGTATTTTTGAAAATATTAAGGTATTTAGTTCAAAATAGAGAAGTATAAGTTTTAGAGTGAATAGGTACTAAAGCATATTTGCAAGAAATTTAAAAATCTTAAACATTTAAAAAATCAAGCACTATTATTGAAAAATCAAGCATTTAGTCTATATTATTACTTTCCTTTTTGTTTTATTCAATATTACTCCCCCTTTTATACTTATTCAATGTTGCTCTTCTTTTTGTCAGCATCATTAAAAAGGTAGGAGAGATATAGCTCCCCCTAAAAGAAGCAACCAATGCAAGTCAATATGCAAAGATGTTATCCACATATATAAGGCATAATATATATATATCATTAACCAGTTTGTCAATACATGAAGCAAAAAGGTACATCCCGATACAAGCTACAAGATACAGATATCATCAAAGCATAAGACCTAATACATATAAAATATTTGATACATATAACATCAAAGCATAAGACCTAATACATATAGTGGTCTAAAACACATCTAAATAGCTCCTACTTATGGAGTCAACTGTTTGACTTCAGGTCCTCATAGCTGGTCTAGTAGGTGATATAGGTGGTCTCCTAGAAGATTGGTAGAACTGCTTCTATCTCCTATAAGTCCTAGTAATGGTCCTAGCAGATGGTCTAGGCTATGTAGGGTCAGGCTGGGTAGTCCTAGGAGGAGAAGCCTAAGGAGGGTGGCTTGTCATCTAAATTATTGAAGATGAAATTGGAGGAGAAGGTGGAGCTGCTGCTGTTGCCTGATCAGATACAACCTTAAAATTCTCAAAGTCATTTTATGCACCAAGCCAATGTTTGCTATCGTCAACATCCTAAGTCTGTCAACAATATTTCAAATATTGGTGAAATCATCATCCAATCTCCTTGTCAACTATATGCAATACCTGATATAGAAGAGTCTGTGGATAGCTGCTCAATGAGTCGATGTATGTTAGTAATTTCAGTTTGAAATTTGTCGACTCTACCAGTAAGCATCTGCATCTTGGCTCTTATAGATTGAAGCTCTCTTGTAACAGCCTATCCAACTATCTTAGCTATCCTCTACACTATAATGTCATCCATTGTAATCTGTGTGTGAGAATATCCTCTATGTCAGGTATCCTTTGTGTGTCAGGTGTCCTCGAAGATGGAGTAGGAATATTCAAAGGCCCTGCTGCTCCATCATATGGCTTGGGTGGTGATGATGGCTTAGCTCTATGGATTGGAGATCCTAGACCCTCCTATGCCTCTAAACTAGAAACTCACCCTCCTAGTGATCGCTCACTCTCCGGTACCTCATTCGATGAAGGGTCCGGTCATAGTACTCATTATGACTCTGGAGCTTCTTTGAGAACTCTCCCTCAAAAGATACTCTAAAACCCTTGAAAATACGGGTCAGTAGCATGCCATAGGATAGGTAGACCTTTACTCTCTCAATTACCTCCCTCATCCGAATTAACATAATCTCTGGAAGATTGATTGGTATGGATTGTATAAGATGATACATCATCACTAGCTCCCTTTAAGATATAAAATCAAACTTGCCAATCTTAGGTATAAAGATCCTTCCAATAATATGATGCAAAAGCCTCAAATCAGTAGACAAGGTATTGGACTTAAACTTACCAATACCCTCAACATCCATCCTATCTAATACACATCTCAGCCCAACTCTCCTATTAGCTAATCTATCTATTACCATGCTCTTAGTAGGAATGCCAAGTATCTATCCTAGAGAAGAATTAGTTAAAGTAATCTCGACTCCTTTCATAACAGATAAAACTCCACCAGAAACTCTACTCAAATGTCCATAAAACTCTCTAACAAGCTTAGGGTAGGTTAAGATGTAAACCTTACAAAAGTCCTCCCACCCCTATCTCCTAATCTACTCATAAAATGTAAAGCCATTCTCATCAAAGAAATGGAAGTTGATCCACCTATCAGTTGTAATGACCCTACTCGCCATCCTCTTGGCCAATGGATGTGGAGAAGGTGGAACCTGAGTTGTGGATGGCATGTGTTACTCAGTAGGAGGTGGTGGAGTATCCTCTCTTGTTGCTTTAGTTCTCTTTGTCTTTTTAAGCTTTGTGTCCAATAAACTTGCTCCATGTCGATCCGTGGATGCTTCATATGACAAGCCAACATCTTCTTAGGTTATGATTACTAAGAAATGGGTTGAAATCAAGGAGAAATGGGAAAAGGAGGGTGGATTTGGAGGTTTCTTGGACAAGTGGAGGGCTTGGATGGAGATTCCTACTATTCCTAAGGTGATGACCTAATGTTAAAAAATAGGACCTACGGATCCCTATTTAAAAAGGTCGGTCCCATATTCAAGTCGACTCAAACTTGAGTCGACTCAAATTATTTCGAGTTGGCTCAAATCTGGGTCAGAGAGAAATTCATAAATTCAAAACAATCCTAAAAGGATTTCAAAACTAATTTTAAGAATTCTAAGAGTTGCAAATTTATGATAATACCTCTAGATAAAGATTTTCCTAAAAAGTGAGGAAGAATTTCATTCAAAAGGGTCACAAATACGTAATTCTCTTTTATTATGTTAAAGCTATCCTCACTTAAGGGTTTTATGAAAATATCAGCTAATTGCTTGTCATTGCTAACAAAATCAAGCATAACATCATTATTTTGCATATGGTCTTTTATGAATTGATATCTTATTTAAGATATTTAGTTCTTGAGTATTGAATTAGATTTTTAGTAAGATTTATGATACTAGTGTTATCATATCTTATGGAAATATTATTAATTTTTATACCAAAATCTTCTAGTTGTTGCTTAATCTATAAGATTTGAGTATAACAACTTTCGGTTGCAATGTTTTGGCCTTGGCCATAGACAATGCCACGAAACTTTATTTCTTGCTAAACTGAGAGATTAAGTTTACTCCTAGAAATTACCAAGTTTTACTAAATTTTTTTTTATCTAATTTATATCTAGTAAAGTCAAAGTCTGAATATCTAATTAATTCAATTAAGAATTACTTAGAGTATCATAATCCAACATTAGCAGTGCCAAACAAGTATCTAAAATTCTTTTAATAGCTAGTAAGTGTGACTCTTTAAGATTAGATTTGTATCTAGTACACATGTATACATTGAACATTATATCATATCTACTAGTAGTGAGATAGCTGATGCGGGATGATTCTAAGAATGCTAAATATGTAGGAAAAATAGTAAACTAATTTTTTTTATGATTTTTAGATTTAGGTTTGTTGGCTAATTTCTCAAAGCAAAGTAAAGAACTAGCAGGTATTCTGCAATTTTAAGAATCAACTTGTTGCAGGCTGAATCATACATGATAACTAAAAGATGACCCAAAAATTAAGAAATTCTTGGCTTAGGATAGTTAACTTTAAATAAATTAGATAATAAGAGAAGGGAAGGTTTCTTACCAGTCAGAGATTAAAATTCAATAGCAGCAGGGATCACTCACAACTCTAATCAGAGCCTGGAAGAAGAAGCCTCGTTCCCTTGAATCTGAAGGCTGATCTGGGTGGTCCTTTAGTAAAGAAGGCCTCCTCAGGGGAGGGGAAGCACCTTGGGGATCCTGTAAGTGTTAGAGGTCAATCAAAATAGTAAATAATAAAAAAAGAAAAGGAACTAGGATTTGGAAGGATTTGGGATTAGGGTGAGAAGATGGCAGCCGGGGAAGAAGAAGCTCCCGGGCTTGGATGGCAGCAAGGGCTTCTATTCCTTGGGTGTGGCTGATCTCCATGGATGCAAAAGGATGCTAGGGCAGCAGGGTTTCAATCTAGGAACACAAGGAGAGCACTCAAAGTAAATAACAAAACAAAGACACAAGGTAATTGATCAAAATTTCAGCAAGGTTTATTCATAAGAAAGAGATGCTTACAAGAGGGTGAGGGGTGGGGTATTTATAGAGTTCCCATGCCCTCACTAACCATGATTACACTTGGCTTACAAGTCCTTTTTCAAATTGGAATACAAGTCCTTTCCTAGCTAGGTTAGAATTACAAGGTGTAAAGGGATTAGGAATCCTAACTAGGTTAGAATAACTTAGTTTTCTCCTTCTTTTCTTCAACTTGGACTTAGTCAAACTTTTGGATGCCTACACCTTGGGCGTGTGGACCTTAGGGTAGCAAGGGGGGAGGTCGGCCAAGGCTTGGAATGCATTGGCTTGGGCCCCCTGGAAGTTGGGTTGCTTGGTTCCTTAGGCTGGCATATTCCCGGTATCAAAAGGGAATCTTGGTTCTTCTTGCTTGGGCTTGCTTCCTGGACTTGAATTTGGAGGCCTAGAGTGCTAGGATGCCTGGTAAACATGGGCTCCTGGCATATGGAATATTTTGGAAGCATCTGGAGGGAATCTGGCCACCTGGGTGTCGATTAAGCTCCCCTAAGCTGATGTAATTGCTTCTGGCTTTATGATGAGGTCTGGTGGAACTCCAAAATAGCGTAGCCTTCTCTCTTGTACAAGAAGTGAACTCACACTAGACTCATACTGGTATAAAGGACTCAATGTACTAGACTAGGTTAAGGGTTGAGACAAATCAACTAACCTCAACTTATTACAGGACTCAATCCTAGTTGATTACAAAACTTTGACACATGGCTAGGTAAACCAAATAGGGCCCAGTAATTTGTGTTTGATTTTGGTGCCCCCACAAACTCTCCCGAGATGGGAGGAACTCGACCCCGTCAAGTATGGGATAACTTGGCTCTCATAGTGCTTGAGTAGGTCTGGGTTGAGGTGCTGTAGATCCTCACGGGTGATCCACGAGTTCTCAGATTCTGGCCGACCTTGTCACCGGACCAAATATCTCTGATAGCCACGATTCCAGGTACATATGGCTTGATCGTCCAGGATTCTCTCAATCTTTTTCTCACTATTTGGCCAATTGGTTATTGGACACTCTGGGGTAGGCTCACTCTCAAGGAAAGGGATAGGTCCAAAAGGCTCGCTGGGAATCGCTGTTGGCTACCTATACTCTACAAGATCTGAGATGTTGAAGGTGGAACTAATGCCTTAGTCGGGTGGTAACTCAAGCACATAGGCATTGGGTTCAACTCTCTTTATTATCTTAAATGGGCCAGCTCCATGAGCATGAAGTTTCTTTATGGTCCCTGGAGGGAACCGTTCAGGCCTAAGCCTGATCATCACAAAATCCCTTGCAGAAAATTTTTTAGCTTTCTTTTGAGAATTAGCAAGTTCTTATATAGTTCATTACTTAGGTTTATCTTTTGGCTAATTTCTTTATGCAGTTCCCTAACATGCTATGCAAAAGACTCAGCTGACTCAGAAACTCATGCATGTGAGGGTAAGGGGATCAAATCAAGAGGTTTATTGGGTTTGTATCCATGCACAACCTCAAAGGACTCTTCCTTATGGACCTATTAATAGAACTATTGTAAGCAAATTTAGCTCAGGATAAAAATAGGTCCCAATTTCCTATGTGTTCACCTATGAGGCATCTAAGAAGGTTTCCTAAGCTTCTGTTCACTACCTCGATCTGACCAGTCTGTGGGTGGTAAGCGGTGGAAAATTTTAAATTGGTTCCTAATAGGTGCCAAAGGGTCTTCCAAAAGTAACTAGTAAAGCAAACATCCTTATCTGACACTATTGTCTTAGGTAATCCATGTAATCTAACCACCTGGTTAAGGAAAAGACGGGCTACTCTAGATGCGTCAAAGGTTTAAGAGCAGGGTATAAAATGGGCCATTTTAGAAAACCTATCATCATTACAAATATTGAATCATGTTTCCTAAGGGTCTTAGGTAGGCCTAAAAACAAAGTCCATGCTTAAGTCCTGCCATGGACGTTTTAGTACGGGTAGAGGGGTATATAATCCAGTATTTTGTTTTTGCTGTTTTGCAACAGCACAGGTTCTACATCTGGACACTATATTGGCAACGTCCCTCTTTAAACTAGGCCAAAAGAACTGGTCCTCTACAGCTGAGATGGTCTTATTTCTTCCAAAATGACCAGCAAGGCCTCCAGTATGGGTTTCCCAAACTAAGAATTCTCTAAGTGAGGTTCTGGGAATACAAAGTCTATTGTTCTTAAAGAAATAACCATCTTGAAGGGTGTATTCGCTATAGGTACTAGATGGTCCTTGGACTAAGGATTGGACAATTTCACTAAAGTCTGGACAGGTTGTATATTCATCTTTTAACTTATCAAATCCAATGACTTTAGTGCTAATGGTTTTCAACAGTAAGGCTCGTCTGTAAGGACATCTGCTACCTTGTTTTCGGTTCCAGCTTGGGTTTAAGTACAAAGGTATATGCTTGTATAAATTCTACCCACTTAGCATGCCTAGGGCTTAATTTCTTTTGGGAGTTCAAAAATCATAGTGCTTCATGATCAGAATATAAAACAAACTCCTGGGATAGCAAATAATGTCTCTAGTATCTAAGAGCTTGTACTACTGCATAAAACTCTTTGTCATAGGTTGAGTACTTTAATTTAGCCTCATTAAGTTTCTCACTGAAAATGGCTACTAGGTGATTCTCTTGGCTCAGAACTCTTCCTATGCCTACTCCATAAGCATCACAAGCTACCTCAAAAACTTTGGTAAAATCAGGTAACCTCAATATGGGTGCTTGTGTCATCTTAGTTTTAATATCTAGAAAGGCTCTATCTGCAAATTTAGTCCATTCAAAATTACCCTTCCTAATACAGTCAGTAATTGGTGCTACTATGATGCTAAATCCTCTAATAAATCTTCTGTAAAAAGTGGCTAGACTATGGAAACTTCTAACTTCATGGACACTAGTGGGTACTGGCCATTCTATAAGGATCTAACCTTTTCAGGGTTAGATGCTACACCTTCAGGGGTCACCACAAAGCCTAGGAAGATAACTCTATGGGTCATGAAATCACACTTCTTTAAATTTGCATAGAGGCTCTTTCTTAAGGGTCAAACAAACTTGTTTCAGATGCTTTATATGATCTTCCTTGGTTTTACTATAAATCAGGATGTTATCAAAATACACTACCATAAATTTACCTATGAACATCCTAAGGACTTGGGTCATAATTCTCATGAAAGTGCTAGGGGCATTGGATAACCCAAAAGGCATTACGGACCACCCATATAGACCATCTTTCGTTTTAAACATTGTTTTCCATTCATCCCCAGGTCTAATTCGAACCTGATGGTAGCCACTCTTAAGGTCTATCTTTGAAAAGATTGTGGCTCCTACCATCATATCCAATGTAGGCTCAGGTAGGCAACCCAAGAGGGGGGGTGAATTGGGTTTTATAAAACTTTTATACTATTTAAAATATCTATGAACTAAAGCAAGTATGTGCTAATGTATTCAAGTACTTGTGTATTTCAAATAAATACAGCAGAAATAAAGAAATAAAAGCACAAGGAGAACAATCACACAAATACAAAGATTTATAGTGGTTCGATGCCAACCAAGCACCTACATCCACTCCCCAAGCCACCCTTGGGAATTCCACTAAGTTCGGTTTTATAACTTACGCTCACCAACAACCTTGGTTTTATAACTTACGCTCACCAACAACCTTTACAACTTGTTTTGTCTTCAGGCTCACAAGTCAAACCCTAGTTGGTTTCAAGGCTCACCAACAACCACCTTGGTTTTACGGGATAACCAAGAACCTAAACAACTTGTTTTGGCTTCGGGCTCACAAGTAAAATCCTAGTTAGTTTTAAGGCTCACCAACACCACTTTGGTTTTCAAAGGCTTACCAAAAACCTCTTTGGTTTCCAAGGCTCACCAAAAAACCTTAAGTAAAACAATGTAAGAGCAAGTATAAATGAATACAATAAAAGCTTTCTAAAATAAAGCAAATATCTCTTTGAAACCCTTGATTGTTGATGAAGATTTTGTCTTCAAGTTGATGAAGCCTTTGATTGATGCTTGTAGATGAAGACTTTGAATGCTCTCTTTGAAACTTGGAAGCTTGAAGGCTTTTAATCACTCAACTATTGAATCCTTTAAGAATATTCAAGAAACTCACCAAAGGATTACTTCCCCATTTGATTCTTGATGTTTATATAGCCTCCCAACACTTAAATGACCATTTATAGCCGTTAGGGAGGAAAATATGGTCGTTGGAGCCAAGTTGGAGAAGTTCTGCAGCCCAGAAAACTAACCGTTACTGTTCAAGTGTCGACACTTCACCTCCAGGTGTCGACACTTCAGTTTCAAGTGTCGACACTTCATTCTCCAGGTGTCGACATTTCACTTCCAAGTGTCGACACTTCAGCTCCAGGTGTCGACACTTGACTGAAAGAGCTTTATGAAGTTTTCTGTTTATCTCAGGCCTTGAGTCGATACTTCACTCTTCAAGTATCGACACTTGATCCTTAGGTGTCGACACTTTATTTCCAGGTGTCGACACTTGCCTGTGCCATTGCCGAAACATCTTCAGATTGAAACTTTAACCTCTTCAAGTTCTTCCATATTAATTCCAAAGTCTATATACTTGATTTTCTATTAATTTAAGGACTTTTTCAACTGAAATACAAGCATTTCTTCATTCAACATGGTTGAGTACTAAGATCTGAGAAATACACTTAAAATATAATTAGTACTCATATATACTTAAACATTTTGTCAATCATCAAAATCAAGACAGAGTCAACATCCAACATATCATCCAAGCGAGGGATGGGAAATCTATACTTCACAGTATCTTATTTATGGCATGGCTATCAACACACATTCTCCATGTGCCATCTTTCTTAGGGGTTAATAGGGCTGGTACAGCACAAAGACTTAGACTCTCCTTAATAAACCCTTTTCTAAGAAGCTCACCAACCTGTCTTTAAAGCTCTAAGTGTTCAGCTGGGTTCATCCTATAATGAGGTAGGTTGGGCAAGGTAGCTCCTAGGACTAAATCAATTACATGTTGGACATCCCTAAGAGGTGGTAAGTGGTCAGGTAAATCTTTAGGAAATATGTCACTAAATTCATTCAAGACTTCCTTGACCTCTTGAGGGTACTCTCTATCAATAGGATCAGATACTTCCTTCACAACTAACATCCAAACAGTAGTGCCCTCAGATATCTCCTTCTTTAGCTCTCTTGCAGTGATTAAGTTAATTCCAGACTTTTTCTCCTTAAGCGAGCTAGATCCTATCTTAATTAACTCCTGAGGTGGGGTGGGGTTTATGGTGATCTTCTTCCCATGGAAAGTAAACATGCAAGCATTAGTTCGGCCATAAAAAGTGGCATCATGATCATAAAGCCATGGCCGTTCTAGGATGATACTACTTACCCCCATGGGCATAACATCACACCACAATTTATTTTGATATGATTGAAGCTGGAGTTGAACTTAGCATCTGGATTTAATGGGTATAGAGGTGGAATCTATCCATGATACCTTATAGGGGCTTGGGTGTGGAACTTGGTGTAAGCCTAGGGCTTTGACAACCTTATAAGATATTGCATTCACACAGCTCCCACTATCTATGATTATTTTACACACCTTGTTTTCAATCTTCACTAAAGTCTGTAAGATATTGGTCCTACGCCAATCTTTCTGGATTTTATTTTGGGACAAGATGCATCTAATTACCCGCGAGGTTTGTTTGTTCAAAATCCTCCTCATCACCTTTATATTCTTCAATTAAGTCTGGTTCAGCTTCATAGACCTCTTCCTCTTCTTCCTCATTGGGCTCAGGCTCATCTTCTACAAGCTCCCCTATGTGCAAATTCTTAATAAATGTTTTCATGCTCATTTAGGAGTGTGGTATTATATTCTCCCATCATGCTCATGTCGAACTCCCTCTATATTAGCTTAGCAAATTCTTGATAAATGTTTTCATTAGTAACATCGAATATAATATCATCTACACATATTGGACTATTATTAAATATCATTCCTCCTTTTTAAAAATAATGTAGTGTCTATATTTTCTCTTATAAAATTATTTTAGAGTAAAACTTGCTTAGATATTCATACCATGCACGAGGGGCTTGTTTCAAATTATAAAGAGCTCTAAGCAATTTATAGACATGATTTGGAAACTTATTTTAAAACTAGATGGTTTTCTATGAAAACCTCTTTAAAAATGAAACCATTAAAAATATACTTTTAGCATCCATTTGGTAAAGTTTAAAATCATGTAGCATAAAAAAGCTAGTAATAGTCTAATCACTTCTAATCTAGCTACAGGTCCAAAAATTTCATCAAAATCAATTTCTTTTTCTTGGCTATAATCTTTTGCAACTAATCTAGCTTTATTTCTTATTACTTTATCATTTTATCAAGTTTATTTTTGAAAATCCATTTTGTTCCAATTACAGGATGATCTAAAGTTTTTCTATAAGTATCCAAATCTTATTCCTTTTAAATTGGTTAAGCTCCTCCTGTATAGCCTTGATCCATTCACTATCTTTTCAACTTTTTCAACAGTCATAGGTTTTATTGGTAAAACAAATGCTAGTTAATTGCAAAGATCTCTTAGAGATGAATGGGTTCTTATCCCTTGAGATGGATCACTAACCATTAAATCCTTTAAGTGTCCATGAGTATACCTCTATCTTTGGGTCGATCACTTTGCCTTTGAGTTGACTCACTTTTCTTTTGAGTCGGCTCAACTTCATCATCCTCTTCCTTTGGTTCTTCATCATTGTCTTTAAAAGTTGATTCCTTCAATGTAAGATTCTTTATTTTCTTATTAAGTATGCCTGCATCATTATCTAAAAAATCTTTTTTCTCAATGGATTTGTATTAGTGTTATCAAAAATAACATGCACCTATTCTTCAACAACAAGTATCTTTTGTTGAAGACTCCATATACTTTGCTAGATGAACAATAACTAAAAAGTTCCTTTATCTAACTTGGCATCAAATTTTTTTAAGTTATCTTTTCTATTATTTAATAAAATACTTGCATCCAAATAAATGAAAATAACTAATATTTGGTTTTTTTTTTTTTAAAACTCACATGGAGTTTTCTTTAAAATCGATCAGATTAAAGCATGGTTCAAAATATAGCATGTTGTATTTATGGCTTTCACCTAAAAATATTTAGGAAGGTCATTTTTGCACATATATTGTATGTCATTTCTTATAAAGTTCTATTTTTTTTCTACTATCTCATTTTGTTAAGGTATCCTTGGTGCTAAAAAGTTGTGCTCAATACCTTTTTCATTACAAAGATTTTTAAAATATTAATTTTTAAATTTAGTTCCATGATCACTTCATATTGTGATGATTAAAAAATCTTTTTCATTTAAAACTTTTCTATAAAACTTTGTAAATCAGAAAAAACTTCATCTTTTTGTGAAAGAAAGAAAACCCTAATGAACCTTGAAAAATCATCTATGATGACAAGTTTATAATGCTTGCTACCTAGCTAGTTCTAGTTGGTCCAAACAAATCCATATAAATGAGTCTAAAGGCTATTAGTTGAAACCATGCCTTTTGGTTTAAAAGAACTCCTAGATTTTTCCAAATTAGCATGCATTACAAATTGGATTTTTTCAAACTTGAGTTTTGGTAGTCCTTTTACAAGATATTTTCTAATGAGTTTTGAGATTAAATCCATGCTTGCATGTCTTAATTTTTTATGCCATAACTAACTAGTTTAATCTTCTCTAGTATTCTTTGTAACTAAGTATTGGCCACTTTTTAGAGATAGATCATCCAAGTCTACTATATAGATGTTGCCATGCCTATTTTCAATAAATAAATTCTCTCTTCTATTGGACTGTATACAATATATTTTGATGATTCAAAAACTACTCTACAACCTCTATCACATAATTGACTTATTGTAATTAAGTTATGCTTTAAGCCATCTACATATAAGACATTTTTGATCAATGTACAGGGGCAATGCAAATTTGCCAATCTTTTGGATATGTCCTTTTCCATTGTCCCCAAAAGTTACTATTCCTTCCTATTGGTGCAAAAATTTATCAAGCAACAGAAAGAGAACTGGAGATGTTGGAGCAGGCAGTGCAGGTTGGTCTCTTGGAATAGGTACTTGCAAGAAAGCCCCATTGAGCATGGCCCTGGTGATGGCACTCTGATGCTCAAGTCAATATCAATACAAATAGTAGGAAAGTGTAAAAAAGAAAGCTTGTGTACCTTTAGGAGCTGCATGGAGTCTCTTATATAGATGGATGGTTTGGGGTATCTTGGGCAAGACCAAGATCTTGTCAGGTCAAGAGAAATGTGGTAAAGCTTTCCACTCATCTATGGTACTTTCTTATCTACATGCAGGTCCCATCTCTTTAAATGTATTCTTGTCACTTGTTGGGTATATTGCATGTCTCATTAAATAGTGAGCCAAACTGCGAGTTTAGACATGCCTTCTCCATTCATCCATATCTAGCAATTATTGGAGATTTTGGGATGTGATAGAGAGCTAACTACATAGTGGAGGCTATAGTAGTGCTTGTCTAGATAATATTTTTCTAGGACTAGAGATAGGTGCACCATTGTAGTTCTACTATTCAAAGTGCTTACAGGATCTCTAAGACCTGGGAGCTTATGATCGCATGCTTCCTGAATGTTGGGAGGGCAATCCCCGAGCGATCGATGAGGCTCGCTAATACTTTTGGGCATTAAAGTTGCCCTCCACTGATGCTCGCCTGAGGGCTTGTGGCTGAATACTGGTTGAGCATTGGCTAAATGCAGGCTGAACGCTCTCTAAGTAGTCGACAAGGCTTGCTAATGCCTTTAGGCATAGGGCTTATGGTTGAATATTGGCTGAGTGCTGATTGAATGCTAGCCAAATGCTCCCTGAGTAGTCGACGTGGCTCGTTGATACCATTAGGCATAGGAGTTGGCCTCTATTGATGCCCGCCCAAGGGCTTGTGGCTGAATGCCAACTGAGTGTTGGCTGAATATTGGTCAAACACTCCCCGAGCAGTCGGTGAGGCTTGCTATTGCCTTTAGGCATAGGAGCTGGCCTTCGTCGATCCCTGGTCGAGGGCTTGTGACCGAGTGCTCCCTTAGTGGTTGGTAGAGCTCACTGATGCTGATGCTATCCATGGTCAACTAGAGGGCACCATGTCAATCCTTGTTTCATCTAGTGTTTTTGATGAGGGTGTGATTACCCGACCAATGGTTTTCTTATGCCACTGTGGATCCTATGCACCTAGTTTGACTATATTTTTTACTAATAGATACCTCCTTACTTCCTGATCCTGTCTTTGGCTTGATTATGAAAGTACCCTAAGAGAGAAGGATCAGGGGTGTGGGATCCCTCAAGCCAGAGGCATACTATCTTCAAGGTAGATTCAAATAGATAGGAAAATGATGTACTCCATCTTATATTTCCCGATGGTGCTTCATGGGATGCACCATATTTATTCTTGGTGACTCGTGATAGCTTGGTGTAGTGAAAGCTCACCACATGGAGCCAAATGAATCCTCTGAAGCTATCTTGAGTTGCTCACCTTATTTGAAAGGATGACTCTACCTCATAATTTCCTCCATTTTTAGACCCGGAACTTATTATCCTAGGGCCTCTGGTCATCACCTCCAGCCTAGGCATCATTCTTCTCCCATCCTTCATAGTTTTTCTCAAAGGGTTAGCTACCTTTGATCTCCTACTTTGTCAGAATATCAGGTTGGCTTTCTCTTCCTTGTGGCATTTTCTTTCCTTTTTAGGACCCAAGATAGATGACGAGTCATAAGGACCCTAGAAAGGGAAAATCATCTAGGAAAAAGGGGTCAAAGAACCTCGATGCCCCATGTTGTTGCCTGGACCGTCATGGTATGTAGCTCCGGTGTGGCATCGGGCATCACCCTCCTCATCCGGTAATCCTGCGCGTGTGCCGCGCCCTACAAAAGAGAGTAGAGACCCAGGCCGGGGATTCTGATGGGGGCACTCCGATGATCAAGTCAGCAGATGATTCAGGGGAATAGATGCTCCTCAGTGGATCCCGGTGAGGTCTCTACATTCGAAGGTTGTTTTGTAGAGAAAAAAAGTGAGAGAGTGGGAAAGGAGCATCGGCGGAAAAGGAGAGCCCGAGAAGGGTTGGCTGTGTCCATGGAATTCATTTGACGAATTTATCGATAGCCGCAGAGCATCTTGTCTGGTTTGCTCTCTCCTTCTGTGTGTCGACGGTTACCTCGCTTGCCCTTGCTTGCTTGTGGCTTGCCCTCTTCTCTCCCCTTTGTGACTTATGTGTTTCCATCCTCTTTTGTCTTCGATCGAAGGCCCCTTTTTATTTGTTATGGAGAGGCAGTGTGTTGCCCCTTAAGGTGGCTTCCCGGATGTTTTCCTTTTTGGGGGAGTCTCGAGGGTTGACACCTAATAGCATGCGAAAATTATGCATGAGCTCCCCATCCTCCTTTCAAGGTAGGGAGTTATGTCGTTGGCTCTAACATTCTAGTTGGTCACCATGTTTTGTGAATCTTGGCAGAGCATTGGTATGCAGGCAATCTCCCCAGGGTTTGAATCCTCTGGCATGACCTTCTTCTTGTGAGTGATGCAGGCGGTAGGTGGAAGGGCACCGCTCCTTTAATGGGGAGTCCATTCCCATTTGATGTAAACTAGGGCCTGAGGGGACCCTGGTGCTCCGGCGAGGCATCTCCCTCTGTAGGCCTCAAGCAACGGGCCGCCGCCTGCCAGTTGTACCATCTCAGTGATGGGGTCATGATGAAGATAACCCTCTTTCCCACCATTATTTGAATCTCTATCATCCTTCTTCCTTAGTTGGTGGTAGGATGAGCTCGACCCTGGTCGAGAGTTGACCTCGGCAGGGGGGCTTGCTTCGGCTCCTCACTTGGGCACCATGCTTAGGTGGCATCTCCACCTGCCAGCTGACAACTGGTATCCAGATGGAGTCCACGTTAGTGGATACAGCCGCATCAGTTACCCCGCACTCTCAAGCCCAGAAGGTGGTACGGTGCTTAGGGCATAGAGACTAATGATCATGCTGACATGGATTAGGACGTCTCTTGCTTTTTTGGCATCTCTGCATGCCTGTGCTTCGCAAACCATGCCTTCACATTGATGGGGGTTTTGTGGTGCTTGGCTTTCTGATGGCGGTCATAAATGCTTCCCTGGGTCTATGCAAGTCCTTTGGGAATGAAGCATTCAGGTCGCCCGATGCCAGTACATGGCATCTTCTAGGTGGCCTGGCAATTAATGAGGCACGTACCTTCAATCGATACGAGGGAGCAGTAGGATTTGTTCCTGATGGGGACCCAGGAGTCTATTAGTATCCCTTTAGTCTTGTGAGTCTTTTGTTTCAAGTTTGAGTCCTGTAATAAGTTGAGCTGTCTCAACCTCATGAGTCCAGTTGAGTCCTGTAAGTTTGAGTTAGTCCAGTTTTGTACAAGAGGAGATTTCGTAGCCAGGAGATTCACCAGGCCCCCCAACCAGAGCTGGCCTTCATGCACCTGGGCCCTTCATGTCGCCAAGCCCACAAGAGAGAGCTAGTCCAGGAAAGGCCCACTGTTGACCAGGTCCACTAGGGTTTCTTGGCCCATAAGTCGGGTTTCTTAGCCCTCAAGTCATGTACCCTGGGGTGAATCTATAAATACCCACCCCTCTCCTCTTGTATAAAACATCTTTTTCTCATGAATACAAATTAAAAGTTATTTTGTCTAAGTTTTTCTTCCAGATTGGAGTGGGTGTGAGACCCGTGTTCCCTGTTCTTGAGTGAAAGCCCTAGCCTCCCTGCTCCCTCTTCTTTCTTCTTCCAAGCAAGCCCTAATCCCCTGGTGACTTCTACGCTCGCCAGCGATCCCCGCTTTCCTGTCCTGCATCAACTTGGTATTAGAGCTAGAGGATTAGGGTTTTCTCTTCCTCCTCGGCTTCATCTATTTCCTCCCATCCAGATTCCCCCCCTCACCAGGCCCACCATTTTCTCTCTCCCTTGTCTCAATACCCGATCACAAACTGTAGCCTCCATCTCTGTAATCCACACCATCGATTGGAACACTCCACCCAGATCCAAGCCCCTCTTCTCTGCCCACTGTTGCCAACCATCCAGGAGTCTCTAATGATCGCCGCCCATCTCTTCGCTCACTGCTGGCGAGTCGATGCCCCAAGCCGCCATCTTCTTCCCCAGCACCATCACCGGTGGAGAGCCCCTACCATTCCACCCTCCACCTCAGCCAGTTTGTGAAGACGAAGATTTGCACAAACGTGAAAGTCGTGCCGGCATCCTTTGCCAGCTTCAAGGAAGAACAGTATGCTGGATCTCCTCCCTACCCCCTCGTGCTATCGACGACGCCATTGGATGTCCCTCTCTCCAACGACCACTCCTTCCTGAGATTGCTGACTACCATCTCCCTCTTTAGATCTAATGGAAACAACCACCGCAATCCGGCCCTTCCTCCACCAATGGAATCGTCCCATCCTCCTTGGTCCCATGCCAGTAGCCGATGAACTCCATTGCCTGATTCACCACCATCCTCAGGCATCGGATCGAAGCTTTTGTAGTCACCTGAGCCTCCACCCCTTCGTGCCATCACACCCCAATTGCTGGAAACCCCTATGCTGCAGGTCCAATCGGTGCCTCCATTGGATTGCCTCCCTTCTGCCATTGATTGCTACTCCCGTCCATGCTGCCATTGGCCTCCACCCAGCACCGACACCGGCGAGCCCCTCCATGAGCCTCCCTGTCCCCTATTTTTTGGTATTTGTCTATGAGAAGGAGACTCCAACGCACGAACATGATTGCAACTTCGTTCCATATTATCGACTTCAGTGCTGCACAATTTCTGGAGCTACACGATTCTCAGAGCAGCAGGAATTTCAGAGATGCATGGACTTCTGAGTCACACGGATCTTAGAGTTGCACAGCTCTCAGAGCAGAGCTGATAAAAAAATAAAATAAAATAAAGTGAGCCTAGCCTCTTTAAATTTGATTGGTTTCGATTCCATCAAAGCTCCCACTAAACCTGACTTGATGAAGTTGAGTTCTCCCCACTCCAGGAGAATGATGGGGACCCAAGAGTCTGTTAGTGTCCCTTTAGTCTTGTGAGTCTTTTGTTTCAAGTTTTGTGTCTTGTAATAAGTTGAGCTATCTCAACCTCATGAGTCCAGTTGAGTCCTGTAAGTTTGAGTTAGTCCGGTTTGTACAAGAGGAGAGTTTGTAGCCAGGAGATTCACTAGGCCCCCCAACCAGAGCTGGCCTTCATGCACCTAGGCCCTTTCATGCCGCCAAGCCCACAAAAGAGAGCTCCAGTCCAAGAAAGGCCCATTGTTGACCAGGTCCACCATAGTTTCTTGGCCTACAAGTCAGGGTTTCTTTGCCCTCAAGTCATATACCCTGGGATGAATCTATAAATACCCACCCCTTCCCTCTTGTATGAAATATCTTTTTCTCATGAATACAAATTAAAAGTTATTTTGTCTAAGTTTTTCCTCCATATTGGAGTGGGTGTGAGACCCGTGTTCACTGTTCTTAAGTGCAAGCCCTACCCGCCCCGCTCCCTCTTCTTTCTTCTTCCAAGCAAGCCCTAATCCCCTGGTGACTTCTACGCTCGCCAACGATCCCCGCTTTCCCATCCCTCATCAATTTCAAAGAAGCCATCCTCACCTTTTTAAGGACAGGTGGATAGGCCTTAACATAGTCTCCTCCTTTCTCCATTCTTTTTCTCTTTGACTCTTCTCTCCTAACCTATGCCAAGGGAGGTCTCCTGGTGAGCTTCAGGTCTCTGAACGAAGGGCCAAGGGGTTGCATGATGCTTCTTTGGGAATGTTTTGCCGGCGTCCTAGCGAGGGCATTCCGGTTAGAGAAGAAGTCTGCTAGGCTCGAGATTCCCCCGAAGGAGGAGGAAGTGGAGAGGCCCTGGGGGGGCATAGAAGATGGTTGCCTATGCGATGGGAGCAGCCTACCTACAAACCTCCTGGGTGTGCTTGGTCATGCAGCTGAATGAAGGGATGGCCATGGTTGTAGTCACTGTGGAGAAGGTGGTGGTTACTGCGGCACTACTGAGAGTGGCCTAACAAGGAGTGGCCGCAGCTGACCTTGGAATCACTAGATCAGTGAAATCCAAGAAGGACAGTGTGGTCGAGGGGGATGCATCGTCGTGTTCCTTAGGTGTTTACTTGAGGTAGGGCACCAGCATCCTCCAGGTGCTAGAGTTGATGATGGGCTCTAGGGACCCGATGAGCACCTAGGGAGGATGGTGCACTAGAGGTGAATGTGTCATTATTCTCCTTCCTAGCAGGCTCGGTTGAGGGAGGGACTGGCATTCCTCCATCTACTTCCGAAAGTAGGACCCATAACCAGGGAGGATTTCTTCTTATTTGTAATTTAGATCTCTGGGAGGCTTCCTGACCTCTCGAGAACCTCCGTAGGATGTAAGATACCTTTGATCAATGAAGGCTTTTGTTTTGTCTATTGTGCACTTCTTCTTCTTGTCTCCTTTTCTTCTTCCTTCTCTTCTTTTCTCTGCTTGAGCTGCTCCATTGGAGACCCACCAAGGGTCATGAAGGGCTTACTCCCATGACTTAGTTGAGAGGGCCTTCAAGGTTTGAAAATGAGTGCCAAGCCATAGCTGTGCCTTCCATGGATGTGCACTTTAGGGGAGCTAGCCCAGCGAGAGCTCGAAGAGGAATTTTGCTTCTACTGGAGTCTCGACCTGGGGGAAGCCAGCCCAATAGAAGGTGGAGTCTAACTTTAGCAGGAGTCTCAAGCTAGGGGGAGCTAACCCAGCGAAAGGACTAGAGAAGGAACTTGGCTTCTGCTGGAGTCTCACCTGGGGGAAGCCAGCCTAGCAGAAGGATTCGTCGAGGAACTTGACTTCTTCTAAAGTCTCGACCTGGAGGGAGGCAGCCCAGTAGAAGGATTCATCAGAGAACCTAGCTTCTGCTGGAGTCTCGACCTGGGAGAGCCAGCCTAGTAGAAGGTGGAGTCTGACTTCGGTTGGAGTGTTGACTTGGGGGGAGCCAACCCAGCGAATGGACTCGAGGGGGAACTTGGCTTCTACTGGAGTCTCAACCTGGGGTAGCCAGCCCAGCTGAAGGATTCATCAGGGAACCTGGATTCTACTGGAGTCTCAACCTGGGGGGAGCCAGCCAGTAGAAGATGGAGTTTGACTTCAGCTGGAGTCTCAACCTGGGGGGAGCCAACCCAGTGAAAGGACTCGAGGAGGAACTTGGCTTCTGCTGGAGTCTTGACCTGGGGGGAGCCAGCCAGCAGAAGGATTTACTGAGGAACTTGGCTTCTGTTGGAGTCTCGACTTGGGGGAAGCTAGCCCAGTAGAAGGTGGACTCTGACTTCGGCTAGAGTCTCGACCTCGGGGGAGCCAACGTAGCGAGAGGACTCGATAGGACAGAGCTTATGGTTGCAATCTCTGTCGATTGGATTCGAGCAGGACCCGGCGATGTCACTTCTTTATTTGCCTCCTGCTTCCAAGTCTTGACAAAATGTCATGCTCAGGGCTAAAAAAGTAATTACCAAGGTGACGTAGAAAGGCTGAGATCTGGTGCCATTGAATGCCATGATCGCTACTACTTTGCGTGCCATGCCTTGAAGCCAGTATGGGGGTGCCACATCAGTGGGTCCGAGGAAGCATAATGGTGGATGTACAGTTTGAGGCTATTTTCATTGCATTGAGGCATCGCCTTTGGCTGATGCTGCTATGTGGTGGCCATCCGGTGGCGGGAATGCCAAAAGGATGTATGGCTACAGTCTGGCCACTTTGAAAAAAGGGTAAGCTTTCTCCTAATCACCTCTTTCAAAACTTTCTCGCTCATCGTCGGACCAGAGCTTCTTCCTTCTCTCGGCTATCTTTTCCTCCAACAACTAGATTAGTCTTCCTTGGTCTTGTCCATCTTCTTTGGTTTGGCCGAGTTTTCTGGTAGAGTTCCCAGGCCTTCTTTCTCTGCACACTTCCTTCTTTCTTTGATCTTGGATGGCTCTGTCCGATCGAAACCATCGCTCTTCTCGAAACCCCGATGAGGCAGGGCCCTCTCAATTGAGGACTCCATCCTTTGACGAGGAGGAGGAGGTTCTTCTCATCATCCGTAGGAACCTTCGCCTAAGCAGAGTGGTCATAGGTGGGCCCAGGGCTTCTCCCATTCCTTTTGTTTCTTCCATTCCTGTTGCTTCTTCCCGGTCTTCTCATCCGACCGGGCCTTCTGGCATCACTTAGATGATAACCAGGAAAGATCTCTCTATGATTTGGGCTACCTACGAGATCCTGGACTCCATCCAACTCTCAATTCTGGGGCCAAGGGAGCAGGTCACCTCTACTGGCCCAGGTCAAATAGCCCTCTATGAGGAGATTTTTCTCGGGGACCTTCGTTTGCCTTTTCAACCCTTTTTTCTCTCCTTTCTTAGCAACTATTATCTTGTTCTGACCCAATTGGCCTCCAACACCATTAGGGTCATTAATTATTTCATTGTCTTCTATCACTTCCATGGGATTATCGTCCATTTTTCTCTGTTCAGGGCCTTCTTTATCCTGAAGCACCACCTGATTGAGGATGGGTGGTTGATGTGGCGATGGCGGACATGAAGAAACCTGGGGTTATTTGGAAATGGGAAAACCTAAAGCATACCAAGGATCATGGGAGGGCTACGAAGCCTCCCGGGACTAGGATAGGACGACCCCGAAAATCCTAAAACAGCCAGACTCTCTTGATTTTCAGTTTTCTTGGAGGAGGGGCGAAGGAAGGATGGGGATGGGAGACAGGGGACTGGAACTCATGGACCTTGGGGCTCATCCTAACGAAGAGACCTCTCACCTTTAAGGCATTACGCCCTCCTCGATACTTGGAGGTGCTAGGATGAATCTCAAGGTCACGAGGGGAACAGGAAGAGACATGAAGATGGGAGAAAAGAATGGGATACCTGGGGCCTCACACCCCTCGACGTCCCGAAGGACGAAGGCAAGTTAGGGCCTCACATCCCTTGACGTCCCGAAGGACGAAGGCAAACGGGCCTCAGCCCAAAACCACACACAAGTGGAAAAAACACTCTAAAAATTCATTTTCATCAACTACTTTATTACAAGAGGAGTATGGATATTTATAGATGCCCAAATCCCTTTTGAAATTCAAAAATAAAATCTCCTGAAATCCTCCCTTGATTTTGAATTCAAATTCAAAATCAAAATCCCAAATTTCCCAAATTATATTTATTAAAAAAATACCAAATATATCCCATTTATTCGAAATTTGAAATCCCTCCCTGAAAGTTATGCCGCTCCAAAATTCATACAGCCTCCTTCCAACTGCTTTGAGAAGTGTGTGCAGGGCTTGTTGGGATGATTTGAGAGGCGTGCAGGTCCTTCTTCTCGGTCGAGCAACAGGGAGGGAAAAACTGAACTCGGTCGGCCAGGGGGGGCCGGCGGGAGGCGGGCGGCAGCACGGCCGGCGGGCGGTGGTGGCAGGGCGACGGCCAGGTGCGGACGGCGGCGCACGAGTGGGACAGCAGCACAAAATGCACGAGCGTTCGTTCGTCTTCCCACGTGCGTGGGCGGCGACTGACCCCACCAGCGGTCGGGCGGGGGCCGGCGGGCGGCGGGGACAGCGGCGGGCAGCAGGCTGTGGCGGTGCAGGGCAGCACGATGGTGGCGTCATGCGGGCGCACGGGATGGACGGACGCCTCCCGCATCCGTTCGTCTTCCCACGGGGGCAGTGGGCAGCGACTGACCGGCCGGCGGCGGGCGGGGGCCGGCAGGCGGCGGGGACGGTGGCGGGCAGTAGGCCGGTGGTGGCACAGGGCAGCACGGCAGCAGGGGGCGGACGAACGCCTCCTCTGTCCGTTCGTCTTTCAACGGGCGTGGGCGGCGACGGTAGTTTTTCCGGTGAGGGCGGGGGCGGTGGGTGTCGGCTGCGGACACGCGGGGGTGGCTGGGGGTCGGACAGCCGGATGGGGGGGAGGGAAGGGGGTGGCGGCTAGGTTTTAGAAAAGAATACGAACGGGTGGGAGGAGGTTGATGATTGAATAAGCTAGGAATAAAATGGGGATAAACCTGGAATAAAACGGGAATAAAAGGGATAGTTGGAAGAGCAGGGTTAAGAAAAATAAGAAAAACTAGAAAAAATTAAAAGAAAATCTAGATGGGTTTCGGGTCCCCCATCATTCTCCTGCAGCGCGAAGAACTCGACTCCGTCGAGTTTGTCGACGAAGCAAATCCTAGTCCACTGCTGGCTCTGATACCAATTTGATGTGGCGATGGTGGACACGAAGAAACCTAGGGTTATTTGGAAATGGGAAAACCTAAAGCATACCAAGGATTGTGGGAGGGCTACGAAGCCTCCTGGGACTAGGATAGGACGACACCGAAAATCTTAAAACAGCCAGACACTTTTGATTTTCAGTTTTCTTGGCGGAGGTGGCGAAGGAAGGATGGGGATGGGAGACAGGGGACTGGGACTCATGGACCTTGGGGCTCATCCTAACGAAGAGACCTCTCACCTCTAAGGCATTACGCCATTCTCGATACTTGGAGGCGCTCGGATGAATCTCAAGGTCATGAGGGGAACAGGAAGAGACATGAAGATGGGAGAAAAGAATGGGATACCTGGGGCCTCACACCCCTCGACATCCCGAAGGATGAAGGCAAGTTGGGGCCTCACACCCTCGACGTCCCGAAGGACGAAGGCAAGTTGGGGCCTCACACCCCTCGACGTCCCGAAGGATGAAGGCAAACGGGCCTCAGTCCAAAACCACACACAAGTGGAAAAAACACTCTAAAAATTCATTTTCATCAACTACTTTATTACAAGAGGAGTATGGGTATATAGATGCCCAAATCCCTTTTAAAATTCAAAAATAAAATCCCCTGAAATCCTCCCTTGATTTTGAATTCAAATTCAAAATCAAAATCCCAAATTTTCCAAATTATATTTATTAAAAAATTACTAAATATATCCCGTTTATTTGAAATTTGAAATCCCTCCCTGAAAGTTGTGCCGCTCCAAATATCGGACAGCCTCCTTCCAACTGCTTTGAGAAGCGAGTAGAGGCTTCTTGGGATGCTTTGAGAGGCGTGCAGGTCCTTCTTCTCGGCTGAGCAACAGGGAGTGAAAAAACCGAACTTCGGTCGGCCGGGGGGGGGGGGGGGGGCTGGCGGGCGATGGCGGCGAGGCGGCGGCCAAGTGCGGACGGCGGCACAGGAGTGGGATGGCCGCACAAAATGCACGAGCGTCCGTTCGTCTTCCCACGGGCGTGGGCGGCGACGGACCCCACCGGTGGCAGGGCGGGGGCGGCGGGTGGAGGGGACGGCGGCGGGCAGCAGGCCGATGGCAGCGCAGGGCGGCACGGCGGTGGCGTCACGTAGGCGCATGGGATGGACGGACGCCTCCCTCGTCCGTTCGTCTTCCCACGGGCGTGGACGGCGGCAGGCAGCAGGCCAGTGGCGGTGCAGGGCGGCACGGCGGTGGCGTCACGCGGGCGCATGGGGAGGACAGATGCCTCCCGCATCCGTTCGTCTTCCCACGGGCGTGGGCGGTGACGGACTGGGCCGGCGGCCGGGCGGGGCGCCGGCGGGTGGCGGGGACGGCGGCGGGCAGCAGGCCGGTGGCAGCGCAGGGCAGCACGATCGCAGGTGGGCAGACGGACGCCTCCTCCGTCCGTTCATCTTCCCACGGGCATGGGCGACGGCGGCAGTTTCTCCGGTGAGGGCGAGGGCCGGCGGGTGTCGGCGGCGGACAGGCGGGGGCGGCTGGGGGTCGGACAGCCCGGATGGGTGGGGGGAAGGGGGTGGCGGCTAGGTTTTAGAAAGGAATACGAACGGGTGGGAGGAGGTTGATGATGGAATAAGCTGGAAATAAAATGGGGATAAACCTGGAATAAAACAGGAATAAAGGGATAGTTGGATAGCAGGGATAAGAAAAATAAGAAAAACTAGAAAAAATAAAAGAAAATCCAGATGGATTTCGGGTCCCCCATCATTCTCCTGCAGCACGAAGAACTCGACTCCATCGAGTTTGTTGACGAAGCAAATCCTAGTCCACTACTGGCTCTAATACCAATTTGATGTGGCGATGGCGGACACGATGAAACCTGGGGTTATTTGGAAATGGGAAAACCTAAAGCATACTAAGGATCGTGGGAGGGCTACGAAGCCTCCTGAGACTAGGATAGGACGACCCCGAAAATCCTAAAATAGCCAGACTGTTTTGATTTTCAGTTTTCTTGGCGGAGGTGGTGAAGGAAGGATGGGGATGGGAGACAAGGGACTGGAACTCATGGACCTTGGGGCTCATCCTAAGGAAGAGACCTCTCACCTCTAAGGCATTACGCCCTCCTCGATACTTGGAGGCGCTAGGATGAATCTCAAGGTCACGAGGGGACAGGAAGAGAAGAGACATGAAGATAGGAGAAAAAATGGATACCTTGGGCCTCACACCCCTCGACATCCCGAAGGATGAAGGCAAGTTAGGGCCTCACACCCCTCGACGTCCCGAAGGACGAAGGCAAGTTAGGGCCTCACACCCCTCAACGTCCCGAAGGACGAAGGCAAGTTGGGGCCTCACACCCCTCGACGTCCCGAAGGATGAAGGCAAGTTAGGGCCTCATACCCCTCGACATCCCGAAGGACGAAGGCAAAACGGCCTCATCCCAAAACCACACATAAGTGGAAAAAACACTCTAAAAATTCATTTTCATCAACTACTTTATTACAAGAAGAGTATGGGTATTTATAGATGCCCAAATCCCTTTTGAAATTCAAAATAAAATCCCCTGAAATCCTCCCTTGATTTTGAATTCAAATTCAAAATCAAAATCTCAAATTTCCCAAATTATATTTATTAAAAAAATTACCAAATATATCTCGTTTATTCGAAATTTGAAATCCCTCCCTAAAAGTCGTGCTGCTCCAAAAATCATACGGCCTCCTTCCAATTGCTTTGAGAAGCGTGCAGAGGCTTCTTGGGATGCTTTGAGAGGTGTGCAGGTCCTTCTCGGCCGGGCAACAGGGAGGGAAAAAAAACCGAACTCCGGTCGGCCAGGGGGGGTCGGCGGGTGGCGGGCGGGCGGCAGCACGGGCGGCGGGCGGTGGCGGCGGGGCGGCTGCCAGGTGCGGACGGCAGCACAGGAGTGGGACGGCTGCACAAAATGCACGAGCGTCCGTTCGTCTTCCCACGGGTGTGGGCGGTGATGGACCCCACCGGTGGCCGTGCGGGGGCCGGCGGGCGGCGGGGACGGGGCGGGCAGCAGGCCGGTGGCGGTGCAGGGCGGCACGGTGGTGGCGTCACGCGGGCGCACGGGACCGACGGATGCCTCCCACGTCCGTTCGTCTTTCCACGGGCATGGGTGGTAGTTTCTGCGGTGAGGGCGGGGGTCGGCGGTTGTCGACTGCAGACAGGCGGGGGCGGCTGGGGGTCGGACAGCCCGGATGGGGGGGGAAAGAGGGTGGCAGCTAGGTTTTAGAAAAGAATACGAACGGGTGGGAGGAGATTGATGATGGAATAAGCTGGAATAAAATGGGGATAAACCTGGAATAAAATGGGAATAAAAGGGATAGTTGGAATAGAAGGATAAGAAAAATAAGAAATACTATAAAAAATTAAAAGAAAATCCATATGGGTTTCGGGTCCCCCATCATTCTCCTGCAGCGCGAAGAACTCAACTCCGTCGAGTTTGTCGACGAAGCAAATCCTAGTCCACCGCTGGCTCTGATACCAATTTGATGTGGCGATGGCGGACACGAAGAAACCTGGGGTTATTTCGAAATGGGAAAACCTAAAGCATACCAAGATTGTGGGAGGGCTACGAAGCCTCCCGGGACTAGGATAGGACGACCCGAAAATCCTAAAACATCCAGACTCTTTGATTTTCAGTTTTCTTGGCGGAGGTGGCGAAGGAAGGATGGGGATGGGAGACAGGGGACTGGAACTCATGGACCTTGGGGCTCATCCTAACGAAGAGATCTCTCACCTCTAAGGCATTACGCCCTTCTCGATACTTGGAGGCGCTAGGATGAATCTCAAGGTCACGAGGGGAACAGGAAGAGACATGAAGATGGGAGAAAAGAATGGGATACCTGGGGCCTCACACCCCTCGACGTCCCGAAGGACGAAGGCAAGTTTGGGCCTCACACCCCTCGACGTCCCGAAGGATGAAGGTAAGTTGGGGCCTCACACTCCTCGACGTCCCGAAGGACGAAGGCAAACGGGCCTCATCCCAAAACCACAAACAAGTGGAAAAAACACTCTAAAAATTCATTTTCATCAACTACTTTATTACAAGAAGAGTATGGGTATTTATAGATGCCCAAATCCCTTTTGAAATTCAAAAATAAAATCCCTTAAAATCCTCCCTTGATTTTGAATTCAAATTCAAAATCAATATCCCAAATTTCTCAAATTATATTTATTAAAAAAATTACCAAATATATCTGTTTATTCGAAATTTGAAATCCCTCCCTGAAAGTCGTGCTGCTCCAAAAATCATACGGCCTCCTTCCAACTGCTTTGAGAAGCATGCAGAGGCTTCTTGGGATGCTTTGAGAGGCGTGCAGGTCCTTCTTTTCGGCCGAGCAATAGGGAGGGAAAAAAACAAACTCCGGTGGACGGGGGGGGGGGGGCCGGCGGGGGCGGGGGGAAGCACGGCTGCCGGGCGGTGGCGGCGGGGCGGCGGCCAGGTGCGGACGGCGGCGCACAAGTTGGACGGCCGTACAAAACGCACGAGCGTCCGTTGTCTTCCCACGGGCATGGGCGGTGATGCACCCCACCAGCAACCGGGCGGGGGCCGGTGGGCGGCGGGGACGGCGGCGGGCAGCAGGCCGGTGGCGTCGCAGGGCGGCATGGCGGTGGCGTCATGCGGGCGTACGGGACGGACGGATGCCTCCCGCGTTCGTTCATCTTTCCATGGGCGTGGGGACGACGGACCGGGCCTATGGCCGGGCGGGGACCGGCTGGCGGTGGGGACGGCGGCGGGCAGCAGGCCGGTGGTGGCGTAGGGCGGCACGGCTGCAGGTGGCCGGACGGATGCCTCCTCCGTTCGTTCGTCTTCCCAGGGCGTGGGCGGCGGTGGCAGTTTCTCCGGTGAGGGCGGGGGCCGGTGGGTGTCGGCGGCGGACAGGCGGGGGCGGCTGGGGGTTGGACAGCCCAGATGGGGGGGGGGGGAGGGGGGTGGCGGCTAGGTTTTAGAAAAGAATACGAACGGGTGGGAGGAGGTTGATGATGGAATAAGCTGGGAATAAAACGGGGATAAACCTGGAATAAAATGGGAATAAAAGGGATAGTTGGAATAGCAGGGATAAGAAAAATAAGAAAAACTAGAAAAAATTAAAAGAAAATCCAGATGGGTTTCGGGTCCCCCATCAGTGGTGGTTTGGTTCTCCTCATCCGAAGGGCATAAAGTTTGAGCACCCCTCTTCCATCAAAGGGTGGAAGAGTAATTTCTTCTTCACCTCATCGATGGGGTGTACTAGGTCTGGAGTAATACGGATCGGACCCTAAATCGGAACTCCCAGATCGAGGCCTCTGATCAAAAAATATATGACTAGCTCATTTTCGATCAGATCCCCTCCCTCGATGTTTTGCTATCAAAGCAAAACCTGTTCAATGCCAGGATCAGCCCAATCTGGGGGCTAGGTGAGTTTGGAGGGATATCTCTTCTTCCATGGTTCCTTTTTGGTCTGCTATTGACCATTTTCTTCTTTTTTGCAGGCATAAAGTTCTCGATGGCGGAGCTTCTATAGTCCTCCCAAAGGAGAGGCCTACCATCCGGGCATGGCGAGGCTCCACCAAAGAGGGCCCGTGTCGAGCCCAGCCAAGGGGCGGGGTTTGCTTTAGTCCCTGGCCCTACGGGGTGAGCCATTGAGTTGGCCCTTGGGTCTTTGAGGCAACAAGCCCAGCTTCCGGCCCGAGTGCCTAGTGAAGGTGCACAGGCCAGGTCGGCTATTGCCGTTGCGGTCCAGCCTCCCGCAGTCATCGAGGTGGATGGGGAGGGAGAAAGGGTGGCGGAGCGACCACCAGCAATGCCACCACCCATGGCAACGAACGCCCCCGCTGGATGAGGGGTCTTCGGAGGTGGTTTCCCCGAACATGGTGATGCCCCCAACACCGAGGAGGGCTGCTATTCGGAGGGCAGCACTTGGGGTAAAATCAAACTCATCGATCACCTAAGATCTTGTGCTCGTGGAGTGCATGATGGAGTTCACGATCCAGTCACACGATCATCGCGAGAGAGGAGTGATGCGGGACAAGGGATGCATAAAAGTGATTCTTTGTTGTTTTTATGTTTTAATGAATTGACCAATTCCTGAAATCAAACTAAGGATAGTATTGGGGACTCGCGTAAAGATCAAGAAATTCTAGCATGCAGAAATAGACCCTAAACAGTGACTGAAGCAGGACTCCGGGATTGAGAAACCCCGGTAGGACTTAGCTCTAAATCAATACCCTACTTAAGAGATTAGGAAGTGCAAACCTTTTGAAGTTCTGAAGTGCCCGATGCCGAGTTTGCTCACACTTATGGATGGGGCTTTGAAGATCAAGCCCTCAACCCTATGGATTCATCGACTTTCCGTCAGATGTTCTTGAAGTCAATGTAGGCATACTCCTATGCCTGTGGTACCGAAAGGACCTGCAAGCAACCTAGAAATGAGTTAGAAAAATAAGAAGGCATAAGATGGAAAAGAAGTGAAGGGGAAAGAAGTTGAGGGTGGCGATCAAGAGGGGTTCTTCTTGTTGGGCATAGGAAGAAGATACTCAGGGCCTCACATCCCTCGATGTTCTAAAGAACAAAGGCTCACTCTCTCACAAAGTTCCAAGTCACAAGACAAGGGCTAGAGAAAAGAAAATTTCAGATTTTTTCATTCATCATCATCAATCATCATTCTTACAAGAGAGTTAGGGCCATATTTATAGGCTCCAAAGTCCTTATTTGAATTCAAAATTTGAAAAGAGAGTTACAAGCTTGTTTTGGGGAGAGAAAAGGGGGAGGTTGTCTTCATGAATCAAGGGTGCCTAACTTGAATTTTGAATTCCTCTTCATGGAGCTTTGGTTGACCATGAATGCTAGGCTTGATACTTGGTGATATGGCTTGATATGTGGAGTGGAGTGAAAAGGGTTGTTTGCTTGAATCAAGGGGGGCACCCACTTGGAACTTGAATTTGAAATGAAGCTTGAAACTTGGCCGCCTGAAGTGTTTCTCATGACATGGCATTGGAGTTTGAAATTGAAATTCAGTTTTGGTGAGTGACGCCTCTCATGACATGGCATTGGTGATGTGGCATTCTCCAAGGATTTGAATGATGAGTTGGCATCCTAATTTGGCATGGAGGAGAAGTGGCTTGTCCCTTCTTTCAATAGGCTTGACTTGAATGCTCATTTGTGGATCCATCTTCAAATTGACTTGAGCTTGTGAACCAACTTGGCTAATTACAGGACCAATTGACCCTAACTTGACCATATTGGTTGAATTATAAGACTAAACCAAAATTGAAACCAATTAGATACTAATCACATGACTCGAATGCGAATTACTCAGGCTTAAGTATCTTAAACCTTATTATAGGACCCAAAAAAAGACTAAGAACCCTAATCAGAAATCCACAAAGGGTTGAGGAGCCTCCGTCAAATCCTAATGCACCACCACCAGGCGGTAGGAATCTGGTGGAGGCCCTTCTTGGAACCCTCTCCTTCCTCTTCATGGTAGTCTTCTGCTTTTCTATTGCTTCAATCTGGTTGTCGTAGCTAACATCTTTGATGATGTAGATCGGGACCAGTATTCTTCTCGTCTGTGATTACTGCACTCAGTGGGAGAAGAGAGATGCCTAGCAAGAGTAGGTAAGGGCATCGCTAGTGGCTGAGGCACGGGAGCAAATTGATAGGGCCTAGGACTTGGAGAGAGGGATGAGGTCCTCTAAGCCAGGGCGGTCGATGTTGAAAATTGGGCTAGGGACCTCGAAGTGTCCTTGGCCCTAGAAAGGATCGGCTTCCCACTGGGCGGAGGAGCTCAAAGCAGAAGCTGCCCAGGTGGAAGGGCTAAGGAGTGGCCTCCAAGTGCAGCTGGAGGCAATACAGGCTCGGCTGTCAGTAGTCGAGGAGAGAGTCACTAGGGCGGTGGCCCTAATGGAGGCTGCCAAGGCGGCTGCCGAGGTAGTGCCCATGTTCAAGCCTTGGCAACATTTTTTGATGAAGTCCGGGAGGCGACCATCGATTCCTTCATCAAAGGATTTGGGGTCTGCAGATCTCTGGTGGCTCAGCTCTTCTTAGAGCTGAATCTGGATGAGGTCATGGTCCTGGGCGGCTTGGTGGAAGCTCAGGGGGAGCTACGGCTCCTACTGCCATGGCTGAGGTGGAGCCTGCTCCTGCCTCAGAGGAAGTCCCACCAAGGGGAGCTATAGAGGCCCAAGAGGTTGCCGGTGTGCCTACCCGTCATCCTAGGAAGGAGCTTGCAGAGGAATAGGCTCCGATTTGCTTCCAGAATCTTCTTTTCTGCTTTAGGACCGCCCGGCCTATCGGGGGTCCATTGATAATGTAACTTTTTCATGCAACATCAATGAAGTCTTTTTGCTTCACTGAGTTTTTGTTTTTATGGCTACTTCAAACCTCTTTGGTAGCTGCTTGTCTTGGGAATTCTCTACTTGAGCCAAGAGCTGGCGGATGGCTTGAAGGGGGTCCTGAGTGACCTCGGGAGACTGTCAAGTTAGGAAGCTTGACTAGAGGGGTCTCAAAATTATCTTTGCTAGCTCTGAGTCTGGCTGGCTGGGCATGGGCCTTCAGGAGTGCCTTGCTTTGCTATCATTGGACTGGAGGTATAGTGGATTGGATGAGGGGCTTCAAGAGTTTCCAGGCTTGAGGTGCTAAGCTATGAGTCAAGTGGCAGATGGCAAAACTTTTGGGATGTCTCGTTGACATCTCTAGACTATGAGTATGGCAGTAGGTGCGGGGCTTCAAGAGTTTCTCGGCTTGAGGTGCTGAGTTGTGAGTCAGGCGGTAGATGGTAGAACTTCTGGGATGTCATGCTGACATCTTCAGATTATGAGGATGGTAGCAGGTATGGGGCTTCAGGAGTTTCGGCGGTGGGTACGGGGTGCTGTGGCTCCCGACTTGAGTGCGGGGTGCCATGGTTCCCAGCTTGAGTGCGGGGCACCATGGCTCCCGACTTTGGTGCGGGGCACCGTGGCTCTTGGCTTTGTGTGGGCACTGTGGCTCCCAGCTTTGGTGCGGGCTTCAGGAGTTTCCCTACTTGGTGCGGGGGTGTCGAAGTTTCCCAGCTTTAGTGCGAGGCTTCAGGAGTATCCCTACTTAAGTAGGAAACTGTGGCTCCCAGCTTTGGTACGTGGCTTCAAAAGTTTCCCGCTTTGGTACGGTGCGTCGGAGGTTTCGACTTTAGTGTGGGGCTTCAGGAGTTTCCCGGCTTTGGTGTGGGGTGCTATGGCTCCCGACTTTGGTGTGGGATTTCAGGAGTTTCTTGGCTTTGGTGTGGTGGGTCGGAGGTTCTCGGCTTTAGTGTGGGGTGCTGTGGCTCCCGGCTTTGGTGCGGGGCTTCAGGAGTTTCTTGGCTTTGGTGTAGGGTGCTGTGGCTCCCGGCTTTGGTGCGAGGTACTGTGGCTCTTGGCTTGAAGTGGCACGGTTGCCGAATCGTGAGTCTAACGTGGAAATAGGATCACCAGGATTTCTCGCGGAGATCTCCAAACTATTAGCACAGTAGATGCCAAGCTATGAGCCTTGCGATAGATGGTGGAACTTCGTTCAGTCATTGCAGACATCTCCAGATTGTGAGCATGGCAAGAGCTAAACTGAGAGTCAGGCGGTACACGACAGGAGCCTTTTGGTGTCTTCGTAGACATCTTTGAACTATTAGCATAGCAATTGCCAAACTGTGAGCCTCGCGGTAGATGGCAAGACTTCGTTCAGTCATCGCGGACATCTCTAGACTATGAGCATGGCAAGAGCTGAACTGAGAGTCAGGCGATAGATGGCGGGACCTCTAGACTTTTCGGTTGGCATCCTTGGACTCAGCAGTAGATGCGGGGCTTCAGGAGTTTCCCTACTTGGATCGCCAGGCCTGGGGCTAGGCGATGATTTTCATGCAAGGCAAAGACAATGTTGCAAGAAAAGAATCTTTCATTGAAAAGAGGGAGCCTTACATTATTGGCGGTATGTCCTTAGACTTTCAACATTTCGGGTTTGTACGGACTAGGCGCCGTCAAGTTTGATGAGGTGATAAGCTCCAGGGGGAAGGGTCTCAACTACTCCGTTAGGACCTTCCCAGTCTGGGGGGAGTTTGTTCCCTAACATGCCACACCCATGGGCTTCTGGGTGGGCCGATTGTCAATTGCGAGGACAGAAGGAAGGGCCACAAGCACCTGAGATTCCATCGGGGTCTTGCCCCCAGGAACTTTTCAAGGTAGCCCCTCATCAGATCTTCAATTTTTCTTTTATGGTGGTGACAATCCTCGGTGTCATGGCCATGGTCGCGGTGGAATCGACAGTACCTTGTCTTGTCACGACCGCCGGATGGCCCTAGTGGGGGAGGGCGATACAGGTAGCGCTCACCATCGATCTCCATGAGAATCTTCGATCTCGGGATGAGGAGAGGAGTATATGCTTCTTCCAGAACCGGATCGCTCTTCGGCTGGGCCTTGCTCGGGGACTTGGGCTTGGTTCAAGCTTGCATGCCCCTGGGGCTTACCCCAGGGCTCATTTCTCCAAAGGCTTCCCATCAAGCTTTCTCTTGGTGCAGTCCGCCTCTTCAGCCCGAATATACTTGTGGACGTGGAGGAGGTTAGAGTACGTCTTCGACGGCTTCTTGTCCAGAAGTAGGTCAAGCGGGAAGTCCGGAGCCCTCTTCAGTGCCAGCATGGCGATGGGCTCATCCAGATTATAGATCTCCAGTGCAGTGATCTTGAAGTGGGCCACATAGTTTCACAAGGACTCACAGTCCTGCTGTCTGATGGAGAAAAGGCTATCCACTTCTCGTGGCACCTTCCGAAAATTATCGAAGTGTGCCACAAACTTTCTTTCCAGCTCCGCAAGGAACTGATGCTCTCGGGTTCGAGGTGAGTGAACTAGACTAGAGCGGCCTTCCGAAATATAGCGAGAAAGGCTAAGTAGAGGAGGGCATTCGTTGTCCCATGGACTCTCATGAGAGCCTTGTAGCTCTCTAGGTGATCAAGGGGGTCGGCGGCCCCATCGTAGGGATCCACCTGGGGCATGTAGAATCGACTCGGGATCGGCCTCTCTTAGATCTCTTGGGAGAAGGGCGATTAGGCATCATGGCCCACTGGCTCGTGGGAGAAGCCTTGCATGTTGGCAAACTGGCAGGCTAATTCTGCCAACCTATGCTCTTGTTCTTTTAGGCGCTTCTCTGCCATGCGCCTGATAGCCTCATTAATGGAACCTTCCACTGAGGCTGCTGGAAAGGATAAAGGTGATCGCTAAGGAGGGTCATGATGGGAAGCCTTGCTCTGACAGCATCTATGGTGCCTGAGGGAGGCGTGCTTCAAGACTGGGGACCGGCTCTCCCGATCAATCGACCCGCTCCTCTATCGCTTTACCGGGGTCCGGGGGCTACCCTGGGGATCATTCATGTCTGGAGGTCATGGTGGCCTACTTTGGAAAGAGTGCGGGCTACCGTTGGGTTGAGCGGCTTGGGCTACAGGGGTCTCTGACTGTTGTTGGGTGGCCAGAGATCGGTGCTGATGCTGTAACTGCCGTACAGCCATGGTCAAAGTCTGCATCTAGTAGGCGAGCACAGCGAGCTGAGCATCCATCGGGAGTGGTTGCGATGGAGTGGGGAGCTCCCTCTCTGGGCTGTGTGGGCCTTCGTGAGAAGGAGGGCCTCCTACATGGATGGTGGAGGCTTCCCATGTGCGTGTCACTACCATGCCTCAAGTGAAGCTATTTTCGTAGTGGGGGGATTGGTTTGATTGACGTTTCTGCATCCTGCCCCCTACCTGGCATGCCAATCTGTTGCCACTAGATCGTCGTGGCCTACAGCTCCGGTGCGCTTCGGGCGTCGCCCTCCTCATCCGGGAATCCTGCATGCATGCCGATCCCTGCAAATGAGAGTAGAGACCCAGGTCGAGGATTCTGGCGGGGGCACTCTGATGATCAAGTCAGCGGGTGATCCAAGGGAACATATCCTCCTCGATGGATCCCGGTGAGGTCTCCACGTTCGGGGGTTATTTTGTAGAGAAAAAAAAGTGAGAGAGTAGGAAAGGAGCATCGATGGAGAAGGAGAGCCCGAGCAGGGTTGGCTGTGTCCGTGGGATTCTTTCGATGAGTTTCTTGGTAGCCTCAAAGCGTCTCATCTAGTTTGCTCTCTCTTTCTGTGTGCCGATGATTACCTCCCTTGCCCTTTGCTTGCTTGTGGCTTGCCCTCTTCACCCCCCTCTGTGACTTGTGTGTTTCCATCCTCTTTTGTCTTCGATCGGAGGCTCCTTTTTGTTTGTTGTGTAGATGAAGTGTTGCCCCTTGAGGTGGCTTTCCAGATGTTCCCTTTTTTGGGAGGTCCCGAGGGTTGACACTTGGTAGCATACGGGAACTGTGCATCAGCTCCCCTTCCTCCCTTCAGGGTAGGGAGTTATGTCACTGGCTCTTACATTCTGGTTGGTCGCCATGTTTTGGAAAGCTTAGCAGAGCATTGGTATGCGGGCGGCCACCCCAAGGTTTGAATCCTCTAGCATGACCTTCTTCTTGTGGGTGATGCAGGCGGTAGGTGGAAGGGCACCGCACCTCAAATGGGGAGTCCATTCTCGATCGATGTAAACTGGGGCTTGAGGTGACCCTGGTGCTCCGGCGAGGCATCTCCCTCCATAGGCCTCAGGCGGCGGGTTGCCACTGCCAGTAATACCATCTCAGCGGTGGGGTCATGATGAAGATAACCCTCTTTCCCACCATGGTTTGAATCTCTATCATCTTTCTTCCTCCAGTTGGTGGCAGGATGAGCTCGACCCCGGCCAGGAGCTAACCTCGGAAGGGGGCTCACTTTGGCTCCTCGCTTGGGCACCATGCTCAGGTGGCATTTCCACTTTCCAGCTGATAGCCGGCATCCAAATGGACTCCATGTCAATGGATACTACCACATCACCCATGAAGAAGGCATGCTGCACTAGCCACCATGTGTATCGGATGACTTTGGACTAAAGCTGCCAGGTTTGAATGCTCAAGCCAATAACCCACCTCCTGGTTGTCTAGGAGTATATGAGGAGACACTTAAGGCTGGGCTCTGATTTTCTCTTTCCCCTTCCATCTTTGACCTCCTCCTTTTTTATGGGATTTCTTTGTGTATCTTGCCTCGAACTCCATCCATACATTATAGGGTTCTTGGTTCTTTGCTTCTTGACTGAGATTTGGCCTATCCTTTCTTTGTTTCACACATTCTTTACTACCCAGATTCATTCATATGTCAAATCATGGTAGTATCTCACTATCCAAAGGGGGGTAGAACAATTAATTGAGGGTGCTCCCTCTGCCATTAAAGGGTGGAAGGAGTGCTCCTTATTCATCTCTTACTCTTCTTTAGGTGATTGGGGCTATCGAGCTGAGGTTGACTACATTTATCTATCTTAGGTTCCTCCTAAGCTGAGTGATGAGGAGGAGGTCTCTTCATGATCCTTGAGGCCTTTAAAGCCTCTCGATTGAAGCTTCTCTTATTGAAGGAGTCTCTTTATAAGGAGAGGCTCAATCGACTCCCTGAAGGTGAGTTTTGAGCTTTAGCCCCTTTTTTTTAGCTACTACTTGTATTTTGACTGGACTTATTACTGTGTAGGTATGATGCCCGATCAATTGGAAGTGCTAAGGAAGGATTTGGCTTAGTGGATGATTTCTTATTGTAGGGTGGTCAAAAATAAAACCTAACTCACTACTATAGCTAGATAAGTAGGGATCGTATTTTCAAGGATCAAGGATAATTATTTTATAAAAAAGAATAAAGAAATATTATAAGAAATTAAAGTAGTATAATAGGAATTAAATTGCTAATCTAAATTAATAGATTAAAAGAAAGCAATTCAAAAAAATAACCTAGGAATTTGAATCTACCATGTAAAATAGATTTTGTTATCTTTTTTCATATGTTGCAATAGTAATTTTTATGATTAGGTATTAGTCTAATTTATCCTTTGCTAGGTATGGACCATATCTGTAGATCATAGATTATCTATTTAGAGAATTAATTTCTAAATCTAATTACAACATTAGGAGATTAATCTAAATTATCATGATCTATCTCTTCTAGGCACGTATTATATCTGGAGATCACAAATGTCTATAGAGGGCATAGGCTATGTAGGTTAGATTAAAATCTCAATCAAAAAAATAAATCAAAAGAGATATGAATGAAAAACATAAATTTGTTGCATGAAATTAAAAACAAAAAGAAAATAAAAACTTGACTACAGGCTTCATCATCTTCCCGAGTTGAAGGAGCTAGCAATTCATAACTGAAACCAGCACTTCCTCCATGGTTTCCCCTATTTCTAAAGCCTACTACAAGATCTAAGACAAAAAATAAAAAAAAATTAATTTTGCTACGCACTGCATGCTTGGATTGTTGCATGGGGTTCTCCTTTTAAAGGCCTCAGAATAAGCTCTCTTCTAGTCAAAAATGGAGTGAAATAGATATAGAATCGGCCTTGTATAGCGAGAACTCATCTAGCCATCCGATCTACATCACAGGGCTGAAATCCCATCGAAATCAGATTGTTCAAAGTCTAAATAGGGTCAGATTGAATAAGAGACATCAAATTGGTTGTTGATTATCATTGGGCTCTTTGATCGCGTAATCTGTTGCTTGAGACATGCTATGAAATCCTTCATCAGGTCAGCCATGATTCTGGCCATTGGATCTTCACATTGGATGGCTAGGATTGCTCTGGATACTCTGGGACTCCATCCATTTTGGACTCGTTTCCATTGAAGGCTGTAGTGGTGATGGGTAGAGACGATGGTGAGGTATGGAGGAGATGGCAGTGATGCAATGGACAGAACGGGGATAAGGCAATGACATCTCGGGAGTGTGACAGTGTGATGGGCAAAATGGCTAGCAATGGGATCTCAGAAGAAGGAAGGCAACGGGTGGTGAAGATGGGAACAAGATGATTGGTGGTGACTCAAAATCAAGGAGGAGGTGAAATCTCAGTAGGTGGAAGTAGCAGTGGCTGGGAGTGGCTAGGCTAAGAGAAGATGGTACCAGCAAGGGAAAGGATGGGTGTGTCAGCATCTCAGGACAACAATGGGATCTTGGGATGGAGAGGGGCAGCCAGTGCCCGGAAGGAGGGAGGCAGTGCTGGGTGGCATCTTAGGCTAGTAGGGAGTAGAGGTAGTGCAAAGGTGGATCAAGAAAGAAGATGATCCATGGATAGGACCTGTAGACCGAGCAACCATTCATGGTGGACTGACGCTCTAAAATCTATGTTGGGCTTGATTTTATTGTTTTTACTTGATTCTTAGCTTGTTTAAACTTTAATTTGAGTATTGTTTGATTCCTTGGATTCTATAGGTCAAACTCTTTCATCTATAAACATCTTTTTTATAAAAGACTAGTAAAAATATTAAATCTTAAAAATAAAGATCAATTAGTATATATTTTAATGCTTAATTGGGATATTTAATAGACTTATCACACCTCCTAGCTTATTCATTGCTAGTCCCTTAGCAATGCAATAAAAAATATAAGTGTTAGAAGAAATGTGGTTGGTTTTAGAGACATAGGATCCATGACCATGAAGATGGGCCAATGACCCTGATTGCCAGTGTGAGCCACAAACCCCATGTGGAACTGGACCACCTTAAGCTGAATGAGATTGCTACAGGACCATGATCTACCATCTAAGTGAGCCTTGCTGATCATTCCAGAAGTGCTCAATCAAAACCCCTGAGCAAGTACCGATAGAAGCCAGCTCCTATGCCCCGAGGCATCAATGAGCCTCGCTGATTGCTTTGGAGTACTCAATCACAACCCCCAAGTGAGCACCGATAGGGGCCAACTCCTATGCCTTGAGGTATCAGTGAGCCTTGTGACTGCTCTGGAGGGCTCAGTCACAATCCCTGAGCAAGCACTGGTAGAGACCAATTCCTATGCCCTGAGGCATCAGTGATCCTTATTGACTACTCTAGAGGTGCTCAGTCATAACCCCCAAGCGAGCATCGATAGAGGCCAAATCCTATGTCTCGAGGCATTGGCAAGCCTCGCCGACTGCTCTAAAGGTGCTTAGTCAGACCCCCAAGTGGGCACCGGTAGAGGCCAACTCCTATGCCTTGTGGCATCAACGAGTCTCGTCGACTGCTCTGGAGGCACTCAATCACAACCCCCAAGTAAGCACCAGTAGAGGCCAATTCCTATGCCCCGAGGCATCAGTGAGTCTTGTCGATCGCTCCAGAGACATTCGATCATATGTTGCCAGGCCTTGAACATCCCATGAGCACTCTGATATGCAAGGTCTCGGTAGCATACCCATCTTGAGTCTTGGAGAAATAACACTCGGATGCTCATCACCGCAGCTTCTACCACATGGCTAGCCCTTTGTCACATCTCCAAAATCCCCAATCATTACTGAATCTAGATGAATGGGGAAGGCGTGCCTTGATTCCTTATACTTTAGCCCACCATTTAATGAGATGTGTCATGTACCAGGTTAGTACCAAGAATGCATTTAAAGAAATGGGATGCCTCCAGTATACAAGAAAGCTCCATATGACATGTGGAAGGCTCCACCGCCCTCTATACATCTGGTAGAATCTTGTTTAAAACTAGACTGTCCCATGCATGACTGCCTATAAAAGGATTCCAAGCAAATCCTTAAGGTATGCAAGTCTTCCTGCTTACACTCCCCCACTGTTGGTATCCATATTGACTTGAGTATCGAAGTGCCATTACTGGGACCACCTCTGATGGGCATTTTTGTAGGTACTGCTTTCCAGAGACTAACCTGCACTATCCACTCCAGCACTTCCACTAGCTCCAACTCTTCTTCCGGTGCTTGACAAATTTTAGAACCATAGATTAGAGGAAGGGCTGAATATTCATAGGGAGTGCAACACATAAGACGGGAAGGCCAAGCCACCCAAGAAGGTCGCCTCTCACTGAACCAACATTATAGCCTCTTGATTGATGAAAAGGCCGATCGAGGGTTTGATAATGATCCATCTTGCCCTGTAGCAGGAGTCTCACTACCACCATAAGTATGGTGGTGGACCTGGATCAGTTCAACTTGCTTGACAAACAAGTTTAAGAACTTAGTAATAGCCATCCAAGCCATCCAGGCTGCCCCTACACCATCTCCGGCGACACCACTCCTAGCAGTTGTGCCACATACAATCTCTTAACCTCTGGCACTACCTATACCTACACCATAGCTAGTGATGTAGTATCCAGTAGCTGGAGCAGTGCCTCCACTAGTGAAGCAATCATGGATCCCCCTGAAAAGTCTTGGAGGGACCACTCATTGCCACCCTCGACATCCTAAAAGTCTGGAGGCCAGGAGACAATATCTTGAAAGCTCCTGGTTGGAGCAGACTCCACACTGATCATCATTCTTGTAGTGATGATCAGAGGCCTTGGCCAATTGAAACCATGAGATCGATCGAAGGCTCAAGAAGATGGATCGGCAAATCAATGTGATCTACAATCTTTCATCGATATTGAATGATAGGGTCAGCAATGAGCCTCTATTTGACAACAAGATTATACAGGATCCCATAGCTCGAAATATATGATGGAACCACCGACCCTGATGATCACCTAGTGAGTTTAAGAGTGACGATGCTCTTACATGGAACTCTTGATCCCATTCTTTGCTAATCCTTTCCCTTGACCTTGAAGGGAGCTGCTCAGTATTGGTACTCAAGTCTAAAGCCAGGGTCAGTACACTCCTTTGAATTGTTGAGCCGAGCATTCACCGACCTATTTGTTAGCAATTGGAGACTATAACAATGTTTGGACTATCTTCATACTCTCAAATTGAGGGAAGGAGAGATGATCCAAACCTTTGTGAGTTTTTTTAACACTGTTACTTTAAATATCCATAATTTGGACCAGTCAGTGCTGTTCAGCCTTTGCAAAAGCGTTATTAAAAATAACCTTAAGAAGTCACTGGCCAAAACCTATCCTAAGGATTTTGCAGGAATGCTAGCACGAGCTAAAAAGTAGGCTTAGATGGAAGAAGCTTTTATGTTTGAAGAGGATGCACCCACTTCTACATTGGGGGGTGGGAAGAAATGTGAGATGCAAACTCTCCTCGAGGTGTGGGGGAGAGCTGGCCTTGCTCTAGATCCCCACGGAGAGGAATAGGTTCTTTAAAGATCTTGACCTAGGAAAGCCCCTTAAGCGCCTCTACTAGGAAAGTTCTATACCTACACTCCTCTGAATGCACCAAGCTAAAAGGTGCTAATAAAGATCAAAGGGCACATCTCAGAGCCTTGAAAGAAGCGAATGCCACTGGTGAGGAGAATCAAAATAAATGTTGTCTATACCATCGGGACCACGATCATGATACTAAGGAATGCATCCAGCTATGAGATGAGATTGAAGGGTTGATTAGGCGAGGTCATCTCAATTAGTTCATTCGATAGCAAACAATGTCAAGAGAGTAGCCAAGATCTCCACAACCAACTGAACAACCACAACCACTTCCACCTCCAAAGGGAGGTGACCATAGCCAAAATTGAAGAGTTCGGTGGATGTTTTGTATTATGATGCTCTTCTAAAAAAAAGAATATCACCCGAATGACTGTTTGGGGTGAATTCTCCTCTGGTGGGATTTATAGGAGACCGCATCCAAGTAGAGGGAATAATTACCTTGACCATGAGAATGGGATATTACCCTCTATAATTGGTTGCTTGGGTCAACTTCCTGGTCATTTGGATGCCCTCAGCTTACAATGCCATTTTTGGACTATTAGCTCTTAACGCCTTTCGAGCCATCATCTCCACTTATTATCTAAAAGTGAAACTCCTAATAATGTATAGGGTTTGAGAGATCCATAGAGATTAGAACCTAGCATGACGTTGCTACCGCATCGAGCTTCAAGGAAAAAGGACCATCGAAGACTATCCAGTTGAAGGTCTTGATGCTCGAGATGACCTTAATAAATAATAAGGGGATCGATCAGAATCTCATCCCCATGTCCTTGGTCGATGGAAATCCTAAGCATACGGTTAGGATTGGCTCCAACTTGGATCAGGTAACTAGAGATAGTTGACTTCATTTTTGTAAAAGAATGCTGATGTTTTCGTATGGGCACCCATAGATATGCTAGATATCAATCCCTTAGTGAGGTATACTAGCTGAAGGTAGACCCTAAGCATCGACCAGTCAAGCAAAAGAAAAGGAGCTTTATGCCCAAGCAGCACAAGGCTATCACCGAGGAGGTCAACAAATTGCTTGATGCTGGCTTCATCCAGAAAACTACTTATTTGGAATGGATCGCCAACCTGATTATGTTGAGAAAGGCAAATGGCAAGTGACGAATTTGCATAGATTTTAGAGATCTCAATAAAGCATGCCAGAAAGATGGCTAGCCATTATCATGAATCGATCAAATGTTAATGCGACCTCAGGCCATGATCTTCTCAGCTTTGTGGATGCCTTCTCTAGAGACAATCAGATTCGGATGGTCCCGGAAGATGAAGATAAGACTACTTTTGTTGTTGATCGAGACCTCTTTTGCTATAGGGTTTTGCTATTTGGATTAAAGAATGTAGGTGCTACTTATCAACACCTGGTAAACAAGATCAAGATCTTTAAATACTAGATCAGACATAATATCGAGGTGTATGTAAATGACATGCTTGTTAAAAGTAAAATTTTAGAAACCATGTTGAAGACTTACATGAGACTTTTGATATTCTCTGAAAGTACCAAATAAAGTTGAATCCAAATGCACGTTTGAAGTGGCCTCAGGTAAGTTCTTGGATTCATGGTTTTTAATAGGGGGTGGAGGCTAATCTAGAGAAATCAAAGATGTCTATGATATGAGCCTACCAAAGATAGTTAAGGATGTCTGGCACCTCACTAGAAGGGTCACAACCCTCTACAGATTCATCTCCAAATTAGTTGAGCATTGCCTCTCATTTTTCCAACTTTGAAGTGCCCAAAGGATTTTTGGTGGATGAAAGAATATCAGAAAGCCTTCGATGACCTTAAGGGTTATCTTAGCTCTCTTCCATTGTTAGGGAGGCTAGATCCTAGCAAAGATCTATTCTTATATTTGGTGACCTCCCCTCGATAATAAGTGTAGTATTGATCCAAGAAAAGGATAGGGTTTTTAAACCTATCTACTATATTAGCAAAATTTTAAGAGATGTGGAGACCCGTTATTCCAAACTAGAAAAGCTAGTATATACGCTCTCCTCATCACTGCTTGGAAGCTCCACCCATATTTTCGGCTCATACTATCAACTTGCTGACTGATCAGCCCATGAAGTACATTTTCCACCAACCTAATATGTCTGGACATATCACCAAATGGATGATCAAGCTCTCGAAGTTTGATATTAAATATCAGCCTTGATCATCGATCAAGGCCTAGATACTAGCCAGCTTTTTGGTTGAATGCACCATTCCTAATGAATCGATCAAGCTAGAAGTAGTGGAACCATCGAAGCTGATATTGGACACCCATCTAAGCTCAAATGATGCTTGAAAAATATACATGGATGGATCATCCAACCCTAAGAAATTAGGGGTGGGAGTGGTCATCATCATCCTTGAAGGGATCATCGTCGAGCATGGTCTACACCTTGAGTTCCTCACAACCACAATGAGGTTGAGTATAAGGCCCTAATAGTAGGGATCGACATTGCCAAAGAATTAGGAGTGCAAGATTTGAGAGTCTACAGTGACTCTTAGCTGATCATTGGCCCCGTCAAAGGTGACTCCGAAGCTCAAGAAGAAAACATTATCAAATATCTCCAAAGGGTCAAGGAACTAACCAGTGATCTTCATGGTTTTGAAATTAAATAGATTCTAAGGAAAGACAATTTCCAGTCGGACTTGTTAGCTAAGGTAGTAACCACTACACCCATGGCATTCCCTCGAGGAGCCTACTTCTAGCAGATCATAAGGCCAATTATTGAGGAGTCATCATAAATCATGCAGCTCGATGATCAGCCATGCTAGATCGATCCACTAATTGACTTCTTAAGGGATAGTTGACTCCCAGTAGATCGAAAGATGGCTTGCAAGATCAAATATAGATCCTCTAAGTACTTGGTACATGAGGGAAAACTCTATAAGCAATCCTTTTCTTTGCCCTTCCTCAGATGTCTACGGCCTTTAGAGGAAGAATTTGCACTAAGGGAGGTTGATGAAGGGATCTATGGAGATCATATAGGAAGAGAGCTTGTTGATCCCTGGATGATTTTGATGATTACAAAATATTGGAGCATGTATTTGATATTAATGATCTTTAAGTGTTTGAGAAATTTTTGTAGGGCATTTCTATTGAACAATCATCACCCTACAATTTTTCAAGATAATTGGGGAACAATCCATGTATTTAAGAAAAGTTTCATGTATGTTTCATTCATTTGAGAGCCCTAGCTAAATTTATTTGTATAATCATGTAAAAGAGCCAAATAAATGTAATTTTAAGATTAAACATTGTAGATTAGGTTTACAAGTTGTTTGGAAGGAGTTTGAAGCCATTTGGAAGCTTTGGAAGCAAGTTCACTCGAGTTGACTCAATTATTAGAGTTGATACATTCTCATGGCATAGCACGGCATGGCACAGAAAGTTTCAGGTTTCAGCCAACCGAGCCAACTCAACAGAATTTGAGCCGACTCTTCCAGAACTATGAAAAATGGGTTTCTGAGATTTCTCGCATTCGAGCCGACTCAATGGAATCTGAGCTGACTCTTCCAGAACTGCTAAACTACTAGATTGAGCATCCAAGTTGACTCAATAATCCGAGTCAACTCGATTTTCTGGTTCTATTACAATAACAGCTGATGGTTTCTTAAGGGTCATCATGCATGTATGATGCATTGGATTTCAAAAATTTGAATAAAGAAAACCCTTATTTTAGAAACCCTAATCCCAAGATCCCCTCATTCATATACACTAATATATCACTAATTGTTCATGAAAAATACCTGGAATGCTGTTTCCACTCCTTTCCACTAGGCTTACAAGTGCAAGCCCTCCAATGGTGATCCACACAGGAATTGACCCAAGGAAGAACTCCTACTTCAGTTGCTTACTTGATTAGGACTCTTCTTGACAGCCTTCTAGACTTTGAATTTTGTAGGACACCCTACCCTCTTGTAGGGCACTCTAATTGCACTTCAAAACCACTCTTAGATTTGGGATTGCCTTCCTTTAGGACACTCTAGGCTTATGTCTTAAATCCTAAGACTTGTCCTAGAAAGAACAACCTTGTCTTAAGGAGATAAGGTTTGTCTTAAAAGAGGAAGGAGGGAGAGAGAGAGGCTCAGAATAATACTTTGGTGGAATTTGATATATATTTAAAACTCATCCCACCGCCCCCTATTTATAGATTCATGAGGGGCATCTGATAATCCCAGTCACCAAATATCAGATATGTGTTTTCAAGATCGAAGAGAAGTTATCTAGCTTGAAAACACATATCCGATATGTAACTTCATGCATCATGAGCCATATTTGCATCCCCTCCTTTCCAGATTTAATCCACACTTGCCACATGGCAATATTGCGCCCAAGAGTCCATTTCGACTTGGACTCCAGTCCAAGTGGCATTACATGTCTTAAATTAGTTAGATAAAATCTGACATAGGCTGCCTCAATTAAGACATATCCTGATCTAAGTCCCCTTTACATTGATTGATCAAAATATCAAGCAATTGGACCCAAATCAACTTGGATTAGGAATTAGGTTAGCCTACACATGCGAGTGTGCAATCTAGCTAACCAATTAGGATTCCATGACCCTAATTAAATTATGAATAACTTTCTTGGTCAACTCCCTAACATGTGTGACCCTTTGGGTTCCACATCTAGCCAATAGTAGGTTTAGATTTAAGCCGATTTGAACCAATCAAACCCGATTGACCTAATTAGGTCAAATTGAGCTGGCCTAATTGCCAATTTGATCTGTCCATCGAATTGACTCATGAAACAATTCAATTGGTTCATGAATACCTACAAGACATGATTGATGTCTAGCAACGTGTCATGCCTACCCGGAAGATGAGGAATTTGGTGAAAAGTACTAAAATATCCTTCAGTAGAAAGTTACCGTGCAATTCAATCTTTCGATCTCCCATTATCCCGATTAAGTGATGGGTATGGATAAATGTCAAACTATAGCACTTAGTCATTTTGAATCTCTATTCAATAATAAAGACTCAGCTGATGACTGATTAGAAACCACTTCTAATCTCATCCTGCTTTGATCAAAGACTCCTTGAGTCATCAATCAAAGAGATCACTTGAGATAACAATTCCTCTTACTAGGAATGATCGATTCCTTGTTGGTCCACTCATATCGTTCATACACCTTCCACCATATTCGAGAATATCCTGTACATGACTTAATATCATGAATGAGTATGAACTAAAACATGGCTTAGTGTGCACAAGGAACCATGGTGACCTCAGGTCTAAAGATCACATGCACAACTCCTACTTTGAGATCTATCTTTTGACAAGTAGTAGACTTCCATAGGATAGTCCTGGTGCGGATCAGTCAGTGAACTCATACCCTAATGAGCACCCTTATCCTTGTATTAGTGTATCTACACAAGTGGCTGTGAGACTAACCACCCTCTTAATAGAGCATGCATAGGATAAGATAGTCTTTCCAGACTTATCGATCCCCGAACCAATGGTCCATTGACTAGGAACATTTTAGGTTAAGGTTTATAGGAACTTAGGTCTCACTATCATGATTTTCATCGTAACTTTAATTCCATTTGCCATAACCTATGGGGTTCATCATAACCTTTAAGTAAGACACAGCAATATGATGAAACAATATGCCTTTATTAATATATTAAATATCATACAGGAGTTGAAAGATTACAAAATGCCCTTACATTTATGGCACTTTCCTTTCAATGGCTAGTTCCAGAATTTAAATTTCTTGAAATTCAAAGCTTCTAGTGGCTAGATCTTAACTCCCAAGGCACTCCAATGGCCATATCCATCTAAAAATACTTCAAGAGGCTATAAATGATGGATCTAAACAAGTTTCGAATAATTTTTGTGAGGGTATTGAATATTTCAAGAGCTTTTAAGTAAAGACTCAAGTTCTTCACCAACTTTCAACTACTATCATGAGTCAACCTTTGAAGTATTAAGAGAGGCATTGAAGAGCATTAAAGAAGCTTTCAAGAAGGCCTCATTAAGAGCTTCAACTGCAACCATTCAAATCTTTGGATTTGTTTTAAGTGTTGCTTCCTTTTATACTCTATTTTAAGTTGTTACAAGTGCAACATGGAGCTGTGACTTGTAAGTTGTTTTAAAAGTTATTGGTGAGTCTTGAAAACCAAGTTAGGTTGTTAGTGAGCCTAGAAAAATTAACATTGTATTGGGTTTTGGATTGTGAGCCTGTTGCAAAATAATCTAGCTGTATTTGGGTGAATATTGTGAAAATCCCAAGTGTGCACCTTGGGTAGTGGACATAGGAGCTGGGTTGCTCTGAACTATTCTAAATTTTGTGGTGTTGTACTGTTCTTGCATCATCATTTACTTATGCTTGCACTACTCTAATCACTTCACTTACCACACAAAGTTTTTAAAAGGCACATACTTGTTAAAATTTTCAAACCCAATTCACCCCCCCTCTTGGGTTGGCCATTAGGCAACAAGTGGTATCAGAGCTTCATCTAAGTGCCATTAGTCCCACGATTAAGAGAAAGATTTATGGCAACCCAAATGAGCACTTCTTTAGCTGAAGGTCAATCAAGCAATAGACCTCCACTGTTCACCGGCACAAATACACATATTGGAAAGCTAGAATGAAAATTTATATTCAAGCAGTTGATTTTCAATTATAAAAAATTATTTTGAAAGGATCACACATACCCATTAAAAAGGTTGATGGCATAGACATCCCAAAATTGGAAGAGAAATGTGATGAATATGTCATGAAAATAGGTGCATTAAATGCCAAATCCATGAATCTTCTTTATTGTGCTTTGGATGCTAATGAGTTCAACTGGATTTCCACTTGCACTTCGACAAAGAAAATTTGGGATAAACTACAAGTCACTCATAAAGGCACCACTTAAGTTAAGACCTCAAAAATCATATACTTGTGCACAATTATGAACTTTTCAAAATGGAACCAAGATAATATCTCAAATGTTTGCTAGATTTATAGATATTATTAATGTTTAAAAAGACTTGGCAGGGTCTACTCAAATGTAGATCTCGTACAAAAGATTCTTCGATGCTTACCTAACAAATGGGATCCTAAAGTCACTGCAATATAAGAAGCCAAAGCCTTAAATGAACTTCCACTTGATGAGCTTCTTGGCTCTTTGATCACTCATGAATTAACCATGCAGTGCTACAGTGAGATGATAATAAGAAAAAGAAAACAATAGCATTCAAGGTTGTAATGGATATAAAAGCAGAAAAATGAAGATGAAGAAAGCCCATCTTCAAATGAAAAACTAGGAAATGATGAAATAGCACTAGTCATGAGAAGATTCCGAAGATTTATGGGCAAAGGAAACTCAAGGTTTAGAAGGAAGCATCTTGGCAAAGGAGAACAAAGCAAAGAGAAAGAGAAGGACAAAGATAAAAAAAGGACCAACTACTCATATGCTATGAACGTAAAAGTCGGGGCATTACCATTCTGAATATTCCACATTGAAAAAGGGATTCAAAAAAAAGAAGAAAAAAGCTATGAGGGCTACATGGAGCGACAGCGATGAATCTACTTCCAATGAAGAGAAAGAGACATCAAAGGAAGCAAATATTGTTTAATGGGTCTAGAAGATGAGGTAACATCTACTAAGCCCCTGATGAATTTACTTATGATGAATTATATACTGCCTTTCATGAGCTTTTAACAGAATAAAAAGGCTGGTTTGAAAATTAAGACTTTGAAAAATAATTGTGATGTATTAATGAAAGAAAAGAGTGAAATTTCAGAAAGAACATTCTATTATAAAAGGAATTAAATAATATTTCGGAGAAATGTAAAGAATTGCAAACTGAAAAAGATGAGTGTCTTGAAAAGAATAAAAGTTTGCTAAATGAAATGAGTCGACTCAACCTATTGTTTAACCTTAAGTTCAAACAAACTTGAGTTGATTTTAAAAAATTAAGGGAATCTAATAATAGAGCCAGAATTGGATACAATACAATGCACATAAACAAGTTTTCAGCTTTAAATCTATGCATCAAAGTTTTCAACATCTATATCTTTTCAAAAGTCAAATGTAGTTTATTTTTATTATAATGGGGTTGGATATAAAGCTTATGAATGCAATCTGAGAAAGAAAAATAAAAATAAAGTGAAAAAAATTTGAGTTCTTAAAGGAACCACAGTTACTAACCTTCAAGTATCCTAGAAAGCTTGGGTACCTAAAAACTCAACTTGGTTGTTTTGTAGGAATGTCTTGTAGCCCAAAATTCAAAAAAAGATGGTATCTAGATAGTGGCTGTTCAAGACATATGATGGGTGACAAAGATCAATTTATCATCCTTGAAATAAAAGATGGTGGAATGGTAACATTTGGTGATAATGGTAAAGGAAAAATCATCGAAATTGGTAAGATCAAAATAATCCCTTCCACTTATATTGAAAATTTATTGCTAGTAGACAAGTTGAAGCATAATCTATTGCGTATTAGTCAATTATGTGACAAAGGCTTCAAAGTTATTTTTGAAACTTCAATATACATAGTAATTAGCTCTCTTGATTCTAGCATTAGGTTTGTTGGTCATAGACTTGGAAACATTTATGTAGTAGACTTAAATATCTAGCCATGTCAAGTAGTATAAGTCTAGTGGCTATGAATGCTAAAACCAAGAAATCTAGTTTACTTTGGCATAGAAGATTGGGTCATGCTAGCATGCATACTTTAGCCAAATTGATTTTCACAAACTTAGTTAAAGGTTTGCCTAAATTTAAAGTTGATTTTGATCATATTTGTGATGCATATCAATATAGTAAAAACTAGGGAGAGTTTTAAATTTAAAATATTGTTTCAACATTAAACCCATAGAACTACTACGCATGGATTATTTGGACCAACTAGGATCACAAGCCTAGGAGGTATAAAATATGGACTTGTGATAGTGGATAATTTCTCACGATTACATAGATTTTGTTTTTATCACACAAAGGTGAAGCCTTCAAGTTTTTCAAAAATTTTACAAAAAGGTTTCAAATTAGAAAAATCTTTCAATTGTTTCTATTAGAAGTGATCATGAAACTAAATTTGAAAATCGATACTTTGAAGAATTTTGCACTGAACATGGCATTGATCACAACTTTTTAGCCCTTAGAACACCATAACAAAATGGAGTTGTAAAGAAAAAAAAAATAGAACATTGAGAGATGGCTCGAACCATGTTGTGTGAAGGCAATCTTCCAAGATACTTTTGGGCAGAAGCTATGAACATTGCATGTTATATACTAAACCGTGTTTTGATTAGACCAATTTTGAAGAAAACCCCCTATGAACTTTGGAATGATAGAAAACCAAATTTTAATTACTTTCATGTTTGTGGTTAAATGCTTTGTATTGAATAACGGAAAGGATAACCTTGAAAAATTTGATGCTAAATATAATGAAGGGATATTTCTTGGTTATTCAACTTCAAGCAATGCATATAGAGTTTTCAATAAAAGAACATTAACTATAGAAGAGTCTATTCATATAATATTGATGAACTAACCCCTTACCTTCTAAAAAAGAAGTGTGTATTGATAATAATGCAGGTTCCCTGAATGATGGAGTGAAGGATATGAGCTTGAAAGAAAAACAAGTTGAGCAAGAGAAGGAAAAGGTAAGTACAGAACATGATGAGCTACTAAAGGATTAGAGGTATGCACATTCTCATCCTAAAAAATTAATTATTGGTGATCCCTCTCAGGGAGTAAGAACTATATCATCCTTTAATGATACCTTTGATTATTTAGCATTTGTTTCTCAAGTTGAAGCTAACTGCATAGAGGAAGCTGAAACTGATCCGTATTGGATGATGGCTATGTAGGAGGAACTTAATCAATTTGAAAGAAACAATGTATGGACCTTAGTAACTAGACCTAAGGAACATCCTGTTATAGGTTCAAAATGGGTCTTTAAAAATAAATTAGATGACAAAGGTAATGTAGTTATAAACAAAGCCAAATTAGTTGCTAAAGGATATAACCAAGAAGAAGGATAGATTTTGATAAAACTATGCACCAGTAGCTAAATTAGAAGCCATAAGACTTTTACTTGCATTTGCATGTCATATGGAAATTAAACTTTTTCAAATGGATGTAAAAAGTACTTTTTTGAATGGCTACATTGAAGAAGTTTTGTAAAACAACCTCTGAATTTGAAAATCACTTTTATCCAAATCATGTTTCCAAATAAAGCAAAGCTTTATATGGTTTAAATAAGTACCTAGAGCATGGTATGAGAGGTTGAGCAAGTTTTCTTATTGAAAATAGTTTCAAAAAAGTAAAGTAGATACATCTTTGTTTATCAAAAGAAATGATGATGAATTTATTTTGTGCAAATATATGTTGATGATATAATCTTTGGTGCAACTAATGAAACTTTATTTCAAGAATTTGCAAAGCTTATGTAGGGAGAATTTGAAATGAGCATGATGGGTGAACTCATTTTCTTCTTGGACTACAAATTAAACAAATAAAGGAAGGGATATTCATCAACCAAACAAAGTATATCAAAGAACTCTTAAAAAAGTTTGGGATGGAATCCACAAAGAAAATTAGCACACCCATGAGCCCAACCTGTAGACTAGACAAAGATGAGGAAGGTAACAAAGTTGATCAAAAATTATATTGAGGTATGATTGGATCTTTACTTTACTTAACTGCAAGTAGACTTGATATATTGTTTAGTGTTTGTATATATACAAATTTCAAGCTAATCCCAAAGAATCACATATACTTGCTGTTAAGAGAATCATAAGATATCTTAAAGGTACATCTAACTTAGGATTATGGTATTTTTAAATCTCATTTTAAATTTAATTGGTTATTTTGATGCTAATTATGGTGGATGTAGAATTGATAGAAAAAGTACTAGCAGCACATGTCAATTTCTAGGGTTGTGAACTTAATCTTATGGCATAGTAAGAAACAAAACTCCATGGCACTATCCACTACTGAGGCAGAATATGTGACTGCAGGGAGTTGTTGTGCTTAAGTGTGGGATTAGCAACAACTAGAATTATGGTGTTATTCAATCTAGAATTTCAATCAAATGTGATAATACAAGTGCTATGAATTTAACAAAGAATTCTATTCAGTATTTGAGAACTAAGAATATTGAAATTAGATATCATTTCATTAGGGATCATGTACAAAATGGTGACATTGAACTTGAATTCATTAGTTCTGAACATCAATTAGCTGACATCTTTACTAAACCCCTAAGTGAGGATAGATTTCAAATGACTAGAGAAGAATTAGGAATTTGTGATCCTTTTTAGAATTTTGATCTAAATTCTTCCAAAAATTAAGCAAAATTCATCTAAATGACCTTTAACACATTTTAGTCATTTAGACACTATTCTTAGTGTTTCTCTATGCTTAAAAACCTTTCCAAAACTTTTAGAGCCTTTCTTGTAGTTTCCGGTCAAGCCAACTCGAGCTGTGAGACCTATTCGGGCCGAGCTGACTCGAGTGACGGATCTACTTAAGAAACCCGTCATGCCCTAGTTTCCATTTTCCTTATATTCATCATGGTTGAACTTGAGCCCAAGTAAGACTTTCTCTCTTAGCCTTAGAAACCATTTCTACTATTTCATTCACTCCAAATCCACCTCGTTCCCTTGATCTGTGATCTAAGGCCCCTAGAAAAGCCATGGCAAAGAAGAAGAGGCATGGGCCAGCTCCCAGTTTGGAAAATGTAGAGAGGAGATCTAAAAGAAGATAGGAAGAGCCGACTCCCCAAGAAGAAGAAGAGCTTGTTCCTCCTCCTCAAAGGCATATTATCCAATGGGGAATAGGGCAGTCACTTCAGGTAGGAAAATCGACTTTGATTTCCTTGAACAAGAGCATTTTAGAATTGATGAATGGATTGAAAAATAAAGTTGGAAGTTTTTCTGTACTTTGGATATGCCTACATACCTTACACTGGTTTGATCTTTTTTGGAACACCTTTCCCTTGGAACGAACCAGATTTTGTCCACTGTTAAAGGGATTACCATTTTTGTAGATGAGGTCAGATTGAGTAGGGTTTTGCAGATGCCTAGGAGTGGTAAGTGTTACTTGAATATTAAAGATAAGCAAGGGGCACTTCAGGCTAATTTAGAAAGAAGAAATGTAAAAGGCATCTCAAATTTGCAAGCTAATCAGTTATCCCTTGAGATGTGACTACTTCACAATATCATTAGGGTCTTCTTGCCCAGGACAGGGTGATTTGATTGGATAAGCGAGCGAGATCTAATGTTTACGAGGTATATGATTGATGGGAGGCCCTCAATCTTCCTTTCATTATGATGACTCAGATTCGGGACGCTGCTTGCAAGGCCAGAGCTTATCTTTCATATGGTATGGCCTTCACCCTTCTATTCCAAGACTCTGGCATTGACCTAACTGGTGAGGATAGTAGACCCCTCCTTCATATAGATAGATACTCTGAGAAATCATTGCATAGGATGGGTTATCATCGAGTTGAGGGAGTATGATGAGAAGAGTATCAGGTCAGAGGGTATTTCACTCTGATGATTCTGATGATGAGCCTGAGAATACTGAGGTTGCTGCATAGGCTGGAGCTGATGAGGATGAGCACGATGATGTTGCTGGACCTTCAGAGCCAGCTCCTACTACACCACCTCGCTTAGCCCCCTCAGAGCTTAGTACTGGTGGACCACAGTTTGAGTCAGAGCAGTTGAGGATTTTGAGAGAGGACATCATAGCTCTTAGGTCTGATCTTCAAAAATGAGGGCAGAGGTACACTCCCAGATTGACCTACAGGTTGAGGTCAGGGATGGGTTCAACCAGATCTTAGCTATATTGCACACTTTAGCTAGACCCTCCATGCCACCAGACTCACCTCCTCCTCCACTAGATAATGGATAGGACTTTTAGCATGCTGATGAGCATTAGCAGATACTCATGTTATGGAGACACCAGCAGTAGAGAGAGAGTAGCCAGAGCAGTGCTCTTCTGACACTCCTACCACTCAGATCCTATCAGAGGACAGCACCTTAGCCCTATCTGATGCTTTCACTGACTAGCAGACTCCGCTACTCTCAGATACTATTCCTGAGTCTGATCCTCCTATAGTAGCCATTCCAGATTCTACTTCTACAGTACCTAGACCTAGAGCTAGAGCTAGATCTAGAGTACCTAGAGCTCCTACCCGGACTAGGTTTAAAGATCTTAGATCGAAGCCTATGAAGACTGTAGTTTCATCTTCTGTGTTAGAGATATCATCTTCTGTGTTAGAGATAGGCTCTTCTTCTAGTGAGGAAGAAGAAGACTAAGTCTTATTAGATCTCATTTTTGTATGTTGGCTGTATTAGCCAACGTTTTGTATCAAAACATGATATGTATATATATAGATGTGTTTGTTTTGTTATACATCTTGTTGAGCAATGAATACTTTGCTGAATGATACTTAAATTCCTTTTATTCTCTTACTATATAACATTTTTTAGTAAGGGGGAGTAGTGTTTTTTTTATCTCTTTTGTTGATGACAAAAAGGGGGAGTAGTAATAATGATGCATGGAAAATAGAAACATCATGGAAAATGTTTTTTGTGATGTAAGCATGGAAAATGGACAATGTATGAGAAGTAGTATTATGGAAAATGTAATGAGATGCATGAAAATGTGCAAGAAAATGAAAAAAGGGAAGAACTAATCTTAAAACTTTATAATCTTGCAAACATTTTAAAATTGTGACTCTCTTATGAAAAATGATTGAAAAAGGGAGTTCATCTTATTAAAGGTTGACAAAAGTTACAATGAGCCTTGATCTTCACTAATACTTTGATACTTCAGTTAACTTGTAAAACAACTTTGATACTTCAGTTGATTTATTAAGTGAAACTCTATGCTTTGAATTGTTTGGTATGGCACACTGTATAGAACATTCTAGAATCATTTACTCTGATACATTTCACTCTGATACAATTGCAAATGTAAAGTATGTATTCTTTCCATGCCTAGTATTTTGTCATCATCAAAAAGGGAGAGGTTGTTGACCCCTGGAATGATTTTGATGATTACAAAATATTGGAGCATGTACTTGATACTAATAATCTTAAGTGATTGAGAAGTTTTTGTAGGGCATTTATATTGAACAATCATCAACCCTACATTTCCAAGACAATTGGGGCAATCCATGTATTTAAGAAAAGTTTCATGTATGTTTCATTCATTTGAGAGTCCTAGCTAAATTTATTTGTATAATCATGTAAAAGGCCAACTAAATATAATTTTAAGATTAAACATCTTAGATTAGTTTTACAAGTTGTTTGGAAGGAGTTTGAAGCCATTTCGAAGCTTTTGGAAGCAAGTTCACTCGAGTCGACTCAATTATTAAAGCTAATGCATTTTCATGGCATAACACGGCATGGCATAGAAAGTTTCAGGTTTCAGCCAACCAAGCCGACTCAAGCAGAATTTCAGTCGACTCTTCCAGAAATATGAAAAATGAGTTTCTGAGATTTTTAGCATCCGAGCCGACTCAATGGAATCTGAGCTGACTCTTCTAGAATTACTGACTACTGGACTTAGCATCCAAGCCCACTCGATTTTCTGGTTCTGCTACAATAACGGCTAGCTCTAGAATTCAAATTTCTTGGAATTCAAAGCTTCTAACGGCTAGATCTCAACTCCCAAGGCACTCCAATAGCCATATCCATATGGAACACTTCAAGAGGCTATAAATGATGGATCTAAACAAGTTTTGAATAATCTTTATGAGGGTATCGAATATTTCAAGAGCTTTCAAGTAAAGACTCAAGTTCTTCACCAACTTTCAACTACCATCTTGAGTCAACCTTTGAAATATTAAGAGAGGCATTAAAGAGCATTGAAGAAGCTTTCAAGAAGACCTTACTAAGAGCTTCAACTATAACTATTCAAATCTTTGGGTTTGTTTTAAGTATTGCTTCCTTTTATACTCTGTTTTGAGTTGTTACAAGTGCAGCAAGGAGCTGTGACTTGTAAGTTGTTTTAAAGGTTATTGGTGAGCCTTGAAAACTAAGTTGGATTGTTAGTGAGCCCGAAAAAACTAACATTGTATTAGATTTTGGATTGTGAGCCCGTTGCAAAACAGTCCAGCTGTATTTGGGTGAATATAGTAGAAATCCCAAGTGTGCACCTTGGGTAGTGGATGTAAAAGCTGGGTTGCTCCGAACCACTCTAATTTTATGGTATTTATGTTGTTCTTATATCATCATTTACTTCCGCTTGCAATACTCTAATCACTTCACTCACCAAACAAAATTTTCAAAAGGCACATATTTGTTAAAATTTTTCAAATCCAATTCACCCCCTATCTTAGGTTGGCCAACTAGGCAACAGAGCCCTAGCAGACAAGCTCCTCTGATAATGCTGTTATTGGCTGAACATGCAGCAGGATGCTGAAGATTTGTAATAAAATGCAATGCTTGTCAAAAGAATGCCAACATTCAGATCTCCCGACCATGTTGATTACTTCCATATGTGCCCCATGGCCTTTTTCATAATGGGAGATGGATATCCTTGGTCCATTCCTCTTAGCCTAGGGGCAATGCAAGTTCTTGATAGTGGCCATGGACTACTTCACAAAAGGGATAGAGGTAGTGCCCTTTGCTTGCATCACCAAATCAAATGTGATAGATTTCATATGGAGGGATATTATCTATTGCTTCAGCATCCCCAAGGTATTGATCTCTAATAATGGATGATAGTTTATTAGCACTTGATTCAAAGAATTTTGTGAAGAACATGGGATCTCGCATCACCTTACCTTGGTGGCACAACCCCAAGCTGATAGGGAAGCCGAGGTTATGAATCAGGCTATCCTTTAGGGGATCAAAAAGAGGCTTGACAAAGCTAAAAGATCATGGGTTGATGAGCTCTTTTGTGTACTCTGGGTTACCGAATGATGCCAAGAAAATGGGGGAGACACCCTTTAGCCTGGCCTTCAGAACTAAAGTAGTGATACCCATCGAAATAGAAATACCCTTAGCACGGGTCGCAAACTATGATGAGCAAACCAACAAACCCAAAAGGTACTCATGTACTGACCTGATAGAGGAGATCTGGGAAGAGCACCCATTAGCCATGGTGGCATACCTAATAAGGGCACCTACTACTTCATGCTAAGGTCTTGGACCAAGTCTTTAAAGTTGGTAACTTGGTACTATGATAAGCAGAAGTTTTCCAACCGAGCCAAAGAGCAAGCTCTCACAAAATTGGGGGGGGGGGAGTGCGCTATTGAGTGGAGGAGATTGTCAAGTTTGGGACCTACCAATTGAAGTAATTAGATCAGACTTTTCTATTCTGACCACGGAATTTCACAAATTTGTAGATCTACCCTCAGAATGTGCCCTCTTTGTTAAATAGAAATTCTTTCTCTTATTGCTTTCTATAGTAAAGGGGCTCTTTGATGAAAGTCCTCTAACTATGGTTTCCTTAGGCTGAATGAGACCAAGGAAATTTACCTAAAGCCCTTTGGCTAAAAGTTAAGCCACTCGCAAGGTTGAGACCCCATATGGGGAGGTTAGAAATGTGTCAGCCTAAGGAATTCCCCCTAAGGGACACATGCAAAGAGTCCTTGAATAAAAATAGACTTATCATTTAGAATGATGATCAAAAGCCCACAGGCTCCAATAATCGAGAAAATTGTGATTGGAAGCCCGTAGGCTCCAGCAAAAGGAAAAATGATGATTAGAAACCTATAGGCTCCAACGATCAAAAAAACCATGATCAAAAGCCTATAGGTTCTAATGATCGAAAAAATGATGATCAAAAGCCCATAGGCTCCAACGATCGAGAAAATCATGGTCGGAAGTCCATAGGCTCCAATGATTAAAAAAATTATGATCAAAAGCCCATAGGGTTTAATGATTAGAAAAATCATGATTGGAAGCCCATAGGCTCTAACAATTGGAAAAATTATGATCGAAAGCCCATGGGCACCAATGACTGAAAAATGATGATCGAATGCCGGTAAGATGAAATGGTCAGAAAAGTCCCGATCGAAGGTGTGAACAACTGATCACCCAAACCTTTGTTAGCTATTAGAATGCAATGAGAGATGCCATTACATGATACATGAAGAAAGCAATTTAGGAGACAACTAACATACATTATGAAGACATAACAATGCCAAAAGTTTTTCATCGATAAAATTGCATTACACACATGTAGCCTTGCAGTTGAATAATACAGGTTTAGAGCTTCTTAGCTGATGACATCATCCCTAGACTTCTAAAGTATAAGATAAATGGCAATGACCGCCGAAGGATTGGATGTCTCTAGGAATTCCTAGCTCTTCCATAGAGTTGGAATCACCTTTTGAGCAGTCAAGTGCACTGGTGCCCTTGACAAGATTGCTGGAAAGACAAAGTGACTGAGGGCATGGGTGCAGCACCCCCTCTAGGAAATAGCTAGTGTGATGAAGAGCACACCTAGCAACCCTGAAGAGGAGGATAAGATGGAAGCGAAGACAAGAGGCAGCATTCAGAAAAGTAGCTTCCCTAAAAGGAGGAAGCTCATGGGCAAGTGGGCAAGTGAAGGCTGGCAGAGAAATTAGGAAACTACCCCTAATATATGCTCGAATCGATGATGCCATCCATAACCTTTGGGAAAAGCTCCCAATCTACCTCTCTAGTGAGCATAGTAGTCCCCTAAGAAAGGCTTGTTGAGGTGGTGCAAAGCTTGAGCCCTCCAATTTGCATTAAGTCTGCTAGCTAGCTGTAGTTGTAGTGACGTAGATTGACAATTGGCCATTAAGTCCACCAATCGACTACAACAAAGGTGGTCTAATAATGGCTCCAGATGCACATGATATCCTCCTCCCAGAGAGAATCCCTCCTTCCTAAAGAATGGTTCGGTGGCTCTAACCCTTTTGCCAAAGGCCATCCATAATGGCTTCTTGGAAACTTTTGATAACATGGTGACAGGAGAAGGAACTATGAAGGACCGATGCCCCTTGGCTATTCTTTTATCGTAAGTCTAGTGGGAAGCCTACCGCATTCATGCCCTACCAAAACCTAGCAAATGTCGCTCTCTCAAAAAATGGGTACCACTGGGAAGGAATGACAGGGGTATCAGTGGGTTCTCCTATCATCTCCTTATAAAATGCATCCGAAAGGCTTGCCATGATTGAAACGTGACCAGCCAAAGCTCCTCAACAACAACTATAGCACCAATATAGTGCTTCTCGGTAAAGATGGATTCCCAGGGAATGAAGAAATCAAGGCATCACTGAGGTCAAAGCCCTTAGGAAATCAATGCCCGCATAGCTCCAAGTGATCAAGTAGAACTCAGTCAGAGCTCTCAAACAATAAATACCCACATGACTCCAAGTGACCGAGTAGCACTTGGTTAGAGCCCTCAAGTATTCAATACCCACAAGGCTCCAAGTGATTGGGTAGCATTTGGTTAGAGCCCATGGTGATCAATGCCTACATGGCTCCAAGTGACTAAGTGGCACTCGATTGAGGCCCTTAGGCTATCAATGCTCATATGGCTTTAAGTAACCGAATAGCGCTCGATCAGAGCTCTCAAGCGATCAATGCCCATATGGCACTAAGTGACCAAGTAGTGCTCGGTCAGAGCCTTCAGGCGATCAATGCCCACTTGGCTCCAAGTGATAGTGCTCGGTAGCCTAAGGCAATCATTGCCCACTTGGATCCAAGTGATCGAATAACACTCGGTCAGAGTCCCTTGGTGGCCAATGACCACCAGCTTCAAACCAATGAATGATCGATTAGGGCATAGGGACCTTGATGAGTGAGTAAGCCTGGGGCAATCAAAACCTAGTAGCAACTGATGATCACTATCCCGGTTATTCTTAGAGAGTCTATGATCGATTCAAGGAGAAGGATGATTTATAGGTCATATAATCTCAAACGAGAATAATATGAAAAGAGAGGAAGTTTCATCACTTTTTAAACAAGATGCCTGAGGGCTACAAAAAGATAAGTACAAAAATTGAAGCAAAATCTGACATAACTAGGACTTTCTGGCCTTGGAGTCTTTGGTGCCCACTTTAGATGATGGATGGATCACCACTCCATGTGCCCACATTGGATGATTGACTTCAATATTTCCCAATCCTATGGCACCACCATGGTAGATGGTGGATCTTTGATAACTCCTGAGCCTCCTAGGAGATTCTTCAATCAAAGTGATGCCCCTCGATGTGGGGCATCGGACCTCTCCTCTCGTGGCAGACTTAGATTCATTGTAAGTTCCATGATGAACTTGCCAATTCTCATACTCGAAGGACGTAAGTGATGAAGATCAAGAGTTGGGTAAAGGACCCATATTAGGTCCTTACAGTTGTTGTACCCCACCTAGTGGCCTTGGTCAAATATATATTTTTCTGTGATTCTTCCTTCTTGTGTCTCCCGAGCCCCAGCTATGCGATGATGCCCCTCTGAGCACGGCTAATGTCTAGATGAGTAACAGCTTCGCGATTGAGATTGATGGCTTGATTGATGGCAACTTCATGATCGAGATCATCAATTGGATTGATGAGACATGGCTAAATGCCACCTTGTTCCATTCTTGGAACCTATCATAGCACCAGTACCATACAAGAGGCATGCCCTTTCTAAAGGTGGCTGATTGAATCGACATGGTGTTGTGATGGGTCTCCCTGAGTCACCTTCTAGAATACCTACTGACAGCTGACCACCAGGTGGTGGATGTGACTTTAAAGGAGGTGTTCTAACTAACATGGGGATAATGGCCAAAGGTATCCCCCCAATCTCTGGATCGATTGCTATGCCTTTATCCTTTGAAGAATGCTCGAGGCTAGAAATCTTTCCCTTGGCCTAACATAGCTCATCTTAAAGCTCAGCTAACCCGAGCAGCAAAATCCCAACAAGCATTCCTAGATGTGAGCAGTGATTCCAAACTCGAAATTTCTCCATAAGCAGAGGTAAGCTGATCTAACATCCAAGCTGTCTTAACAGCAGCATCGCAGGAAATTTGAAAAATTCACTTTGATAGCTTTTCCAGTTCCATGGTGAGCATAGTTTTCTCAAGAATGTATTCGATACATTTGAGAGATAATGATCCACTTCTCGAATACATTCTGAGCGATAATGATCCACTTCTTCATAGGACCACTTTAGCACCTTGTGTACCTTTAGTAGCCTCTTTTTCCAGTCAAAAGCATTCTTCTTCATGGCTTTAGCTTGAGCCTCCTATTCAAAAACATATGCCTTGATATCAATGACCTTGCAAAGGTGCTTAGCAGGTGTCGATGCTTTTGATGATAAGAGGGTACCCTGAGGGAAGTTATAGATAACAAATATGAAGTACAAGAAGTAGAAGAAATAATTTCTCATTTTACTGCTTTCAAAAAAGTTTTCTTACATTATCTGAAAGAAGCTATAAAATCTGAGGAGCTACGAGCTTAAAGAAAAAGAAACAAAGATATATAGTTTTAGTTCCCAACCTTTTCATTGGGATTGATGGTAGCAGGCAAAGGCTTAGCCCTAGTAGGAGAATTAGCAAAAGCAAGCCTGATTGCATAGTCGAGATTGGTCTGATTGTATTGGTAGTGATTGGGTCAGCAGGCTTGGAGACGATGGAAGGAATTGTAGAGATGGACTCCATGGAAGGAGTTTTAGTGGATGCACCCATGGGCCCACCTCCAAGCTCTTCACCCATATCCAAGAAGTTGAGATTTATTCTCGAAAAATGATCTGTAATAGTTTCTCAAAGCTCCCATTCCCCTTATTGAAGCCCTCTTCATAGGACTCCTGACCAAGGTCCATGCAGAGGATAAAGAGCTCATCAAATTTTTGGAAAATGGCCACTACTTGAGCTTTTCTATCGCAAAATCCATGAAAGCCTTGAATTTCTCTACCACTTCTTTCTTGGCATTCACCAACTTTGACTTTACTCTTTCCCTCTCTCGAGTCCAATCAGCTTTGCCTTGGCCAATTTGGCCTTTACATTGGAGAGTGCTTCCTTTGAGCACTTAGATGCTGCATTCATTGCCTTGGCCTTCTATCGAGCCTCTGCAACATCTTTCTTTAGCTTATTGATAAGGTTCCTACTATCGAAGGCTCGGTTCAGTAGATTAGAGTAGATTAGCTATACAATGGACTAACTACAAGAGGAACATGTTTAGAGATTGATTAGTTAAAAAACTAAAAGTTTCAAAGATTGATCAGTTAAAAAACTAAAAGTAAGGGCTGAGTGTTAAATACTTGTTGCACTGACAGTATTGCCATCTTCTCCAAGTAACCGTAATACATCACCCTAAGCTCATCTAGTTCTTCATGAAAAGGCTCCTTTCAAAGACCTCTTAGCGAATCTCCCATATTTGATGATCTGCATGTCCTGAGGACCCCTCGACCTCACGACTGATGGGGTCCCTAATTTTCTCATAGCTAGGGGAGAAGCAGAAGGATTAGTAGTTGGCACCGAGGGACTAGTCGGTGCCTCTGGGAGGTCAGAGATAATAATTGAAGAAGTTTCAATTGCTTTGGGATGATCAGATCTAGATGGAACCTCCGTAGGCCTAGGCTTGGGCTCAAAGAGTCTGGCCTTCTTGGAGCCCCGAGGAAGTTCGGCTTTTCTTTTCTAGGCCAAACTTTCCCTCATAGGGTCAACATCTTTAAGCCTCATGCTTATGGACTGATTGACATATTAGAAATAAAGAAAGAATGGGTTAGAATAAGAGAAAATAAGATTCCCAAACACACCTTCATGGAGCCTGCTAAGCCCCATCCTTTGGAGGGACTCTTCAGATAAGAGCCACTCCAAGTCGAGGACCACAAATTTATTAAGAGCTTTGAAATTCATCTCCTCCTCGAACTTAGTTTAGGAGTGCTCAACAAAGGATTAGTAGGTTCACCCCAACGTAGCAAACCCCAGTCATCCATTGAAGAAAAAATAAAAGAGAAGTACTCCTCTAACCCTTTGATGGCAAAAGGAGCACCTGAGATCTTGGGTTTGACCCCTTTTTGGGTTATGAGTTACCACTACACTTTAGCATAGGAGTGCCTCTAGGCAATAAAAAAGGTATGAAATAAAAACAAAGATAGCTGGATGATAGGCCGCGATGTTGTCATTAAGATACCATGGCTATTAATTTAATTAACTGACTTCTAATAAATGAAAAATAGGTAGATAGCAACAAGTCGAGTCAAATCCATGGAGAAGGTAGTGCTTAGGATGGTTTGAACTCTTTGATTTTTATAAAATAAAGAAAAATGATTTGAAGTCAGGAAGATGGAAATTAAAAGTATAAAAGAAAATAAAAACTTGGTATGTTCGATCTGCTAATCACATCTTAGCATCTATTTGTAAGAAAGTAAATAACAAGAATTTAAAGTACAAAAAAATAAATGCCGCATTAATCAAAAAAATTCAATTGCAAAAAATTAAAATAATAGTTAAATAAACTATGAAAAATGATAACAAAGAATTTGAAGTTGATTGGCATAGCCTCGTCGAGAAGTTGGTGATGTCACGTCGCCTCCTTCCATTGTACTCCATGGAGAAAACTAGGATTTCTCTTCTTCTTCTTCTTTGAATCTTGATCTTGGAGATGGAATAGGCTTGAAGATGGTGTAGGGAGCAGAACTCTCCTTTAAGAAATCTCACAGAGGCCAATCGCAATCCAAAGCTATACCCTCTACCTTGTACTGTACTCTCTTTTTAAGATGCTTTCTTCTGTAACCTAGGGGTCCTTTAAATAGAGCTTATCTAGAACTTCCTCCCCATCAAATTGGACTCAATCAGGCTCTAGATCGGCTAAATATCATAATAAGAAGAATCTATTGGGTTATCCGTTGTGCATCGTGATGGAAAGTCACTATGTTCTTTCCTTCTCTAGGAGTAGAGTATGAATCCAGATCTCGAACCCCCAAATCTAAATCTTTGATTATGATTGGCACTCCAATTCCAGCATCGTGGGTAGATGGTTATGGATGGTGGTAGGAGCCAGGGGGATGGGGCGGCCAGCAGTGGGCAGGTGATGTTGACGGTGGTGGCTGCCAGGGAACAAAAAATAGAGAGGAGAAGGGCTTGAGAATGGTGCTTGGATGGTGGCTGTGGGAGGTGAATCGGTGGTGGCACAGGTAGATGGTGAGTAGCAGCAAGCTGGTGGTGGTGGAACGGCTATGGATAGGCGACGGTTCAGAAGGGTGGATGATGGGAAGAGATGATGACCATGGTTGGCTTCAAAGTGGCTCCCTGATGGCTTTTTCGATGAAGGATGGTACCTGTCATCTCCTCCGACATGCCTCCAATGCTGGGCGAGACAGGCGATCGGAAATAAGGCTTAAGAAGGAGTTGGTCCATGACAGGCTCATGGACCGGCTCCAATGGTTTCCTGGGGAGGACACAAGAGCTAAGAAGAGGAAGCAAACCTTTTCCGATTCAATTTGGATCACCAATGAGTAAGTCCATGTGTTCTTCACAAAGAACACTCGAGTCCTAGTTGTTTTAAAGTTTGTAATTAGGTCAAATTAAGTTGTAATTTGATCAAATTGAGTATAATTTGGTCAATTAGGGTTGTTGAGTTACCAATGAGTCCATTGAGTCTATCAATTGGTTTAAGAGTCTTATAAATAGCATTAATTTGCTTTGTTCGGTGAATTGACCAAGATGAGTCTTGTAATTAGTGCTTGAATAAGTCAAGGGGAGTCATAATTATCTAAGACCCAAGTCATCATCACCTTGGTGGATCAATTCTAAGCTAAAAAGGAGTTGTCAAATTTTTCACCAGACATTCGGACATTGGAACATCCTAACATTGGGACACCGGACAACTGGATATTTGGACAACTTAAATTCATCTTATCCAAGAGAGGCATCCATCCATTTTCATCACCCATGCAATTGAGAGGAGTAAAGCAGAAAGACTCTGCTTCTTATCTGGCACCCCCTCCTTCCCTCTTGTCGCCCACTCCAAGATGACGCCCACCCATAGCCCATTCAAATTTTAAATGGGAGAAAGTCCAAGATAAGTGGAGGCTCATCCAAAATTCAAAGGAAAAAGTCCAAGATAAAAGGAGGATCGTCTCAAATTCAAAGGAGGAGACTTTAAATTCAAACATACACATTTGAAGAGGCCTTCTTATCCCATGTTGCCGATCAAGTGGAATAAAAATCAGATTAAGAAAGGTTTAGCACTAAATAAGAAGGAGATTAGCGCCCCATCTTCATTTTCCCGAATACTTTTTCATGTTGTCACCCAAGCCATGGAGAGAAGGAATTTAAAATTCAAAATTTAAGGAAGGAGTCAAGAAGCCAAGAAGTGTTTTAGAATTCAAATTTAAATATAATTTAAATTCAAAGGAGTCCTATGAAATCTTCATGTGTGAAGAACCCAATAAATAGGACCCCATATCCCCTTGTAAATGGAATGATTATTGATTTACGAAATGAAATGCTGTCTTTCTTCTTCCACAAAGCTGGGTAGGCTTAGTGATTTTCTCTAAGGGCGGGGAGGTCCTTAAGAGCTCAAGGTGGGTAGGTCCTTGAGAACTCAAGGCGGTGAGGTCATTGAGTGGAGGTTTTGCCGGATTCATCAAGCTGCTACCGATCTACTACAAGCCCTACACATCCAACATTTTTTTTTTTCATTTTGGAGCCTGCTTACTTTGTTCTTAAAATCTTATTTGCTACCTTCTCTGCAGATCCCAGGTGTTCAAGGACTTTAGAGGATGGATCCTTTGCTTTCAAACCATGATCTAACGGTATATATGAAATCTGGAGTCCCGATCTTTATCCTACTACGAAATCTAAGCGACCAAGCAGCAGATCCATCTCGAGTCGAAGAGAATCTCCATTGGGATAAGTAACCAATCCTTTTCTCATTAGATTTGGTAATTGAAGCATGGAATAGCCTGATCTTAGATGGTTTCTTAGCCATCGAGTCCTTATTCTTCATAGCTTGCGGAGCGGATTGCGAGTAAGTGGTAATTGCCTTCTTTACTCTCTTCAATCTATTATGTCAGTTGCTTTACTATGATCATTACTCTCTAAATCATCTAGGATAAAATTGAATTATCCTACACCGCATCGTAACCATCCCGCATCATATTATTGGTATCAGAGCTATGTGCCCCATCATATTGGTATCAGAGCATTAGGTTAGATTAGGATTTCATGCTAGTTGAATTCTCTTTGAGTACTCGGATCGGGTGCTTCACCATGGCCGTCCAGTCATAGAAAAAAGTAGGGCTGCAAGACCCTCACATCCCATTCAAAGGGGATTTCCTATGGCGTGTAGCGGTGCCGCTGTGAATTGACCCTGAAGAAGAAAATGAAGAGAAATGCATCTTTAGGATTAATTTTCTACATCCCGTTATTTCAATATATAGTCCATCTTTTAATTATTTCTGCATGTAGGAATATCAAAAATTTTTATTTTTTTTTGTTGGATTTAGTACATTTGTTTTATTTTTGATATTTTATTTGGATTTAATTCAATCTATAGAATTTCTGCAAGCCTGATTACTTCCTGTGAACATTTCTGTTTCAAAATTTCTGCATATAGTTTAAATTCCATAAAAGTTCAATTTCTGCAATTTAAGATTTAAAATTTAAAAAATTAAAATTAAAATCTAAATCTGAAATCTAAACTTAAAATTTGAAATTTAAAGTTTAAATTTGAATTGCTAGTGTGATTGTGCATTCATTTTACTTGAAAACACTTAAGGGCAAGCAATATAACATAAAAGAAGGATTGAGACCCTTTCCTTAGCCCAAAATAACCAACCCTATTTGCATAGTCCTAAGCCTTAATTCAAATCGAGTAGCACTTAAAGCTAGGGATAGCAACAAGTCAAGTTTTATATACGTGTTAACCCATTGTAGTAGTCACTTCTGTGTGTGCTTCTGAGAATTGGGTCTAAGGCTAGAGATCCATAGGCAAATGCCCTAAGCGGACTAGTGGTTTTTTAATTAGGACCTCACAAAAGTGAGGGGAGCCTCCCTGATGCGGGATGAAAAATCAATGTAACCTGGTTATTTGGAAAACAGTGAAACAACTAAACAAACTAGGACCGTGGGAGGGCTAAGAAGCCTCCCGGGACTAGGGCATACTGACACTAAAATCCTAAGACAGCTGATCTCTTTTGTTTTCAATTTTCTGGGTGGATGTGGCGAAGGAAGGATGAAGATGGGGGACCGGGAAGTGGAACTCATGGCTTGAGACTCACTCTAGCGGGGAACGCACACAGAAAGTCAGGGGTCAAAGCCTAAAGCTACCCTCCGAGGGATCACAGCACCAGCTACCCTGAGCATAAAGCTACCCTCCCGAAGGGGTCACAGCACCAGCTACCCTGAGCTCCCATAAAACCCATAATGCACATAGCAGGGCTCTCACATAGATGCGCTAGGATGACTCTCGAAGGACACGAGGAGATAAAGAAGACGAGATAGGGGATAACTAGGGTGCTCATCGAACCCATAATGCACACAGCAAGGAACGTCTCACACCCCTCATCGAACCCATAATGCACACAGCAGGGAACGAAGAAAAATGGGCCTCAGCCCAGAACCAGAACCGGAACCAACCCAAAAATCTATATCAACTCTCTGATTATTACAGGGGGAGGGGGCCTTTATATAGAAAAACCAAAACCCTCAGTTTCTTAGCCTCTAAGAAAACTAAAAAGAAAAATAAATTACATCAAAATTCATGTTGCATCAAAAATAGTGCTGAAATGCTCTGAAGAGCATGTTGGCTTGATAATCTGCTCCAGAAAGCATGCTGCTCTGAAATAGGGGTCGCTCTGAAATCCATGCAAATACAAACTCATGGTCGTGGAAGGGAAGAACGGTCTCCGGTGGAACACCAGCAGGTGGCGGACGAGCCGGCGGATGGCTGGCGACGGGCTGCGGGCAAGGCGGTGCAAGAATGGCACGGCACGCCCCAGGGCGTGTCGTTTGGTCTCCCACGGCCATGGGAGACCTTAGGGCACCGGCGTGGCCGGTGACAGCGGGGACGGCCGTGGACGGCGGGGACGGCCGGGGCCGGCGGGATGGTGGCCGGTGGACGTGCGGGCGGCGGCGGCAACGGCGGCGGTTGCACAAGGGCGCACATGGGCGGACGGATGCCTCCCGCATCCGTTCGTCTTCCCACGGGCGTGGACGGCGACGGACCCCACCGGCGGCGGGTGAGGTCCGGCGGGCGGCAAGAACGGCGGCGAGCAACGGGCCGGCGGCAGCAGCGGTGGCCATGGGCCGTGGCAAGCGGACGCCTCCGCGTCCGTTCGTCTTCCCACGGGCATGGGGCGGCGGCTTCTCCGGCGAGGGCGGGGGCCGGCGAGCACCGACGGCGGTTCGGCGATGGCGGCCGGGGGTCGGGCGGCCTGGATCTGGGACCTGGGATGGAGGCTAGGGTTTTGAAATTCGTTTTAAAACCACGGGAGAAAGATAATGAACATGGAATAAAACTGGGATAACTCGGGGATAAACCAAGAACAAAACCAGAATAGCGGGGATAGTGGAATAGCAGGAATAGAAAAATAAAAAATTCTGAGAAAATAAGAAAAAAACATAGAAAAATACCCGGACCTGCCTTGGATCCCCATCATTCTCCTCGACCGCAAAGAACTCGACTCCGTCGAGTTCGAAAGATGGAGCACACCTAATCCACAACTCGCTTTGATACCAAATTGATGCGGGACGAAAAATCAATGTAACCTGGTTATTTGGAAAACAGTGAAACAACTAAACAAACTAGGACTGTGGGAGGGCTAAGAAGCCTCCCGGGACTAGGGCATACTGACACTAAAATCCTAAGATAGCTGATCTCTTTTGTTTTCAATTTTCTGGGTGGATGTGGCGAAGGAAGGATGAGGATGGGGGGGAAGTGGAAAACTCATGGCCTTGAGACTCACTCTAGCGGGGAATGCACACAGAAAGTCAGGGGTCAAAGCCTAAAGCTACCCTCCCGAGGGATCACAGCACCAGCTACCCTGAGCATAAAGCTACCCTCCCGAAGGGGTCATAGCACCAGCTACCCTGAGCTCCCATCGAACCCATAATGCACACAGCAGGGCTCTCACATAGATGCGCTAGGATGACTCTCAAAGGAAACGAGTTGATAAAGAAGACGAGATAGGGGATAACTAGGGTGCTCATCGAACCATAATGCACACATTAGGGAACGTCTCACACCCCTCATCGAACCCATAATGCACATAGCAGGGAAGGAAGAAAAATGGGCCTCAGCCCAGACCAGAACTGGAACCAACCCAAAAATCTATATCAACTCTCTGATTATTACAAGGGGAGGGGGCCTTTATATAGAAAACCCAAACCCTCAGTTCTTAGCCTCTAAGAAAACTAAAAAAGGAAAATAAATTACATCAAAATTCGTGTTGCATCAAAAATAGTGCTGATATGCTGAAGAGCATGTTGGCTTGATAATCTGCTCCAGAAAGCATGCTACTCTAAAATATGGGCTGCTATGAAATCCGTGCAAATACACTGACGGTCGTGGAAGGGAAGAACGGTCTCCGGCGGAACACCAGTGGGTGGCGGACGGGTCGGTGGATGGTTGGCGATGGGCTGCGGACGAGGCGTCACAATAATGGCACGGCACGCCCCAGGGCGTGCCGTTTGGTCTCCCACGGCCGTGGGAGACCTCAGGGCACCGGCATGGCCGGTGGACGGCGGAGACGGCGGGGCCGACGGGATGGTGGCTGGCGGACGTGCGGGGCGGCGGTGGCAACGGCGCGCGGCGGCGGCCCAGGGGGCGCCGTGAGCAGACGGATGCCTCCCGCGTCCGTTCGTCTTCCCATGGGCGTGGACGGTGGCGGACCCCATCGACGGCCGAGCGAGGGCCGGCGGGCGGCATGTACAGCGACGGGCAGCGGGCCGGCGGTTGCGGCGTGGGCCATGGAGAGCGGATGCCTCTGCGTCCGTTCGTCTTCCCACGGGCGTGGGGCGGCGGCGGCGGCTTCTCGCGGCGAGGGCGGGGGCCAGCGAGCACCGGCGGTGGTTCGGCGATGGCGGCTGGGGGTTGGGTGGCCCGGATCTGGGACTGGTGGGGTGGAGGCTAGGGTTTGAAATTCATTTTAAAACCATGGGAGAGAAAGACAGTGAGATGAAATAAAACTTGGATAACTCGGGATAAACCAAGAACAAAGCCAATAGCTGGATAGTCGGAATAGCGGGAATAGAAAAATAAAAAATTCTGAGAAAATAAGAAAAAAATATAAAAATACCCGGACCTGCCTTGGATCCCCATCACTCCCACCACCCCATCTCTTACCTGGCCAATCGGGGAGTTACTATAGTCTTGGTTATTACCTTGACTAAGCACTATATTGGCCCTTAGGTCTAGGAACCCCAGACTTAGGTTGTTTTGTAATGTTTGCATGCATGACTACTAGAGCAGGCCAAACCCAACCCAATCTGATCATGGAGTCCACTATAGAAATTTTATTGAGGACCTTCAATGAACAATGTGCCCTGATGGACAATAGGTGTGACCGACTAGATAAGCAACTCGATAACTTAGAAAGAACCCGTAGGGCCCGGACTAACCTTGGTTCACCTAAACCGACTTTCCTTAGACCCAAAATTATTGGCCAGAACCCATTTGGATTAGTGCCCCTTATCAAAAATCAGGATCTAGCCAAGTCCACCCGAGTCGACCCATTCTACAATAGAGTCAACCCAATTTTCATCAGAGTCGACTAAACCCTAATCCGAGCCGACCCACTCTTGTGACCCGTTTGTTCATAAGAATGACCCTGAAGAGGAAATATCTATTGCAAAACTCAGAATTAATTGACCAGAAGGTTACTCAAGCTGAAACCGTAGTGGAAATATATGAAGCTGGAGAAAACCTGATGGATATTCACGAAGGAGAAGACTTCGAGAAGGACAACTATAGTACCTTACTTGAGGAAACCCTTGAAAAAGAAAAGATTTTTGAGCCTAGTCCTGAACCATCAGAATAATAGGAAATTAGTGAGGATTTGGTTCTCATAACTCAATACCCTCAGGAAGAACCCAATCCTTTAGCCTCGACACAAGACCTCCTTCAAGTCCCTGAGGAACAACCCCAGGAGGTCGACATTATTTTAGAAGACTTTCAAGATGAATTTCCTAAAGACCTTCCAGATGACCTTCCGCCACTTAAAAGCATCCGCCTGCCATAGATCTTACACCAATAGATCAATATTCAAATCTTAAGGTCATCCTGAGTAACCAAGGTCGGTTTCATGCTTCCCCTAAGTTATCCCAAGACTCTGATTTCTATTTCCTACCCTTCCCTTATCATGCTTCTGGAGCCATTAGGTTTCATTTTGAAGAGATTACCAGGTTGCATGAGCCCTTAAAGCCCAATCCTTTTGCTACCTACTTTTGGAAGACCTTATAGCATTTGCTAGGGATCCATGGTAACTTTTCATGCGCATACTAGACCAGGGTCAAACCTAGAGAATCAATCATCTGTTAGGTTTAGACCCTAAGAGTCCAATAAAACTCCTCTCAATAGGATTACATAGTTGAGTCTATTTTTTTGTCAAGTGTCAGTCTGAGTCCTAGAGTCCATAAAGTCATTTGCACAACATGTCAAAGCATTGCATAAAGAAATCAGTAACAAAATTAAAAAGAGAAATGAATCATATGATCACGAGGCTAGCTTACTTAAGAGATTTAAAGAGTTTAACGAAGGGGACTTCATCATGATCAGGTTACGACCTAAATGATTTCCAGTCGGAACCATGAAGAAACTACATGCCCGTAGTGCTGGACCGTATAGGATTATAAAGAAGATTGGACCTAATGCTTATATACTAGAATTACCATCTGAGTTAGGTATTAGTCTGACCTTCAATATATCTGATCTAGTCGAGTTTAAGGAACCAATGATGATACCTAGTGAGCCATTTGAGATTGATCCCACCTTTGAGAGTGGCCCTATCCCAGAATGTCCACCAACCAAATTACCTGAGAGGAGAGAAAAGATTGAGCAGATCATGGATGATAAGATCATAACTACTAGAAATAAGAACTACCAAAGATATCTGGTTCGTTGGCAAGGAAGACCTGAGTCTGAGAATTCTTGGATCACTAGAGAGGATCTTCAAAAGTTGAACCTTGACTTGCTAGAACATTATTAGAGTTGAATTGACCCATATTCGACGGGGTCGAGTTCCTCCCACCCCTGGAGAATTGGTGGGGACACAAGAGCCAGGAAGAGGAAGCAAACCTTTTTCGATTCAATTTGGATCACCAATGAGTAAGTCCATGTGTTCTTCACAAAGAACACTCGAGTCCCAGTTGTTTTGAGTTTGTAATTAGGTCAAATTGAGTAAAATTTGGTCAATTAGGGTTGTTGAGTTACCAATTGAGTCCATTGAGTCCATCAATTGGTTTAAGAGTCTTGTAAATAGCATTAATTTGCTTTGTTCGATGAATTGTCCAAGATGAGTTCTGTAATTAGTGCTTGAATAAGTCAAGGGGAGTCATAATTATCCAAGACCCATGTCACCATCACCTTGGTGGATCAATTCTAAGCCAAAAAGGGGTTATCAAAATTTTTTACCAGATATTCAGACATTTGAACATCTTGACATTGGAAAACCGGACAACTGGATATTTGGACAACTTTAAATTCATCCTTATCCAAGAGAGGCGTCCATCCATTTTCATCGCCCGCGCCAATTGAGAGGAGTAAAGCAGAAAGACTCTGCTTTTTATCTGGCGCCCCCTCATTCCCTCTTGTCACCCACTCCAAGATGATGCTCACCCATGGTCCATTAAAATTTTAAATGGGAGAAAGTCCAATATAAGTGGAGGCTCATCCAAAATTCAAAGGAAAAAGTCCAAGATAAAAGGAGGATCATCTCAAATTCAAAGGAGGAGACTTTAAATTCAAACCTACACATTTGAAGAGGCCTTGTTATCCCATGTTGCCGATCAAGTGGAATAAAAATCAGATTAAGAAAGGTTTAGCACTAAATAAGAAAGAGATTAGCGCCCCATCTTCATTTTCCCGAATACTTTTCCATGTTGTCGCCCAAGCCATGGAGAGAAGGAATTTAAAATTCAAAATTCAAGGAAGGAGTCAAGAAGCCAAGGAGTGTTTTAGAATTCAAATTTAAATATAATTTGAATCCAAAGGAGTCCTATGAAATCTTCATGTGTGAAGAACCCTATAAATAGGACCCATATCCCCTTGTAAATGGAATGATTATTGATTTACGAAATGAAATGCTGTCTTTCTTCTTCCACAAAGCTGGGTAGGCTTAGTGATTTTCTCTAAGGGCGGGGAGGTCCTTAAGAGCTCAAGGTGGGTAGGTCCTTGAGAACTCAAGGCGGTGAGGTCATTGAGTGGAGGTTTTGCCGGATTCATCAAGCTGCTACCGATCTTTTACAAGCCCTACACATCCAGCATTTCTTTTTTTCATTTTGAAGCCTGCTTACTTTGTTCTTAAAATCTTATTTGATGCCTTCTCTGCAGATCCCAGGTGTTCAAGGACTTTAGAGGATGGATCCTTTGCTTCCGAACTAAGATCTGACGGTAGATCTAAAATCTGGAGTCCCGATCTTCATCCTACTACGAAATCTGAGCAACCAAGCAGCAGATCCATCTCGAGTCGAAAAAAATCTCCATTGGGATAAGTAACCAATCCTTTTCTCATTAGATTTGGTAATTGAAGCATAGAATAGCTTGATCTTAGATGGTTTCCTAGCCATCGGGTCCTTATTCTTCATAGCTTGTAGAGCAGATTGCGGGTAAGTGGTTAATTGCCTTCTTTACTCTCTTCAATCTATTATGTTAGTTGCTTTACTATGATCATTGCTCTCTAAATCATCTAGGCTAAAATTGAATCATCCTACACCGCATCGTAACCATCCTGCATCATCTTATTGGTATCAGAGCTATGTGCCCCACATTTCCAGTAGACCATTTTCCATTTCGTAGACCGACCGGCCGATCCATGGTGGACCAGCTCTTTAAAATATGTGCTATTCCTTATGAACTTTAAAATTCAAGTTTGGGCTCATTTAAACTTTGATTTGAGTGATGTTGTACCATTAGATTCCAAAAATTGAGCTCTTTTTATTCATGGACTCCTTTTCTATAAAATATTAATAAAAATTATCAATTCTTAATAAATATAAATTAATTAATGCTTATTTTAATGGTTAAATCAGGATAATTGATAGACTTATCACATCCCCCAATTTAATCATTGCTAGTCCCTTAGCAATATAATTAAGATATAAGTATTAATTTTATAACCATATGTTATTAAGATTCTCCTTTGGATCAGGCTTAAGGTCAAAAGAAGTTAGCTAGTATCACTAACTAAGTATTGAGTTTTCTAAGTAAATTTTGCAATCATAACTATTAGAAACTTTCTTAGAGTTCATCCAAAGGTCTACAACACTTGTGTTTATGATGGTGACTTAGTATTTCAGTGCTAGATTGTAAAGCAATTCATATATATCGCCTATCGCCTATACTTTTGATCAATTTTCTATACATCCCTCAAATAAATCATATGAATCAAGGTAGCTTTCACATCATTTGAATTTTTTTCTTTTTTTTCATTGGTGATGTCTTCATACTGTCCACATTTTGATGTGAACAACAATGCTTACTTAGACGAAGGTGCTTAGTTACTCGGTAGGAAACCAATATTTAGAACTTGCCTCTTTTTTTATTTTTTCTTTTTAGGCAAGTAGCACTTTCCTCAAATTCAAGGTAAATAGGAGGCATATATCAATTACCAATTTTTTCAATAATAATTAAATCTTTAATTAACCTTACAACTAATACCTACTTCATTAGTGTGCATGTGCGATGAAAATGCTAATAGCCTTTGGGTGACCTAAGTAGGCTGCTAAAAGTCTAACCAGCTAGTCTACTTCTTGACTCGTTACAGTTATTAGTGAAGGCTTTCTAACTCTTATCCTTTTTCTAGTCTATTTAGTCCAAGAACTTCTTTCTTGACACATGATTTATTTAAGATAAATTTTTTTCTATTTTCAAGATTTCAAAAGATTTTTTAAAATTCTTCAATAATTTTTATAAATTTTTCAAAAACTTAAAGTTTAAAAGTTTGTTTATCCTACCCCCTAACTTAAATACCATTATCCCTAATGGTATAAACAAGTTCAAGAAATAAATTTAAACCATAAGGACAAAAAGAAATATAAAGAGATAGAGGTAACCTGAGAAGAGTAGCTTATCAACAAGATAAGGCTACAATAGTCAACTTGGATTGGATTTTTTTATATATTTTTATATTTATTATTATATTTATATTTTTGTATAAGGGTATGAAAAATAAATATTGGGTTGCCTTCCAATAAGTACTAATTTAACATCTTTAGCTGGATATTATGAGGGAGTCCAATAGATGATTAATTTTGATATCTCTTATAACATCAAAAGGGCAAAGCCAATCAGAAGGGCTTGTCATCATGGCAAAAAATCATTCATAGAGTACTCTATGATGATTAGCCTGACTCAATAAAGTACACTAGTGATGGGGACATCAGGTCAACCCTAGTTCACTATGGATTCCTGAGTTTTGAGTCCCTTAGTCATGATTCAAATTTTACCTTTGAGTATAATAATCTGGCTATGTTAGCCATTTGAGTCATGTATTTGGGCCTTGAGTTTTGTTTTTCAGGCCTTGTTACACTTGAGTCCTATATTTAGAGTTGACTCACACCATTAGGATTTTGAGTCAAGTTTGGGTTATGTTCTGTTCAGTTGAGCTAAGTTGCTTGAGTCAGATCATTATGAGTGTTGTTATTTTAAGATTTTGTGTCAATTTGGGTCATGTAATAATATGAGTCGATTAGATTCACTAAGTTCAATTGAGTCTATTTGTATTATTCGGCCTACTTTGAGTCTTGTTAATTAGGCCCCTTTGAGTCTTGTAACTTTCATTCAAGTCAAATTCAAGAGGAGGACCATTGGACCCATACTTAAGTCACCAGCCCAGCATCTAGACTTCCTTCATGCTGCCCAAGTCCTCTTGGAGAAGCACCTCAGCATACCATCCCACAAGAATTCATGAAGTGGCACCCTAGGCCCAAGTCCAAGTCCCTGGCATCCTCATTCCATCAGGCCATGATGCCCTCAGGCCTATTCTTACCTTTGGTGCCCCTCCCAGCCCAGTCCAATAAGGCTGGTGCCCAAGTCCAAGCCTAGTAAGGAGTGAAAAAGTCAAAGCAGCCCAAGAGAATTTCATCCCAGCCCAAGCCCATAAGGAGCCCTTGACTAAGTCAAAGAAGGAGAAGAGTCCACTTCTAACTAGGAGATTAAGTTTTATTTCTACTCAAATGTGTACTCCTAGTTCTAAGCAACTTTGTAATCCTTCTCCCTATCAAATTTGTATTCCTATCCTAACTAGGAGAGGGCATGGGAACATCTATAAATACCCCACCCTCTACCCTCTTGTAACTAATGATCAATTATTATGAATTATTATGAATGAATTTCTCTTGAGTTTTTCTCGAAATTCTGAGTGAATTTCTATGTGATTAAGGTATCTGTATGATCCCTCAGGATTTTGGTGTGATCTTAGCACCCTACCTCTAAGCTACCAGCCCTCTTCATCTCTGAGATGCCATCCTCAAACCTCTTCCCCTTCTTCTTTTAGCAATCTAACCCTACTTTTCCTTATTTTCTAATTCCTGATAGGTGATTTATAGGTTCCTCAGAGTTCACGAATCCAAGGATTTCATTTGACCAGCTTTTGGGCCACTGGATTGAAAGTCACGAATCTGCAAGGTCGACAGCTTTGCTTTCCAAGCCACATCCGAGAGCATAGAGCGAACTCTTCATGGATTGATCTACAAATCTCTGCTAGGTACACCTCCTAGACACCTCTGATAATGATATTGCAGAAGAGCTAGTCCTAACTAGGGCTTCTCAGCCTTGGCAATGCTATTTCTTTACTTTAAGGTTTATTTTTGCATACCTGTGATTCTAATTTTCTATAGAATTCCCTACTTAATATCTTGGCTTGCAATTTAGGATACAAACTTCTAACTTAATGCCTAATAACAAGAAAATAATTAGCATGCATAAATAGTTCGCATTAGTTTTGTATCAGAGAATGTTTTAAGGCTAGTTTTTGCATCCCGTAGTTCCTATACATGGTATATTATTTTTACTGTTCCTATATATAAATAATCAAAAAATTCTGATTTTTGTTTATATAGAATTCTAATAATTTATAGTGCTTTTCATAATTTTCTCATGATTTATTTCGATCTATAGAATTTTTTTCACACCTGTTTTCTTTTGCCCTAGAAATCTTCTACATCCTGTCTCTGCATTAGTGGTCTGAGTTTCAGTTTGTTTCATCAACCTAGGAATTTTATTTTTCTCTAAAATTTGCATCAAGTCATATCTTTGGAGTCCTCTATTTTAATGATATTTTTCTCAGATTTTATAGAACTGAAATTTACAAAAGAAATCGGCATCTTAGAAACCCTAACCAGAATTCTGTGTTTTCCTGTACCTAGTTAGAAACCCTAGGTTTTGCATCATCATACTATTTTTGTTTATATAAAACTTGGTACAAAGGATCCTTACACATCATTCACTGTTCTATAAAGTTTTTAGATTTTTTCTGCATTGAAACCTATGCTAACTTCTACATCAAACAAACCCTAATTTCAGTTTCTGCACATATCACTGAACCAAACCTAACTCACATCCAAACCCCACCCCTCCCCTTCTTGTAATCAACTCTTTTCATGAATTAAAACTTTGGCGAAATTCTTTAGATTGTGTTCTTGTGTATTCTTCTTTGAGTGAGCGTGAGTGATACTTGTGTGCCCTAATACATCCAAGCCTTAGCCGACCAAAGCCTTCTCTACTCAAACCCTAACACGCCCAAGGAGAAGAAGCCCTAAGCCATCTACTGCAAGAAGCCTTCTTCCAACTCATCCACCAGCATCAGCAAACCCTAACTCCATCCTTTTTCAAATCCTAGTTCCTTTTCTTTTGCTTTCTTATTTGCTTTCTAGCTAACCCCTGATGTTTACAAGATCTCTCCGGTGCCATGCCCCTTGGATGACGTCATCCTTGCCTCTGAACGTAGCTGATAAAAAGCCGGCAAATTCACGGGACAATGACCGGGTGCCGATCTGAGTTGAGAGATCTCTTTTACAACATCAAGGCAATCATTGCTAGGTATGTAGACCCCATCCCACCTCACTTTTTCTATTTTGTTGAAGATTGAACATGCACCTAGTAGGCCTTCTTAGACCTAGGATCTTGATTTTTCTTTTGTCTTTGATAGTTCTAGCATGTGGGTAGGAATTCTAACTGTTGCATGAAACCCTAACCTAGTCTTAGCTATTTTCGGGAATGAAACCTAAATAATCTCAGAAATCATTGCTTCCTTAATCTGATTTTTCTTTATATTCCTCTCTTTCATGTCATCATGCATCAGATTAGAATCCCATCCCTTATCAACTAGGCAAGCATGTTATCCCAGGATTTAAAATGATTATTATAGTTTATATGATAATTAGGAAGGGATTATGCTTGTTGGGTCAAGATTGGAGGTAGTAATTTAAAATTATTTTTAATTATGGGTTGGTCTGCCCTACTCCCTTTCTCAAGCATGATGTGTTTGGTCAATATCCTTTTCCATTTTAAATTTAGGCACCTTTTTCAGATTAATATTAACCCTGTCTCCATACATTGTTTTAATATCATGAAAAGATTTTGGAGGCAGTTCTTAAAATTGATATCGAATATGAAGAAATCAATTATAAAATTTTTAAGATCATGACCCCTCATTTCAATAATATCCCACTCGATAGCTTCTTATGTGCTTTTAGAATACCACTGAGTTGAGCTTCCTTTCTCAAAATTGATATCGAATATGAAGAAATCAATTATAAAATTTTTAAGATCATGACCCCTCATTTCAATAATATCCCACTCGATAGCTTCTTTATGTACTTTTAGAATACCACTGAGTTGAGCTTCCTAGGTAAGGTTCATTAGAAAAGTTTCAATGGGTGCATTAGGAAGTAGCTTTAGTTCTAGATTAGGTGGTAATTCTAATAAAGGGGCTAGTGGTGGGCTAGGTGATGGCTTTTGTTGTTCATCAATCAAAAGTGGGGTGGTTTCAAAGTAGGGTATTTGTGTTGGATTATTTACTTATGAGATATACCAATCTACATTAAAATTGTTAACCCTAAGCTGAGCCGGATAGGGATCTAACAAATCCTGGGAAAGAACTGTGGGGATGGCTTCCTCTATTATATTTTGAATTGTATTTCTTGGAAAGGCTCAACTAATTTCATCATTTCATCTATTTGTTCTCCCATCCCATTAAAAGGTATGGATGATTCTAGATTACTAGGGAATAGACCATAGGTAAGTGGGATAATAATAAAATTGGTTCATCCCATAAGTTTAATTTCTCATGTATTTTTCTGCCTTAGCCAAATTGTCTATATTGATCTTTATGGTTGTGCAAAGTTGTTCTAAGACCATTTCATTCCCGGAAGCTAGAGTTGATTGTTCAGGAAAAGCTAGAGGGTCATTAAAGTTTTGAGCTAGGTATGGTCCGTTTAGGTTACTCTCAAGTTGACTAGGTAGTTCCCCTCCCTTCTCTCTATTAAGCTCAATTAATCGTTGATCAATTTGATCTATTAGTTTATCGATAGATTGCTGTTGGACTATAATCATTTATTAAAATTGAGCAAACATATCGACATCCAGGTTGGTCTATAGGGAAGGTGGGTATAATGCTTGCTAAACCTTCTCTTTAAATGGGGGCTATAATTAATTGGAGAATGTTGATAATGGGGATAGGGCTGATCATAATAGGGTGCACCTATGAATAGAGATCCTTGGGTTACCGAGGTAACCACTGGGTGTGGTTGCCACGAAAAGTCTGATTGAGCCCCCCAACTTGAATTATAGGCATTATAGTATAGGGTATTTCTTGAGCTGTTGGCCATTTGGATTTGATCTTGATTAACTTAATAATACAGAAACTCAAGAGGTTGGTACCTGGTTGGGCACTTACTCCCAAAGTGAGTGGGGCTCGAATAAACTTGGTATGCTGGGAGAAAAGGTACTCTACTATAAGGATTCATTCTCTTGGCACTGATTCAGTCTATCAGATTATTCTAATTATTTGGATATGCAATCAAAATCTTAGATCAGAGCAATCCTTATATATATAATATATTATTACTACTATTTTTTTAAGAGAAGTGGTGAAATGGAGAAGGAAAAGAGTTCTAAAGAAAAGGACCTAAGGAGTCCTAGAGATAAGAGAGAGAAGAAGAATTAGTTAGGGTTTGTGTGTTATTTACAAATAAGTTACAATACATGGATTTTCTATCCTAGGGTTATCCTAAATCTAGACAGCTCCTAACTGCCAAGGCGAACTTGGAGCCCTCCAAGTCAAAAACTAACTAATAACTGGCCAAATAAGGGTAAGATCGATGGGGGTCCCCCCGTCGCTTTCCTTAAACACCAATTAGATTGGCCAGGTTAGTCAACGAAACCAATAAAAAATCATCTTTCTTCAGGACAACATCATCCTTGAACCCCTTTCCTAGATACCAGTTAATCGGCCAATCCTAACTCTGTCCAACTATTTTGGATGCCTTGTCCTATTGAGCTCGAGTTTCTTAGGAGCTGACATCTAATTTTGATTTTATTGGCTTTGGTCAATGCAAGATGCAGGGTCATGGTTTGTGGGCCAAGAAAGGGTGATCGAATCTCCATCTTATGTTATTTATGGGTTGTTGCCCTTAAGATATTTTATGAAAATATGCAATGGCAACATGAAAGATGTCCCAAACAAGTAATAAGCTTTTAAGTTTTAATTAGTTTCTCTATTTTAATTAAGTATGATGTGGTGTTTTTGTTTTCTTTTATATTATATTATTTCAAGCAAGAGAGGTTAAAGGTAACTTTTAACCTTGGTTAATTAGATGTATGAAAAATAAAACTAAAATTAGGTTAGGTAAATAAAGAAACTATAAAAATCTTATAATTAAGGTAAGAAATCAAATCAGTAATTAAGACAATTAATTAAAAAGTTAAAAATTTTTTAATAATTTTTAAAAAGGAAAAAACTAAAAGAAAATTAAGTTAGTTTGAAAAGAAAGAAACTCATAAAAAGGAAGAAACCAAAAAAAGAAATTTTTTTTTTTATGTTAATTTGAAAAGGAGGATAGCAGAAAAAAGAAGGAAACAAATCTAAAAAAATTATGTAGATTTAACAAAAAAGAGACTAATCAAAGGAACAAAAAAAAAAAAAAAAAAATGGTGGATATGGAAAGGCAAAAATTAATTAGAAGTAGCTAAAAAAGAGGAAATTAATCTAGGATTAGGATTGATCTCACCAAAATTGTAGAACTTTTCTTTCTCCTCTTTTTTTTGATTTACAAAAAAAGAATAGGAAAAATTAATAAATTGAATTTACAAAAAAAATCAAAGAGATCAAAGATAACAGCATTCGTACCTTCCTCGTAATGGTGCCAAAAACTTGATAGGCCATGATATTGTCGTCAAGATACCATGGTTATTAGTTTAATTAACTGACTTCTAATAAATGAAAAATAGGTAGATAGTAGTAAGTCAGGTCGAATTCATGAAGAAGGCAGTGCTTAGGATAGTTTGAAATCTTTAATTTTTATAAAATAAAGAAAAATAATTTAAAGTCGAGAAGATGGAAAATAAAAGTATAAAAGAAAATAAAAACTTGGTACATTCTTTCTGCTAATTAGATCTTAATACCTACTTTAAGAAAGTAAACAATAGAAATTTAAAGTGCATAAAATAAATATTACATTAATCAAAAAAAGAATTCAATTGCAAGAAATTAAAAATAATAGTTAAATAACTATTGAAAATGATAACAAAGAATTCGAAGTTGATTGGTGCAATCTCATTGAAAAGTTGGTTGATGTCACATCAACTCCATCCATCATACTCCATAGAGCGAACTGGGCTTCCTTTTCTTCTTTCTCTTTAGATCTTGATCTTGGAGATGGAATAGACTTGAAGATGGTGTAGGTGGTATAACTTTTCTTTAAGAAATTTCACTATTAGAGACCAACTCGCAACCCAAAGCTATACCATCTATCCTATACATACCCTTTCTCTAGGATGCTTTCTTCTATAACCTAGGGGTCTTTTAAATAGAGTTCATCTAGGGCTTTCTATTGGTCAAATTTGGACTCAATCAGACTCCAGATCGGCTAAATATCACAAGGAGAAATTTGGACCATCCATTGTGAATCGTGATGGATGGTCACTGTGTTCCTTCCTTCTTTGGCAGTAAAGTCTGATCTGGACTCTCGAATCCCTAAATCTGGTCTTCGATTATGATTGGGATTCCTATTCCAGCACCGCGGGTAGATGGCGGTGGACAATGGTAGGAGCGATGGCGATGGGTCAGCTGGTGGCCAACGGGTTGATGTTGATGGCAGTGGCTACCCAGGGAACAAAGAATACAGAGGAGAAGGGTTGGGAACAGTTACTGGATGGTGGCTGTGGGAGGTAATTCGACGGTGGCACAAGTAGAGGGTGAGTGATGGTAAGCTGGTGGTGGTGGAATGACTATGGACGGGAGGCAGTTTAGGGCAACGAGATGACGGGGAAGAGATGATGACCATGGCTAGAATCAAAGTGGCTCCCCAGTGATTTTTCTAGTGAAGGACGGCTCCTCGGCATCTCTTCTAGCATGCCTCCATGGTGGGCGATGACGGGCGGTCAAAAATAAGGCTCGGGAAGGAGTTGGTCCATGAACATGCTCATGGACAGGCTCCAATGGCTACGGTGGACCATTTTTATTTCGTAGACCCAAAACTGGTCCATGGTGGACCAGCTACTTTAAAATATGTGTTATTTTCTATGAATTTTAAAATTCAATTTTGGGTTCGTTTGAACTTTGACTTGAGTGCCATTTATGCCATTGGATTCTAAAAATCAAGCTCTTTCTATTCATGGACTCCTTTTCTATAAAATATTGTAGACTTATCACTGGATCTTAGCTAAAAAAATAGCTCCAAAAATCCTATAATGTGCCTAATCAAATTCGGGGTTAGGACACTTAAAGAAATACCATATGCCCTAAGGAGCTCGAGAATGAACTAATAGAGTGGAGACCTAAGTCCCGTCTCGAAAGTATCTTTATAGACACCCAATCTCCTAGGAGGAGGGCTATCTATCTAGGCATCGGGTCCAAGCAACTCTATTTCGTAATTCTCAAGAACACAGAATCCAATTCAGATAAGAGACAAGTCCTCTTGGTCCACCAAAGATCGCTGTGCTTTTAGGCCATCGAATGCCGGTCGAGTGCGCTTTGAGAATGGGGTAGTAAGATCTTTCGACCCCCCTCTCTTATACCCTTCCTAGGTGATTTTCCTTTCTTAGGGCCCACCTTGGACTAAGCACCCAGGAAAAGGGAAAATGAGAAAGAAGAAAATATAGGAAGGAAAGAAAGGCTGACCTAGAAATGAGAAGGAACAAGGGGTCAGGAATCAAGAACTTTCTAGAAGAAGAATCCTGGAAGGAAGAAGCACTCAAATAGAAGTGGAAGATAGACAACCATAGGAAAGGGATTGTAAAAAAATGCCCTAGGAGAAGGATGGAGCCACTTGATGTGAAGATAAGAGAAAAGACAAAAAATGATCAACTTCATATTTTCAAATATGAAAGCATGACTGGTGACTGCCACGTAGAACCCTAAAGCTGGTGAGTTATGGATGCTTTATTGCCCGAAGTAAAGGCGACATGCTCCACGAAGAACCATTAGCAAATATAAAGCAGGATGCATCATTGCCCTATCCATCTAGATCCATCTCAAAGACCATAAACTCCCTAATTAGAAAGAAAAATCTTATTCTCTAGCACCCCTTTTTCCTTTGAATACTTCATGGCTCGATCGAAGTTTGGATCAAAAAGTAGGAGGGTATCTGTTAGTAGGAAATGTGGTCGGGCTAGAGACATAGGACCCATGACCATGAAGATGGGCTGACGGCTTGATCGTAGCACAAGCCACAAACCACACGTTGAACCGGACCACCTTAAGCCGAATGGGGTTGCTAGGGGAGCATGATCAGCCATTCGAGCAAGTACCGATAGAGGCCAACTCCTATGCCCTAAGGAATCAATGAGCCTCATTGACTGCTTTGGAGGTGCTCAATCACAACCCTCGAGTGAGCATTGGTAGAGGCCAAGCCCTATCTTGAGGCATTTACAAGCCTTGTTTACCACTCTGGAGGCACTCAATCACAACCCCCGAGCAAGCACTGGCAGAGGCCAACTCCTATACTCCGAGGCATCAGCAATCCTTGTTGACCACTTTGGAGGTGCTTAGTCATAACCCCCAAGTGAGCACCAACAGAAGCTAGCTCCTATGCCCCAAGGTATTAGCAAGCCTTACCGACTGCTCTAGAAGTGCTCAATCATAACCCCGAAGCAAGTATAGGTAGAGGCCAACTATTATGCCTCGAGGTATTAGCGAGCCTCACCAACTACTCCGAAGGCACTTAGTCACAACCCTAGGCGAGTATCGACAAAGGTCAACTCCTATGCCCTGAGGCATTAGCTAGCCTTGCTGACTTCTTTGGAGGTGCTCAGTCATAATTTTCAAGTGGGCACCGATAGAGGCCAACTCTTATGCCCCAAGGCAACAACAAGTCCTGCCGACTACTTCGAAAGTGTTCAGCCATAAGTTTCCAAGCCTTGAACATCCCACGAACACTCCGACATGCAAGGTCCCAGCAGCATACCCATCTCGAGTCTTGGAGAAATAACACCGGATACTCATCACTGTAGCTTCTACCATGTGGCTAGCCCTCTATCACATCTCCAAAGTTTCCAATCATTGTCAGATCTAGATGAATGGGAAAGACATGCTTGGATTCCTTATACTTTAGCCCACATTTTAATGAGGCATGACATGCACCAGGTTAGCAATAATAATGCATTTAAAGAGATGGGACACTGCTAGTATACAAGAAAGCTCTATTTGATGCATGAAAGGCTCCACCACCCTCTACATGATCTAATAGAATCTTGTCCAAAACTGGATTGTCTCATGTATAACCACCTATAAAAGGATTCTAAGCAAATCCTTAAGATATGTAGGCCTTCCTTTTATATTCCTTGAATATTAAGAATCAGAGTGCCATTATCGAGGCCACCCTAGTGGGACCTTTTTGTGGTACCGCTTCCTGGATATCAGCTTGCACCATCCACTCCAACACTTTCAGTAGCTTTAGCTCTTCTTTTGATACTTGATAAATTTTGGCATGAACAATAAGTATTAATTTATAACCATGTATCATTAAGATCTTCCTTTATAAAAGTAGATTTAGGAATAAAGTTAAAAGAGTTTAGTTGGTATCACTAACAAAGTATTGAGTTTCAGAAATAAACTTTGAAGTCAGTATATGGTGGGGACACCAGGATCAGACACAGATCACTGGATCCCATATGGTTTACTGATTAGAGTTTTTAGAACCTTAGTCATGTGTCATAATTTTGTAAACAAGTAAGATTGAGTTTTGTAATAAGTTGAGACTAGTTGATTTGTCTCAACCCTAGTCTAGTATTGAGTCCTGTATTTCAGTATAAGTCTAGTATTAGTCCAGTTCATCTACAAAAGAGGAGGATACCCTATTTTGGAGTCCCAACGGCCTTATCCAGAAGTTAGAGGCCACTATAACAACTTATTGAACCTTGTTGGACACCCCAGGGTCCAAGATACCTTCCACATGCCCTAGATGCCCTCTAGATGCTCTTCAAATGCCCAGATTCCTCCCCAGATGCCAGAGCATATTCCCAGATCAGGGCACCCATGATCTAGAGGTCCATCTATGCCCCAGCCCAAAAGAAGTCAACCCAGGTGCTAGGCCCAAGCTTATAAGAACCAAGATTTCAAGTATATTTCAGTCCAGAACCAAGATTCCAAGTATATGCTAGCCTAGGCATCCCAGGCTTCCAGGGGGTCCAAAGCCCATGTGCCCTATCATCTTGGCCACCCACTCTTGCTGCCCATGAAGCCACACACCAAGGAGAGGTCCTTAATGGTTGACCAAGTCCAAATAAGGAGGAAGAGTCCAAATGAAAGAAGGAAAACTAGTTTTATTTTCATGCAAACTATGTACTCCTAGTTTTAGGTTACTTGTGTAGTTTTATTCCCACTTAAATTGTATAAACCTATTCTAATTAGGAGAGGGATGAAGTACTAATAAGGAGGGGGCATGGGAACTCTATAAATACCTCACCCCTCTTCTTATTGTAATCAATCAACTCTTATGAAATAAACTCTGCTGAATTGTTTTGCAAGTCTGGTGTTCTTGGGTTTTGTTTGTCTTTGGTTTTTGGTTCTTATTCTTTCCTTGGCTATCCCCTATTCCTTGGAGTTCCCCACACCTAAGCATCTTCCCAAGCCTCCAAGCAGCAGCCACAGCCTTGAGAAGCACTCCAGGAGCTACCCCAGATAACTGGATTCCATCTTCTCCAAGCCACCTGCAACATCTGCCCTAATCCCCTCCTTCTTGTTTCCATCTTCTTTTTTTTTTTTTTTTGCTTACCTGTTTGTGCCTAACCTTGATGTATCATAGGGTCCTTGAGGTGTTTTCCCTCCCTAGAGGAGGCTTTCTTTGCCTTCAGACTGGGTCCAGATCACCTTTAGATTCGGGAACCAAAGGCTTGTCTTCTAGGTGCCATCCAGAGTGTGAGGGATCTCTACTTCAAAGAAACTGCAATCGCTGCTTGGTAAGATTTTTTCCCCTCCTGAGTTCTGATATGGTAATAGGTACGCTATCCTAAGCCAGGAGTTTCTTAATTCTCGGGTCCTGGCTTTATTATTCTGCATGAGTTTTTTGCGGGTGTGATAGTTTCTTGCATTACTAGTCTTCCTACTGATTCTTTACTTATTTTCGGGTCTTTAGCCACTGAATTAAATTCTAAAAAAAATCTAAAAAAAAATTAGTTTTCTGTTTGGCATCGGCCCTAGGATCATCTTGCATCAGTTTAATATCAAAGCGGGTTTAGGATAGCATTCATCTGCATTAGGATCTTAAACTTAATTTTTGCATCTTGCTAGCTGCATTAGGTGTCTATTTTTCATCTGATTTTGACCACCTAGGAATTTTATTTTTCTTGAAATTTGCATGAAGTTTCTCTGTCTTGTTTTCTATTTTATCATATTTTTTAATTATTTTATAGAAAACTAAAGGTCCTAAAATTTTTCATCATACGAACCCTAACTGAAATCTTGAGATTTCTGCATCAGTCTGAAAACCCTAAGATTTGCATCATCATCTGATTTTTTTTTTGAATCAAATTTAGTAGAGGTCATCACCACCATCCATCCTATGTCATAGAATTTTTCTATTTTTTTTTTTGCATCAGAATCCATGTCTAAAACTATATCAAACCAAGACCTAATGTTCTGAATCTGTGAACTCTGCATCCTTGTCTAAACCAAACCTAACCAACTTCCAAACCACTCAATCCCAAGCCCAATTTGTTTGCTAACCTAATCAACTCAAACCTAACTTGCCACATCATAAAATGCACATAAAATATTTATTTTTCTGATTATTAGTAGTTGCATTAGGACTCATTGAATGTGCATCATTTGATTAACCTAATCTTAAGGGCAATTCACTATCTCAGATCAGGGCAGGATTTCATCACCTATCCTGGGCCCAAAACAACCATCATCATACTGACCCAATCCTAAATTAAAATTAATTAGACTTAATTTGCCCTAGAGGGCTAGGTGATACCCAACAGGTCGGGTCCGAGCCGTGTGGGCCAACTAGTGCATTTAATCCTTTAGCTATTATTAAAAGCTGGTATCTAAGGCTGGGGGTCCAGAGTCAAACGACCTAAGTGGACTAGTGGTTATAATTAGGACCCTGTGACAAGCAGGGGGAGCCTCCCACCACCCCATCCCCTACCTGGCTAGTGGAAGGATTAGCTGCTGGGTTAAGTGTAAGTTGAGCTGACCCATTCAATTTTGACTCTAGGTCTAGCAAGCCCTAGATTGTACTAATCCTTGCATGCTTGGTTGCATTCATTCCACCTTGATTGTTTGTTTGTTTGCATGACCACTAGGCTAGGAACCCAATACCTAACCCATACTTAGAACCCTACCCTAGAAAGAACCCCATACCATGACCCATACTTAGAACCCAACCATAGGAGAACCCCATACCATGACCCCTACTTGGAGCCCAACCCTAAGAGAACCCAATACTCTGACCCATATCAGAAGTCCAACTATCGAAGCCCAATTATGAGTTCATAAACTAGGATGAGAGAACCACTAGGAACTTCAGGCCAAAAATACCCACCTTCAATAGCACCTCAGATCCCAAGGTCTACATAATTTGGGAATGAGATATGGAACAATATTTTGAATGGTATGACTTGAGTGATAAAAGGAAGTGTGAATTTTTCGAACTTGGGTTAATTGACCATGCTAGGTTATACTGGAGAGGCGTAGAGAACCTCATCAGGCAACAATACAAAGCTCCCATAGATACCTGGATGGCCATGAAGCTAAAACTTAGAAAGAAATATGTTCCCCCATACTATCGACGGTGCCTTCTAGATCAATGGAAAAGGTTAAGTCAAGGAAGTAGGTCTGTGTCAAAGTACATAGCCAAGTTTGATGAGTGTGCCTTAAAGTGTTTCCTAGATGAACCCACATCAGTGACCCTATCTATTTAGTGGCCTTCATGATGCGTCATGGATGACTCTCGTGCTTTCTCATCAGTCCATAAGACCTATACTATCTAGAAATTCGAGTCAAACTAGAGGAACTCATATAGTAGTCCAACTAAGTCAACAATCTAAGAGTAACCCTCCTAAACCCAAGCCCAGACCTAGCCGACTTCCTTTAGACCAGCCCAGTACCATTACCCCTAGCCAGACCCAAGCACCTAGTCAAGTATGTCCGAGCCAAGTCAACCCTAGTCAACCTGAACCCCATAGGATTAGTACCCTTAGATATGACCCTAGTATTAATCAGGAATCCCTTAGTCAACCCATCCCTGTTACCCCAGTTATTAGCCAGTTTTCCTTTAGCCAACCCCTCTTACCACCCCATTGGTTCACCAGTATGACCTAGAAGAAGAGATATATGAGGCTGATCCAAGTTTGGTAGAGGAGTATGAAGATGAGTCTACTGAAGATTTAGAGGAAGATACATCTATAGAAGACCCAGAATTAATTGACTATGCCCAAACCCAGATAGAAACCAACCTAGAATTAGTTGAGTCGAAAGTCCGGTGCAACCAACACAGTTCAACCATGGAGTCCAATCTAGAAACCCTCCTTAAGGCCATGATTGAATAATTGACCCAGATAAACACCCAAAACCAAGCCCAGCTTGACCAGATGATCACCCAATCTCGAAGTCATTTACCCAATCAACCACCCAAACCAACCAAATGACCCAAACCAATAACCAAGCAACCAATAGGCTTGACCAATTAACCAATAGGTTGGACCAGGTAGAAGCTAATCCAGAGTTAGCTGACCTTGACCATACCCAACCCATAGTGGAAGAACCATTAGATGAAGAAACCCCTGACCCTGTGACTGCAACTCTACCTGAGGAGACTTTAGAAGAAAGCCCAATTATAGAGCCTAGTCCTGAATTTCATGAGCCAGAAGAGTTTATTACGGACTTGATCTTTTTAAATCAGTACCCTCAAGATGAAGTCACCTCTTTGACGCCACTTAATCTCTTCCCTGAAATCAACGACCCTTTCTTCCATTATGCAAACCCTTTAGATATGCCTCAACCCCATAAGGTCAACCCCATAAGGTCAACCTTATTAGTGTAGGCCTCATCCCTGAAACCCCTTCTTATCTCCTATTCTACCCGATCATTCTAGAACCTCCTTCTTACTTTCTACCCCACCAGACTAGCCTCAAATCCACCTCGTATTTTTTGCCTCTTCTTGAGTTTTCTTATATTTCTTTAATCATTCACCTGTATTTTGTAGAGATAAGCATAATGCATACATTCATTGCAAATGTTCGGTTTGCATATTACTTCTGGCATACCTTATAGAATTTGCTAGGAGTCCATAGTAAATTTTATGTGCATGCCATGCTAGGATTAAACCAAGAGAGTCTATAGAGTGTTAGGTCCCATAGAGTCCAATAACTTTCCTTTGATAGGGATGTCTAGTCGAGTCTATTAGGTGTTAGTCTTGAGTCCAATAAATCCATAATTCTAATTCATCTATCCACACCTACACTAGCTTTTGCACAGCATTTGCATCAGGAAATTAGTCAAAAACTGAACATAAGTAATGAACTATATAATAACTTGGCTAATTTTCGAAAAAGAGATAAAGAATTATCTACAGAGGATTATGCGATTGTAAAGAAATTTCATGCTCACAAAGCTGGCCCATTTAGAATAATGAAAAGAGTTTGACCCAATACCTATGCATTTGAGATACCACCTGATTTAGGTATTAGCTCCACCTTCAACATCTCAGACCTTGTAGAGCATAGAGAGCCAGCAACGATACCTAGTGAGCACCTTGAGCCTATCCCTCCCTTTGAGAGTGAACCCATCCCAGAGTGTCTATATACAATTTGGCCAAATTGTGAGGAAAGGAGTGAGTGAATCTTGGATGATCAAGCCATCAGTACCAAGAATAAAGGCTATCAGAGGTATTTGGTCCAGTGGCAAGGTCAGCCAAAATTTGAGGACTTGTGGAGCACTGGTGAGGATCTGCCATGCCTCAACCCATACCCTCCTTGAGCAGTATGAGAGCCAATTTGATCCTTACTCGACGGGATCGAGTTCCTCCCGCCTCGGGAGAATTGGTGGGGACACCGGGGTCAGACACAAATCACTAGATCCCATATGGTTTACTGATTAGGGCATTTAGGACCTTAGTCATATATCACAGTTTTGTAAGCAAGTAAGATTGAGTTTTGTAATAAGTTGAGACTAGTTGATTTGTCTCAACCCTAGTCTAGTGTTAAGTCCTGTATTTTAGTATGAGTCTAGTATTAGTCTAGTTCATGTACAAAAGAGAAGGATACCCTATTTTGGAGTCCCACTAGGCCTCATCCAAGAGTTAGAGGCCACTACAACACTTATTGGACCTTGTTGGACACCCCAGGGTCCAAGACACCTTCCAGATGCCCTCTAGATGCTATTCAGATGACCAGATTCCTCTCCAGATGCCAGAGCATAATCCCAAACCAGGGCACCCATGATTCCAGAGGTCCATCTATGCCCCAACCCAAAAAAATCAACCCAGGTGCCAGGCCCAAGCTCATAAGAACTAAGATTCCAGGTATATTCTAGCCTAGAACCAAGATTCCAGGTATATGCTAGCCCAGGCATCCCAGGCTTCTAGGGGGCCCAAAGCCCATGTGCCCTAGCCTCTTGGCCACCCACTCTTTCTGCCATGAAGCCCACACACCAAGGATAGGCATCCTTAGTGGTTGACCAAGTCCAAACAAGGATGAAGAGTCCAAATGAAAGAAGGAAAACTAGTTTTATTTTCATGCAAACTATGTACTCCTAGTTTTAGGTTACTTGTGTAGTTTTTCTCCCTTAAATTGTGTAAACATATCCTAACTAGGAGAGGGATGAAGTCCTAATAAGGAGAGGGTATGGGAACTGTAAATACCCCACCCCTTCTCCTCTTGTAATCAATCAACTCTTAGGAAATAAACTTTGCTGAATTGTTCTGCAAGTCTGGTGTTCTTGGTTTTGTTTGTCTTTGGTTTTTGGTTCTTTTTCTTTCCTTAGCCATCCCCTATTCCTTGGAGTTCCCAATGCCTATGCATCTTCCCAAGCCTCCAAGTAGCAGCCACGGCCTTGAGAAGCACTTCAGGAGCTGCCCCAAATACTGGATCCCATCTTCTCCAAGCTGCCAGCAACATCTGCCCTAATCTCCTCCTTGTTTCCATCTTCTTATTTTTTTCTTTGCTTACCTATTCATGCCTAACCTTGACATATTGCAGGGTCCCGAGGTGTTTTCCTCCCCAGAGGAGGCTTTCTTTGCCTTCAAACGGGGTCCAGATCGCCTTCAGATTCGGGAACCAAAGGCTTGTTCTTCCAGGCACCATCCAGAGTGTTGAGGGATCTCTACTTCAAAGAAACTGCAATTGCTGCTGGTAAAATCCTTCCCCCTCCTTAGTTCTGATCTGGTGATAGGTACGCTATCCTAAGACAAGAGTTTCTCAATTCTCGGGTCCTGTCTTTGTTATTCTGCATGACTTATTTGACAGGTATTATAGTTTCTTGCATTAGTAGTCTTCTTGCTGATTCTTTACTTATTTTCGGGTCTTTAGCCACTGACTTAAATTCTAAAAAAAAAATTAAAAAATTAGGTTTTTATTTGGAATCAGTCCTAGGATTGTCCTGCATCAGTATACTTAGAAACTTTTTTAGAATTCATCCAAAGATCTACAATACTTGTGTTTGTGATGGCTAACTCAATATTTTAGTACTAGCTTATAAAGGACAAGTTTATCTTTGCTTATCACTTTGATCAATTTCTTATATACCCTCAAATCAAGTTCATGAACTAAGGTAGCTTTCATACTACCTGAATTCTTTCTAAACTACTGAGCAACCTGGCCTTCCCTTTATTGTTTGACTCCCTTCATTATTTAACATGAACCTCCATACTCAACTTAGGTACAGAGACCAGTTTACTAAGCTTAGAGCAATCTACATATACTCTGAGTTTTGCACTTTTATTCAAGTAGGTAACTCTTTCCTTAAATTCAATCTAGCTTTCATATTGCCTCATTTTTTTCTTTCAGGTAAGTAGCTCTTTTCTTAAATTTAAGTTATGTATATCAATTACTAGTTCTCAATTATATTGAATACTCAATTAACCTTTACGATCAACACCTATTTTACCTTATCAATGTGCATGTGTAATAGGAGTGCTAATAGCCTTTAGGTGACCTAACTAGGTCACTAAAAGTCTGACAAGCGAGTCCACTCCTTGACTCACTACAGTCATTAGCAAATACTTTCTAACTCAATTACTTTTTTCTAATCTATTTTTCTTAAGATTTTCTTTCATGGAATATGATTTATTAAGAATTTCAAAAAAAAATTTCAAAAATTTCTAGGAGAATTTCAATTTTTTTTTCAAAAAGTTTTTCCTACCCCTCAACTTAATTTTCATTATCCTTAATGAAGTAAGAGAAAATAAAGATATGAAAGATAAAACAAGGAGAGATACCACCTAGACTAGATATGCATTTGTATTACCAGGAACATCAGTGCAGAGCAATCCATTATTCTTAAAAACAAAAATTGCTAAAACAAAGTTAGAAAATAAAATGTTTGGGTTGCCTCTCCAAAAGTACTAAATTTAATATCTTTAGCTAGATGTCATGGCTTGCTTAGGTTCATGTAAAATCATGGTCTCCCCTACCTCTTCAATGACTCATTCCAAGAATGGTTTTAAGCATTATCCAATTACTTTGAAAGTGGCACCATTACTTGGATTTTTAATTTTTATGTCTCCATGTGGGAAGACTTCTTTCACTATGTCTGATTCGATCCATCTAGATCTTAGTTTTCCTAGGAATAGGTGAAGCCTTGAATTATATAGAGAACTTGTTGTCTACATGTGACAGATTTTCTAAAAACTACTTAATCATGTGATCGCTATTGTGGGCAGTCAAAATAATTCTCCAACTCAAATTCTGTAGCTAGGGTGAGTTAGGATCGTATCCTCAAGGGCCGTAGGGCTAAGTTGTAATTGAAAAGGAATAAGGAGTATAATTTGGTTACTTGGAAAGGAAAATAAAAAATAAATAGAAATTAAACTATTCTAATAGTGGGATCTCATGATAGTACGTATCTCGAAGGTTGTAAGTCAATCTTATAACTAACAAAGTTATATTTTATTTATAATTCAATTCAAGAGAATACCTATCTTTCCTTAGCATGCCTCATATTCGTAACAGATCATGGCATGTCTCCAGAAAGTATAAAATGTATCTATTTTACAAAATAATTATAATTAAGCTTAAGAAAATACCTGTCTTCCCTCAGCAGGCCCCGTATCCGTAGATCTTGGTGCATCTTCCGGAAGTACTAGGTGTTTAACTCTTCTTCTCTTGATACACCCCATATCCATAGATCACGGCACATCTCTGAGAAGCAAGACTTGTCCTTAAATCTAATTTAACATGAAAGCATAGAAGAAAGCTAATAAAAGAAAGTAGATAAATAATTCATAACTAAATGCGCAATCTTTTATTGCATATAAAAATAAAAGAAATACAGGAAATGTGTATAATAAAAGAACCACTTTTTTTGCTACAAGATTTCCTCTCCCCTCCCGAGATTTATGCACTAGTTGCTCATAGGTTGATCCCTTCCTATCCCCCTATGCAAAGGCCCTAGAGCGATTCCAGGAAGTGATGCCTCTAGGTAGATGTAAATGAGCCATTTTATAGGGTTTAACAAGGGAGAAATCTTCATGGTTTTCTAGTATGGAACTAAAAAAAAAATACATGAATGGCTAAGATCTATCTTTACATGAAATCAATGGATAGTAGGATAAAGAGGGCTCTTGCTTGTAATAGAGATCCAGTCCTGGTAGAATTTGGCTTCAAAATCATGTACGAACAATGTCCGAATCAAGGTGTAGCATCATAGCTATTGGATCTAGATCTAGTGATAGAGGCCTATTCTAATTGGAGTCAATTTCAACCATTGGATTGAGATCTAATGGTGACTCCTATGCTTCTTCTTTCAATTGACAAAATTCTCCATCTGATCGCCAATTCCTCTCGTTGTCTACCATCTCTTGTGAAACTAGGCTTTTAAGCCAAAGTCGGTAGGCCCAACTGACTTCAACCCAGTACACACATAAAAAAATGCTTACCGAAATAGGGGATTAAAAGACCATGATGTTGTCGTTAAGACATCGCGGTTATCAGTTTACTAATCGACTTCTAGATTGAATTAAAAATTTGTAGGAATTGAGTCGAGTCGAATCCACAGGGAAGGCAATATAATGAATGCTTTGAAATCTTTGATTTAAGAAAATAAAGAGGTTGAAGCCGGATACACTGAAATTAAAAGTGCAAAATAAAAGAAAATATGCGGTACTAGGATCTATTATTTAGACCCTAGCATATACTTGCAATGAAAATAAATGACACAAATTTAAAGATGCAGGAAAGTAAACTTTTCATTAATTGAACTTATGATCCTATTACAAGAAAGTAGAAAAAATATGCTGGAATGAAAGTAAAAGCAAAGAAGGAACAAAGATTAGAAGGAGGTTGGTGCAGCATCGTCAAGAAGGCAATCGATAAACTTCTTTCTTCCTTCATACTCCTTGGAGCAATTGGGCCTGGCTGCTTCCTCTTCTCTAATTCTTGATTTGGAGGTGACATCGGCTTGTTCAAAGAGGAGCGTGATCTTGGAGTCCCCACATGGAAGACCCTCCACGCGGTCTAGCCCCAAAGGTGGCACTCCAAGATCATGCTTGGCCTCTCTCAAAATCGAAAGACCCTAAAGGGGCGGCACCTCTTGGATTCTCCAACCGCACGCCTCCCATCTTGACTTATAGCATATGGGGCGGTTTGCTTCTTCTTGGATTGGGCGTCAACCACCTTGGACTTCTTGGACTCATCTTGGGCTAACAACTTCTTGAATCTAGTTAGACCTCAATCACATGGGTGGTTAGGACTTGTCTTGGGCCAATAATAAACTGATTTATGACACCTCGGTTAATTTCTAATTGGTTACAACCAATCAACTAACCAACCAACTAGGCTAACCTCCTAACCAACTTAACAAACCCGGATCCAATCCCATAATCTCTCAAAAAACTTCTCCCAATAAATCAATATGAAAAACTCTCAAACCTGGGTTAAGCCCCCTAACCCAACATGACTCTAGGGCCCTCTTGGAACACCTCCAGGATCTTTGGAACACATCCAAAATAGCTTGGAACATGCCCTAAGCTCCAGGATTGCCTCCAGCATCCCTGTCATGGTCTCCTAAGTCTCTCCATGGCTTGAGAGAACCACGCAAAACCCTACAATCTCTACCTTGGTACCCCCAAGCCTTGGCAAACTTGTCACTGTCCTTCTGCATAATCCCACTATAACTGTGTCCTCACAGCTCCTTGTATGAACCTCCTTGCCTCTACCAACATCCTTCAGCTGCTGTGCACCCTTGGAGGCCTCTGGGAGATCTCCTCCATGGCTGAAGATCCTTTCTTGTACCTTGGCACCATGATTGTAGCCTTCCTTCTGTTTGGCATCTATATCAGACCTTTCCTTGGACTTCCCTGGAGAGAACACAACGAACCTAAACTGGTACTTGCTATAACTGGAGCTCTACCTAACACGGTCTCCACAGAGCCATGCCAATCTTTACACACTCTGCTCCACCTGCCTAAGTGCACCCCTAGCACTCGTGCTAGGATATGACCAGTATCCCTGCACCTCCCGCTCTGAACTCATGTCAAATCTTAGTCCACCCATGAAGCCACCTCTTCCTGGTGCTCCACCTGAAACTGAAGTCCCACTGAAGCTATAGAAAGAAATCCTGAAGCCAGCCACTCAATGCTGCCCTGCTAAGCCTGCCGCTGCACCTCGTACCCCGTCGCTACCTTCTCAGACCTTTCGCATCCTATGAACCTCTCTGAGACTGTTTCAGATACATTGCCTCCTGCAGGCTCCTCCGAAACCCAAGAGCTCATCCCAACTCCTCTACTAATCCAATGACTGAACCCAGCAACTATCTCCATAGGCTACTCCATCATGTCCTAGCCTCTCCTGACTGCATGATGTCCTTGGCACTCCCTGAGACCTGTCCCTGGTCTCCCTAAGCTGCCATCTCAATCAGCTCTGGCCTCTGTCCCTAGGCCAATCCTGCCATACTGGGACACTCTTGACTACCTGATATCTCGGTGCTCCCTGAGACTGTCCCCTGTCTCCCTGAGCTGCCTCTGGTACCGCCTCTACTGATGTACTTTAGTGAACCTGAGAAATCTAAGCTTTTCCTTTTTTATCCCTATCAAGCTCTGCGTGATTGTTTGCACCCTTCCGACTATCTCTAGAGCTGACATCTTTCCGTCGAAGCCACCTCACCTTCCCAGTTGGAACATCAACCCGTGGTTCATAGCTCTAGAGACTCGTGCTCCACTGCACTCCTGATCTCAAACTGATATCTTCCTGCTCTGTCCCTGTGACTGCAACACAAACCTATGCTTCCGCAGTCCACCCAGATAGCTGTGCAAACCTAACGCCAATGTCAGACCTCTTCTCCATCCACTCCTAAACCACCATCCCCTCAGGCTTTTCCTCAAAATCCATATCCAGGAAATTTTGTACCAACAAATCCTCTACCCTAACCTTTCTCAAACTCCACCTTGCTGCTGGTATTCATGGTTGATCAGGCCATGGAAAACCAACTCAAACTCGGGATTTGAGAAATACCCCGAAGGGATCCTGGGGTAGAAACCCTGCAACGCTTGGACTGCGTGCGGTAGGGTGCGTCTCCTTCCTTCTTGGGGATGAACCAAAGAGCAAACCTTCCTTCTTTCTTGAATCCTTCTCTCCCAATGCTCAAACTAGGCTCTACTCTGCTTTCGTTTGAACCTGGGCTCTGGAACCAGGCTCTGATATCAGTTGTTGGAAAATTCCCAGGCACTGATCCCACATGATGGAAGATCCGGACCAATGCCTATGCAGCGAAAACAGCAAGGAAGAAATCAAGAACCAACCTTCTTGATTCAAGAACCAGCAACAACATGTTCTTTGGACTCAATATCATGCAACAATGGAGATATAAAGAAGAGATGTAGGAGAAAAAGAGAGATTGTATTCCTTTGGAGAAGAACCTTGTTACAAAATAAGAACCAGGATACTGACCTCCTCTCATAAACCCGAGAAGAAGCCCCACATGCGGATAATACCTCAATGCAGGCTTTCCCTTCTCCAAAGCCCCGTGGAACACCCCATGACACCAAGCCCTCCACGTGATATCTCCCTCATGTGTGACTCTTTGCAAGCCGAAGCCATGACCATGCCTCCTCTCATCAGAAAGAGCTCCACCTATGGACTCCCTTATGCAGGTTTCTCACGGCCAACTCCCCACGTGGAAGACCCTCTACACGGTCTTGCCCCAAAGGGGGTGCTCCAAGATCATGCTTGGCCTCTCTCCAAATCGAGAGACCCCAAAGGGGTGGCCCCTCTTGGACGCTCCAAATCGCATGCCTCCCATCTTGATTTATAGCACATGGGGCAGTTTGCTTCTTCTTAGATTGGGGGCCAACCACCCTGGGATCTTCTTGGACTCATCTTGGGCTAACAACTTCTTGAATCTGGTTAGGACTCAATCATATAGGCGGTTAGGACTTGTCTTGGACCAATAATAAATTGATTATGACACCTTACATGGTTGGGATTCCTAATTGGTTACAACCAACCAACTAACCAACCAACTGGGCTAACCTCCTAACCAACTTAACAAACCTGGACCCAACCCCATAACCCAAATGGGTTATGTTATAATCTCTCAAAAAACTCTCCCTAATAAATCAATGTGAGAAAACTCTTAACCCTGGTCAAGCCCTCTGACCCAACATGACTTTGGGGCCCTCTTGGAACACCTCCAAGACCTCTGGAACACCTCTAGAATAGCTTGGGACATGCCCCAAAGCTCCAGGGATCACCTCCAGCAACCCTACCATGATCTTCCAAGTCTCTCCAAGGCTTCGGAGCACTACACAAAATCTTACAGTTTAACATCTTTAGCCAAACATACAGCAGCTTAGTTCAGTGTGGATTAGTTAAGGTTACTTGATTAATGGTTCGATTTGATGATATTCCTTCGATATATGGTTTTAATCGTTGACCATTTACCTTAAAAAAATGTCGTGTCCTAGGATCAAGAATGTTGACTACACCATGGGGAAATACTTGATTCACTATGTAAAGTCCATCCCATCTAGATCTCAATTTTTCAGGAAATAATCGAAGCCTTAAATTAAATAACCATACTTGTTGATTCAGCTTAAAGGTCTTCCTAGAGATGAATTTATCATGAAAGGCTTTCATTTCTCCTTATAAATACACGAATTTTCATAAGCCTCTCATCTTAGTTCATCCAGTTCACTCAGCTATAACACCTGAGTAGAACTAGCTTGTTTCAAATCAAAGTTTAATTGCTTGATCACCCAATATGCTTTATGTTCAAGTTCTACTGGAAGATGACATGCTTTTCCATAAATCAGTCTATAGGGAGATATGCCAATAGGGTTCTTATAAGCTATCCTATAGGCCCATAATGCATCATTTAATCATTCTGACCAGTCTTTACGATTAGGCCTAGTCTTTTGTAGGATGTTCTTGATCTCCCTATTGGATACTTCCACCTGGCCACTAGTTTGGGGGTGGAATGGTGTAGCTATCTTATGTATTACCCATATTTGCATAGTAGCATTCGAAACTAGTAATTCATGAAATGGGTTCCTCTATCACTAATGATGACACATGGAAATCCAAACTTAGAAAAGATATTCTTTTGAACAAATCTGATAACTACCTTATGGTCATTGGTTCGGGTTGCCATTGCCTCAATCCATTTTGAAACATAATCGATGGCCACCAAAATGTATTCAAAACCATTGGAGGGTGGAAAGGGCCCCATGAAATCATTTTTCTAAACATCGAAGATTTCAACTACCAAGATGGGGTTTAAAGGCATCATGTCTTTTCTAGAGATATTTTCTAAGGCTTAACATTTGGGACATTCTTGGCTAAAGGCATGAGCATCCTTGAATAATGTGAGCTAGTAAAATCCACTTTGCAATACCTTAGCTACAATTTTTCTACCAGAGAAGTATCCTCCGCGGGCTAAAGTGTCACAAAAATTCAAAATACTTAGTTGTTCAGACTCAGGGACATATCTATGAATGATCTTATCAGCATAAATTCAAAAAGGTTCTGGATCTTCCTAGAAATAATACTTGATTTGAGCAAGAATCTATCATTTTCATTCTTAGACTAGCCATCAGGAACTTGTCCCACCACTAAATAATTGACTATGTCTACAAACCAAGGAGCCTTGTATGTGACACTCTAGGAGTTGTTCATCAGGAAAAGATTCTTCAATTACTATCAATTCAAAATTTTTCACTAGGATTCTAGATAGATGGTCTGCTACAACATTTTTTGATCCGTTCTTATCTCGAATCTCAATATCAAATTCTTGTAGTAGTAAAATTTATCTAATCAAGCATGGTTTAGCATCTTTCTTTGAGAGTAGGTATCTTAAACCTGAGTGATTTGAATAAACCACGATCTTGGACCTAATAAATAAGATCAAAATTTTTTTAGGGCAAATACTATAGCTAGTAACTCTTTCTCAGTGGTGGTATAATTTTTTTGGGCTTCATTCAGAGTTCTACTGGTATAATAAATTACTATAGGATGTTTGTTTACCCTCTAGCCCAAAATAGCTCCTATGGCAAAGTTCGAAGCATCACACATTATCTCAAAAGGTAGTGACTAATTGGGAGGTTGGATGATTGGGGCTTTGGTCACAGCTTTTTTTTAAAATTCATAGGCCTCAAGATAGTCTTCATCAAAGTAAAAAGGGATATCCTTAGTGAGTAGATGACATAAAAGATGGGATTTTTTGGAAATGTCTTTGATGAAGCGATGGTAGAAACCTACATGGCCAAGAAAAGATCAAATTTGTTTGATAGAATTGGGCGGAGGAAGTTTAGAAATCAATTCGACCTTAGCTCTATCAACCTCAATCCCTCTTTCTGACATAATATGCCCTAAAACGATCCCTTCTTGAACCCTGAAAAGACTTTTCTCCCAGCTTAAAACTAGATTGGCCTTAATGCATCATTTTAATATCTTCTTCAAATTATTAAGGCAACTCTCAAACGATTCTCCAAAGACTGAAAAGTCATCCAAAAATATTTCTAAAAAATCTCCACCATATTCGAGAAAATTGACATCATGCACCTTTGAAAGGTTGCAGGTGCATTACATAATCCAAAGGGCATTCTATGAATAGCAAATGTTATATAGGGACAGGTGAAAGTGATATTTTCCTGGTCTCTTGGATAGATTGCTACTTAATTATATCCGGAGTATCCATATAAAAAGTAGCAATATCGTTGGCTAGCTAGTTTTTCCAAAATTTGGTCAATGAAGGGTAAGGGGAAGTGGTCTTTGCGGGTGGCTGTATTAAGTTTTTGATAATCAATACAGAGATGCCACCTAGTGGAAAGTCTTATTAGCACTAGATCCCCTTGGTCAGTATGGACAACCATGAGTCTAGATTTCTTGAGAACAACTTGAGTGGGACTCACCTAGTGGCTATCAGAGATGGGATAGATGATACCAGCATCTAACCATTAGTTTACTTCCATCTTGACCACTTCTTGCATGTTTGGGTTGAGCCATCTTTACATTTCTTGGGTTGGTTTGGCATTATCCTCTGTATAAATATGGTGCATGCAAGTTGATGGACTAATACATTTCAAATCAGCAACGGTCCAACCTATGGCCTCCCTATGTATCTTTAGAACATTCATTAATTAATCTTCCTGCTCATGGGTTAGGTTCAAAGCAATGATCACTAGTAAGGTTTTCTTAGGTCCTAAGAATACATAAGTGATTCAGGCAAAGGTTTCAATTCTAGTTATGGAGGGACCTGAGTAGAAGGACATAATGGTGCATCTCCTAGATCAGGTAAAGGTTCTGCTATCATTGACCAGGTCATGAAGGTGATGGGTGAGGTGACTCAAGCAGGACATTCACCTCCTAGACTTGGGTTTCTTCAATAAGCTCATTATCATTTATTGAATTGGAGAAAGGATCAGATTCAACTAGTTCATCTGTCAACTCAATCACCGAACAACTTTCCTCCTCTTGAACAAATTTTAAGGCATTAAAAATATTAATTTTCACCTTTTGATCCCCAAAAAAAATGTCCATGGCTTCTGTTTTACAATTAACATTGGCATTCACAGTGGCTAGGAATGGACAACCTAAAATTATAGGATTTTGATTTAGCTCCTAGGATGGTTCATGTCAAGTATAAGGAAGTCTACCGAGAAATAACACTGGTTTACTCTAACTAGAACATCCTCAATCAAACCACGTGGAGTCTTAACAGATATATCTGCTAGTTGTAGGATGACTGACATAGGTTTTAGTTCTCCTATCCCAAATTTCTCATAAATCGAGGTTGGAAAAAGGTTCATGCTAGCTCCTAAATCCAATAAGGCTTGGTCAAAGGTGACACATCCTATAACACAGGAAATCAAAGGAGCACCAGGGTCTTTCATCTTCTAAGGTAATTGGTTTAACAAGACTACACATACATCCTCGGATAAAACAATTCTTTTCGTACTATGTGGCTCATGTTTTTGGGTACAAAGTTTCTTGAGAAATTTAACATAAACCGGAAAATGCTGAATTGCATCAAGAAGTGGTAAATTTATATGTACTTGCTTAAACAATTCCATCAATTCCTTGTTATGTGCTCCTTGCTTTTTGCATGAGGTGCTGGCTTCTAAGGCTGAAGGGAATGGAACTCTAGGTTTATATGTATCAGGCAACTCATCTGCTCTCTTTTTTTCTTTATCTTTCTCATTCAAATTTGGACCGACATCAATACCTATTTTGGGCTCAGGTTCTTTCACAAGGTTAGTCTCAGTATGAAACTCCTCTTCTAAGTTCAGCTTCTAGCTAGCATCAATACTAGCCTCTCCCACCAGGCCTAAGTATGGGTCTCTAAGAATCCTACCACTTCTAAGCTCAGAGATTGCTTTGGCATTCTCAAATTAGGGGTTCTTAGGTGTGACATTTGGGTGTAGGTTGGGTGGGTTGTTCCTAGGGTTCGCTACTGGTTGGCTTGGCAGTTGACCTGGTTCCCTCCTCATGGTGGACTCAGCTATTTGTCCTATCTATGCTTCTAGCCTGGCAATTGATTGCTGTTGAGCCATGATTAATTGTTGGAGTTGATTAAACCTATCATCGGCTAGATTAGTCTATTGAGGAGGTTGGTATGAGGGCTGATTATGATAACATGGTTGCGTAGGTTGACTAGGGTGACTTGGCTGATTTCTATTGTAGGCATAGTTATGGCATTGAGGTATATTTTGAAAGTTCTACACAAGAGGAGTTTGGGTCGAGGCCTGAGTTTATGGGATCTTCCAAGAAAAATTGGGATGGTTAGTCCAACCTGGGTTATATATATTTAAGAATGGATCATTAACTAGTTTGGAGTAACCTTGGGTAGCTTGGACTTGTTCTTGGATGAATGGTGGTAACTATGAAATCGTAGGGCATTCATTCACATGATGGATTGGGCTGGCACAGATAGAACAGATCTCCTGATGATTAGAAGGTGATAGGTATTGTGTAGGAGACTATTGATTGAGAGCTAGGACTTGATCTATTTTATGGGAAAGGAGGTCAACTGTATCTAATATGGGCTATCAAGTTCAAGTCGACATTAGGAGTAGGATTTGACTGTTTAATTTCATAGACTCCTGCCCTCTTTTGATGAGGGATTATCTTTCATAAGAGGATAGTGAAGCATGGTTGATTGAATTTTTACTTAGAGTTTCAAATAGGGCATAGGCTTCATCCTCACTCTTACTCATGAATGCACCTCCACAAGATGCATCCACCATCTATCTATATTGGTCTCCTAGACCCTTATAGAAGGCTTGGACAATTTGCCACTTAGATAAACCATGGTGTGGACATTTTCTAAGAAGTTTCTTAAGTCTTTCCCATGATTCATGAATCAGTTCTCTTGGGAGTTGAGCAAATCCAATGATAGCTTGCCTCATGGTATTGATCCTACCTATGGGATAGAATTTCTTAAGGAATATTTGTTGCATCTCATTCCAAGTTTGAATTGGTCTCCCTATTATGCCAAGCAAGTACTTGGCTTTATCCTTAAGTGAGAAGGGGAATAGGGTCAATCTAAGTGCATCAGTGGTAAAATCTTGGATCCTCACCGTATAGCAAATTTCTAAAAATTCATCTAAATGTTTGTAAGGGTCTTCATTGATGTTCCCATAGAAAGATGGGAGCATCTGGATGGTGGTGGACTTGATCTCATAGTTTTTAGCAGGTATATTGGGTAGGTGGATGCAACTTGACGGATTATAGGTGGTAAGAATGAAGTACTCTTTCATCTGCCTAGGTAGTTCTTCAGGGTTTTTAGCCATTTGGTTATCTGGTTTGATATGGATCAGCCATTTATTTCAAGGTTGGGTCGACTAGGTTAGGAAATAAAGATATCCTATCGTTCATGTACCAGTGTAACCCTAATATGCAATACAAATATTTTTTAAGGGTCTTTTAAAAAAAAAAATAGAAGAGAAGGAAGGAGGTCTAAGAAGAAAACCCTAAGAGTCCTTAATCTAAGAGGATAGAGAGGAGTTAGTTTTTTTTGTTATTTTTGTGAATTTTAAACACTTATCACACATATGCCTACACTAGGTTTTCCTAATTCTAGACAGCTCCTAACTTTCAAGTACCCTTGGAGCCCTCCAAGTCAAAGACTAACTAATCAGCTGGCCAGGTAAGGGTAAGATTGGTGGGGGTCCCCCCGTTGCTTTGCTTAGACACCAATTAAAATTAATCAGGTCAGACAATGGAACCAATAAAAATCACCTTTCTTTAGGGCTACATCATCCTTGAACCCTTTCCTAGACACCAGCCAATCAGCTAATCTTGACCTAATCCAACTCTTTCGGGTGCCCTGTCCTATTAAGCTCAAGTTCCTTAGGAGCTGATTTCTAATTAATTTTAATTAGTAGGCTTAGGTATGCTGAATGCTGGGTGATAATTTGTGAGCTAAGGAAGGGTGATCAAATCCCCACCTTATCTTGTTTATGAGTTAATGCCCTTAAGATAGCTTATAAAAATATGAATGCAAAATAGAAAGGTGTCCCAAACAAGTAATAAATTTTTAAGTTTTAGTTAGTTCCTCTATTTTAGTTAGGTATTATGAGGTATTTGTGTTTTCTTTTTATATTGTGTTATTCCAAGCATGAAAGATAAAAGGTAGCTTTTAGTCTTGATTAATTAGGTATGACACTAAAAGTAGGTTAAGCAAATAAAGAAACTTTAGGTTTTGTAATTAAAGCAAGAAATCAAATTAGAATCTAAGGCAATTAATTAGGAAGTTAAGTAATTTTTTTTGGTAATTTTAAGAAAGGAAGAAACAAAAAAAGAGTTTTTTTTCTTTTATGCTAATTTGAAAAAGGAAGGGAGCAATAATAAAGCAGGAAATAAATCTAAAAGGAATTTTTTTTTGGTTAATATGAAAAGAAAAAAGATAATTAAAAGTAACTAATGAAAAAGAAAATTAATTTGAGGTTAGGGCTAACCACACCAGAATGGAAGATAACCTTTTTTTTTACTTTTTTTCTTTTCTTCTTTTTTTAATCCACAAAAAAACCAGAAAAATAGTAAATTAAATTTATAACAAAATCAAAGAGATCAAAACTATTGCATTTGTGCCTTCCCCGGACAATGGCACCAAAAACTAGATAGACCGTGATGTTGTCGTTAAGATACCGTGGTTATCAGTTTACTTAACCAACTTCTAGATTGAATTAAAAATCCATAGGAAAGTGAGTCGGGTTGAATCCACAGGGAAGGCAATATAATGAATGCTTTGAAATCTTTGATTTAAGAAAATAAAGAGGTTGAAGCTGAATAAACTAAAATTAAAAGTGCAAAATAAAGAAAATATGCGGTACTAGGATCTATTATTTAGATCCTAGCATCTACTTGCAATGAAAATAATGACAAATTTAAAGATGCAGGAAAGTAAATTTTTCATTAATTGAACTTATGGTCCTATTACAAGAAAGTAGAAAAAATATGCTGGAATGAAAGTAAAAGCAAAGAAGGAACAAAGATTGGAAGGAGGTCGGCGTAGCATCATCGAGAAGGCAATTGATGAACTTTTTTCTTCCTTCATACTCCTTGGAGCAACTGGGCCTGACTACTTCCTCTTCTCTAATTCTTGATCTGGAGGTGATGTTGGCTCGAAGATGGCATAGGGACAGCACTTCTCTCCAAGATACTCCACTCTTAGAGATCAACCCTTAACCCAAGCACTGCTCTCTACCTTGTACCATGCTCTCTCCAGATGATTTCTTCTTAGGTCAGGGGTCCTTTAAATAGATCTAGGCTAAGGCTTCCTCCCAATCGAATTTGAACTCAATCAGGTGCCAGATCGAGCAGATATCGCATGAAAAATTCTTGGCTATCTGATCGATTATTTGATGGGTTCATCATAACTGAGATTCCTTCTCTGGCAGTTGCAGGGCTGATCTGGACTCTTGCTAGATCTAGACTCTCAGTGGATCAAATCTCGGGTCGCACTTGGACTCAGACTCATCATGTGGTTGGGATTAGGCCTCCTTCCCGATCTGACATGGCGGCGAGTGGCAGCGGAGCGACGATGGTGATTGGCCGAATAGAGATGTGGTGGCAACTATGGTGGCTATGTTGGGGATCGAGCAAAGTAAGGATGAGGGGCAGCATTGGATGGTGGCGGTGCTGGGCGATGGCGGGCAGTGGCGAGCTGGGCGGTGGCCGGTGGAAGCGATAGCAGATGGTTTTCATGGAAGAGAGGAGGAGAAACTATGGGTGATGGTGGCCGGCGGTGACTATCAATGCTTCCCCGGTGGAGGAGGTGGTAGCTCGGGCCGGTAGGCGGTGGCTCTGGGCGACGGGCAATGGTTCCAAGCAGTAGAATTCTCCACGACCCATGGCTCTGGGCCATGGACCGTAAACAATGGCTTCTCGTGGACCAAGCAAGCTCCTATAGACTGAGCAGCTAGTCCGTGGTGGACCAACAGCTCCAAAAATCATGTAATCCCTTTATTGATTTTTAAAAATACAATTCCAGGCCCGTCTGAACTCCAACTCGCATGCCGTTTATGCCGTTGGACTCCAAAAATTAAGCTCTTTGTAATGATAGTCTTCTTTCCTACAAATAATGTATAAAAATATTAATTTGATATAAATAAAGATAGTTTAATTATTAAATTAATACTTTTATGTATATATAATATAATTATCAAGGATCTCCTTTCCTTGTTTGCTCGATTGGAACGATCGCGGGAGAGTGTGGAAGGGAGCTGTGGGAGGGTTGGAGTTGGTCGATGGAGTGTCATGATGGGGAGGAGGACTCGATCGATCGAGTTCTTTCCGTATGGTGAGGAAATCCCTCATTTTTTTCTTTAAAGTGCTTCTCCCATCACTAATATTTTTATCGATTCTCCCTCTTCTCTGATGGTCGATCTCTCCTGGACCATCACCGATGAGTCTTCCTCTCCCTAAGCTTTTGATTTATATGAGCAATCAGTTTATATCCGGATTCTTCTTTTCTTCTTCTGGTTTCTTTGGCCAAGGCTGGGATGGCCATGGATGCACCGGTCGACCCCCATCCCTACTCCATCCAGGAAATCTTCGATGGGTTGCTGCACTCCTCCAGCTAATTGGAGCAAAGGAGGCAAGCTTGAGCTGAGAGGGGAAGAGAATCAGGGAAGAAAGAAAAAAAAAGGATGAAGCAGAAGAGTAAAAAGAAAAGAAAAAAGAAGGAAAAAAGAAAGAAAAGACAAAAAAGAAAAGACAAAAAGAAAAAAAGAAGAAGAAGAAGAGAGGAAGAAGAGAGAGAGAGAGAAGAAGAGAGAAAGAGGAAGAGAGAGGAGAGAGAAGAGGGAGAGAGAGAAGAGAGAGGATAAAGAAAAGAAAGAAGAGGGAAAGAGAGGAGAGAGAAAAAGGAGAGAAAAAAGAGATAAAGAGAGAAGGGACAGAAATGGAGAGAGAAGGAGAGAAAGAGGAGAGAGAAGGAGAGAGAAAAAAGAAGAAGAGAAAAATAAAATATCACAAATAATAATAAAACTTGAACTAACTCTTTTAGTGAACTTAGGCTGAGATCTAGAGAGAACTAAGAGCCATTTTCTTATGTTAGTTTATTTTAGATAAAAATTAATTACATAATTAATCTTATCAAGATTCTTATCTTTCTTATCGATAGAGTACTATTGGAGTTGAGACTCGAATAGGCCATATAGTGATAGAGTTCTATCATGTAAGTTATCTTGACCTCTAGTATTACATGTTAAATATGATATGAATATTATGAAATTTAATTATGTATAGCATAATTTGATCTGCATTGAATTGCATTCATTATTATGTGTGTTGGTGTTGATGCTCTCTATTCCGACTATGATCATACAAGGACCTAGTCTCTTTCTAAGTCTCTAATGGGGCGATCACTGGCACATGATCGATGTACAGTATGTGTAGTCAGGAGCTAGTTACCTTTTATTTTTAGCAATGCACGGTAGTTACTAGCACATGCTGAGGATGCATGTTTTCTTGTATGATATTAGAGCTAATTTTCTTTTGGGCCTCCAGTAGGGCGATCACTAGCACATAACCGATTTTGGTATATGTAGTTAGGATTCTAGTCTCTTTCGAGACTAGACATGGATCGATCATGGCTATAATTAGAGGAACCAAGAGAGTAAAGTAAATGGTTGGCCTTCCATAGTCATGTAGTTTGTAATTAATATGGAATTAATGTGATGTTGCATTTTATTTTGACATTAACTGGTTGTTTTATTATGTATTATTTTTATATGTTTATAATTATTGTTGACATATTTATGTATATATTAGAGGTGATGATAACTTACTAAGCCTGTAAAGCTCATCCCCTATTTTCTATATTTTTGTTACAGATCTAGATGATCAATTGGGCTTAGAAACCAGTTAGTGAGGAGCTAGGATTCAGGTGTTGATCCCTTAGTTTATATTTATCTTAAAATCTTAGTTACCTTGGATTTTATTTGAATTTTATATACTTGTTAGTTTTGAAAGGAATTCTAGCAATAAATAAATAATTAGTAAATGTATGTTCTATCACTACTTGATAGTTAGTTAGTAAGATGGCCTTGCATTATTGATGGGATTGAACCCTAAGGATATGCATCCGTCTGTCATATGCCTGGCTCAGGTATTGGGCTGGAACATGATAGATTAAATGGTATCAAACAAAGATTTAAGATCAAGATGATTTAGTTAATGAGAGTGGGATGAAATTAAGATTTTGATTTAATATTTTGAAATAATTGTCGATACTAAAAGTTTATTTAATTTTTTTGATACGTTTATGTTATAGTTTCAAGAATTTTGCTAAGTATAGAAGGCTTGCACAAGTAAAATATTGGATTAAACTCTCCTAGCTTAATTTTTTGAAGAATATTATCGAGGCTAGACAATAGATATATGGAGGTATACTTTAAGTTATATTATAGATTTGATTTACTTTGGAAATCTAATTTTGATATAATTATAGATTGTGATATATGTAATTAGAAATTAATATGATGGTATCGAAGCTTGGGTTTTGATCACTTCAGACTGTGACATAAATGATTAGGATATGATTTGAGAGATATCAAATTTAGGTTATGATTGCTATGGACTTTGACTTGAGGTATTTGAACTTAGTATTATAATCCAATGGAATATGATAAAAGTTGCAGGAATGAATATGAAGTTTGGATTTCTAGTTCCTAGGTATTATGTTAAGATTTGACATATGATTAGTACAAAAGTGGAATATAATTTTTGTCTCTAATATAAGTAGTGAGATTGATCTTAGATGAGTATAAAAAGGCTGAATGATTTATACTATTTGATCATGATAAGTAAGCATATTATGGATATTGAAGAGCCGGGTAAAATATATCTTTATCTCTGATAAATGGGTTTGATTGAGCTTTAGAAGTGTTAGCCTAAAAGTATAGTGTGTTATGTTATGCTGAATATGTTTGTTTAATTATTAATTGAATGATTTTGGAAACCTAAACATGATATAAATGAAGATCATGATAGGATGTCAGTTTTGTTGTTAATTACTAGATTATAAAATTTAGGACTGTTGCAAAATGTTTAGGATGCAAGTTATGAAAGAGTTTAATGATATTAAGAAGAAGAATTTAATGATGAATCTGTATGGAGATTTTTATAGAAAATATGTAACAAAAAATGTGTTTGGAATAATACATAGATTTATAATTTGCTATTAGTGGATTAAATTATTATGGGACATAGCATGCATATCTTGGTAGAATCCTTATGGTAGGGACACCAGGATCAGACACAGATCACTGGATCCCATATATTTTATTGATTAGGGTTTTAATTTTAGAACCTTAGTCATGTGTCACAATTTTGTAATCAATTAAGATTGAGTCCTGTAATTAGTTGAGGTTAGTTGATTTGTCTCAACCCTCAATCTTAGTCAATATATTGAGTCCTGTACTTCAGCCATGAGTCAAGTATGAGTTCAAATTTTGTACAAGAGAGGAGGTTATCCTATTTTGGAGTTCTACCAGGCCACATCCAGGAGTCAGAGGCCACTACATCAGCTTGTTGGATTTTGTGTGACATCCCAGAATCCAAAATACTTTCCAGAAATCCTGGTTCCTTCTAGATGCCCAGATTCCTCTTTAGATACCAGAGCATATTCCCAAACTAGGGCATCCATGATTCCAAAGGTCCACTTGCATCCCAGCCCAAGGAAATCAAGTCCAAGTGCCAGGCCCAAGCCCAGCAGAACCAAGATGCTCTTTTTATTCCAAGAATATTCCATCCAGGGTGCTCCAGCTTCCAGGAGGCCCAAAGTACCTGTGTCCAAGCCCAAGCCCATGCGCCCTAAGCCCCTTGGCCGGCCCATTACTGCCCCCTTGAAGCCCACATGCCAATCAAAGCAAGTCAAAGCATGAAGGGAGAAGGAGAAGACTAGTCAAAGTTCCTAAATTAGTTGGGATTTGTTTTCCTAATTGTTTTAAGACTTGTAATTCTAACCTAGCTAGGAGAAGGACTTGTAATCTAACTAGGAGAAGACTTGTAATACCTTAAGGAGAGGTTAGTCCTAACCTAAGTGTAACCCTAGTTAGGAGAGGGCATGGGAGCTTTATAAATACCCCACCCCTCTTCCTCTTATAATAACTTTTCTCTTATGAATACAACTTTGCTGAAATTTTGAGTCATTTCCTTGTGTTGGTGTTCTTGTGTTGATTTTTTTATTTTGAGAGCTCTCCTTGTGTACCCTGGCCAAATCCCTGCTGCCCTAGTACCCTTCTGCATCCTTGGAGATCAGCCATGCCCAAGAAAGAAAAGCCCTAGCTACCGTCCAAGACAAAGAGCTTCTTCTTCCCAAGCCGCCCACTCCTAACCCTAGTTCCATTCCCTTCTAAACCTTAGTTTCCTTTCTTTTTATTACTTGCTGTTTTGATTGACCTCTAATGCTTGTAGGATCCCCGAGGTATTTCACCTCCCTAAAGGAGGCTTTCCTTGCCTCCAGGACCGCCCACATCAGCCATCTAATCAGGGAAACCAAGCTTCATCATCCATGCTCCAATTAGAGTGTTGTGTGATCTCTTCATCAGAAGTTTTTTAAATCACTGATTGGTAACATCCTTCCCTTCTCTTGATATCTGATTTGTTGAAGATAAGCTATCCTAAACTAGGAGTTTCTTAATTCTAAGTTCCTGTCTTTCATTATCTTGCATGAGTTATTTTGTGATCATGATGATTCTTTGCATTGCTATTATTCTTGCTAGTTCTTGTTTTATTTTAAAAATTTAGCCTACAAACCTAAATTATAAAAATTATAAAAAATTAGTTTACTAATTTTCCTGCATCTTTAGCAATCTTAGAGTCATCCCGCATCACTTTGATGGTTTATGTTAGCAATTTTGGATTGGATTACTTGTCTTCCATGTATTTGTTGGAGATTATTGGGTATGTTAAACTCCAAGTTAAATTTAACATGTATGAGAAGATTTAGATTAGTTTGCTACTGATGTTGCATTGATCAAAGAAATATGTATTGGAAAACTTATATAGATTTAGTCTATGCAGGATAATATTTTAGATGGTTTGTTAATTGATGCTAAGAATCATGGCAAGAATGTATGATTGATCCTAATCATAGGAGTATTGATTTAAAGATATTTACTTTGTTAGAATTAACATTGCCTTTCAAGATAAAAGTTAATCTAGATTGTCTAACTAAATTATCAAGGAAAGTATAAATAATTCAGACTTGGACTAGAATTTTAATGTCTTGAATGGATGGTACAATTTTATGTAAATGCTTTTAACGTAGGAAATGGATCAAGGTTAAATCTGATATGATATGCTCGAGGTCTAGTAAGGACAAGAAAATTTATTCATTTTGATCTTGTTTAATTTAAAATATTGGAAGGTTGGATTTTGTTTAGATTCTAATATAAGTGGTATCCTTGTCAGAATGCACTTAATGAAATTAGAGGATTTGATAATTTATATCAAAGTGTGTAATGAAGTGTGGTGGTTTAAAATTATTTAAAGTTGGACAAGAATATTGATTTCTTAACTTGATAGTCATGAGGATTAGGTACCTTCAAAGTTTAAATCTCAAGCAAGCTAATTTTGAGGATAAAATTACTTTAACAGGGGAGAATGCAAGAACTAAGCTTTTGGACCAAAGTTGGTAGGCCCAGCTAACTTCAACCCAGCATACACATAAAAAAAAAATGCTTACAGAAATAGGGGATCTCCTTCCTTATTTGCTTGATCGGAACGATCATGGAGAGTGCAGAAGGGAGCTGTGGAAGAGTTGGAGTTGGCCGATGGAGTGTCATGATGGGGAGAAGGACTCGATCGACCAAGTTCTTCCCCGTTCGGCGAGGAAATCCCCCTTTTTTTTTATAAATCCCCTCTCCCATCGCCAATTTTTTATCGATTCTCTCTTTCATTCGATGGCCGACCATTCCTGGACCATCACTGGTGAGTCTTCCTCTCCCTAAGCTTTTTATTTACATGAGTAATCAACTATATGGGTGGATTCATCTTTTTCTTCTTCCAGTTTCCTTGGCCATGGTCGGGATGACCATGGATGCACTGGCTGACCCCCATCCCTACTCCATCTAGGAAACCTCCGATGAACTGTCGCCCTCCTTTGGCTTATAGGAGCAAAGGAGGCAAGCTTGGGTCAAGAGGGGAAGAGAATTGGGGAAAGAAGGAAAGAAAAAGGATGAAGAAGAAGAGGAAAAAGAAAAGAAAGAAGAAGGAAAAAAAAAGAAAGAAAAGAGAAAAAAGAGAAGAAAAAAAAAAAGAAAAAGAAGAAGAAGAGAGAGAAAGAAGAGAGAGAAAGAGGAGAGAGAAGAAGAGAGAAAGAGGAGAAAGAAAGAAGAGGGGAGGATAAAGAAAGAGAAGAGGAGGGAGAGAGAGGAGAGAAAGAGAAGAGAAAAAAAGGAAAGAGAAAGAAGAGAGAGTAGAGAGAAAAAAGAGATGAGAGAGGAGAGAGAAAGAGGAGAGAGAAAAGAGAGATGAGAGAGAGAGGAGAGAAAGAGGAGAGAGAAAAAGAAGAAGAAAAAACTAAAATATCAAAAATAATAATAAAATTTGAACCAACTCTTTCAATGATTTTAGGTTAAGATCAAGGGTGAACTAAGAGCCATTTTCTTATGTTAGTTTATTTTAGAAAGAAAATTAATTACATGATAAATCTTACCAGGGTTTTTGTCTTTCTTATCGATAGAGTAGTATCGAAGTTGAGACTCAAACAGGCCATATAGTGATAGAATTTTATCAGGTAAGTTATCTTGATCTCTAGTATTACATGCTAAATATGATATGATTGTCATGAAATGTTAATTATATGTAGCATAATTTGATTTACATTGGATTGTATTCATTGTTATGTGTATTGATGTTGACACTGTTTAATCGACTATGATCACACGAGGACCTAGTCTCCTTCCAGACCTCCAGTGGGATGATCACTGGTACATGATGATGTATATTATGTGTAGTCAGAAGCAAATTGCCTTTTGTTTTTAGCCATGCATGGCAGTTGCTAACACATGCTAAGGATGCATATTTTCTTGTATGATATCAGAGTTAGTTTCTTTTCGAGCCTCTAGTAGGGTGATCACTAGTACATAATTGATTTCGGTATGTATAGTCATGATTCTAATCTCTTTCGAGGCTAGCCACGGGTCGATCATGGCCATAGTTAGATAGACTAGGAGAGTAAACACTATAAAAAAAGTTACATACACCAATGCTTTTAGATACGTAAAATACATACATGAGTAAAGATTATATATCCATGTTTGGCAAATATGAAAATGCTATAATCAATTGGTAACTTACTTTTCAACAATTAAACATGAGTAAATCAAATATAATGGATAAACATTGGTATGCCAAGAAAAGAGTATCCAAAAAATTAATACTTATCCCAGGTCTAGAGCTATTCCAAACTCGGATCCGATTAACTCTAACATAAATGGTTCGAATTTGGATATTTAATATCCAGACCCGAGACCGATTAAAAATATAATATAATATATATTTAAATAATATAATATAATATAAGTAATATAATGTAATATGACATATTTTATAATTTATTATAATATATTATTTTAAATTTTAAATTTTAAATATTAAATATATAATTACACTACATTATAATTTATCATAATATATTAAAATGTATCATATTATATATTCTATTATATTTAATATAATGCCAAATATTGATTTTAGTTATATTAAAATATATTAATATTTAATATAATATAGTTTTACATAATTTAATTTGATTTTGCATGATTTTATCTAATTTTGCATCATAAGAATATATAATATAATATAACATAAAATATAATATGATGTAATATAGCATATTTTATAATTTATATAATATATTAAGTTATATTTTTATTTTTTTAATGTTAAAAATATTATGCTATATTATAATATGTCATAATATATCATAATATATCATATTATTTATATTCTATTATATTTAATATAATATCAAATACTAATTTAGATTATATTAAAATATATTAATATATAATATAATATAGTTTTTATACATTTGTATTTGATTTTACATGATTTTATATAATTTTATATAATTTTATCAATTAAAATCACATAATACAACATAAGGCAATATTATATGATATATATAATATAATATATATAATATGTTGTGATATAGCATATTTTATAATTTATTATAATATACTATTTTATATTTTATATTTTTAAATATCAAAATATTACACTATATTATAATATATCAAATTATTTTATATTATTTTATATAATTTTATATTGTAAATCACATAATATAATATAATATAGTATAATATAATATAAATAATATAGCACTATATAGTATAATATAATATAATATGATATAATACAATACAATACAATATAATATAATATAATATAATATAGCATATTTTATAATTTATTGTAATATACTATGTTATGTTTTATATTTTGAACTATAAAAAATATAATTATACTATATTACAATTTACCATAATATATTATAATGTATCATATAATTTATATTCTATTAGATTTAATATAATGTCAAATATTGATTTTAATTATATTAAAATATTAATATTTTATTTTTTTCATTGGGTGATGGGAATGGGCTGATTTTTTTCATTGGCGTGGCCCGCAAACACTCCCACGACCCCTTTTGGTTTTTTGGGTTAAGTCCCGTGCACGATCCATTCATGTTTTAATCCACGTGCCTCTCCATGTCCAATCCTAGGATGGATGTCGGCAACCCGTCGGTGGTGGCGAAGGTGGCTGATCATCGTCGATGGTGGCGAAAGTGAGTTCATTTTGGTTGATAGCCTTTTTTTTTTATTTCTTTGATGGATCTGGCGATGTAAGAGGAAGAGCATCACGGTGCCAGGGAAGCGGGTGCCAGTCAATGGAGGTGACGATGAGGGGACCTTCTCCTTGGACTTGACTCGAGAACCGCCATCGACGTCGATAGTGGGGAGGGGTGGGGCCATGGGAGGGCCACCAAGGGAGGTGGGGGGTTGAGGTTGGTAGTGGGGGGGGTGGGGCCACAAGGGGGTTGTCGGGGGAGGGGGTGTCGAGGTCAGCAGTGGGGAGGGGCGAGGCCACGGGGGGTCGCCGAAGGAGGGGGTCGGGGTCCAAAATAGAGAAATGGCTAGAAAGAGAAAGAGAGAAACAAAGGGGGGTCATTGTCAGTAGTGGAGAGTGGCAGGGCCATAAGGGGCTGCCGAGGGAGGGGGGTCGAGGTCAGCAATGGGGAGGGGCAGGGCCACATGGTGGCCATTGGGTGAGGGGGGCTGGGGGTCCAAAAGAGTGAAATTGCTCAGGAATGAAGAAGAAGGGAGAGAGAAACAAATGGGGGATCGATCGACGTTGGCAGTGGGGAGGGGCGGAGCCATGGGGGGCCGCTGGGGGAGGGGGCTGGTGATCCAAAAGAGAGAGAGAGATGGAATAGCTCAGAGAAATAGAGGGAGGGTCGAGGTTGATCGTGATGGTTAGGGTAGGGATGAAATGATGCTTGTTGCTTTCAATGGTTATTTAAATGCAAATTTTTGGAATGGATCCGGGGTTGGTAAGGTTTTTATTTAAAGAGTTCACCTTCCAATGGGGGATACAAAAATTTGAGAATGTCTGTAGTATTTTGAACTTGAGATCCTCCTGAAGGCCTACCATTAATAACAGTTTGACCACCAGGGCCTTCCATAGTTTTATAATGGTCCCTATAGGTTTTCTGTTGCCCTTCCCTGCTTATGCAAGAGCCTTTGATCCACTTGTAATCACCGGCTAGTTTTGGGATAGAAGGTTATGCTTTTAGTTAAGCAAGAAATGCCATCCCCATCCTCTCTAAGCAGGCCCTAGGTTGTTTGGGCGCTCATGTGTAGCAATGAGTAGGTCACAAAAATTGACTAACAACCATTTAGAGATGTCTAATTATTAAATGGACCAGGATTAGTGCACTAATCCTACGATCACTCGCCATGTTATCCTCTTATATTTAAATAATTCAAAACAATTAAGAGATGCACATTACCTACTGTACATTAGCTTTGCAATTTGATTGGTCGATTGGATGAACGGCTATGATGTGGTAATCATTGTGATGGTTCAAATTATTTACTAAGTGAGGTTGTTCGACTACTCGCCCGAGTCCGATCTTCATCAGGAAGCTTTTGAATGCAAATTCAAGACCCTCATCCTCCTTGCTTTGTTACCGCCAAGTGGAAAAGTGCAGCTCAAGGTATGCTGCTTATTGTTATTGATCATTGTATGTTAGCCTTTCAAAAAAAAATTATCTTAGTATCCTTTACTTTTTTTTATTTTTTTATGTTATTTTAGATACATATATATATATATATATATGGACATAGATTGGAGTTGGTTGAACCTACCAAGATATCAAAGATTGATTTACAAGGCTAGAATTTGTATATATAATACTTAGATTCTCATTTTTCTTAACATTTTTCTTTTAGGGGAACAGTAGAGTTCTTGAAGGGAGTTGATGGATTTATCAAGTATGCATGTTGGAGATTGGGAAGAGATACATTTAAGTGTCCTTGTCTATAGTGTGTTTGTGGTCTGACCTATAACAAAGATACAATTAGGTACATTTAGCTTTTAATGGAGTTATTAGAGATAAGAGACTTTGGGAATTGCATTCTAGTATTTCAGCTCATAGTATTCCTTCTAATATAAATAACATAAGTAGAGATTGTACTAAGGATGATGGCATACATAAAATGGTACTAGATGCACTTAAAGCTGCAGCTGATAATGACAAAAATTTGAATATGGTGATACTGGTCTAGGAGATGGAGATGAATTTTTAAATAGATTAAAGAAGTTGCTTGAAGATATACAAAAACCATTATTTGAAGGTTGTAAGAGTTTCAAGAAGCTTTCTTTTGTTCTCCGTCTGTTCAACATTAAGTGCATGATTGGAATGTCCCAAAAGGATTTTGATTTGATGATGCAGTTGTATAAACCCCTTCTTCTAGATGGCAATGCACATCCAAATTCTTATAACGAAGTTAAAAAGATTGTTGCCGTATTAGGTTATAGTTATGAAAAGATAGATGCATGTCTGAAAAACTGCATTTTGTATTGAGAAGATGATGGGGACATTGCCAGCACTAATCCCGGAGCAGCACCGATGCCGAAGAAGCATTGATCTCGGAGCAGCACAATTTCAATAAATTTATTTAGGATTTATCTTTATCTTTATCTTTATCTTTTGAATTATGATTTGGTTGGTTAGGATTTAGATATGGATAGGCTTATCTTATCCTATCTTGTATTTGAATTTGAGTCATCCCTATCTTTTTATCCTGTATTCAAATTTAAACGGGGGTGGATAGGTCTATAAATACCATCCTTAGTCCTTTGTAAAAAAATCAGTTTGGTCAATAAAGAGTTTTTTTAAAAGAATTTTTTTCTTTTCGTTCACCCCGTATGGGAAGGGTGAGAGGCCCGTTTGTCCTTCGCCTTCGAGTGTCGAGGGGTGAGAGACCCTAATTATCCCCTTTTCCCCGTCGAGTCCCCTCTAGGTCTTAGGGATTTTCCTTCACGGTCCCAGGTAGTGATTTGGGTGGGATGCCCTAGGCTCTGCATATAGTGAAATGGGTGGGATGCCCTAGGCTACATGTAGTGGGATGGGTGAGATGCCCTAAAGGTGAGATGTCTCTCCGTGAATGTAAGTTCCAAGTCCTAGAGTGTCCAATTTTCCTACCCTCCATCCCTATTTTTTCCTTCGCCACCACCATAGAAAATTCAAAAAAAAAAATGTTGGGTTTTGAATGAATCAAGATAGTGAAGCATCGATCTCAGAGCTGCATAGATTTTGACACAAGCAGTGCTGCACAGATTTCAGTGTTGCACAGATCTCAGAGCAGAACTTCTTTCTGAATGGATTCGGTTCCACCAAAGTCCTCGCTGATCCTGACTCGACGGAGTTGAGTCCTTCCCACCTAAGGAGAATGATGGGGACATCGCCAGCACTAATCCCAGAGCAGTACCGATCCCGAAGCAGCACTGATCTCGGAGCAGCACAAACTTCAATAAATTTATTTAGGATTTATCGTTATCTTTATCTTTTGAATTATGATTTGGTGGTTAGGATTTAGATATGGATAGGCTTATCTTATCCTATCTTGTATTTGAATTTGAGTCATCCCTATCTTTTTATTCTGTATTCAAATTCAAACGGGGATGGACAGGTCTAAAATACTATCCTCAATCCTTTGTAAAAAAATCAGTTTGGTCAATAAAGAGTTTTTTTGAAAAGAGTTTTTTTCTTTCATTCGCCCCATATGGAGAGGGTGAGAGGCTCGTCTGTCCTTTGCCTTCGAACGTCGAGGGATGAGAGATCCTGGTCCTTCACCTTCGGGTGTCGAGGGATGAGAGATCCTAGTCCTTCGCCTTCGAGCGTTGAAGGGTGAGAGACCCTAATTATCCCCTTTTCCTTGTCGAGTCCCTTCTAGGTCTTAGGGATTTTTCTTCACGGCCCTAGGTAGTGATTTGGGTTGGATACCTTAGGCTCCGCATGTAATGAGATGGGTAGGATGCCCTAAGCTACATGTAGTAGGATGGATGAGATGCTCTAGAGGTGAGATGTCTCTTCGTGAATGTAAGTTCCAAGTCCTAAAGTGTCCAATTTTTCTACCCTCCATCCCTATTTTTTCTTTCGCCACCACCATAGAAAAATCAAAAAAATAAAAAAATAGGATATCCTAATCTTCGGCGACTTCTCAGCTCGCCGACGATCCTACCCTGATTCCACCCCCATCACTTTTTTTTTTTTTTTTTGATCTGATGACTAAATTTCTTATGTCCATCTTTACCGCATGAAGCGAGGATTTTACAAAAAATGTGTCCAGAATGCAATTTTTGTTTACACCTTAGCCTGCATTTCAAATGATATATAAAATTTAATATACAAATACATGCCCGAGAATTACCATGGATCAAACGTTCAAGTTGACATGCAGATGCAACCCGATAATTTTACAGGATCATCAGCCCTCACTGACTGCTGTAAGCACGATTTATATGGAGGAGGTAACACGCCATCAATATCAGCAAAACTCCCTTCCCAATCTTATGGCCTTCGGTCCAGTGTTGAATCCAATACAGAGTTGGGGATGGCATCCAAGGTCTCTTCAAGAAAAGACTCGATTGTCTTGCAGTGGCGCAATGCAGAATCAGCCTTGCGTTTCCACAAACCATTTCCAGGTTCTGAATGAAATAGGTTCAGTAATGGCTTGACAAGTTGTCTAATACCCGGTTTGCCAGGTCCATATTTTCCTAAAAAAAGAATCACCATATATCTGATAATTTTAGTAATGGCTTGACAAGTTGTCTAATACCCGGTTTGCCAGGTCCATATTTTCCTAAAAAAGAATCACCTTATATCTGATAATTTTCGAGGATCTGGCGACGTGAAAGACTAGAACTTGGGACACCATATACTGCACCGTCAACATGTCCCAGAGTGGACCACGGTTATTATAAGCAGCACGGCCAACCATGACCCCATGGGCTCCTTGTCTTCGGGCTGCATTTACCTGATCAATGCCAGTGATGCCTCCATTTATAGTAAACTGTACTTCTGGAAGTCACGCAACAAGGAAAATAGTACTCATATTTTAGAGGAGGAACCTACCGATTTTGAGCAGGACTGAGGCCACTAAGCAATGCCTTCCGTGCATGTATAATAAAATGTCTAGTTGCTGAGTTAGAAACAACTGTATAGACAAAGTCACAGAGTTCATCATAAGAATCACGATCATCTACTCCTATTCTGCACTTCACACTGACAGGAACACTACAATTGGCAGCAATGGCTGACATAGCATCCGCAACAAACTTTGGGTCAAACATTAGACGTGCACCAAAGCAACCATGACCCGCAACTTTCCCACTAGGGCATCCGCAATTCAGATTAATTTCATCAAAAGAGTAAGCATTTGCAAGTTCAGCTGCCTTTGCTAGGTTCTCCAAATTACTCCCACCAATTTGTAGAACAATTGGGTGCTGCTCTGTAGAAAATGCCAAGAATCTTTCCAAGTTGTTCCTTTGATGAACGATGGTCTCTGCCACAACCATTTCTGTGTAAAGCCATGCATGTTTGGATATGAGTCGAGCAAGAGTCCTGTAGTGATTATCTGTTCAATCCATCATCGGAGCAACGCTGAACCAAGGAGGTAGATACTTTCCAAACACCATTCTCTTTCCAAATGAACTGGATCTTACCCCATATGAGAATGAAATCTTTTACACTGACCAGAAAATCTATTAAGTATCTTCAAGGATTGCTTGTGACAGCATGTAAGGTTATCATGGTGAAGAGGAGCTATTGTAGAAAGCAGGCTATAGACTGTAGACTTCATTATCTAATTGAGATAATAACGCGCTGTAGAACCCCTCGATCCTCAATAGTGTTGAAAGATTTTATTTCAATCAATTGATTCTAACAATAGAATCAAGAGGCTCTCCATTTTTTATATGGAGGAGTGTTGAGGCCACGCCAATGTGCCGAAGAAGACGAGACGGAGATTACAAGGAAAAAAAAAAAAAAAACCTTTTGCTCCACTGAGATGAAGGAACGCGAGGGAACGGGGACTGGGAGACGGAGCACTGCCACTCATTGGCTAGGGCTGGAAATGGGAAGCTTCGGCGTTGGGCCGCCCTAAGCCCCACTCTAGCCTGGCCCGGCCCGAGTTGGGTGAGCCCGTGACCGCCTGGGTCGGAGTTAGAAGGGAAAGCAGCACGATGGTGGCCAGGGGAAGTGCCGGCGGCGGGAATGCCGTAGACGGCTAGGCGGATGGTGCCCCATCGGAGGCGCGGCGGAAGTCTGATGAAAATGATAGGGATGGAATCAGGATAGGATCGTCGACAAGCTGAGAAGTTATCGAAGATTAGGATATCATATTTTTTTATTTTTTTATTTTTCTATGGTGGTGGTGAAGGAAAAAAATAGGAATAGAGGGTAGGAAAATTGGATACTCTAGGACTTGGAACTTACATTCACGGAGAGACATCTCACCTCTAGGGTATCTCACCCATCCCACTACATGTAGCCTAGGACATCCCACCCAAATCACTACTTGGGGCTGTGAAGGAAAATCTCTAAGACCTAGAGGGGACTCGACGGGGAAAATGGGATAATTAGGATCTCTCACCCCTCGACGCTCGAAGGTGAAAGACTAGGGTCTCTCACCCCTCAACGCCCGAAGGCGAAGGACTAGGGTCTCTCACCCCTCAACGCCCGAAGGCGAAGGACTAGGATCTTCACTCCTCGACGCCCGAAGGCAAAGGACATACGGGCCTCTCACCCTCCCCATACGGGGTGAACGAAAAGAAAAAAAACTCTTTTCAAAAAAACTCTTTATTGACCAAACTAATTTTTTTACAAAGGACTGAGGGTGGTATTTGTAGACCTGTCCACCCCGTTTGAATTTGAATACAGGATAAAAAGATAGGGATGACTCAAATTTAAATACAAGATAGGATAAGATAAGCCTATCCACATCTAAATCCTAACCAACCAAATCATAATTCAAAATTCAAAAGATAAAGATAAATCCTAAATAAATTTATTGAAATCTGTGCTGCTCCGAGATCAGTGCTGCTCTAGGATTAGTGCTGGCGATGTCCCCATCATTTTCCTGAGATGGGAAGGACTCGACTCCGTCGAGTCAGGATCAGCGAGAACTTTGGTAGAACCGAATCCATTCAGAAAGAAGTTTTGCTCTGAGATCTGTGCAACTTTGAAATATGTGCAGCTCTGAGATTGATGCTTCACCATCTCGATTCATTCAAAACCCAACATTTTTTTTGACAGCCCTGCTCTTAGATTTGTGGAGCTTTGACATCCGTGTAGCTCTGAGATCTGCACAGCTTCGAAATTCGTACAACTTTAAAATGCATGCAACTCAAACTCGTGTGGGACCTGAAGTCGGCAACAGGGGGTTTCTTCTCCACGGACCGAAGGGGAACGGAGCAAGGGGGTCTTCCGGTCAGATCTCAGGCGTTCATCAGCGGTGGGCTGGGGTGGCTGGCAACGGTGGAGATCCGGTGGGTGATCGTCGTGATCCGAGCGGTGGTGAGGATGGCAGAGGTGGATGCCCTGGTTCAAGAAGTCGACAGCCTCCTTGATCTTCCCCTCCTTAATCTTCGTTCGGTTACAGGGCCATGAGATCGATGGGACCTAGAGGAGGCGCCACACCGGGGAAGAAGGTTGTGGTATGGGGGAAGAAGGTTATGGGCGATGGGAAGACCAGAGGAGGTTTGGTTTGGGCGATGGAGAACCGGAGGAGGTTTGGATGATAGGAGATCGGAGGAGGTTTGGGCGACGGAGAACCGGAGGAGGTAGATCTTGCATCGGGGAAGGACCAGAGAAGGAGATTCTGCGATGGAGAAGCCAGGAGGAGGCTTACGGATGGGCTTCTTTGGACGTGTGAACAAGGGCTTCGTGGAATAGGGGAGCTGGGAGGCTGCTACGCAGGATGGTGGAGAGGAAAATGCCAGGGCGATCTTGGAGCTTCGTTCCGACGGGGGAGTCGGGCTCTGGTGGAGGAATCAGCCGAGCGGACGTCCGTGGAGGGGGATCCGGGGCTGATGACGGCATCGGGAGGACCGGAGGGGGCGGTTCACGACGGGAAGTCTGCCTCGGGGAAGATCCGCTGCAGAGTTAATGTCCGTAATGAGGCGAGAGCTCGGGAGCCGGGAGGTGACGATCTCGATCCAAGCAAAAATTTTCGTTAGGTGGCCGGAGAAGACACCGGCATCGGGGACGTCCGGAGAGGCTGCTATGAGCCCGAGGAATAGGGAAGGAGGGAGGGTTGGGTGGCTCAGGGTCGTCTGGTAGAACACCGAGGGACGGAGCTTCGTTGATGTGGAGCGATGCTCGGGGAAGATGGATGGGAGAACAGTGGGATGATGCACGATGGGATAGGCTGCAGGGAGCACCTGTGGGAGGCCAGCGGATGATGGCAAAATTGCTGCTATGGGGGCGCTGATCTGATGAGCTTTGACTGCGACGATCGGCTGTTTCTGGTTGTAGGCGGAAGGGACTGGTGGCTGACAGGGAGCAGGGAGGATCTGACGGGGAGGTGACCAAGGGGTGCTGGACGGGTGGAAGAGGGAGGATGGGGATGATGAGAGCTGGCGGGAGAGAAGGGAATCTGGGGTACCCTAATTGTTCTGTGCTCTGATACCAAAAAATAATGGGGGCGGAATCAGGTTAGGATCGTCGGCGAGCTGAGAAGTCACCGAAGATTAGGGTATCCTACTTTTTTATTTTTTATTTTTTTGATTTTTCTATGATGGTGGCGAAGGAAAAAATAGGGATGGAGGGTAGGAAAAATGGATACTCTAGGACTTGGAACTTACATTCACGGAGAGACATCTCACCTCTAGGGCATCTCACCCATCCCACTACATGTAACCTAGGGCATCCCACCCATGTCACTACATGCGGAGCCTAGGGCATCCCACCCAAATCACTACCTGGGGCCGTGAAGGAAAATCCCCAAGACCTAAAGGGGACTCGATGGGGAAAGGGGATAATTAAGGTCTCTCACCCCTCGACCCTCGAAGGCGAAGGACTAGGGTCTCTCACCCCTCGACGCCCGAAGGCGAAGGACTAGGGTCTCTCACCCCTCGACACCCGAAAGTGAAGGACTAGGGTCTCTCACCCCTTGATGCCCGAAGGTGAAGAACAGACGGGCCTCTCACCCTCCTCATACGGGGCGAACGAAAAGAAAAAAACTCTTTTCAAAAAAACTCTTTATTGACCAAACTGATTTTTTTACAAAGGACTGAGGATGGTATTTATAGACCTGTCCACCCCCATTTGAATTTGAATACAGGATAAAAAGATAGGGATGACTCAAATTCAAATACAAGATAGGATAAGATAAGCCTATCCATATCTAAATCCCAACCAACCAAATCATAATTCAAAATTCAAAAGATAAAGATAAATCCTAAATAAATGTATTGAAATATGTGTTGCTCCAAGATCAGTGCTGCTGCGGGATCGATGCTGCTCTGGGATTAGTGCTGGCGATGTCCCCATCAGGAGAGGAGAATAAAGATCGTACAAGTTGTCCAAAATGTGAAGAGGATATATGAATTAAAAAAGAAACTTGTTATGGCCATAAAGGAAAAGAAAGTCCAAAAAGATCTGTTGCTCAGTAAGCAACCCAACAGCGGGGTGAATTGGATTTTTAAAATTAATTGCAAGTGTGTGAACCAATTCAATAAATAATCTAAGTACAACGAAATACGAGTGTAATGTGATCTTAAAGAGTATGCAGCGAAAATTTAAAAGCAACAAAAGTAAGAGCAAAAGAGAGAGACAAACAATCACAAACACAATCCAAGTATAGTGGTTCAGTGCTTTCCAATGCACCTACATCCATTCCCCAAGGACCACTTGGGAATGCACTATAATCTCCACCGATTATAGCCGATTAGTTTTCCAGGCTCACTAATTAAAACCCGACTTGTTTTCACAAGGCTCACAAGTCAAAACCTCCCTTGGTTTTGCAAGCTAACCAAGAACCTAATTGGTTTTAAGGCTTACCAAAAACCTCCTTAGTTTTCAAGGCTAACCAATAACTCTTTGGTTTTTAAGGCTAACCAATAACTTTACAACAAATAAAAGTTTGAAATAAGGCAACAATAAAAGCTTTCTAAATAAAAGCAAATATCTCTTTGAAGCTTTGAGGAATCGCTTGTTTTCAACTTGATGAAGCCTCAATTAATGCTCAAGAATGTTGGACTTGAATGCTTTTGAAGGCTTTGAAGGCTTGGAGACTTCTTTTTGCTTGAAGGTAGTTGCTCTCAATGAATGGAAGTGAATGCACTTGCTTTTTCTTTTCTATTGTTGATTCTCTTGTGTTTAGATTTAATTTCAATCACCTAAATATCTTTCTAAGGTCTCAAAGTTGGTTTATGGTGGTTATACATGAAAACTAGTCGTTGGGAGCCACAGGGACCGAGTTCTGTATTTGAAAAACTAGCGGTTACTGTTTCCAGAACTCCAAGTATCGATACTTGAAGCTAGGAGTCGACACTTAGGATTGACACTTACATTCCATGAGTTGACACGTAGTTCAAATTTCTTCATTGAAGCTCTCTGGAATTCTTAAGTGAGTCGACACTTCTTCTGGTGAGTTGACACTTGAGTCAACACTTTACATCCATGAGTCGACACTTCAGGCAAGTCTTCAATTTTAGCAAGTTCTGTATAAAAATTTTTTCAGGCGATGAGCCGATCCTTGAGTCGATACCTTGAGTCGATACTTGACTAGCATGAGTCGACACTTCAGCCATGCCATCTGAAATTCTTTCTGCGTGCCGGCTTGAGTCTACACTTCAACTGTCATGAATCGACACTTGAGTTTTGAGTCGACACTTGCTGAGATTTCTTTAAAAATCACTGAACCTCTGCTAAAACCAATTTGTGCTGAACTCTTTGTATTATTTCAAGTAGTCTTCAAGTGCTTAAGTCCATTTAAAACGAATCTTTCATTCATGGAGGGGACTTTTTCATTTCTTTGACAAGCAATCAAAACTATTGGATTGATGAGTACATTTTTCTATAAAAATATATTTTAAAGAAACGTTAGTACTCAACTTATACTTAAATATGTTTATCATCAAAATTAATAATAGAGTCAACAATCTCCCCTTTTTGATGATGATAAAATCTTCAAGTATAAAACACATAATAAGCTCTTTAAAAGAAGTTTGCAATTATGCATAAGGCTAATTGCAGTATATATTCAAATAGAAAAAGAAAGTTTAAAGGCTCATTTGAATCAAGTTTGGACTAAGAGTATCAGAGCTGAAAAAAAACAAATTTATGTATCATGATACTCTAAAGAGAACATGCTCAGGAATAATAAATTCAATAATGAAACAAGGTGAAAGTAGTCAAAAAGAGTTAGAATAATAGATTAAAGAGTATAAATACTCTCCCTCAAGACGTGATTTAAAAAATATTTTCAAAGATCTTTCAATGACATAAAGCTGAAATTAAACATCTAAAATTAAGAATTGGGTATGAAATTTTAGCAAAATAGGTTTTGCAATTTAAAGGAGGAATTACTCCCTCTCACTCAATGCTCAAAATATTGTTCTCGAACAAAATGGAGTTTTCATTTCATCTTCATTTCAAAACTTATATTTATTACACAAGAAATATATATATATCTTTTATCTCTCATTTATACTTACTTATATCTTTTATACTTACCTCTCCCCCTTTTGTCAACATTAAAAAGGAATAGAGAGAAGTCAAACACTAAAATTGAAAAACTGACATTCATTAATCATTCAGAAGTGACAACATCCAAAGTCATAACATGAAGAGAACATTCCAATCATTCATGATATTGCATTCATTGATACATGTTTGATACAATAGAGTAAGTAAACATAAAAACTATCTAAACAGCATACAAGGAGTATATAAATGTAAACTATCTAAATATAAAGAGTATCCTAAGCACTATCCTCATCATCTGAGGATCCAATCTTGATCGGTCCTGTATCAATAGAAGCATGAGATCGAGACCACATAGATCGAAGATCATGAAGATGGGTCCTAGTCAGTCTCGATGGAACACGACGGTCTCGTCCTCTGTGTCTAATATAAGTCCTGCCTCTAGATGGTGCATATGAGGTAGAAGCTATGTCAATAGTAGGAGAAGAGGAGTGGCGTAGTATCAACAACTATATGGAAAGGTGTATGATCGAATATTGGACCTGAATCAAGATGATGGAAACCAGGGGTATAAAATCCTAGTTTCCTGATAAGGGAAGATGTATGCAATGGGGGAGAATCAATGATAGGTGTATCAGTAGCTGAAGGTATGACAGGTGTAGGTGCAGGAATGGAAGTGTGATCAGCTGGTCTAGAAAGAGGAGTGGATAGAATAGGAGTCTGGAAAGATGAACTAGATGGATCATGAATGGAACTCCTAGGAGTGTCAGCTGCTGTCTCCAACACTAGTTCTGTCATCAAATATGCCATGTCAAACTCATCAGAGTCAGTCTCATCCAAATCTGGTCCCAGAGTAGGTGGTGCTGGAACTGAATCAACTAGAGCAGAAGTATCAAGAGTACTCCTGAAAGAGGGTCTACTCAAAGTGGACAGAATGGCAGAGATCCTATCTCTCAGTCCTCGATGGCTCCTCTCATCTCCATATGAAATGTGTTGACTCGCTGATGAATGATCATTAACTCAGTCTCAATGTGAGCGACCCTATCCTCTAGACTCTCAAAACTCCAGGGATATCAGACCATACTGGCTCAGGCTGAGGACCTGGCTCTGGCTGCGCCGAAGACTCGGGTTGTATCTCAGGCATATCAGTAGGTGGCTCTAAGGGCCCTGCCTCACCCAAAAAGATGCGCTCCTCCTCTACTATATCCTCATCTCTATCAGTGGCTTGACCAGATACTCATCATCTCCACTGGCCTCTGACAAGCTGGTACCCCATCCAGTGAAGAGATCTGATGTCATAAACATCAGTGTGCAGTAGCTGCCAGTAGGGCTCATCATCCATCACTACACCATAAGCTCTGAAAAGTAAAGTCAAGCCCATCCTATAGGGTAAACACAGTCTTTAGCTGATGGATTCCTCCGTCAATGTGTTAATTAAGTAGATAGGTATATAGGAGTGTGCTATGCCATAGAAACCATCACCAACAGCTCCCGCTCTGTGATGAAGTCGAAATGGCCAGTCTTCGGTAGAAGAATCCAGTCTACTATGTGATGCAGCAACCTCATCTCGGCTGATAGTCGCGAAGCAATCACAGTGGCTCCCTCAAGTAAGTCATCTATCTTGAAAATACAATGGAGACCACTGAATCTATCCACTAGACTGTCCACGATAGATCCTCTCATGGGTATGTCCCATACTCTGCTCAGAATCTTTGCTATCACTGGGACATCTCTGCCTTGCACCCTGAGCAACCCACCCATCACTACCTGCCTCAAGCTAGTGAACCATAGAACACTCGAATCAAACCCCGATAGAATCTCTCAGTCAAAGAACAAAATGGCACCAAGCCTACATCTCTTAGCCACTGACCTATCCTAAACTGCTGTTGATCAATGAACTCGAAGTCCACATAATGTCCTCTGACGATGGTCTTCGATCCCATCCGACTAGCCACAATAAAGAGAGGTCTAGCAGGACCATCGGGTGCATTTGCTGCTTTGGCTTCATTGCCTAGCCTTGGTTTTTTCTTTCTTCTTCTTGATTTGAGGTCTTGGATGCCGGATAACTTGATTCCTAGGCCCATTTCAAAGATAAAAGATTGAATTGCAAGAGGGGAAGAAACCTTGGGGTTTAACAGTTCAAAATCAAAAGGAAGGGAGAAAACGATAGAAATCGAAGCTAAAACCATCCCAAACAAAAATTTAAGAAGTTTGGAGGAGCAATTTGGAGAAAAGAAGTGGGTGGAATAGTGTTAGGGATGAGTTAGCTCGATTTGGAAAGAAAAAGATGAGGAAACACTTCATTTTCTTGTTTTTATTTCGGTCTGTCACCGTTCAAGTTTCAACTCATGACATTGAGTCAAGTATCGACACTTCCATGGTGTCGACAATTCCAAGTGTCGACACTTCGACTTAAAAATGAAAAAAATTGAAAGGAAAATGATCCTTGATCAAAAAGAATAGAATTTCAATGGAATTCAAAGAAATTAAACAAAATTAATAGTAAATTTGATTATCAAGGTCAAAGGATATGAAGAGATAGCAATTTCAATCAAAAGGGTTGATGACTCCAAGTTCTCTTCTAATCATACTGAATCGATCCGTTCGAGAGGCTTAGTCAAAATATCAGCTAATTGCATTCAGTATAAACAAATTCAAGCACAATATCATTATTTTCAACATGATTTTCTAATGAAATGATGCCTAATTTCAATATGTTTATTTCTAGAGTGATGAACAGGATTTTTTAGTTAAGCATATCGCACTAGTATTATCACATTTTATGGGTTTCTTAGTTAGTTTGATTCCAAAATCTTCAAGTTGTTGCTTAATCTATAAGATTCTAGCACAACTTCCTGCTGTAATATACTCAACTTCAGTTGTGGATAGTGCAAACCAAAGTTTTGTTTCTTGCTAAACCAAGAGATTAAGTTAACTCCAAGAAATTGACAAGTTTTACTAGTACTTTTTCTATCAGTTTACACCCCACAAAATAGCATCAGAAAATCCAATTAAGTCAATAGATGAATCTCTAGAATACCACAATCAATATCAATTATACTAGATAAGTATCTAAATATGTGCTTAACAGCCATCAAAGAACTCTTTTGGATCAGACTAATATGTAGCACACATACATACACTAAATATATCTAGTCTACTAACAATCAAATATAATAAAGAGCCAATCACACCTCTATATAATTTTTAATCAATAGATTTACCATGTTCATCTTTATCAATTTTACAAGAGGGGCTCATAAGTGTACTTATTGACTTAGTAGTCTCCATCTCAAACTTTTTAATATTTCTCTTGTATACTTAGCTTGGTTGATAAAGATTCCATGCTTAGTTTGCTTGATTTGGAGTCGAAGAAAAAATTGAGTTCTCCCATCATGCTCATTTCGAACTCTCCTTGCATAAGCTTAGCAAACTCTTGACAAAGAATCTAATTAGTAGCACCGAATATAATATCATCAACATAAATTTTACTATTAATAAGTCATCATTTTTTTTCTTTAGAAATAAAGTTGTGTCAACATGGTCTCTAGAGAAATCATTTTCAATCAAAAACTTGCTGAGTCTTTCATACCATGCTCGGGTGTTTGCTTCAAATCTAAAGTGCTTTGTGCAATTTAAAAACATGATCAGGATGTGCATAATTTTCAAAATAGATGATTGTTCAATAAATACTTCTTCTACTCTATAACTATTCAGAAAAGCACTTTTAACATTCATTTAAAAAAGTTTGAAGTTCATAAAACAAGTAAATGCTAATAGTAGTCTAATTACCTCAAGTCTAGCAATAGGAGAAAAGGTTTCATCAAATCAATTCCTTCCTCCTGATTGTAATCTTTGGCAACTAGCCTAACTTTATTTCTAGTTACAATTCCATTTTCATCCAATTTATTCCTAAATATCCATTTTATGCTAATAATAGAAATGTTAGATGGTCTTTTTATTAACGTCCAAACATTATTTCTTTCAAACTAAATTAATTCATCTTGCATTGTATTTATCCAATTAGGATCTTTTTTAGCATCTTCAAAATATTTTGGCTTCTATTTGAGAAACGACAATATAATCACATTCATTTCTAATTGAAGATCGAGTTCTTATCCCTTTTGATGGATCATCTATAACTCCTTAGGATGTCCATTAGTATACCTTCACTCCTTGGATAGATCTTGATGCTTTGGTGTCGATTGTATGATTTCTTTTCTTTCATTTTTGTCTTGATCTTCTTCACCTTGCTGAGAAGGTTGATCTTCTAATGTTAGCTTCTCTAACTTGTCAGCACCTACACATGTATCAGAAGTATCCTCTTTTCTAGAGGATTTGTTAGCAAACTCTTCAAAAACTACATGTACATACTCCTCTACAACTAGGGTTCTTTTATTAAAAATTCTGTATGCCCTGCTTGATGTGAAATATCCTAAAAAGATACCTTCATCAGACTTGCATCAAATTGACGCGGACACGGATGCGATGCAGTACTAAAGGTTGATTTAAATTTTCTGTTAATCGAGAGCAAATGTTCATTAACCTAACAGCTTATTAACCAATACATTAAAAGAATCTATAGCAAGTAACTAAATACTGGATTACATCACCCACATGCATACCTAATAAAATAATTAATAGATGGATCACGGCGATTGAGAAACCACCCTAGATTAGGTTTCTACTTTCTAACATCATATCTAGAGGAAGGAAAAGGATCTTGAGTTACCAATACTTTAGAAACCTCCTCTGATGAAGTCTGGATCACTGCACTCTAGGGTTAAGAATCAGACTCCAAACTGATAGCTCCTGGCATCCGGATTCCGAACGAACTGATTCCAAAGCATGGATGCCGATCTTCAGAGTCGGATCTCAAGAGAATCTATCAAAAACACAAAAATAGCAATTAAACATTGGAAATCAAAGCTAGAAGGAAGGCTGGCACCAAGGTTGTTGGTCCTCTCGAGGATTTTCTTCTTTGGTTGGCTTCTAGGATCTCTTCAAAGCATTGGATGAAGGCCTTGAAGAGACTAGGGATCATATCTAATGGAGGGATTAGATGGATAAACAGGGTATTGCATCCCGGTAGAACTTGGACGTCGCACCCAAGTGTTCTAGGCGTCATACCTAGCACCTATCAGCCATCATAGCTAGAAAGAATTGGGAGAAGAACTCGGCAGAGTTTCATTTCATTTCATCAAATATTCATTCATTACAAGGGGAAGTGTAGGGTATTTATAGAACCCTAACCAGAGAAGTGATGGACTTCAAAACAAGAGTGTTCATTACAACTCTAGACTTCAGTTTACTTTTACTTGACTCCTACTTGATGAAAAAAAATGGACTCCTATCCATAGTTGGTGCCAAGATGAGACTTTGATGGAGGGTCATGATCGCTTCTGGGTTGGTCATGATGATTGGACTCAAGTATCTTGATAATGTATTCTTCTAGAGCTTCCTGGACTCTTAAGTCTGGATTGGAGAGAACTCTAGAGTCTTGCTGAAATTCTAGAATCCTTGAAGCTTGAACAGTTAACAGCTTATTTGAATGGAATGCTAGGACCCCTTGGACCTCCAACACTAGGTGAGAAAAAATTTCCAAACTCCTTTGAATGCTTGGCTGACTTCTCACTTTGGCATGAAATATTATGAGTAAAGGGCGCCATCTAGGAGAAGTCCTTCACAATTACTCCTCTTAAAAATTTTTGCGCCTTCTTCATGGGCCGACCAAAAGAAATTGTCTTGATGAGTGTAGCTTGTCCAAATTTAGTGGTACCATGTGTCATTGTCCCCTGGTGACATGACAATAGTAGTTCTGAAATCATGCAAAGTTGATATGCAAAATAGGCTAGCATATGACAAGAGCTTGTGCTAGCATATGACAAGAGCTTGTGCTAGCACATGGATCACATGGGCTTGTCTTGAACTAGCAAATGGGTCTTGATTTGAGTCACATGGATATTATAATTGGTCTTCCCTGTAATACAAGACTCAACAACTAATTTTTACAGGACTCAATAAATAACTAAAGTCCTATTTGATCAATTGGAACCCATTTGATCAAAAGGGCAAGACCTGTAATATGTAATTCAACTTGATAAAAGGGGTTTAGCCTAAAAGGCTAAATAAATAAAACCCTAATTCCAGTTGGTAAAAGTGGGCTAACCCTAACTAATCCAAAATAACAAAAATTAAAATAAATTATTTACATGGATAAAAATGTTGGGTCCAGGGTTTCATTCATTAATGATCCACAAGGAAGCGGGTTCAACCTATCGATATTTTCTGGCCCTGGTGTCCTCACCAATTCTCCCCTGGTGGGAGGAACTCGACCCCGTCGAGTAAGGGTTAGACTGGCTCAAGTACATCTCTAGCAAGTCCGGGGCGATCTTCTGCAGATCCTCCCAAGTTATCCAAGTGTCATCAGACTCGGGATGTCCTTGCCAACAAACCAAGAATCACTAGTAGTCCTTATTCCGGGTAACAATCATTTTGTCATCCAGAATTCGTTCAACCCTGTTTCTCTCCAATTTGTGGATTTGGCTATTGGACACTCATGGGTTGTTCGCTCTCAAGAACAGGATCAGGCCCAAAAGGCTCACTAGGTAGCAACATCGGCTCCCTATACTCTACAAGATCTGATATGTTGAAAGTTGGACTTATACCCAAATCTAAAGGTAGGCTATCTTATAGGCATTAGGTCCAAACTTATCAATTATTTTATAAGGTCCCGCACTCCGGGCATGTAACTTTTGATAGTTCCAGTGGAATTGTTCAGGCCTGAGCTTGATCATAACTTGCCCCTACTTTAAACTCTTTGAACCTTTTGCTTAATTAGCCGTTCGTGCATATGAATCATTGCTCTCTTTAATTTTCTTATTTATTTCTTGATGCAAGTTCTTTATATGCTGTGCAAAAGACTCAGCTGACTCAGATATACGTGCATGAATAGGTAAGGGAATCAGATCTAATGGCTTCCTAGGCTTGTATCCATGAACGATTTCAAATGGACTCTTCCATGTAGATCTGTTGACTGAGTTATTATAAGCAAACTTCGCTCTCAGTAACAATAGATCCTAATTAGCAGTATTTTCTCCCTTAGACTCCTCAACAGGTTCCCTAAACTTCGATTTACTACCTTAGTTTGGCCATCTGTTTGGGGGTGGTAGCAGTAGAATACTTCAATTTGGTTCATAGCATATGCCATAAGGTTTTCCAAAAGTAGCTAGTAAACCTAACGTCTCGGTCCGACACAATGGTCTTAGGCAATCCATGTAACCTAACCACTTCGTTCAAGAATAATTTGGCCACTCTATATGCATCATAAGTTTGGAAACATGGGATGAAATGGGCCATCTTAGAAAACCTATCTACTACCACGAAGATAGAATCATGTTTCCTAGCAGTTTTAGGTAATCCTAAGACAAAGTCCATACTCAAGTCTTTCCATGGGCAATCTGGGACGGGAATGGGTATATAGTCCAGTGTTCTGTCTAGGTTGCTTAGCTATAGCACAGTCCTATATTGGGCTACCACTTGGGCAACATTTTTTTTAGACTTAGCCAATAAAACTGATCCTCTACAGCCAAGATAGTTTTATTATGCCCAAAGTGTCCTACTAAACCTCCTGCTGTATCTCCCAAATAAGAAAGTCTCTAATGATGTCTTGGGAACACACAACCTATTTCTCTTGAACAAATACCATCCCTTAAGACATACTCACTAAATTCAGTGGATGGCCCTAGTTTCACTGATTCATAAATCTTCCCAAAATTCAGACAAAATTCATATTCTTCCTTTAATCATTCAAATCTGACTACTTCGGTACTCACATAATTCAGCAACATTGTTCTCCTACTAAGTGCATCAGCTACCCTATTCTCACTTCCAGCATGGTGCTTTAGGACAAAAGTATAGGCTTGTATAAATTCGACCCACTTGCCATGTCTAGGGTTTAACTTTTTTTGAGAATTTAGGAAGCGAAGTGCTTCATGATTAGAGTAGAGAACGAATTCTTACGGTAGCAAGTAAAGCCTCCAATACCTAAGAGCTTGTACTACCGCATACAACTCTTTATTATATATAGAATATTTCAACTTGGCATCACTCAGTTTCTCGCTAAATAGCAATAGGATGATTTTCCTGACTTAATACCCTCCTATTCCTACACCTGATGCATCACAGGCGACCTCAAAGACTTTGGTGAAGTCGGGTAACCTTAAAACAGGTGCCTTAGTCATTCTATCTTTGATCTCTAGGAAGGCTTTATGGTAGCTCTAGTCCAATCGAATTCACCCTTCCTAATGCAGTTGGTGATCGGAGCAACAATCATTCTAAACCCTCTAATAAATCTCCTATAAAGGTAGCTAACCCGTGGAAACTTCGAACGTCATGAACATTCCTAGGTATAGGCCTCAACTATAAATTTCACTTTCTTTGGGTTGGTGGTTACTCCTTCTGGTGTTACTACAAACCTAAGAAGATGATTCTGGTTGACATGAAGCTATATTTTTTAAGGTTTGCAAACAAAGCTTCCTTCCTAAGGACCTGGCAAATCTGATGGAGGTGGTCTAAGTGATCTTCCCTAGTCTTACTGTATACGAGGATATCATCAAAATTTATGACCATGAATTTTCCAATAAATGATCGTAACACCTGAGTCATAACCCTCATAAACATACTTGGGCATTTGATAATCCAAGGGCATCACCAACCACTCATATAGTCATCTTTGGTCTTGAAAGCCATTTTTCTCATCCCCCCCGATTCTAACTCTCACCTGATGGTAGCCACTTTTTAAATCAATTTTTGAAAAGATGGTCGATCCGGCCATCATGTCTAGCATGTCATCGAGTCGGTGTATGGAAACCGATACTTTATCGTAATCTTGTTAATAGCCCGGCTATCTATGCACATCCTCCAACTGCCATCCTTTTTAGGAGTCAAAGTGCTGGGACAGCACAAGGACTCAAACTCTCTTAATAAATCCCTTTTTCATAAGATCCTCTACTTGTTGTTGTAGCTCCTGATGTTCTGTAGGGTTCATCCTAGTGTGGGAGGTTTGGCAATGTGGCTCCTGGTACTAAATCAATTGCATGTTGAATATCTCTTAATGGTGGCAATTGATCCGGTAAATCTTCAGGGTAGACATCTTTGAATTCCTCTAATAAATCTAGGATCTCCTTAGGGTATTCTAGTTTTGGTTGATCCTGAGCTTCCTTGGTAACTAAAATCCAAACTGGTGATCCTCTATCGATTTCTCGTTTTAACTCCTTTGCAGAGATCAAATTCAGATTAGACTCTTTTTCCTTTAAGTGACTTGACCCTCTCTTAACATTGTCCTTTGGTGGGGTCGCATTAATCACTATCCTCTTTCCTAGATGGTGAAATGCACACGAGTTCGATCATCCAAACAGGGTGGCATCATGGTCATACAACCAAGGTCTTCCTAAAATGATGCTGCTAACCTCCATCGGAAGAACATCGAACCAGACTCTTTCTTGGTAGGATTGTACCTGAATTGTAACCTAGCATCACAACCGGATGGAAATGTTGGTTGCATCGATCCAGGATACCTTATTGGGGGTCGGGTGTGGAACAGTTGGTAAGTCTAGGCTCTTAACTGCATTAGTAGAAATTGCATTGATATAACTCCCACTATCAATTATGACCTTACATACCTTATCCCCTATTTTAATAAAGGTCTGTCGGATGTTAGTCCTATGCCAATCCTCATTCCTCTTAGTTTGAGTCAGGATGCATCTGACCACTCCTAATCGGTCAGAGTCTAAGATCTCTTCCTCCTCATATTTCTCCACTAACTCAACTTCAGCCTCATAAACCTCTTCCTCACAAGGGTCACTAATCTCAGGGTCCTCTACTTCAGGTTCCCCTATATGTAAGCTCGCGATGGACATTGGGCAGCATAATGACCAGTCTGATTACACTTAAAGCATATGGGGTTTGGTTTCGATCCTTTTGAAACCATAGGTGCCTTACCCTTGTCATCTCTACGAATGGGCTGGGATTTGGTCTAGGTCGATTTGTAGGAATTCGGTTCTAGTTTGGCCTATTTCCAGGGGCATTAAATCTAGATGAATCAGATTGATAGGTAGGTTTCCTTGGAAATCTCTCAGCATCCCTAGCAACCTGATAGGCATGTTCTAAATCATTCACTTCTCTTAGAATCAGTTCCCTCTTAATGTCCTCATTCAGGCCTGCTCTAAACCTAGACAAAGTAACTGACTCAGACTCGGACACACCACACCGCATAACATACTCATCGAAAATGGCTATGTATTTGGACACAGTATGATTTCCTTGGGTCATCTTCTGCCACTGATCTAAAAGCCTTTATTCATAGGAGAATGGTAGGTATTTGGCCCTAATTTGAGTTTCATGTCCTCCCATGTAGCTATATGTGGGTATCTTCTCTGTCGGCTTAACTTTCCACATTATCTCAATATAATCATGCTTGTCAGATCAACCTAAACTTAGCGAGTTTGACCTTACGCTCTTCCGACATGGTGTACCATTCGAAATACTAATCCATATCACTTTTCCAATCAGAGTACATCTTGGAATCTAAAGTACCATCGAATGTGGGGGCTTCTAGTTTGATACTCCTAAGGGCTCGTGCTTCCTGATCATCTATGTCATACTGCTGCCCCCAGGAAGATCAGGTGCAGGTAACCTCTCTTCGTTGGGCTCGATGCCTTGAATTGGATCAGGTGTGCCTCTCTACGTTGGGCTCGATGCCTGGGGATTGGATCATGTAAGCTCTGGAAGCTGGGGTCCGGACCATACTGTGGTAAAATTCTAGTGGTGTAGGGTCAGGTTTCACATGGGATCCTTCTAATGAACCCCTTCTTTTTTCATTTGATCAAACCTCTGGTCGACTCTAGCACTAAACTATCTCTATTCAGCACTAAGCTGCCTTATTTGCTCAGTCAAAGATCTCATGAAAGTTTCCATCGTGGGGTCCATGGATGTACTAGGTTGATCTTGAGGGACCTGGTATGGGGTTCCTGACCTAGTAGTTTGCAAGGATACAATGCACTCAAACAAACCTAATCGACTATGGATAGCTAGACCTAGAGTCCAAACTAGATGCCTAATCAAGGTGGAAGCTAGTCTGTAATAACTCAAGACTTGGCCAGGCAGTGTAAGGGGAGTGTAGGTCCCTGATTGCCAATCCTAGATACCAATCAGAGATTGGCCAGGTAGGCAGACCAGCACACTTGCCCTTCAGGACGTAATCCCTGAACCACCATTCTAGACACCAAGAAATGGCACACACAGATTTAGTTGACATGATTGAATTGACACTAACTCGGACCCGACCAATTGGTGTCCCTAAACTCACTAGAGCAATTAGGTTCTAATCAATTTTAATTAGGACTTGGGCTTGAATGCAAAGTGGGTGGTTTTGGGCTAGGGAAAGGTTATGAACTCCTCCCCCTATGTTATATTGTATGCCCTTAAAAATCAATTAGAAAATGAATGCAACAAGCAACTAATAAAACTAAACCCTAATGATTTTTTTTTTTTTTTGGACAGAACCTGTTCTCAGGCCGAAAATAGAGAACTGTAGTTTTCACAAACACCATAAATTGTAAAAAAATTACTGAAAATACTTTGAATTTCAAGGAAGCTAACAAAATTTTTTTGATTTTTATATGTGCAGAAACAATTAAAACAACAGAGCATATACTGGACAGCCGAGATGCAGAATTAACTAAATGCAAGATTAACCTAATCTAAACCTAGGGCTCTGATACCAAATTTGACACGGGACATGGATGCGAGCAGTACTAAAGGTTGATTTAAATTTTATATTAATCGAGAGCAAATGTTCATTAACCTAATAGCCTATTAAACAATACGTTAAAAGAATCTATAATAAGCAACTAAATACTGGATTACATCACCTGCATGCATACCTAACAAATAATTAATTAGATGGATCACGGTGATTGAGAAACCACTCTAGATTAGGTTCCTACTTTCTAACATCAGATCTAGAGGAAGGGAAAGGATCTTGAGTTACCGATATGCTTAGAAACCTCCTCTGATGAAGATCTGGATCACTGCACTCTAGGGTTGAAGAATCAGACTCCAAACTGATCGCTCTTGGCATCTGGATTCCGAACGAACTGATTTCAAAGCATGGATGTCGATCTTCAAAGTTGGATCTCAAGAGAATCTGCCAAAAACACCAAAAATAGTAATTAAATGTTGGAAATCAAAGCTAGAAGGAAGGCTGGCACCAAGGTTGTTGGTCCTCCCGAGGATCTTCTTCTTTGGCTGGCTTCTAGGATCTCTTCAAAGCATTGGATGAAGGCCTTGAAGAGACTTAGGGATCAGATCTGATGGAGGGATTGGATGGATAAACAGGGCGTCACACCCCGGTAGAACTTGGACATCGCACCCAAGTGTTCTAGGTGTCACACCTAGCACCTATCAGCCATCGCAGCTAGAAAGGAATTAGGAGAAGAACTCGGCAGAGTTTCATTTCATTCATCAAATATTCATTCAATTACAAGGGAGAAGGTGTAGGGATATTTTAGAACCCTAACCAGAGAAGTGAGGGACTCAATACAAGAGTTTCATTACAACTCTAGACTTCAAGTTTACATTGCTTGGACTCTTGCTGGATGAAAAAAATGGACTCCTATCCATAGTTGGTGCCAAGATGAGACTTTGATGGAGGGTCATGATCACTTCTGGGTTGGTCATGATGATTGGACTCTAGTGTCTTGATAATATATTCTTCTAGAGCTACCTGGACTCTTCAGTCTAGATTGGAGAAAACTCTAGAGTCCTGCTGAAATTCTAGAATCCTTGAAGCTTGAATAGTTAGTAGCTTATTTAAATGGAATGCTAGGAACCCTTGGACCTCCAACACTATGTGAGAAAAAGTTTCCAAACTCCTTTGAATGCTTGGCCGACTTCTCACTTTGGCATGAGATATTATGAGTAGAAGGGTGCCATCCAGGAGAAGTCCTTCACAATTACTCTTAAAAGTTTTCTGCGCCTTTCTACATGGGCCAACCAAAAGAAATTGACTTGATGAGTGTAGCTTGTCCAAATTTAAGTGGTAGGCCATGTGTCATTAGCTTGTCCAAATTTTAGTGGTAGGCCATGTGTCATTGTCTCCTGATGACGTGACAATAGTAGTCCTGAAATCATGCAAAGTTGATATGCAAAATAGGCTAGCATATGACAAGAGCTTGTGCTAGCACATGGGTCACATGGGCTTGTCTTGAACTAGCACATGGTCTTGATTTGAGTTACATAGGTATTATAATTGGTCTCCCCTGTAATACAAGACTCAACAACTAATTTTTATAGGACTCAATAAATAACTAAAGTCCTATTTGATTAATTGGAACCCCATTTGATCAAAAGGGCAAGACATGTAAATACATAGTTCAACTTGGTAAAAGAGGTTTAGCCTAAAAGGCTAAATAAATAAAATCCTAATTCCAGTTGGTAAAAGGGGCTAACCTAACTAAATCCAAAATACAAAAATTAAAATATTATTTACATGGATAAAAGGCTGGGTCCAGGGTTTCATTCACAGGTGATCCACAAGGATGTGGGTTCAACCTATCGATATTTTCGAGCCCTGGTGTCCTCACCACAAATTTTCCAAGATTGTCTTTACCATTATTCAAAATGAAACATTGACAACCAAAACTCAAAAATATTTTAAAGTTGGTTTTCTTTGATTCCAAAGTTCATAAGGAGTTTTCTTTAAAATAGGATGAATTAAAATACAATTCAAAATATAACAAGCAGTATTAATTGCTTCAGCATAAAAATATCTTGGTAAACCTTTTTGCAAAGCATAGTGCATGCCATTTCTTCTAAAGTATGATTTTTTCTTTCTACCATCCCATTTTGTTGAGGTGTCTTAGGTATAGAAAAATTGTGTTCAATACCTTTTTCATTGCAAAAATTTCTGAAATCTTGATTTTCAAATTCAGAACCATGATCACTACGTATACAAATAATTGAAGTATCTTTTTCATTAGATACCTTTCGGTAAAACTTTGTGAATACTGAAAATGATTCATCTTTATGAGTGAAAAAGAAAATCTAAGTAAACCTTGAAAAGTCATCCACTATAACTAATCCATATCTTTTACCTTCTAGACTGGATATTTTAGTTGGTCCAAAAAGATCCATATGGAGTAGTTCTAATGGCCTACTAGTAGTAACAAAGCCTTTAGGCTTGAAAGATATTTTTACTTATTTTCCAAGTTGGCAAGCTTTACAAACTCTATCTTTTTCAAACTAAGTTTTTGCAAATCTCTTACTAAACCCTTTTTGCAAAGTTTTGAAAGTAAATACATGCTAGCATGTCCTAGTCTACGATGCCACAGCCAACTAGTCTTATTTATAATAGAATTCATTGCAACTAGGCATTCTCCATTAGGCAAAGATAGATTGTCTAAATCCACTAGATAAACATTACCATGCCTTTTTCCAATGAATTTTACTTCATTTTTATTAGAACTAGCAATCATGCAATAATGATTTGAAAACAACTTGAAAACCTTTATCACAAAATTGGCTAATACTTAAAAGATTATGCTTTAAACTTTCAACTAAAAGTACATTATTAATGCAAGTAGAAGGGGAGATGTGAACCTTACCAATACAATAATTTTTTCTTTTTCATTATCACCGAAGGTCACACTCCCTCCATTTATGCCTCAAGAGAGGTGAATTGCTTCACATTTCCTGTTATGTATCTTGAACAACCACTATCAAGATACCATAGCCTTTTATTTTTCTTGGTTGCAAGACACACCTGTAAACAAATCAAGTTTTGTTTTTAGGTACCCAAGCCAACTTGGATCCTTTAGGTTAGTACTTAAATTGGTTCCTTTTGGAACCCAAACCTTTCTAAAATTATTGATTTTTCTCAAATTGCATTAAAAAGCTTTATGACCTGGTTTTTTGCATGAAAAATATTAATGCTTGATGATATAGGTACAAATAAATTTTAAAATACCTTTACTATTTTGAGGTTTATATCCTAATCTTGCTTTATTAAAAATAACTCTTTGATTATTTAAAAGAAGATATAGTTTTTTCAGAACTATAAGTAAACTTTTCAACAAAGGATTTTACTTTATCAAGTTTATTTTTATAGTTATTGTTTTCTATCTCTAGATCTTTATTTTTCTTTAAAAGATCACCATTTGAAATAATAGCTTTAGGTCTTTTTAAACTTCATTTTCCATTGTTAAAGCTTTGTTTTTCTTTTCTAAAACATCATGTTTACTTTTCAATTCACCGACTTCATCTAAAAGAGAATTGTTTTCATATGAAAAACTATTTGCATGCTTTTTCAATTTTTTATTTTTAGATAAAATCAATTTATAATCATGCATCAATTCATCAAATGCATTTTTCAATTCATTCATCAAAGTAAAATTTGCTTCAGAGTCAGAAATTATCTCTTCTTGTTCTTGTTGTGCCATAAAACAAAGATTGCACACTTCAGTTTGTTTTTCATCCGAGCTAGAGTCCTGGCTGTCACTCCAGGTCGCCATCATAGCTTTCTTTCTAAGCTTTTTTCTTGATTTCTTTAGGAGAGGATAGTCAAACTTGTAATGTCCGGGCTTCTTGCATTCGAAGCATGTTGGTATTTCTTTCTCCTTTTATTTTTCTTTTTTCTTTTCTTTTCTCTTTCTTTACTTGTTTGGAACCTTTTCTTGTAAGGGAACTTTCTTCTTTTCATAAATCTTTTAAACTTCCTTGCTAGAAGAGCTTCTTCACTCTCATCCTCTTCTTCTTCTTCTGATTCTTCGTTTGAGGATTCTTCTTGAATTGCAGACTTGAAGGCTATCCCTTTTTTCTTTTTGTCCAAGTTCATAGATTTCTATTTCAGATTTAGCTCATAAGTCATGAGCGATCCCAACTAATTGTTCCAAGGATAATTTGTCAACATCTTTGGCTTCTTGTATGGTGGTCACCTTTGGATCCCATGAAGTTGGAAGTGACCTAAGAATTTTGTTGACAAAATCAGCATTAGACATGATTTTTCTAAACTTCTCATGCCATTGATAATGTTTGTGAATCTAGTATAGATGTCAGTGATAGATTCATTTGGTTCTATTCGGAACATCTCATAAGTATGCACTAACATGTTTACTTTTGTATTCTTCACTTGATTAGTATCCTCATGAGTAACTTCAAGTGTCCCATATTTTCTTAGCAGATGTACATGTAGAAATCCTATTAAATTCACTAGGATCTAATGCACAATAAAAAAGATTCATTGCTTTCACATTAATCTCGGACTGTTTAATATCATTTTCATCCCAATCCTCTTCGAGCTTTGGGATGGAAATACTATTAACCACAATCAAAAGAATATATGGACCTTTATCAACACTTTCTACAAATTATAATCTATTGAATGCATATAAATTCTCATTTAGTTTTCCAATAAGTATAATTATTCCATTAAAATATGGAGGTCTATTTGAGGCTTGTCCTTCAACTACACTAGTACAAATGGGGGTTGCCACAGATCTTTACTCAAAGCGGTTAGACCTATACACTGAGAACGTGGCTCTGATACTACTTGTTGCCTAGTAAGCAACCCAAGAGGGGGGTGAATTGGGTTTCTAAAAATTAATTGCAAGTGTGTGAACCATTTAATAAACAATCTAAGTACAATGAAATACAAGTATAATGTGCTATTAAAGAGTATGCAATGAAAACTTAAAAGCAATAAAAGTAAGAGCAAAAGAGAGACAAATAATTACAAACACAATCCAAGTATGGTCCGGTGCTTTTAATGCACCTACATCCACTCCCCAAGGACCACTTGGGAATTCATTATAATCTCCACCGATTATAGCCGATTAGTTTTTTGGGCTCATTAATCAAAACCCGACTTGTTTTCACAAGGCTTACAAGTCAAAACCTCCTTTGATTTTGCGGGCTAACCAAGAACCTAATTGGTTTTAAGGCTCACCAACAACCTCCTTGGTTTTCAAGGCTAACCAATAACCTCCTTTGTTTTTAAGGCTAACTAATAACCTTTACAACAAATATAAAGTTTAACGTAAGGCAACAATAAAAGCTTTCTAAATAAAAGCAGATATCTCTTTAAAGCTTTGAAGAATCGCTTGTCTTCACCTTGATGAAGCCTCAATTAATGCTCAAGAATGTTAGACTTGAATGCTCTTGAATGCTTTGAAGGCTTGGAGACTTCTTTTTGCTTGAAGGTATTTGCTCTCAATGAATGGGAGTGAATGCACTTGCTTTTTCTTTTCTATTATTGATCCTCTTGTGTTTAGATTTGATTTCAATCACTTGAATACCTTTCCAAGGCTTAAAGTCAGTTTATGGCCATTTGACATGAAAATTAGCCATTGGGAGACAAGAGAGCTGAGTTTCGTGTTTGAAAAACTAGCCGTTACTGTTTCCAGAACTCCAAGTGTCGACACTTCAAGCTATGAGTCGATACCTAGGGTCGACACTTACATTCCATGAGTCGACACCTAGTTCAAATTTCTTCATTGAAGCTCTCTGGAATTCTCAGATGAGTCGACACTTCTTTTGGTGAGTCGACATTTGAGTTGATCTGGACATCCATGAGTCGACACTTTAGGCAAGTCTTCAATTTCAGCAAGTTCTGTATCAAGATTTTCTCAGGCGATGAGCCGATCCTTGAGTTGACACCTTGAGTCAACACTTGACTGGCATAAGTCAACACTTCTGCCGTGCCATCTAAAATTCTCTATGCGTGCCGGCTTGAGTCGACACTTATACTTTCATGAGTTGACACTTAAGTTGTGAGTCGATACTTTGAGTCGATACTTGCTAAGATTTTTTTAAAAACCACTAAACCTCTTGGTGGGGACACCAAGACCAAGACTAAGCCTCAAGAACCCATCTAGATCACGGAACAAGGAGAATAGGACTTGTATTGTCGAGCTGACCCGAGACTGCCGAGCTGACTCGAGACATGGTCAAACCGAATCCCAAGTTTCGGAGATTTCCAGAAGCTTCCAGAATTTCTCCTTTTTGATGGGGACCAAAAATCTATTTTATTTTATTTTATTTGAGTCAATTAGTCCTGTAATAAAGTGAGACAATTGTGTCCAGTTGAGTCCACTTAGTTAGGTCCAGTTATTTTCAATCCAGTCAATCCAGTCAAGTGAGTTCGATCGAGTCCATTCAGGTCATGTACAAGAGGAGAGTTTGCAGCTAGGAGATTCACCAGGCCCCCCCCAACCAGAGCTGGCATTCATGCACTTGGATCCTTCATGTCACCAAGCCCGCAAGAGAGAGCTCCAGTCCAAGATAGGCCCACTGTTGACTAGGTCCACCAGGATTTCTTGGCCCACAAGTCAGGGTTTCTTAGCCCTCAAGTCATGTACCCTGGGGTGAATCTATATATACCTCATCCCCTCTTGTATTTTTTAATGAATGATGAATGAATATTTCTTTAGTTCTGTGTGAACTTTTCAGGGTTTTTGTGTAATCCCTAGGACATCTGTGTGAGCCCTTTGCTGTGTGCTTGTCCTCCACGGGGAATCTGTGTGAACCCCAATTATCCTTCGCCCTCTTCTTTCTTCTCCCCTGCAAACCCTAATCTCTGGTGACTTCTATGCTTGCCAGTGATCCACCCCGATCTCTGTCCCGCATCACTTTTATTTCAAAATTTTTGGCAATTAAAAAAGGCATAAAATCCCATGAAATCTCGTGTAACAAACTCCCCCTGGCACCTCTTAGGATTAGTTTTATTTTGTAACTAATCCTTGGATTAGTTAAGTTTTTAATCCCGTGTATATAACATTTGGAACCATTCAGGAGCCTATATATATGGCTCAATTGTACAAAGGATTCATGGATGAAATGCAATGAAAAATACTTTCTTCTTCTTGCCTTCGTTGCCATGATGATGTCGAGGGGTGTGAGGCACTGACCCTGCCTTCGTTGCAACCACAACGTCGAGGAGCATGAGGCTCCACCGCTGCCTTCCTTCCACGCCGTCTCCACCTTCCTGCTGTGTCTCCTTCCATACCATCACCGTCGACCATCATGTCTCCCTTCCATGATGTTGCTGTCTTCCCCAAAGCGCCTCCAACCCATTGCTTCATCTTCAAAGAAGAAACTCCAGCTCACGGTCTAAGAAATCTCAGTCCCTTTGAAACTCCCTCCTCCGGTCTCCATCACCCAGACTCCCTTCTCTGGTCTCCATCGATCAATCTCCTTCCTCCTCATCCCGTCGTTGGATCTCCCTCCTCCGTGTGCAGCACCACCACCATCATCGGAGCTCCTTTCTTCGCCCAGTTGAACGATTGGCGCATGCCGTCATCGAGGAGATTTAAGATCTCTCTCAGCATCTTGATGTCCTGATCCATCTTCGTCTTCTCCAACTTCTTCTCGGAGACAAGCACCTCCACCACCCTAAGCATCTTCCCCATCTCTGCCTTCATCCACGGGATCCGTGTCGCCACCGTCGCCTCCACCTCCATGTGCAGTGCCGCCACTGCATCGGAGCTTCTTTCCATGGAATTCTCACCCGAACCAGGCACGCCTCCCCTGTTCCTGAGCACACAGCATCCCTTCTGGATGTTCCCGAGCTCCCAGCTCCTCTTCCCGGTCGACTGCTCTGCTATCCTTCCACTGAAGTCCGACATCCAAGCTTCATCTACCCTCGGAGATCGCCACGACACCATCTTCATCTTCAATCCATTGCCCATGGAGCTTCCACCCGTCTCCGAACCATTTCCCTAGTTCCACGAAGCCCTCTATGTTTTGTGTTTTGATTTGGACCGGTCTAATCCATATGGTGGTTTGGGTTAACCTATTGTGTTCTGGGTTTTTTTGGCTAATCTAATCTGTGATTCAATCTTGTAGGGTCCTGTCTGGTACCCAGCCTTTGAAGGGAGCCCGACCATCAAACCAGTCCTTTGATACCTTTTTGTTGGAGGGCTGATCGTTGATCATCCAAGCTACATCTTCCGAGGATAAGCGAACTTATCACACAGGGAGTAGTATTACTGCCGTAGGGTATTATTTTCCCTTCCTTACTTTAGATCTAAAACTTTGAAATGCATGCATGTCCTTGATCAGGGGTTTCTCAATCTCTGAGTCATGGTTCTTTTTCATTTTGTTGAGCCTAGCATGAGGGAATGCATGACTTAAAATCTATCCTATTTGAATGTTCCTCTGAATTGTTGTATTATAAGCATCGGTATTCGTATTGGTTCTTAGGGTGATTTTTATTCATGTCATACCCCATCACCCTTCTTTTGGTATCAGAGCACAGTTAGGACATGCATTTTGTTTAGTTCACTCATTATTTTTTCCACAGCATTTTTTAGCTGAAATCCTGTTCATATTAGTTCTTTTGTTTAGTTTAGTTCTACCACATTTCTTTATTTCAGTTGTTTTATCGCAAGCATACAAAATATATATATATATATATATATATATATATATATATATATATATATATATCTATGTTTCATTTCTATTTTCTTAGTTTGCATTAGGATCATGGAATGTGCATTTCATATTTTGCATTAAGCTACTTAAGGGCGGCAATATCATAATATAAGGGAAGGACTTCATTACCTTTCCTTAGCCCAAAACAACCACCCTGTATTTCGGACCCAAGCTTTAATTAAAATTCAATAGAAACATACTTTTGCTCTAGAGAGCTTAGGGACACCAATTGGTTGAGTCAAGACTAAGTGTCTATTCATGGCGTCAGCCCATTCTGTGTGTGCTACTACTCTTGGTGTCTAGGATTGATGATTCAGGGCTTGTGAGTTGGTCCGCCTACCTGGCCAATCCCAGATTGGTGTCTAAGGTTGGAGTTCAGGGACCTACACTCCCCTACACCTACCTGGCCAGGAACAGGGTTACTACAGACTGGTTTGTTACCTTGACTTAGGCAACTAGTTGAGATTCTAGGTGTAGTAGATCATAGATGATTTTGCATGCTTGACTCATGTCCACTAGAGTAGGAACCTCATATCAGCCTTAATCATCCATGGATAACCCGCAATAAGCCCTGCTAAAGATCATGTTAGAACACTTTGCCCAATTGTTTGCCCAATTGTATACCCAATTAACCACTCACATAGACAATAGGTTAAACCAATTTGAGGCAAGACTTGATTTCATGGAGAGAGCCCCTAGACCACCATTTCAGCATGAACCTAAGACCCCATTTTCTCCACTGACCAACCCTAGGAGAGACATAAATTTTGATCCCTTTGAGGCACCCAATCCTAGGAGAGTTCAGCAACTTGATCATTCCGAGACCTAAACCCTAGAAGGCCCAATCAGGATTTCATTGACTAAGAAGAAAGAGCCTTCAGGAGTATCAAACTAGAAGCACCCACCTTTGACGGTACCCTTGACACTAAGGTATACCTAGACTGGGAGAAAGAGATTGACCAGTACTTTGAGTGGTACGAGATAACTGAAGGTAAGAAGTTTATGTTTGCCAAGCTTAGGTTAATTCGCCAAGCCAAGATGTATTGGGATAACGTGGAAAGGTTAATTAGATAGAGAGGACAAGATCCCATAGCCACCTAGAAAGATTTGAAAGCCAAGCTTAGGGAGAAATACCTTCCTATGTCATACCATCAATGACTTTTAGACCAATGGCATAGAATGGTTCAGGGAAACAAGAGTGTCACCGAGTACATAGCTAAGTTCGATGAGCTAGCCATGAGATGTGGGATAAACGAGTTTGAGTCTATGATTTTATCGAGGTTTAGATTTGGCCTGCATGACGATGTAAAGAGAGTTATATCTGAGAGATGTACAGGATTTAGAACAGGCTTACCAGGTAGCTAGAGACTTTAAGCAGTTTCAAAGGACTCCTAGGAGCCAGTACCCTAGAACAGCCCCGACCTACCGAGTCGACCTACCCTGCCTGTCCAAATCCGAGTCGACCCGACCCAAGCTGACCTAACCCGAGTCGATCCAAGCCAAGCCGACCCAGTCCAGCCCGACCCAACTTGAGCCGACCTCTAGCTGATAACGAAAAATCTGTAGAAGCACCCAAGAAGTTTGGCACCTATTTTAGATGTCACCAGCCCGGCCATTATGCTAGTGACTACGCCACTAGATCCCTTCATTTAGGTGACTTAGAAGAAGGAAACCCAGATGACACCCCTGAATGTGAAGAGGAAGTATATGAAGAAGGTTTCAACCTACAGAAAGAATATGAGGGAGATGAAGAGAGTTGTGAGCCCACTGACCTTATAGGAGTTGTTAGATGCATCCTAACCCAATCTAAGGATCAAGAGGACTGGCATAGGACCAATATCCTACACACCTTTATCAAGATAGGGGAGAAGGTTTACAAATTCATCATAAATAGTGGGAGCTGTGTAAATGCTATCTCTGCTAGTTCTGTCAAGACCTTAGGGCTAAACCCTATTCCCCATCCTAGCCCATATAAGGTATCCTGGATTAACTCCACTTCAATACCTGTCAAACTTAGATGCCAAGTCCTGATTCAATTACAATCTTATAAGGAGAAAGTTTGGTGTGATGTGCTACCCATGGGGGTAAGCAGCATTATATTAGGAAGACCTTGGCTCTATGATCACGACGCCACCTATTGGTAAGACCAATCCTGTGCATTTAACTATCTAGGGAAGAAGATAGTGATCAACCCTGTTCCCCCTAAGGATGAAGTTAAGAAGGGAGCCAGCTCTTTGAAGGAAAAAAAACCTGGATTACATTTGATTAGTGCCAAAGAGCTTAAGAGAGAAATTGCTGAGGGATCACCTATCTGGATTTTGACCACCAAGGAAATTAGGAAACTAGCCCTAAGAGAACACCCCCAGGAAGTTATGGAAGTTTTGGAGGAATTCCATGATATTTTTCCAATGATCTGCCTGACAAACTTCCACCACTTAGGGACATCCAGCATGCCATAGACCTTGTCCTAGGATCCACCCTGCCTAACTTGCCGCATTACCAGATGAACCCAACTGAGCACCAAGAGTTACAAAAGCAAGTTAGTGAACTGTTGAGGAAAGGTTTCATTAGGGAAAGCTTAAGTCCTTGCACCGTCCCAACCCTTTTGACACCTAAGAAAGATGGCATGTGGAGGATGTGTGTGGATAGCCATGCCATAAATAAGATCACCATCAAGTATAGATTCCCATACCCCGCCTAGATGACCTGTTAGACATGATGGCATAAGCCACCATCTTTTCCAAAATTGACCTTAAGAGTGGCTACCATCAGGTTAAAATCAGAGCCAGGGACAAGTGGAAAATAGCCTTTAAAACTAAGGATGGTTGTACGAGTAGGTAGTAATGCCTTTTGGCCTATCCAATGCACCTAGTACTTTCGTGAGGATTATGACCCAGGTCCTTAGGATGTTCATAGGAAGTTTTGTGGTAGTCTATTTTGACGACATCTTAATTTATAGCAGAACCAAAGATGACCACTTAAACCATCTTAGACAAGTTTGTATGGCCCTTAGAAAAGATAGTCTCTATGCCAATCTAGGGAAATGTGAGTTCTTGACCTATAGAGTCATCTTCCTAGGATTTGTCATGACCCTTGAAGGAGTATCAGCTGATCCAGAAAAGATTAAGTCAATAGTTGAGTGGCCAATACCCACTACTATTTCTGAAGTCCGTAGTTTTCATGGTCTAGCCACTTTCGATAGGCAATTCATTCGAGATTTTAGCACCATTATCTCACCCATCACTGACTGTATTAGGAAGGGAGCCTTTGAGTGGACCAAAGCTACCGACAGAGCCTTCCTAGAACTTAAGAAAAAGATGACCCAAGCACCCATTCTGAGATTGCCTGACTTTTCCAAAGTATTCGAGGTAGCTTGTGATGCCTCAAGTGTAGGAAAAGGAGGAGTCCTAAGCCAAGAGAACCTCCGGTAGCCTTTTTTAGTGAAAAATTAAATGAGGCTAAACTTAGGTATTCAACCTATGATAAGGAGTTCTATGCCTTAGTCAAGCACTGAAGTATTGGAGACACTACCTATTGCCACACGAGTTTGTGCTGTACTCTGACCATGAGGCATTGAGATACCTGAATTCCCTTCAAAAGTTAAACCCTAGACATGCTAAGTGGGTAGAGTATATTCGGCTTATACCTTTGTACTAAAACACCGAACCGGAACTAAAAAAAGGTAGTCGATGCCCTTAGCAGACGATCCTTGCTTCTAAGTACCATTAAATCTGAGGTTGTAGGGTTTGACCAAATCAAAGAACAATACGATACTTGTCCCAATTTCAAGAAGATTCACCAAGCTTTGAGTATAGGACCATCTAGAGAATATAGCCATTATACCCTGTTAGATGGTTATCTGTTTAAGGAGAGTAAGTTGTGCATCCTAAGAACTTCTTTGAGAGAGCTTTTAGTCTGGGAGACCCATGCGGGAGGATTAGCAGGACATTTTGGTAGAAATAAAACCATCTTAGCTGTTGAAGAGCATTTCTTTTGACCATGTCTGAAAAGGAATGTAGCCCAGATCGTAGCTAGCCCAGATCGTAGCTAGGTGTAGAACCTACACTTGCTAAACAGTGAAAATAGAACACTGGCTTGTATACCCCTTTGCCCATTCCAGATTGTCCCTGGCAAGATTTGAGTATGGATTTCGTGTTAGGATTGCCTAGAACCCAGAGGAAACATGATTTCATTTTTGTTGTGGTTGATAGGTTTTCCAAAATGGCCCATTTCCTACCATGTAGTCAGACTTATGATGCTTCTAAGGTAGCCAAGCTCTTCCTAGATGAGATAGTTCGATTACATGGCCTACCTAAAAACAATCATGTCTGATAGAGATGTAAGGTTCACTAGTTACTTTTGGAAGACCCTCTGGCATATGTTAGGGACTAAGTTGAAATCTTCTATTGCCTATCACCCCCAAACCAATGGCCAGATCGAAGTAGTGAACTGAAGCCTTGGAAACCTGCTTAGGTGCCTTGTAGGCAAGAACGTTAAGAATTGGGATCTGCTGTTACCTAAAGCTGAGTTTGCCTATAATAGTTCTATTAATAGGACCACTGGTAAAAGCCCTTTTGAGATTGTCCATGGGTACCAACCCAATAAACCACTTAATTTGGTTCTCCTGCCATTGTGTGCTAGAGTATCCGAGTCAGCCAAATCTTTTGCACAGCATATTAGAAATTTGCATAAGGAAATCACCCAAAGATCAAAATGAGTAATGATGCTTATAAAAGACAAGCTGATTCTAGAAAACATTTCAAAAAATTTTTTGTAGGGGATTTTGTCATGATAAGACTTAGACCTGAATGGTTTTCTCCTGGAACCATCAAGAAACTGCATTCCCAAAGTGCTGGACCCTATAAAATTATTAAGACAATTGGATCCAATGCCTATGTGCTCGAGTTACCCCCTGATTTAGGCATTAGCTCCACTTTCAATGTTTCTGATCTAACTGAGTATAGGAAACCGGCAGTAATTCCTAGTGAGGCATTCGGGCTTGACCCTTTACCTAAGAGAGAACCTACCCTGGAGTGTCCATAAAAATGGCCTGAGCGAAGAGAGAAGATCGAGCAAATCCTGGATGATCAAGCTGTCAGTACTCGACGGAATAGCTATCAGTGCTACTTGGTAAGATGGCAAGGTCATCCCGAATCAGAGGATTCATAGAATACCAGAGAAGACCTGCAATGCAATGATCCAGATCTCTTAGAAGAGTATCAAAGCCAAACAAACCCTTACTCAATAGGGTTGAGTTCTTCCCACCGTAGGAGATATGGTGGGGACACCAAGACCAAGACCAAGCCTCAAGAATCCATCTGGATCACGGAACAAGAAGAATAGGACCTGCATTGTCAAGCCGATCCGAGACCGCCGAGCCGACTGAGACACGATTGAACTGAATCCTAGGTTTCGGAGATTTCCAGACGCTTCCAGAATTTTCTCCTTTATTTCAAAATTTTTGGCAATTAAAAAGGCATAAAATCCCATGAAATCTCATGTTTAACAAACTCCCCCGCCACCTCTTAGGATTAGTTTTATTTAGTAACTAATCCTTGGATTAGTTAAGTTTTTAATCCCATGTTTAGAGCATTCTAGAACTGTTCATGAGCCTATAAATATGGCTCGTTTGTATGAAGGAAATCATGGATGAATGAAATGAAAAAATATTGTTCTTCTTCTTGCCTTCGTTGCCATGATGATGTCAAGGGGGGCGAGGTCCTGACCCTACCTTCGTTACAACCGCAATGTCGAGGAGCATGAGGCTCCATCGCTACCTTCCTTCCACGCTATCTCCACCTTCCCGCTGTCTCCTTCCACACTATCACCATCGACCATCATGTCTCCCTTCCACGACGTTGCCATCTTCCCCAAAGTGCCTCCAACCCACTGCTCCGTCTTCAAAGAAGAAACTCTAGCTCATGGTCTAAGAAATCTCAGTCCCCTTGAAACTCCCTCCTCCGGTCTCCATCGCCCAGACTCCCCCTCCAATCTCCATCGACCGACCTCCCTCTCCTCTCCCATAGTCGGATCTCCTCCTCCGTGTGCAACACCGCCACCTTCATCGAAGCACCTTTCTTCGCTTAGTTGAACGATTGGTGCATGCCGTCGCGGAGGAGATCTAAGATCTCTCTTAGCATCTTAATGTCCTGATCCATCTTCATCTTCTCCGACTTCTTCTCGGAGAAAAGCACCTCTACCACCCTAAGCATCTTCCCCATCTCCACCTTCATCCATGGGATCCATGCCACCACCGCCACTTCCACCTCCGCATGCAGCATCACCATCGTCATCGAAGCTCCTTTTCATAGAATTCTTGCCCGAACCAGGCGTGCCTCCCCTGTTCTGAGCACACAGCATCCCTTCAGGACATTCCCGAGCTCCTAGCTCCTCTTCCCGGTTGACTGCTCTGTTATCCTTCCACCGAAGTTCAACGTCCAAGCTTCATCCGCCCTCGGAGATCGCCACGATGCCATCTTCATCTCCAATCCACTACCCACGGAGCTTCCGCCTCGTCTCCAGACCATTTCCCTAGTTCCACGAAGCCCTCTATGTTTTGTGTTTTGATTTGGACCGATCTAATTTATATGGTGGTTTGGGTTAACCTATTATGTTCTAGGTTTTTTGGCTAATCTAATCCATGATTCAATCTTGTAGGGTCCTGTCCGGTACCCAGCCTTTGAAGGGATCTCAACCATCAACCCAGTCCCCTGATACCTTTTTGTTGGAGGGATGATCATTGATCATCCAGGTTGCATCTTCCAAGGATAAGCGAACTTATCACACAGGGAGTAGTATTACTGCGTAGGGTATTATTTTTCCTTCCTTGCTTTAGATCTAAAACTTTGAAATGCATGCATGTCCTTGATCAGGGGTTTCTCAATCTCTGAGTCCTGGTTCTTTCTCATTTTGTTGAGCCTAGCATTAGGGAATGCATGACTTAAAATTTACCCTATTTGAGTGTTCCTCTGAATCTATGTTTATTATAAGCATCGATATTTGTACTAGTTCTTAGGGTGATTTTTATGCATGTCGTCCCTCATCACCTCTACTGAAACCAATTTATGCTGAACTCTTTATGTATTTCAAGCAATCTTCAAGTACTTAAGTCCATTTAAAACTAATCTTCATTCATAGGGGAACTTCTTCATTTCTTTGACAAGCAATCAAAACTGTTAGATTGATGAGAACATTTTTCTATAAAAATATATTTTAAAGAAACAGTTAGTACTCAACTTATACTTAAGTATTTTGCTTATCATCAAAATCAATAACGGAGTCAACAAGATCCTTCACAATTTTTCATTAATTCCAAGACTTTAGAAGATGTACCTATGCTTTGAATTGGCTACAAAAATGAGGTGGCATAAAGAAGAGCGAAAAGTAGATGGCATCTTGAGATATCCAGCTGATTTATCTTGTTGGAAATCTCTTGATGTCATTAATGATTTTGGATTTCACTCTCGAAATGTTCGTCTTGGCTTGGCAAGCGATGGGTTTAATCCTTTTAGTAATATGAGTGTAAGCTATAGCATTTGGCCAGTTATTTTGCTGCCTTATAATTTGCCACCATGGGAATGTATGAAATGGCCTAATATATTCCTATTATACCAGGTCCACATGGACCTGATAACAACATTGATGTTTACCTAACCTCTCATTCATGAATTAAATATTTGTGGAATGGGGTTGACACATATAATGCTTCGAGAGGCGAGAAGTTCAACATGCGTGCTGTATTGTTGTGAACCATAAATGATTTCCTTACATACGGATACTTGTTAGGTTGGAGCATGAAAGGATGATCTGTCTACAATGTAATAAAGATACATGTTCTGATTGGTTACATTTTGTGGGAAATATTATTATGCTGGTCATAGACGGTGGTTGGACAAGGACCATAAATTTCGATGAATGAAGTCAAGATTTTTTGATAAGGAAGAAGATATGAGAGATGCACCTACTCTGCCTTCTGGGAGTGACGTGTTCCAGCAACTAGAGAGTCTTTCTTTTATCTCAGAAACTTCTAAAAATTTGAAGAAAAGAAAAAGGAAGTCAAGCAAGAATTTGGAAAAAGCACCAAAGTAAAAGAAATCAAAGAAGAGAAATACTATAGAAGGGCCTGATAATGTTGAAAAAGATAAATACCTAGCATAGAAAAAGAAGAGTATCTTTTTTGATTTGCCATATTGGAAGTTATTACCTGTTCGGCATAACCTTAATGTAATGCACATCGAGAAGAATGTCTTTGACAATTTGATTGGAACATTATTAGAAATTGATGGTAAAAGTAAGGATGGCTTGAAAGATTGACATGACTTAGTCGAATTAATTATACGACCATCTCTTCATTGCAAATTTATAGGTCCAAAAAATGATCGTGTTGCCACCAGCTTGCTTTACATTAAGTAAAAAGGAGAAGGAAAGCATGTGCCAAGTTCTTAAAGATGTGAAGGTTCTTGATGGGTAGGTAGCTAACATCTCTAGGAATATTGATCCAGTTCATGGAAAGATATGGGGGCTAAAAAGTCATGACTGTCATGCAATTATACAACAACTACTTCCAATAGCAATCAAGTCTATAAAAAGCAAGGAAGTTAAGTGGGTAGTCACTGAATTGAGCAGGTTTTTCTTGCAATTGTGCTCAAAGACTTCTTCAGCAAATGATTTTTATTTACTAAATCAAAGGATTCCAGTTCTCTTATGTTATATGGAAATGTTATTCTCTCCTAGTTTCTTTGATGTGATGGTTCACTTGCTTGTTCATTTACCATATGAAGCTCGACTTCCTGGTCTAGTTAATTATTGATGGATATATCCAATTGAAAGGTATATTTTGAATTTGATGTGTTTTTAGTTTATTGCATTTTTAGTTTTTTATGTATTGCAGACTAGTGAAATTTAGTAGTCATGATGATAGGTTCTTGACGAGATTGTTGACCCCTAAAGTGATTTTGATGATAACAAAATATTGGAGCATACATTTGGTTATCTAACAACTCTTCAAATGGTTGACAAGTTTTTGTAGGACAACTACATTGACATACTTTCTAAACTCTGCAATCTTTATTATTTTGTGTTGAGTTGTAAGTGATTAGAATCTTGTAAAGAAGAATCCAACAAAAAAATTTCCTACTTGAATCAAAGATAATGGTTACTTCTAAAAGTTTTCAAGCTTCAATTTTTCTTAATTTCATTGTAAGAAGACCTTGAGGAAGTCTTCAAAGCTTGGCACAAGAGTTCTGGAGAACTGAATTTGATCTAGCTGAAGAACCAATCTCGAGCCGACTGGATGGAGGAACCAGCCGACTTTGGCACTTGCACAAGAAAGAAGTTCTCTGGAACATAGATCCAGCCGACTGGCACCAAGGCCCAGCCGACTCGTCCAGAACTTGGTTGAGAACGTTCTAAGAATCTCAGGGATCCGAGCCGACTGGATTTCAGCCTAGCCGACTCATCCAGAGTGAACCATTTTCTCAACTGTGGAACCTAGCCGACTGGTGTTCAACCTAGTCGACCCGAACTTGATCCGAGCTGACTCGAAGAATGTTCGAGTCGACTGGAATGACGGGGTTACCTCCAACGGCTAGTTCCAGTTTTATGTTTTTGAAATCCAAAAGTGCTCCAACGGTAACTTGTCACTTCCCAATGGTCTACAACATTCAAAATCAAGGGAAGGTAGTTGAAGTCTCTATAAATGAGGTATGAGAACATCTTTGGAGAGACTAATGAGTTAATGAACAGTTATTGAATATTATTAAAGTAAGAGGAGAGAGCACTTGAGCTTTGAAGTCAGTCTTCAAGCCTTCACCAAAGCTTATCAGAAGCTTGAAGCATCTTTTGAGAAAAGCAAGGAAGCCATTGAAATGCATTGAAGAGCATTCAATTGAGCTTCACTCGAGCTGCATCGGCAACCACCCCACAACTGAGTTGTCAAGTTTTGTTGCTTTTTTATTCTACTCTTAGAATATTGGGTTATTGGTGAGCCCGGTTGTAAAAGCCAAATAGTTTTCTTTGGTGAGCCTTTTAAAAACCAAAGTGTGAGGTTCTAGGTGAGCCTGTGAAAACCTAGAGTGGGTTTCTTTGGTGAGCCCGGTTTAAAAACCAAAGTGTAGAGGTTGGGATTGTGAGCCTGTAAAATAATCCGACTGTATTCCAGTTTGGGGGATATAGTGGAAATCCCGAGTGGTGAACTTGGATATTAGACGTAGGAGTTGGATTGCTTCAACCATTATAAATTTTCCTTGTTTGTGTTGTGCTTGATTTACTTTTCAACTTCCGCACTTATTTCTGATTAACACAGCACTCAACCACTAAAAGGAATTACTTGTGCACATAATTGCAAGAAATTTTGTAATTCCCAATTCACCCCCCTCTTGGAAAAAGCCACCTGGGCAACAGCTGGTATCAGAGCAGTGTCTCTGATTACTTGAGTAAAGATTGATGGCTCATCCTATGAGTACATCCTTGGTCGAAGGCCAGTCATCAAATAGACCTCCACTATTTAGAGGCACTAATTATTCTTATTGAAAAGCACGAATGAAGATTTACATTCAAGCTGTAGATTTTCAATTGTGGAAGGTCATCTTAAAAGGGCCACAAATTTCTCACAATCAAAGTTGATGGCGTGGACATCCCTAAGCCTGAAGAGGACTGGGATGATCATGACATGAAAATGGGAGAATTGAATGCCAAAGCGATGAATTTATTATATTGTGCTTTGGAAGCAAACAAATTCAACCGAATTTCACTTGCTTTTCTACAAAGAAATCTGGGACAAACTCGAAGTGACCCATGAGGGAACTTCCCAAATGAAAATATCAAAGATAAATATTTTAGTTCACAATCATGAATTATTTAAAATGGAACCTTCTGAAATAATTTCTGCCATCTTCTCTAGATTTACAGATATTATTAATGGTTTAAAGAGTCTTGGCAGGGTATACTCAAATGCTGATCTAGTTCAGAAGATACTCTATTCTCTACCTGACAAGTGGGATCCCAAAGTGACTGCAATTCAGGAGGCTAAAGAACTCAACACACTACTACTAAATGAACTATGGGATCACTCATCACCCACGAGCTAACTATGCAGCACAGAACTAAAGATAAACAGAAGAAAAAGAAGACTATAGCCTTCATAGCTGCTTCCAAATCAAAGAGGGATGATGAAGAATCGAAGAAGAAAGCACCTCCTCCAATGATGACCTAGAAAACGATGATATTGCAATGGTTATGAGGAGATTCAAAAATTTATGGGAAGAAAGAAAGGAAGATACAACTGGAAATTTCATAGGAAGGATTATGGAAAAGAAAAAGAAAAGGATAGAGAGCAAGATAAAGAAGTAGTCCCCACATGCTATGAATGCAAGAAGCCAGGGCACTTACGTCAAACTGTCCTCTATTGAAGAAATCCTTTAGATAGAAAAAGAAGAAGAAAGCCATGGTTGCCACATGGAGCAATAGTGAAGAATCATCTTCATCCGAAGAAGAAGAGACCACCAAGACTGCGAATCTATGTTTAATGGGTCTCAAAGATAAGGTAACATCCCTAGCACTTGCACTGAATTCACATTTGATGAATTAAATTCTGCTTTTCATGATTTATTATCTGAATTTAAGAAAGCTGGAATAAAGATAAAATCATTGAAAAATATGAATGACTCTTTACTCAAACAAAAAGATGAAATTTCAGAAAAGAACCTCTTGTTACAAAAAACTACATGACTTTTCTAAAAAATTGAAAAGCTGAAAAATGAAATTTTTTATGTGGGAGGAAAAACAATGATTTACTTGCTGAAAACATTGAACTGAAAAAGGAGATTACAAAACTCAAGCCTTTAGTTGAAAAACTTACTTTATCTTCAAATAAACTTGAGTTAATTTTAAAAGAACAACGGATTTCAGGAAACAAAGCTGGAATTGGTTTTAAAACTTCTATTATGAATGGAATTTCAACAACTACTTTTATGAAATCTAAAGGACCTGTTCAAAACATTTTATCTCAAAAGGTTTTGGCCACACCAAAAACTATTTCAACTTCAAAGTCTTTATTGTATGTCCCTAATAACTTGAGCAAAAATGCATATATTTCAAATGATTCAAAATTTGCATCAATTGCATCAAATTTCAGAACTTCAAATTCTGCTTCTATTAAAAATTCTAAAGTTGTATGCTATGTTTGCAAAAGAATAGGACATAAAGCTTTTGAATGCAATAATTCTAGAAATGTTCTTAAGAATGTAAGAAAAATTTGGGTTTCCAAAGGAACCACCTCTGTTGACCTGCAAGGATCCAAGGTAGCTTGGGTACCTAAAAGAATTCATTGACTATTTTGCAGGAATGTCTTGTAGCCCAAAGATTGAAGAAAAGGTGGTCGTTAGACAGTGGCTGCTCAAGACATATGACGGCTGACAAGAACCAATTATCACCCTTGAAATGAAAGAAGGAGGCATGGTCACCTTTAGAGACAATGGCAAAGTGAGAATAATCGGTATTGGTAAGATCAAAATAACTCCCTTCACTTTTAGTGAAAATGTTTTGCTAGTTGACAAATTGAAACATAATCTCTTAAGCATAAGTCAATTGTGTGATAAAGGCTTCAAGGTTGTCTTTGAATTTTCTATATGTATAGTAACTAACTCGTTAGATTCTAGTAATAAGTTCATTGGACATAGACTTGGAAATATCTATGTGGTAGATCTTAATGATCTTGCCATGTCAAGTAGCCCCAATCTAGTAGCAATGAATGCTAAAACCAAAGAGTCAGGTTTACCATGGCATAGACGATTAGGTCATGCTAGCATGCATACTATTGCCAAATTGATTTCTAAAGATCTTGTTAGAGGCATGCCTAAGTTTAAAGTTGATTTAAATCATGTTTGTGATGCATGCCAAATGGGTAAACAAACCAGGGAGAGTTTTAAATCAAAGAATATAGTTTCTACAACAAGACCACTTGAACTACTTCACATGGATCTTTTCGGACCTACTAGGATCACAAGCCTAGGAGGTATGAAATATGCTCTTATGATAGTAGATGATTTTTGAGATTTACTTGGATTTTGTTTATTGCTTCGAAAGATGAAACTTTTCACGTTTTCAGAAAATTTCATAAAATGATTTCAAATCAAAATAACTTATCTTTAATTTCAATTAGAAGTGATCAGGGAACTGAGTTTGAAAATCAATTTTTTGAAGATTATTGTACTGAATTTGGCATTGATTACAACTTCTCCACTCCTAGAACACATCAACAAAATGGTGTTGTAGAGAGAAAAATCGGACATTGGAAGAAATGGCATGCACAATGTTGTGAGAAGGCAATCTTCCAAAGTACTTTTAGGCAGAAGTGGTGAATACTGCTTGCTATATTTAAACCGTATTTTGGTCCATCCTATTTTAAAGAAAACCCCCTATGAGCTTTGGAATGATAGAAAATCCAATATTAGTTATTTTCATGTGTGTGGATGCAAATGCTTTATACATAACAACGGAAAAGATAATTTTGGAAAATTTGATTCTAAAGCTGATGTTGCAATTTTCCTAGGTTATTCATTACATAACAAAGTATATCGAGTTTTTAATAAAAGGACACTTACTGTTGAAGAGTCAATACATGTTGTATTTATTGAAACCAACCCTATACCTTTTAGACAAGAAGAGTGCATAGATAATGATGCAGGTACATTACAAAAAGGAATGGATGACTTGAGCATTCAAGATAAAGACACTCAAGATGGAGAAGAAACGGTAAGTAAGGATCACACCGATCTACCAAGGGACTGGAGGTACGTTACATCTCACCCTAAAGAATTAATCATAGGAGATCCTTCACACGGTGTTAGGACTAGGTCTGCACATAAGGATGCACATGATTACCTAGCTTTTGTATCACAAATAGAACCCCATAGCCTAGAAGAAGCTGAGACTGACCCAAACTGGATGATGGCAATGCATGAAGAATTAAACCAGTTTAAAAGGAATAAGGTATGGACACTTGTAGATAGACCTACTGACCATCCAATAATAGGAACCAAATGGGTCTATAGAAATAAATTAGATAAGCAAGGAAACATTATAAGAAACAGAGCTAGATTAGTGGCTAAGGGATATAACCAAGAATAAGATATTGATTTTGATGAAACTTATGCACCCGTAGTAAGACTAGAAGCTATTAGATTACTACTTGCATTTGCTTGCTACATGAATTTTAAACTTTTTCAAATGGATGTAAAAAGTGCATTTCTTAATGGTTTTATCTCTGAACAAGTTTTTATGGAACAACCACCAGGTTTTGAAAATCACACTTTTCCAAACCATGTATTTAAATTAAATAAAGCATTGTATGGTTTGAAACAAGCACCTAGAGCCTGGTATAATAGATTAGCACTTTCTTAATTAAAAATAATTTTTCAAGAGGAAATGTAGACAAAACCTTATTTATCAAAAAGAAGAATAATGACATCTTAGTTGTACAAATATATGTTGATGATATCATTTTTGGTGCAACTAACGAATCTCTATGTAAAGAATTTGCTAAGCTTATACAAAGAGAATTTGAAATGAGCTTAATGGGTGAACTAAACTACTTCCTTGGACTTCAAGTGAAACAAACAAAGGAACGCATCTTCATCAACCAAACCAAATACATCAAAGAAATCATCAAAAAGTTTGGTATGGAGAGTAGCAAATCAATGAGCACACCCATGATCTCGGCTTGCAGATTGGACAAAGATGAAAATGGATCCAATGTTGACCAAAAGCTATATAAAGATATGATCGGATCCTTACTATATTTGACTGCAAGTAGACCTGACATTTTATATAGTGTATGTGTATGTGCTAGATTTCAGTCATCACCAAAAGAAACACATATGCTTGATGTTAAAAGAATAATTAAATACTTGAAAAAATAAGTAATTTAGGAATTTGGTATTCTAAACATTCTACCCTGAATTTGATTGGATTCTCTGATGCTGACTATGCTGGTTGTAAAATAGATAGAAAAAGCACTGGCGGTACATGCCAATTTCTAGGGTCGAATCTAATCTCATGGCACTGTAAGAAGCAAAACTCCGTAGCCTTGTCCACAGCTGAGGCTGAGTACGTGGTTGCTGGTAGTTGTTGTGCTCAAATATTATAGATTAAACAACAACTAGAAGACTTTGGTATATCACAATCTAAAATTCTAATTAAATGTGATAACACAAGTGCTATCAATTTGACAAAGAATCCAATTCAACACTCTAGAACCAAGCACATTGAAATTAGACATCATTTTATTAGAGATCATTTTTCAAATGGTAATATAATGCTTGATTTTGTTCCTACTGAAGATCAATTAGCTGACATATTTACTAAGCCACTTAATCAAGATAGGTTTAACTAATTAGGAGTGAATTAGGACTTTATGAACCTTTCTAAATTCTCTAATCTAATTCTTTCAAATTTAAGGAAACATTATCTAGAGAACCTCTGATTTCATTCTATTTTATAGAGCCTTAATTTCCTTAGAAATTCTCTCCAAAATCTCTCTGGTTTGTGCTTAAATTTTCAAAACTCTAATCTCTCTGTTCAAGTCAACTGGTTCTTAAGCCGAGTCGACTGGATTTTCTAAGAGTTTTGAGCATATTCTGGCTTAGCCGGCTCGAGCATTTTCGAGTCGACTAGATTCTCTGATTGTTTTAGAAGAGTTTGGCCAAGCCAACTCGAGCCTTTCTAGGGCTATTCGAGTCGACTGGAATTTCGTGCTTAAGTGTTTTACTTTGGGTTATAAAACCCTCTCTGAATCGTTTAACCTCTGTTTTGTCTTCTCTAACGGTTCGTTCCTCTCCTAATCTTACTCCAAAGATTCCTATCTCCCGTCTAAGCTCTCCAATCTCTCAATTTTCCCTCATTCCTAGCAATGGCTCCAAAGCGTGCTACCGGGAAACGCTCTACTAGGGCTGCTCTGACTGTGGAAAGGGAAAGAAGGTCTAAAAGGCGTCAAGAAGAGCCCGCTGCCACTATTCATAGCGAGGAACTTGTGGAAGAAGCTGCAAGGATGCTCCAAGTGCTCCAAGCCAAATCCCCTCAATGTCCACACGACCGGTAACCTCTGGCCGTCGCATTAACTTTGAATTTATTAAGGGGGTTGGGTTAAAAATCGGTGATTTGATTGAAGATCAAGGATGGAAAAAGTTTTGCTCCCTAAATGAAAAGACTTACCCCTCTCTTGTTAGAAGTTTTTATGAAAATCTGAGATTGGGAACAAATCATGTTGAGTCCACTATTAAAGGAAAAAGGATTTGTTGCCCAGGTGGCTTTTCCCAAGAGGGGGGTGAATTGGGAATTACAAGATTTTTGCAAGTATGTGTGCAAGTAATTCCTTTTAGTGGATAGGTGCTGTGTTAATTAGAGAATAAATGCAGAAGCTAAAAAGTAAATCAAGCACAACACAAACAAGGCAGATTTATAGTGGTTCGGAGCAACCCAGCTCCTACGTCCACTACCCAAGTTCACCACTCGAGATTTCCACTATATCCCCCAAATCGGAATACTGTTGGATTGTTTTACAGGCTCAAAATCCCAACCTCTATACTTTGAGTTTTGAATCGGGTTCACCAAAGAAACCCATACAAGGTTTTTTACAGGCTTACCTAGAACCTCTACACTTTGGTTTTGAAAAAGGCTCACCAAAGAAACCTATTTGGTTTTTACAACGGGCTCACCAATAACCCAAATATTCTAAGAATAGAATAAAGAAGCAACAAAAATGACAAACTCTGTTGTCTGGTGGTTGCCAATACAGCTCAAGCGAAGCTCAATTGAATGCTCTTCAATGCACTTCAATGGCTTCCTTGCTTTCCTCAAAAGATGCTTCAAGCTTCTGTAAGAGTTGGTGAAGGCTTGAAGGCTGACTTCAAAGCTCAAGTGCTCTCACTTCATTCTTCAATAATATTCAATAACTATTCATTAACTCATTAGTCTCTCCAAAGATGTTCTCATACCTCATTTATAGAGACTTCAACTACATTCCCTTGATTTTGAACGTTGCAGACCGTTGGGAGGTGACAGGTTACCGTTGGAGCACTTTTGGAATTCAAAAATTGAAAACTGAAACTAGCCGTTGGAGGTGACCCCGTCATTCTAGTCTGCTTGGACAATCTTCGAGTCAGCTCGAATCATGTTCGGGTTGGCTGGCTGAACGCCAGTCGGCTGGGTTCCATATTTGAGAAAAAGGTTCACTCTGGACGAGTCGGCTAGGCTGAATTCCAATCGGCTCAGATCTTAGAGGCTCTTAAAGCATTCTCAACCAAGTTCTGGACGAGTCGGCTGGACCTTGGTGCCAGTCGGCTGGATCTGTGTGCCAGAGAACTTCTTTCTTGTGCTAGTGCTAGAGTCGGTTGGTTCCTCCATCCAGTCAGCTCGAGAGTGGTTCTTCAGCCAGATCAAATTCAATTCTCCAGAACTCTTGTGCCAAGCTTTGAAGACTTCTTCAAGGTCTTCTTACACTAAAATCAAGAAAAATTGAAGCTTGAAAACTACTAGAAGTAACCCTTTATCTTGATTTAAGTAGGAAATTTTTGTAGGGTTCTTCTTTACAAGATTCTAAACACTTTATAACTCAACACAAAGCAATAAAGATTGTAGGGTTTAGAAAGTATGTCAATGTAGTTATCCTACAAAAACTTGTCAATCATTTGAATAGTTGTTAGATAACCAAATGTATGCTCCAATATTTTGTTATCATCAAAATCACTTTAGGGATCAACAATCTCCCCCTTTTTGATGATGACAAAATACCGGGCATGAAAAGAATCTATTCTATTCACAAGTATGGATGTATATCATAGTAAGCTTTACACTTGTTTGACAAATCATAACATTAACTGTATTCTCAAATGTGTATCAATATATGCTATACAGTTATACACAAGGTCAAATTTATAAACTATAAGTATCAGAGAAGATTGCTTGTATGTATCAAGCAGCATTAAGTAATGACAGATAGATGTAATAGAGAGCATCATAGTAACCATTGAAGCAGAAACATGTATATCTCTCCATTTTTATAAAATTTCTACACAATATGAAATTTCTCAAAATTTCTCCCCCTTTATCATTCATTTGAACATTTCAATAGAAAAGTAAGCAAAAATCATTCAAAAATAATTAAGCTCCCCTATCTAATTTACTTTTGCAGTGCTATCTCAATTCATCAATTCATTTTCTTTTTCATGCACTCTATGGTTCTCTCCCTTTTTGTCATCAAATCAAAAAGATTAAACAGTTAAGCTCAGATTTTTAAATAGATTGAAAAAGTATCAAGATTTGTTTGAGATAATTTCACTTTCTTAACTTAGAGAGAGAATTCTATTTAAGAAAATAGAGAGTGTAAACAGGATAACATGAGTACACACATTACATAGTGACCAAAAAGATGTTCATTTCATTTCTATCAAAAAATTCAGTACATCAACCATTACATAAGTTTCAAAAAGCTTCCAAAAAGTACTGAAACTACTAAAGATCTACTTAGAGTCATCCTTAGGTACATTGGCACCATGCCAAGAAGGAGGTCTAGGATGTCTGCTAGAGGATGCGTGAGGAGGAGGTACCCTAGAATGATGAGAAGTACTAGGAGCCCTAGTGGAAATAGGAGGTGGATCATACAAGGGTCTGGTCCTAGTAGTGACCTCCAAGGATCTAACAGTGCCACAGATAGACACCATCTTCATCCAGATTGCTCCAAGCTGTTGCTCCATATCCTTGAGGCTTGTTGGTACTTTGTTCACTGCCTCCTTCATCTCACCGATTTCTTTTTGCATTGATATAAGCTCAGAGGCTTGGACATTGGCAAATGCTTCGGTTGATCCTCTAAGTCTTCCAAGCTTTGACCTGATGATCCCAATGCCACGAGTGTAGTCATCTTCCATACTTCTTATTTCTGCAACAGTCCCCATTTTGCATCTGACCTCACTCAACTCAGTTCTGTATTCATTCAATGTTGCATCCACAGACTTCAATATTGCTTCAGAACTAGAAGAGATACAATTTAGGATTGGTTGAAGTTCTATCTGAGGAGCATATCTTGAAGCTTCTATTGCTTCAACCTTCCCTTGTAGATTTGAAATATGTTCTTCCAGTTTATCCAATCTGCTGTCCACTGACTTTTTCAGATCACTAAATAGAGAAGTAATTGTACCTGTCAGTGTATCAGTCAAGCTTCTCATCTGTACTTCAATCTAACTTTGAATGATTGGAGGTTGTGATTCTGCAGGAGGGTAGTCAGGCAGAGGAATATCAGCTGCAGGCAAATCAAACTTGGGTGCAGGCAAATCAAACTTAGTTGCAGGCAAATCAAAAATAGGAGAAGGTACTCTAGTCTCTATAACAGTAGCAGCAGGCTCAGAAATTTGAGACTCAGGCTCAGGTAGAGGTGTAGAAGAGGTTCCAGCTATTTCTACATTCTCTTCTTCTTCTTCCACTTCACTACTTGAGCTGCCTATAGCCCTGACATTTGTACCTTTCTTCCTCCATACTCCTTCAACTTGGAAGTACCCCATCATCTTTAGAGATTGGAAGTGTAGACATATGTATGGTGCAGTTCTACTCCATCTTCACCCTCCAAACTCACTCTTTGAGATTTAAACAGTAGGGTAAGCATCATTCCATAGGGTAGACATGACTTGGCCTATCTAACTGTCTCCTTCATTTGCATAATTATAATGTAGGATAGATTTACAGGAGTTTCTCTATAATGTGTTCCATAAGGCATAAGTCTCTTTCACTCACCCAATCAAATCTTCCTGTTCTTTGCAAGAATATTCTACAGATAAAATTGTGTAGCAATCTCATTTCTAAAGATAGGGTGTTAGCAAACACTATTCCAATTCCACCAACATCTTGTTTTTTCAAGATTGTTCTTAGTGTATTTTCTCTATTGTCAATCACTAGAAATTTCACTCCCTCTGAAGGTAAGTCTAGTAAACTATGTAGAAATTCTTCATTGAAAATAATCCTCTTTCCTTTAACAGTGGACTCAGCATGATTTGTTCCCAATCTCATATTTTCATAAAAACTTCTAATAAGAGAGGGATAAGTCTTTTCATTCAAAGAACAAAACTTCCTCCATCCTTGATCTTCAATCAAATCTCTTATTTTCAACCCAATCTCCTTGATAAATTCAAAGTTAATGCATCGACCAGAGGTTACCAGTCTCGTAGACATTGAAGGCACTTGATTAGGAATGGTTGGAGCATCCCTTGCGGCTTCTTCTACAATTTCCTCACTGTGAACGGTGCTACTTGGCTCTTCTTGACGCCTTTTTGACCTTCTTTCCTTTTCAACAGATGGAGCAGCCCTAATGGAGCGTTTACCGATTGCGCGCTTGGGTGCCATTTGCTAGGAAAGATGGAAAATTAAGAGATTGGAGTGCTTGGAAGGGAGATAGACATCTTTGGAGCACGATTAGGAGAGGAACGAACCATTAGAAAAGACAAATAGAGGTTAAATGGCTCGGAGAAGGGTTTATAACCCAAGGCAAAACACTTAGGCATGAATTCTAGTCAACTTGAATAGCCCTAAAAAGGCTCGAGTCGGCTCGACTAGAGCTCTCCTAAAACATCAGAGAATCTAGTCGACTCGAAAATGCTCGAGCTGGCTAGGCCAGAACTCGCTCAAAACTCTCAGAAAATCCAGTCGACTCGTTTTAAGAACTAGTCGACTCGAACAGAGAAATTGGAGTTTTGGAAGATTCGATCATAAATTAGATAGATTTTGAAGAGAATTTCAAAGAAAATTTAGGCTCAATGATATAGAATGAAATTAGGAGGTTCTCTAGATAATGTATCCTTAAATTTGAAAGAATTAGGTTACAGAATTTAGAAAGGATCGCAAAGTCCTAATTTACTCCTAATTAGCTTAAATCTATTTTGATTAAGTAGCTTAGTAAATATGTCAGCTAATTGATCTTCAGTAGGAACAAAATCAAGCACTATATTACCATTTGAAACATGATCTCTAATAAAATGATATCTAATTTCAATGTGCTTGGTTCTAGAGTATTGATTGGATTTTTTGTCAAATTGATAGCACTTATGTTATCACATTTAATTGGAATTTTAGATTATGATACACAAAGTCTTCTAGTTGTTGTTTAATCCATAACACTTGAGCACAACAACTACCAGCAGCCACGTACTCAGCCTTAGTTGTGGACAAGGCTACGAAGTTTTGCTTCTTATAGTGCCATGAAATTAAATTCAACCCTAGAAATTGGCATGTACCGCTAGTGCTTTTTCTATCTATTTTATAACCAGCATAATCAGCATCAGAGAATCCAATCAAATTTAGGGTAGAATGTTTAGAATACCAAATTCCTAAATTATTTGTTCCTTTCAAGTATTTAATTATTCTTTTAACAACAAGCATATGTATTTCTTTTGGTGATGATTGAAATCTAGCACATACACAAACACTATATAATATGTTTGGTCTACTTGCAGTGAAATATAATAAGGATCCGATCATACCTCTATATAGCTTTTGGTCAACATTGGATCCATTTTCATCTTTGTCCAATCTGCAAGCTGGGCGCATGGGTGTGCTCATTGATTTGCTACTCTCCATACTAAACTTTTTGATGATTTTCTTGATGTATTTGGCTTGGTTGATAAAGATACCTTCCTTTGTTTGTTTTACTTGAAGTCCAAGGAAGTAGTTCAGCTCGCCCATTAAGCTCATTTCAAATTCTCCCTGCATAAGCTTAGCAAATTCTTTACAAAGAGATTCATTAGTTGCACCAAAAATGATATCATTAACATATATTTGTATAACTAAGATGTCATTATTCTTCTTTTTGATAAATAAGGTTTTGTCTACATTGTCTCTTGAAAAATTATTTTTAATTAAGAAAGTGCTAAGTCTATCATACCAGGCTCTAGGTGCTTATTTCAAACCATACAATGTTTTATTTAATTTAAATACATGGTTTGGAAAAGTGTAATTTTCAAAACCTGGTGGTTGTTCTATAAAAACTTGTTCAGAAATAAAACCATTAAGAAATGCACTTTTACATCCATTTGAAAAAGTTTGAAATTCATGTAGCAAGCAATGCAAGTAGTAATCTAATAATTTCTAGTCTTGCTACAGGTGCATAAATTTCATCAAATCAATACCTTCTTCTTGATTATATCCCTTAACCACTAATCTAGCTTTGTTTCGTATAATGTTTCCTTGCTCATCTAATTTATTCCTATAGACCCATTTGGTTCCTATTATTGGATGGTCAGTAGGTCTATCTACAAGTGTCCATACCTTATTCCTTTCAAACTGGTTTAATTCTTCATGCATTGCCATCATCCAGTTTGGGTCAGTCTCAGCTTCTTGTATGCTATGGGGTTCTATTTGTGATACAAAGGCTAGGTAATCATGTGCATCCTTATGTGCGGACCTAGTCCTAACACCATGTGAAGGATCTCCTATAATTAATTCTTTAGAGTGAGATGTAACATACCTCCAGTTCCTTGGTAGATCGGTGTGATCCTTACTTACCGTTTCTTCTCCATCTTGAGTGTCTTTGTCTTGAATGCTCAAGTCATCCATTCCTTTTTGCAATGTAGCTGCATCATTATCTATGTACTCTTCTTGTCTAGAAGGTGGAGGGTTAGTTTCAATAAATACAACATGGATTGGCTCTTCAAAAGTAAGAGTCCTTTATTAAAAATCCGATATGCTTTACTATATAATGAATAACCTAGGAAAATTGCAACATCTGCTTTAGAATCAAATTTTCCTAAATTATCTTTTCATTATTATGCACAAAGCATTTGCATCCAAATACATGAAAATAACTAATATTGGGCTTTCTATCATTCTAAAGCTCATTGGGGGTTTTCTTTAAGATAGGATAGATCGAAACACGGTTTAAAATATAACATGCAGTGTTCACCGCTTCTGCCCAAAAGTACTTTGGAAGATTGCCTTCACATAATATTGTGCGAGCCATTTCTTCCAATGTCCGATTTTTTCTCTACAACACCATTTTGTTGAGGTGTTCTAGGAGTGGAGAAGTTGTGATCAATGCCAAATTCAGTACAATAGTCTTCAAAAAATTAATTTTTAAATTCAGTTCTATGATCACTTCTAATTGAAATCAAAGATAAGTTTCTTTTGATTTGAAACCTTTTTATGAGATTTTCTGAAAACATGAAAAGTTTCATCTTTCGAAGCAATAAACAAAACCCAAGTAAATCTCGAAAAATCGTCTACTATCACAAGAGTATATTTCATACCTCCTAGGCTTGTGGTCCTGGTAGGTCCGAAAAGATCCATGTGAAGTAGTTCAAGTAGTCTTGTTGTATAAACTATATTCTTTGATTTAAAACTCCCCCTAGTTTGTTTACCCATTTGGCATACATCACAAACATGATTTAAATCAACTTTAAACTTAGGCATGCCTCTAACAAGATCTTTAGAAATTAGTTTAGCAATAGTATTCATGCTAGCATGACCTAATCGTCTATGCCATAGTAAGCCTGACTCTTTGGTCTTTGCATTCATTGCAACTAGACTAAGGCTACTTGACATGGCAAGATCATTAAGATCTACCACATAGATATTTCCAAGTTTATGTCCAATGAACTTATTGCTAGAATCTAAAGAGTTAGTTACTATACACATAGAAGATTCAAAGACAACCTTGAAGCCTTTATCACATAATTGACTTATACTTAAGAGATTATGCTTCAACTTGTCTACTAGCAAAATATTTTCAATAAAAGTGAAGGGAGTTATTTTGATCCTACCAATACCGATTATTCTCCCTTTGCCATTGTCTCCAAAGATGACCATTCCTCATTCTTTCATTTTAAGGGTGATAAACTGGTCCTTGTCACCCGTCATATATCTTGAGCAGCCACTGTCTAAGTACCACCTATTCTTCAATTTTTGAGCTGCAAGACATTCCTGCAAAATAGTCAATAAATTCTTTTAGGTACCCAAGCTACCTTGGGTCCTTGCAGGTCAGCAGAGGTAGTTCCTTTGGAAACCCAAATCTTTCTTACTTTCTTAAGGACATTTCTAGTATCATTGCATTCAAAAGCTTTATGTCCTATTCTTTTACAAACATAGCATACAACTTTAGAGTTTTTGATAGAAACAGAATTTGAAGTTCTAAAAGTTGATGCACTTGATGCAGATTTTGAACTTTTTGAAATGTATGCATTTTGGCTCAAATTCTTAGGAACATATAATAATGACTTTGAAGTTGAAACAGTTTTTGGTATGGCTAAAACTTTTTGTGATAAAACATTTTGAACAGGTATTTAGATTTCACAAAAGTAGTTGCTGAAATTCCATTCATAAAAGAAGTTTTAAAATCAATTCCAGCTTTGTTTCCTGAAATTCGTTATTCTTTTAAAATTAACTCAAGCTTATTTGAAGACAAAGTGAGTTTTTTAACTAAAGGCTTGAGTTTTGTAACCCCCTTTTCAGTTCATTATTTTCAGCAAGTAAATCACTGTTTTTCTTCTCACATAAAAGATTTTCATTTTTCAGCTTTTCAAATTTTTTAAAAAAGTCATGCAGTTCTTTTTGCAATAAAAGGTTCTTTTCTAAAATTTTATCTTTTTGTTTGAGTAAAGAATCATTCATATTTTTCAATGATTTTATCTTTACTCCAGCTTTCTTAAATTCATATAATAAATCATGAAAATCAGAATTTAATTCATCGAATGTAAATTCAGTATAATTGTTAGGGATGTTACCTCATCTTCGAGACCTATAAAATATAGATTTGCAGTCTTGGTGGTCTCTTCTTCTTCAGATGAAGATGATTCTTCACTATCGGACCATGTGGCAACCATGGCTTTCTTTTTCTTCTATCTGAAGGATTTCTTTAATAGTGGACAGTCTGGACGTATGTGCCCCAGCTTTTTGCATTCGTATCATGTGGGGTCTATCTCTTTATCTTTCTCTCTGTCCTTTTCTTTTTCTTTTCCATAATCCTTCTTATGAAATTTCCGGTTGTATCTTCCTTTCTTTCTTCCCATAAATTTTCTGAATCTCCTCACAACCATAGCAATGTCATCATCTTCTAGGTCATCATTGGAGGAGGTGCTTTCTTCTTCAGATTCTTCATCATCCCTCTTTAATTCGGAAGCAGCTCTGAAGGCTATTGTTTTCTTTTTCTTCTGTTTGTCTTCAATTCTGTGCTGCATTGTCAGCTTGTGGGTGATGAGTGATCCCAGCAGTTCATCCAGTAGAAGTGTGCTGAGATCTTTGGCCTCCTAGATTGCAGTCACTTTGGGATCCCACTTGTCAAGTAGAGAACGAATTATCTTCTGAACTAGATCTGCATTGGAGTATACCCTGCCAAGACTCTTCAAACCATTAATAATATCCGTAAATCTAGAGAACATGACAGAAATTATTTCAGAAGGTTCCATTTTAAATAATTCATAATTATGAACTAAAAGATTTATCTTTGAGGTTTTCACTTGGGAAGTACCCTCATGGGTCACTTTGAGTTTGTCCCAGATTTCCTTTGCTGAAGAGCAAGTGGAAATTCGGTTGAACTCGTTAGCATCCAAAGCACAATATAATAATTCATTGCTTTGGCATTCAATTCCCTCATCTTCATGTCATGATCATCCCAGTCCTCTTCAGGCTTAGGGATGTCCATGCCATCAACTTTGATTATGGGAATGTATGGCCCTTTTAAGATGACCTTCCATAATTAAAAATCTACAGCTTGAATGTAAATTTTCATTCGTACTTTTCAATAGGAATAATTAGTGCCTGTGATAGCAAAGGTCTATTTGTTGACTGTCCTTCGGCCAAGGATATACTCATGGGATGAGCCATCAATCTTTACTCAAGTAATCAGAGACAAAGCTCTGATACCAGCTATTGCCCAGGTAGCTTTTCCCAAGAGGGGGGTGAATTGGAAATTACAAAATTTTTTAAAGTATGTGCGCAAGTAATTCCTTTTAGTGGATAGGTGCTATGTTAATCAGAGAATAAATGCAGAAGCTAAAAAGTAAATGAAGCACAACACAAACAAGGCAGGTTTATAGTTGTTCGGAGCAACCCAGCTCTTACGTCCACTACCCAAGTTCACCACTCGGGATTTTCACTATATCCCCAAACAGGAATATAGTCGGATTGTTTTACAGGCTCACAATCCCAAACTATATACTTTGGTTTTTGAACCGGGCTTACCAAGAAATCCACACTAGGTTTTTTACAAGCTTACCTAGAACCTCTACACTTCGGTTTTGAAAAAGGCTCACCAAATAAACCTATTTGGTTTTTACAATCGGGCTCACCAATAACCTAAATATTCTAAGAATAGAATAAAGAAGCAACAAAAATGACAAACTCTATTGTCTGGTGGTTGCCAATACAGCTCAAGTGAAGCTCAATTGAATGCTCTTCAATGCACTTCAATGGCTTCCTTGCTTTCTGTTGGCTTTGGCTCCTTAATTTTGATGATTAACAAAAGGTTGAGTATATGTTTGGACTAATGTTTCATCTCAAGATAAAGTTTCAGGACTTAGGTTATTCAAAAAGAGTATCAAGAGTACAATGATGAAACCAAGCTTGCCTGATTTGGGAAAGAGCTCTTCTACCTTGAACAAGATCAAATTTCTCATATTGGACCTTCTTGTTAAGAAGTAATTGACAAAAGAAACAAAGGCTTAGAGAAACTCAAGCATGGCACGCACCTCTCTAGAGTTTCAGAAAAATTCAGACCAGAGGTCGACCACTAGAGGTCGACACCTTGCCAAAGGTCGACCACCAGAGGTCGACTCATGAAGAAAAGAAAAGTTCAGCAAGGCCGGCACGGCAAAATTTCAGTGGCACGCTCCAGAGGTCGACCACCAGAGGTCAACACCTATCCAGAGGTCGACACCAGAGGTCGACTTATTACTTGAGATTTCAAACTGGGCAGAACTATGGTTTTCTGGATTTTGCCTAAGATAAACTGGAGGTCGACTCATGAGGTCGACACTTGATCCAGAGGTCGACTCATGAGGTCGACTCATGGCATAATGGCTAGTTTTTCTGAACTTTTGATTTGATTTCTAACGGCTATAAACGGCCATATTTTTGATTCTAACGGTCTTGTGGAGTTGTTTCAGCTTGAATGAGGTATTTAACCTCCACCTAACTTTAAAAAAGACAAGAAGACAAAGTGAAAAAGAATAGAGTGAAAGTACAAAGCCTTCAATCAATTCCAAGCCAAAAAGAGTGAGAAAACCAAGTAATTCCTTAGCCAAAAGCTTACCATCTTTGAGGAATCCAACTTTCAAGTGTTTGAAATTTAGTGAGGTCCAAGATTCCAAGAGAAAGGCTTGAAGAGTCTCCATCAAGAGCTACATCAAATTTCTTTTTGCTCAATATGAGTTTGTTTTGATTTATTCATTGTATTCATATTCTTTTTGTCTTAGGCTAGTTTCAAGGAAATTTGAAACTAGTGTGAGGTTTGTTGGTGAGCCAATTGACAAAACCAACTAGGGTTGCTTGTAAGCCCGAAGCCAAAATAAGTGAGTGAGGTTTGTTGGTGAGCCAATTGATAAAACCAACTAGGGTTGCTTGTAAGCCCGAAGCCAAAACAAGTGTGTAAGGTTTTGACTTGTGAGCCTGGTAAAACAAGTCGGCTGTAATCTAGAAAAGATTATAATGGAAATTTCCAAGTGGAGCTTGGGGAGTGGATGTAGGTGCTAGGTGCACCGAACCACTATACTTCTTGTGTGTTTGCATTGCTTTACTCTCTATCTTCTTTTGCTCTTTAATTGTTGTTTTATTTCATTGCTTCCGTTGCACAATTACTTGAGCACTATCACTCTTCACCTTTGAACTTGATAGCACATATATTGCTTTAATTTTTTAAAATACCCAATTCACCCCCCCTCTTGGGCACCATATCTGGGCAACAAGTGGTATCAGAGCACTGGTACTCTCTTGTAGGTCCAACGATCTTGAGTGAAAGATCATGGCCGCCCCAATTGGAATGGGTGTAGTTGAAAGACAAGCATCAAATCGCCCTCCTTTCTTTAATGGCACAAACTACACATACTGGAAACTCGTATGCGCATTTATTTACAAGCTGTAGATTATCATATATGGAGAGTAATTACTAAAGGGCCTTATCAGCCCACTCACTTGGTTAATGGCATTATCACCCCAAAATCTGAAGAAGAATGGGATGACAATGACATCAAACAAGCTGAGTTAAATGCTAAGGCGATGAATTTGCTATTCTGTGCACTTGACCCTAGTGAATTTAACAGAATATCAAATTGTATTTTCGCCAAAGAAATTTGGGATACACTTGTGGTTACCCATGAGGGTACACACCAAGTGAAGACCACAAAGGTGAACATGCTCATTCATATGTATGAGATGTTCAGGATGGAACCAACTGAAAGTATAAGTGAAATGTATACTAGATTTACCAATATAGTAAATGGTATGAGGAGTTTGGGAAAAATTATATCTAATGGTGAACTGGTTAACAAACTTCTCAGGTCTCTTCCGGCTTCATGGGATGCGAAAGTAACAGCCATAGAAGAAGCCAAGGATGTCAATACTCTACCTCTTGAGCAGCTTCTTGGATCACTGATGACTTACGAGCTTTCACTAAAGCAGATGGTGCGGGCACCAGACTCAGAAGAAGACTTCAGAGCTCCATTTGGATCTCTGATTGACATTGCCCGAGAAATTAGGGTTTGTAATAAAGGTTGACCTGGTCAACCAGTTTATTTATTTCTTGAGTCACCATTTAAATTTTGTTGAGTCATGTTGACTCGATGCAAGTCCCGATGTGGTTTCAATTTGGTCCAAAATGGTACGACATTTGTCTTCCAATCAAATCAAGGTTCAAGCAAGTGGAGGCCACACTCCAAGCCACACGCCCAGCCACACTCCGAGCACACGCCAGAGTCCAGGAGGCGCCACAGAGGCATCCCAGTGTCATGGTCCCCACATCCAAAGAAGAAAAAATCAAATTGGAAGCTAATTTAAAGGAGGCGCCCATACCTGCCAATTTTGTCTAAGCAAAGAAGGAAAAAGACTTCTCTTGGAGAAAAATCAAAGAAGGACATCCAATTGAAGTTCAAATCAAAATCAAAGAGCTTAACTTGGAGTGGAAGAAAAGAAGAAATGCCATAAGAAGAAGAGGACTCCAAATCCAAATCCAACTCCAAAGGAGGCGCCATAAAAATTCCAAAAAAAAATTCCTTTATGGCCGTCCCAAATTTTTTTGAACTCTTGGTCGGCCAAGAGAGGAGATTTTCTACCTAATCTAGAGGTTGGAGGAGTTTAGTCCCACATGAGAATTTGTACAAGCTTGGAGAAAATTTTAGGTCTATATAATAGACCCCTCTTTGTAACTTTAAGAAATCAATGAAGAAACATTATTTTGCTATTCTCTTGTGTTGAGTGACCTAGGTTTCTCTTCTTCCGCACTATTCTAAGTGTTGAGCTCCGTGAGAGGGTAATCCGGGTTCCATTGGAGCCTTGAGGAGGTGAGAGATCTCCATCTTTATCCAAAACCCTAGGTTAGCCACTTGAAATTCCAAAACCCTAGCCGCCCTTCATTATTTTCAATCCATCAAACCCTAGCTCCATCCATCTCCCACGGCCTCTCTCTCTCTACAAGTCCAGGCCGTCCACCTTCATCCAGATCCAGTCCGGCTACTTCAGATCCAGAGCAAGTTCCAAGGAAAATCACATCAACATCCAGGAGAATCCAGTTTTCAGCAATTTCAATCTTCAAGTTCATCAACCTGGTAAATCTTTCCCTTGACTCTCTGATTCCATCAATTGTTTTTCTTCTCTTCCAGATCTTGAGTTCAGGAGAAGCCAACCCGCCAAAGGACCAGTATTGGAGGATCCATTACGAAGATATCTGAATCCGAGGATCCAACAATCTGCTCGGGAGAGTTCTTCCACCAAAATCTGTGAAGATCATTGTCTGGTTAGATAAACCATCTCTTCTCTTTATTTCTGTTCTGTTGAAAGTTTGGAGCGAAACCCTAGGTCTGGGAGTTTCTCAACCCCCAGCGATCCGTTGCTTCTGAACTACTCTGATAATTTAGTTTCCTTAAAATTGTGCTTTCAATTATCATATTAGTATCTTTCAATGTTAGGTTAACTTTTCTTTGATTTGAAGCCAACTTCTACAAACATATAAAAACAACAAAAAAAATTAGTTAATCTTAATTTACTTCCGCATCGCATCCCTTTATTTGTTCTGCATCATTTTTGGTATCAGAGCCCAGTCTAGGGTTTCTGATTTGCTTGCTTGCTTTGATTGTTCTCTTTTTATTTTGTCTGCTCGAAGTAGACTCCCCAGGACGTCCGGTCCTAGGAACTAAGCGAGGCACAAGCCTCCTCCTCCCATTCCACGGGGTGTTCCTAGGGCGTGTAGGGGATCCATTGGGTTATAACTTCGTAGCAGGGATTATAAACGGGGAAGACAATCTAGTTGCAGCCCGTAATTGCCCTGTTATCTGAATTATTTCTCCTTGCATAAAACTCAGAATTGCATGATTTTTGCTTCTTTGAAACCAGTATAATTGAACCTATTTTTTAATTTTTCTGTGATTTATTGGTTTCGGTAAAAATTCTGAGCATTAAAATACAGCAACTCTATTTTTTGTGTTCTGCAATTCAATTCTTTTTGGAGTGATCATCTCATAATTTACTTAAGGACAATTGAGCATCTAAGATAAGGGGAGGAGTTGATTACCTCTCCTTAGCCCAAAACCACCATCCAATCATTCGAACCTAGACCTAATTTAAAATCAGTTAGACCTAATTTGCCCTAGTGGGCTAGGGACACCAATTGGTCGGGTCTAGGCTAGTGTTGAGTCAGTTTGCCGAGTTATTCTGTGTGTGCTTAGCACTCAGTGTCTAGAACGGTGGTTCAGGGATCCATTCCCGAAGGGCTTGTGTGCTGGTCCGCCTACCTGGCCAATCACTGATTGGTGTCTAGGATTGGCAATCAGGGACCTAACACTCCCCTTACACCTGCCTGGCTGAGTCCTGAGTTACTACAGGCTAGCTTGCCACTCTGATTGGGCATCTAGTTTGGACTCTAGGTCTAGTGATCCAGTAGTCGATTTAGTCTAGTCTCATTTTGTGTGCTTGCTTGAATCATCATGTCTACCAGAAACGGAGTGCCATATCAACCTGGTCAAACCCAACCTGATTTAGAGGCCATGATCAGAACTCTTACTGAAAGTATGGCTAAAATGAATCAGGATATGACAAACACTGTGGCCCAGTTTAGCGCACAAATTCATGAGGATCTTACCCAACTTAGGGACCGAGTCCAAGTACTTGAAGAACCTAGACATCGAAATTGGACTCCTGACCCCGATTTTAATGTGCCTCAACCTCACCCACATCAGGAGCCTAGAAGGCCTTTATATAGAGATCCTGAACCTAATCATAGGAGGCCTGACCCAGAGCCTGAAGATAGAGATGATAGGTTCATCAGGAACATCAAATTAGATGCACCCACTTTTGATGGTAGTCTGAACCCTAAGGTGTATTCTGATTGGGAGGGTGAGATGGATCAATACTTTGAGTGGTATGCTATGTCTGAGGAGAGGAAATACAAGTTTGCCAAGATGAAATTAGTGCGTCAAGCTAGGTTATACTGGGGGAACATTGAGCTAACCACTAGGAGACGGAATGTTGAGCCCATAACCACTTGGCAGGGTATGAAAGAAAAACTGAGAGATAAATACCTACCCATTTCATACCAGCAAAACCTGTTAGACCAATGGCAAAACCTGAAACAAGGAAACCGATCTGTCTCAGACTACATAGCTACTTTTGATGATTACCTAATGAGATGTGATGTGAGTGAAGCCCACGAAGTCACTTTGTCTAGATTTAGGGCTGGACTGAGGGAAGATATCAAGAGAGAACTATTTCTGAGAGAGGTTACAGATCTAGACCAAGCCTACCAGATTGCACTGAACACTGAGAAATTTCAGAGAGGACCTATACCTTCTAGGGTTAGTGCCCCAATCCCAAGGAATGGACCTAGCCAAGTTATCCCTAGTAAACCTTTTTAGGGTACTTCTACCCCTAGACCCATGGACAAAGGTAAGGCACCTGACACCCAGAGAACCCCTAGTTCAAATATCACCTGTTTTAAGTGTCAGAAACCAGGTCACATTTCCAGTCAGTGTACTGCCATAGCCTGTTTCAAGTGTCACAAGATAGGTCATGTTGCTAGCCAGTGCCCACGAAGATCCCTTTACATAGAAGAGGGAGAGAATGATAATTCCGAGCCCAGTGAGGAATTTGAAGAAGAAGTTTATAAGGCCGGAATGAATTTGGTTGAGGAGTATGAAGGAGAGGAGGAACCCAATGAATCTGACCAATTAGGAGTTGTAAGATGCATCCTATCCCAGAATCTAGTTCAAGAGGATTGGCGTAGGACTAACATCCTACAGACTTTTCTTAAATTAGGGGATAAGGTATGTAAGATCATCATAGATAGTGGGAGCTGTGTAAATGCCATCTCTACTAGCACTGTCAAGATGTTAGGCTTAATCCCAGTTCCCCATCCCAACCCCTATAAGGTTTCTTGGGTAGATTCTACCTCCATACCCATCCAGTCTAGATGTCAAGTCCAAATCCAAATGCAATCTTATCACGAAAAGATTTGGTGCGATGTTTTACCCATGGGGGTGAGCAGTATAATTCTCGGAAGACCTTGGTTGTATGATCATGATGCCACCCTCTTAGGAAAATCCAATACCTGTGTCTTTAGTTTCAATGGGAAGAAGATTACGATCCATTCCGTTCCCCCTAAGGACAAGGTAACTAAAGGAGCCGGTAAGGTTAAGGAGATGAAAACTGGAGTGAACCTAATCAGTGCTAAGGATCTAGAACAAGAAATTCATAGTGGTTCACCCATCTGGATGTTGACTGCTAAGGAACTTAGAACTTCGGAACCCTCAGAGCCTCCTCAAAAAGTTAAACCTGTGTTAAAAGAATTTGAGGATGTCTTTCCCGAGGATTTGCCAGACCACCTTCCACCTCTTAGGGATATCCAGCATGCCATAGATCTAATCCCAGGAGCGACTTTGCCCAACTTGCCCCATTACAGGATGAATCCATCTGAGCATGAAGAACTGCAAAAGCAGGTTGGAGAATTATTGAGGAAGGGGTTTATTAGAGAAAGTCTTAGCCCTTGTGCAGTCCCAGCCTTACTAACCCCAAAGAAAGATGGCACGTGGAGGATGTGTGTTGACAGTCGTGCCATCAATAAAATTACAATCAAATATAGGTTTCCCATCCCTAGACTAGATGACATGCTTGATATGATGGCTGGTGCAATGGTTTTTTCTAAGATTGATCTCAAAAGCGGCTATCATCAGGTTAGGATTAGACCCGGGGATGAATGGAAAACTGCTTTCAAAACTAAGGATGGTCTTTATGAATGGGTTGTTATGCCTTTTGGGTTGTCCAATGCCCCTAGTACCTTCATGAGAATTATGACCCAGGTACTTAGAGCTTTCATAGGAAAATTTGTGGTGGTCTATTTTGATGACATCCTGATCTATAGTAAGACCCCAGCAGATCACCTAGGCCACCTTAGAGCAGTCTGCCAAGTTTTGAGGAATGAGAGACTCTACGGTAATCTTAAGAAGTGTGAATTCATGACTAGTAGAGTTATCTTTCTTGGTTTTGTAGTAACCCCTGACGGCGTGGCGGCCGATCCTAAGAAAATTAGGTCCATAGTAGATTGGCCAGAGCCAACCAATGTGCATGAAGTTAGAAGTTTCCACGGCTTGGCTACCTTCTATAGGCGATTCATCAAGGGGTTTAGTACTTTAGCTGCTCCTATCACTGATTGTATTAGGAAGGGAGAATTTCATTGGACTAAGTCAGCCCATAAAGCCTTCCTAGATCTTAAGGATAAAATGACCCAGGCACCCATTCTGAGATTACCCGATTTTTCTAAAGTATTTGAGGTTGCCTGTGATGCTTCAGGTGTAGGAATAGGTGGAGTCCTAAGCCAAGAGAATCATCCCATAGCATTCTTTAGTGAAAAACTTAATGATGCTAAGCTTAGGTATTCTACCTATGATAAGGAATTTTATGCGGTGGTGCAAGCTTTGCGTTACTGGAGATATTATTTGCTACCGCAGGAATTTGTACTATTTTCGGACCATGAGGCTCTTAGATTTCTGAACTCCCAAAAGAAGCTTAACCCTAGGCATGCTAAGTGGGTAGAATATATCCAGTCCTATACTTTTGTCCTGAAACATAAGGCTGGAGTTGAGAATAAGGTAGCTGATGCCCTTAGTCGCCGATCTTTGTTATTAACTTCTGTTAGAACTGAGGTCATAGGGTTTGAGCAAATCAAAGAGGAATATGAGTCTTGTCCGGATTTCACAACTGTGTATCAGGATCTAGTTCAAGGACCATCTAGTAATCACCAGGATTATACCCTTGTAGATGGTTTTTTGTTCTTCAAAAATAGGCTTTGCATCCCTAGAACTTCTCTTAGGGAATTTTTGATTTGGGAAATCCATGCTGGAGGTTTAGCCGGCCATTTTGGAAAAGACAAGACCATTCTAGCTATTGAAGACCACTTTTTCTGGCCTAGCTTGAAAAGGGATGTAGCTAATATTGTAGCTAGATGTCGAACCTGCGCTGTTGCCAAACAGCGAAAACAAAACACTGGCCTTTATACCCCACTCCCTGTCCCAGATCGTCCTTGGCAAGATGTGAGTATGGATTTTGTGTTAGGTTTACCTAAGACCCAGAGGAGACATGATTCTATCTGTGTCGTAGTCGACCGATTCTCTAAAATGGCCCACTTCTTGCCTTGTTCCCAAACCTTTGATGCGTCTAAGGTAGCCACACTTTTCTTCAATGAGATAGTTAGACTCCATGGCCTACCTAAGACAATCGTTTCAGATAGGGATGTCCGGTTCACCAGTTACTTTTGGAAGATCCTTTGGCATAAGTTAGGGACAAAACTTAAGTTTTCAACTGCCTATCATCCCCAAACTGATGGCCAAACTGAAGTAGTGAACCGTAGCCTAGGAAATCTGCTGAGATGTCTTGTTGGTGAAAACACCAGAAATTGGGATTTATACCTACCAAGGGCAGAATTTGCGTACAATGACTCGGTCAATAGGTCTACGGGTAAGAGTCCATTTGAAATTGTACATGGGTACAAACCTCACACACCTCTTGACCTAGTCCCTTTACCTGTCCACACTCGAGTCTCCGAATCTGCTGAGAATTTTGCACAGCATGTAAAAGACTTGCATAAAGAAATTCATGCCAAAATAAATTTAAGTAATGAAACTTATAAGAAGTTGGCTGATACTCAAAGGCGAGTCAAATCTTTTGTTGAGGGAGACTATGTGATGATTAGGTTAAGGCCTGAACGGTTTCCTCCTGGAACCTTTAGAAAGTTACATGCTAGGGGAGCTGGACCATTTAGAATGGTAAAGAGAGTAGGATCCAATGCCTATGTGCTCGAGTTGCCTCCAGAACTAGGCATTAGCTCTACTTTCAACATTACAGACTTAGTAGAGTACATGGAGCCAGCTGTGATTCCTAGTGAGCCTTTTGAGCCTAACCCTATCATTGAGAGTGATCCCGACCCTGTGTGTCCACCAACAAACTGGCCTGTGAGGAAAGAGCAGATTGAAAAGATCCTGGATGATCAGGTTATCTCTACTCGTAATCGAGGATACCAAAGGTACCTGGTCCGCTGGCAAGGAAGGCCAGATTCTGATGACTCTTGGATCTCCCGAGAAGAATTACAAGAATTGGACCCAGACCTCTTGGAGAGATACCAGAGCCAACTTGAGCCTTACTCGATAGGGTCGAGTTCCTCCCACCCTGGAAGAATTGGTGCGGGCACCAGACTCAGAAGAAGACTTCAGAGCTCCATTTGGATCTCTGATTGACATTGCCCGAGAAATTAGGGTTTGTAATAAAGGTTGACCTGGTCAACCAGTTTATTTATTTCTTGAGTCACCATTTAAATTTTGTTGAGTCATGTTGACTCGATGCAAGTCCCGATGTGGTTTCAATTTGGTCCAAAATGGTACGACATTTGTCTTCCAATCAAATCAAGGTTCAAGCAAGTGGAGGCCACACTCCAAGCCACACGCCCAGCCACACTTCGAGCACACGCCAGAGTCCAGGAGGCGCCACAGAGGCATCCCAGTGTCATGGTCCCCACATCCAAAGAAGAAAAAAATCAAATTGGAAGCTAATTTAAAGGAGGCGCCCATACCTGCCAATTTTGTCTAAGCAAAGAAGGAAAAGACTTCTCTTGGAGAAAAAATCAAAGAAGGACATCCAATTGAAGTTCAAATCAAAATCAAAGAGCTTAACTTGGAGTGGAAGAAAAGAAGAAATGCCATAAGAAGAAGAGGACTCCAAATCCAAATCCAACTCCAAAGGAGGCGCCATAAAAATTCTAAAAAAAAAATTCCTTTATGGCCGTCCCAAATTTTTTTGAACTCTTGGTCGGCCAAGAGAGGAGATTTTCTACCTAATCTAGAGGTTGGAGGAGTTTAGTCCCACATGGGAATTTGTACAAGCTTGGAGAAAATTTTAGGTCTATATAATAGACCCCTCTTTGTAACTTTAAGAAATCAATGAAGAAACATTATTTTTGCTATTCTCTTGTGTTGAGTGACCTAGGTTTCTCTTCTTCCGCACTATTCTAAGTGTTGAGCTCCGTGAGGGGGTAATCCGGGTTCCATTGGAGCCTTGAGGAGGTGAGAGATCTCCATCTTTATCCAAAACCCTAGGTTAGCCACTTGAAATTCCAAAACCCTAGCCGCCCTTCATTATTTTCAATCCATCAAACCCTAGCTCCATCCATCTCCCACGGCCTCTCTCTCTCTACAAGTCCAGGCCATCCACCTTCATCCAGATCCAGTTCGGCTACTTCAGATCCAGAGCAAGTTCCAAGGAAAATCACATCAACATCCAGGAGAATCCAGTTTTCAGCAATTTCAATCTTCAAGTTCATCAACCTGGTAAATCTTTCCCTTGACTCTCTGATTCCATCAATTGTTTTTCTTCTCTTCCAGATCTTGAGTTCAGGAGAAGCCAACCCGCCAAAGGACCAGTATTGGAGGATCCATTACGAAGATATCTGAATCCGAGGATCCAACAATCTGCTCGGGAGAGTTCTTCCACCAAAATCTGTGAAGATCATTGTCTGGTTAGATAAACCATCTCTTCTCTTTATTTCTGTTCTGTTGAAAGTTCGGAGCGAAACCCTAGGTCTGGGAGTTTCTCAACCCCCAGCGATCCGTTGCTTCTGAACTACTATGATAATTTAGTTTCCTTAAAATTGTGCTTTCAATTATCATATTAGTATCTTTCAATGTTAGGTTAACTTTTCTTTGATTTGAAGCCAACTTCTACAAACATATAAAAACAACAAAAAAAAATTAGTTAATCTTAATTTACTTCCGCATCGCATCCCTTTATTTGTTCTGCATCAGCAGAAGACAGTGGACAATGACAAGAAAAAGAAAGCCATAGCCTTCAAGTCCACTACAAAGGAATAGTCAAGTGATGAATCAGAAGAAGAAGCTGATGATGATGAGACAGCCCTCATTACAAGAAAATTCAAAATATTCATGAAAAAGAAGAAGGGCTTCTACAAGAAAAAGCCACAAAAAGGTGATCTCAATAAAGATAAAGAGAAAGAAAAAGAAAGGGATCCACCCATCTGCTTCGAGTGCAAGAAGCCTGGACATTATAAAACAGATTGCCCTTTGCTTAAAAAGAGTCGAAGGATATTGAGAAAGAAATCCATGATGGCTACCTGGAGTGAGAGTGAGGACTCCAGCAGTGATGAAGAGCAGCAGGTAGTCACCAACCTGTGTTTCATGGCCAATGAAGATAATGAGGTAAATTCTGAACCTGAAATTGAATTTACTTTCAATGAATTGCATGATGCTTTTGATGATTTAGTTATGGAATATGAAAAATTAAAACTGAAAAATAAGAAATTAAGAAAGCTAAACTTGAGCTTACCAAAAATTCAGAAAAGTTTTCAACTGAAATTGAAGATTTAATTCAAGAAAACAAGAAATTAACTGAACATGTAAAGACCTTGAAAAATGATAAGGATAATCTTTTAAAAGAAAATGATTCTTTGAAAAATAATAGAAGTCTTAAAACTAATGAGAAAATTGAAAACAAAACAAAGAACTATTGCTTCAAAACAAGAATTACAAAGAAGAGTTAGAAAAAGTAAAACCTTTTGTAGAAAAGTTTACTTTTAGTTCAGAAAAATTAAGTATGCTTTTAAATAGTCAACATGCAGTGTTTAACAAAGCTGGACTTGGATTTAAGCCACACAATCAACAAAAACTTTACAAAAACTTTTTCATACCTGCATCTTCTAATATTACCTGCTATGCATGTGGTAAGTTAGGACATAAATCATATATTTGTAATAGAAGAAAATTAAATACCTTTGGAAAGATTTGGGTTCCAAAAGGAACCAATTTGACTAACCCTAAAGGACCCAAGATGACTTGGGTACCTAAAGTTTCAACTTGATTAATTTTTGCAGGTGTGCCTTGCAACCAAAAATAAAAGAAGAATGTGGTATCCGGAGAGTGGTTGCTCAAGGCACATGACTGGGGATGTGAAGCAATTCTCATCACTAGCAGCTATTGATGGTGGAAACGTTACTTTTGGTGATAATGGAAAAGGCAAAATCATCGGAATTGGTAAAATCCATATCACCCCTAATGCTTATGTAGATAATGTATTATTTGTTGATGGCTTGAAGCATAATCTTTTTAGCATTAGTCAGTTTTGTGATAAGGGTTTTAAAGTAATTTTTGAATCATCTTTGTGCATGGTATCTAGTCTAGATGTCGATGGCATCAAGTTCACTAGTCATAGGCATGGAAATATTTACATGGTTGATCTTGATGATCTAGCCATGGAAAGTGGTCAATGCGTAGTGGCTAGGGAAGCCAAGGCAAGTGAAACTAGTTGGCTTTGGCATCGTAGGCTAGGGCATGCTAGTATGCAGTTGATTTCAAAATTAAGCAAAAAGAATCTTATAAAAGAATTACCAAAACTCACATTTGAAAAAGATAAGATTTGTGCTGCATGTCAATTTGGAAAACAAACTAAATCTACTTTCAAACCTAAAGGAGTAGTATCTACTACTAGACCCCTTGAATTATTGCATATGGACCTCTTTGGACCAACCAGAACAACTAGTTTGGGAGGTAAAAAATATGGGCTAGTAATTGTAGATGATTACTCACGATTTACTTGGGTAATGTTTTTAGCTCATAAAGATGAAACGTTTTCAGCTTTTATTAAATTTCATAAAAGGGTTTCAAATGAAAAAGATCTCACTATTATTTCTTTGCGTAGTAATCATGGAACTGAATTTGACAATCATGATTTTGAAGCTTTTTGTAATGAAAATGGCATTAGTCATAATTTTTCTGCACCTAGGACACCTCAACAAAATGGAGTGGTAGAAAGAAAGAACAGGACACTTGAAGAAATGGCACGCACAATGCTTTGCGAAAATGATTTACCTAGATATTTTTGGGTAGAAGCCATTAATACTTCCTGTTACATTTTAAATCGTGTTTTAATTCGACCTATTTTGAAAAAAACACCATATGAGCTTTGAAAAAATCGAAAACCTAATCTCAAGTATTTTCGTGTATTTGGTTGCCGCTGTTTCATATTAAACAATGGCAAAGACAATATCAGTAAATTTGATGCCAAGTCAGATGAGGGTATCTTCTTAGGATACTCTACTTCTAGCAAGGCATACAGGGTCTTCAACAGAAAAACTCTTCTGGTTGAAGAATCAATTCATGTAGTGTTTGATGAATCTAACGAAAAATCTTCTAGAAAAGAAGATTCTATTGATGATGAAACAGGTACAAAGAAGCTTGAACAATTGACAATCAATGAAGATGAGCCCAAAGGAGATGATGATCAAGAAAATCAAGATCAAACTCAAGAGATCAATGCAACTTCACCAAAACCTTTACCTAAAGAATGGAGGTATGCACACGGACATCCCAAAGAGCTAATTATTGGTGATCCGTCAAAGGGAGTATGTACACGCTCTTCTATTAGAAATGTTTGTGATTATTTAGCTTTTGTATCTCAGATAGAGCCTAAGTCAATTGAAGAAGCTGAAAAAGATTGTAACTGGATTAATGCTATGCAAGATGAACTAAATTAATTTAAAAGAAATAATGTTTGGACTTTAACTGAAAGACCCCTTAATATTTCTGTAATTGGCACAAAATGGATTTTTAGAAATAAACTTGATGAACATGGTATCGTAACTAGAAACAAAGCTAGACTTGTTGCTAAAGGCTACAACCAGGAAGAAGGGATCGACTTTGATGAAACCTTTGCTCCTGTTGCTAGACTAGAAGCAATTAGACTTTTACTTGCTTTTGCTTGTTTTATGGATTTCAAGTTATTTCAAATGGATGTTAAGAGTACTTTTTTAAATGGATTTATTAAGAGGAAGTTTATGTTGAACAACCTCCTGGTTTTGAAAATCATGAATTTCCTAACCATGTTTTTAAATTGCATAAAGCATTGTATGGCTTAAAGCAAGCTCCTAGAGCTTGGTATGATAGATTAAGTTCATTTTTGATGAAGAATGATTTTTCTAGAGGTAATGTAGATAATACATTATTTTTGAAAAAGAAAAATGATGATCTCTTAGTAGTACAAATCTATGTAGATGATATTATTTTTGGTGCTACTAACGAATGTCTTTGTCAAGAATTTGCAAAGTTAATGCAGAGTGAGTTCGAGATGAGCATGATGGGAGAACTCAACTTCTTCCTCGGACTCCAAATTAAGCAAACCAAAGAGGGGATCTCCATCAACCAAGCCAAGTACATAAGGAAAATATTGAAAAAGTTTGGGATGGAGACTACCAAACCAATAGGTACCCCTATGAGCTCTTCATGTAAATTAGACAAAGATGAATGTGGTAAATCAGTAGACCAAAAATTATATAGAGGCATGATTGGTTCATTGCTATATCTAACTGCCAGTAGACCAGATATAATGTTTAGTGTTTGTATGTGTGCACATTTTCAGTCTGCTCCTAAAGAATCACATCTCTTAGCTGTAAAACGTATATTTAGATACTTATCTGGGTCAATTGAAATTGGTCTTTTGTACTCTAGAGAGTCATCATATGAATTAATTGCATATTCTGATGCTGATTTTGCTGGGTGTAAACTTGATCGTAAAAGTACTAGTGGAACTTGTCAATTCCTAGGAGTTAATTTGATTTCATGGAGCAGCAAGAAACAGAATTCGGTTGCTCTATCTATGACGGAAGCCGAATATATAGCAGCTGGAAGCTGTTGTGCTCAGATTCTATGGATCAAACAACAACTCGAGGACTTTGGCATCAAACTAACTAAGACACCCATAAGATGTGATAATACTAGTGCAATCAATTTAACGAAAAATCCTGTACTACATTCAAGAAGCAAACATATTGAAATAAGACATCACTTCATAAGAGATCATGTTCAAAACTCTAATGTGTTGTTAGAATTTATTTGTACTGATTATCAATTGGCTGATATATTCACAAAACTATTGAATAAAGATAGATTTTGTATGATCAGAAGAGAACTGGGAGTCATTGATCCTTTTGCTTAAAACTCTTCAATTCTCATCAAAATTCCTCAAAAATGATTTATAAATTCTCAAATATGTTTAAAGCTTATTTTTCTAAATTTTATCAATTTTTTTATTTTACCGAATTTTATTTTGGCTAATTTATTTTTGGAGGTCGACACTTAAGTTTTCGAAGGTCGACACTTGAGGTCGACCCCTGAGATTTTTAGAGGTCGACACTTAAGGTCGACCCCTGAGAATTTTTAGAGGTTGACACTTGAACGGAAATCATCCTTTTTAAAACCCATCCGTAAGCCTCTTTTTCTCCATTTCTTTCCATTTCTCCTTCGTGTGGTCCCCCTCCAACTTCCCTAAACCTCTAAACAGTGGATTTCCAACCCTCTCCTTCATCTTTTTGGGTAATCCTCTCCTCTCCTCTTGTTTTCTTTAGAACCAAACAGTTTTTGACAGTGTTCTTGGTTTTGGACAACCGAAAACATTTGCCTCTATCTACCCTCAAATATTGATTGTTTTTCAATTAAATCACTTATTTCCCTCCTCCGTTTCTTGCATTTCCTCCATTTACTCTCGATTTTCTCCATTTTCACAAACCCTATCTTGCCATTTCACCAACCCGTGAACCTCTCTTCTACTCTCTTTTCTTGGTTCCTTCCCTCTTAGCCTTGCATTATCCTACTTCTCCCTAATTTACCCCTCTTCCATCCATATGGGTCCAAGAAAGCACTTGGCAGTGAGAAAAAGGAGAATGGAACAAGGCCAAAGTAGCACTGAGCGACGAAGAAAGGTCAGACATGAGCGTGAGCCGACCCCAGAGCCACCTGCACTAGTGCTAGCCAGCTTAGTACGGAAGAGCATTGCGAGTGGGAGGCGTGTGGACATACCTTTATGGGATCCGCATCACTTTTTTATAGGAGATGTGCTAAGAGATGCAGGTCTGGTTCACTTCTGCACGATGACTGAGAGATTCTACCCAGACCTCATCAGGGAGTTCTATGCATCCATGGCCATTGATGGCATTGGATGGTCAGCTACTGTACGTGGGATCGAGATTCCAGTGACACCGGAGGTCATCAGTCGCGTTTAGAGGATTCCACTTCATGGCACAGCTGCCACTTCGATCAGTGACAGAGAGCATGCCTTCAGATGTATTCTAGAGCATGAGGATGTTAGCGGCATTTCCACAGTAGTCGCTAACCAGCTTTCACTGGAGATGAGAGTGCTGCATCATATCATCGCCCGTATCTTGATTCCGAAGAGCGAGAGATTCGACTTTATCACTGAGCGTGAGCTGGTGTTGATGGTGTCCCTGAGACAGCGGACTCCCATCAACCTTCCCAGGATCATGCTTCAGCAGATGGGTGAGGCAGCATCTCACAGGAGACTAGTTCAGCCATATGGTATGGGGCTGACACAGCTATTCAGGGAGCATGGAGTTTCATTTGATGGTATACCCTTCAGTCAGCTGCAGCATACTGATACATATGGAGAGAAATCCCTACATAGGATGGGATTTCGACTAATTGGTGACCGTTGGGTACGACGAGAGTCTGGCCAGGAGCCAGATGAGGAGGATGAGATCCGAGCTGCTGAGGCAGGGCCTTTAGAGCCTACTGATCATGGTACACCTCCTCGCCCAGCACCAGAGTCAGAGACTGCGGAGCCTGAGCCATTCACGCCACCACCCTCATCAGCTCCAGCACCTACTGCCACTGCTACACCACGGAGGACTACAGCGAGGATATCGGACTTTGAGCAGAGAGTGACTGATCACATTTCAGAGGTCCGGACAGAGATTGCTGGTGTACGACAAGAGCTACATGGTCTGCGGATCCACACAGATATGCGTATTGGAGCTCTCTCAGCTAGTGTAGATGCAGGATTTCGACAGATCCTCAGCCTACTAAGATTAGCATTGCCACCAGGAACTGTAGATCCGACAGTATCTCCTCCACATTCTGATGATGATGATGATGATGGCTCCAGTGGATACAGTGATAGTGATGGAGATCAGCCTGGAGCAGGTAGCTCTGATGTTCCACCTGCAGATCCGATTCCAGAGATTCCCCCTTCTGCTGATCCTCCTTCTACTGATCTTCCCAGTACTGATCCTCCAGCTACAGATGTGCCAGTAGATACTGAGTTTACTGAGTCACTTTTTGAGACTATTACAGGGATTCCGGATGATAGAGATGAGCATACAGAGACAGATATTGATGATCCCACTGCTTATGAGCTAGTCAGCAGGCACACTCCAGCTCAATCTACTCAGCATACTGATCCATCTACTCCTTCTGTTACTGCTTCTGTTAGGACACTTGTGGAGCCTTTTCCTCGGACCTATAGATCTCGTAGGACTACCCCTAGGTCTGGTCCCTCTCTCAGGACTCGGAGTCTCACTCATAGGACTCCAAAATCCTCATCTAGGATCTCGGCTCCTATCTCTTTTGATATACCTTCTGATGAGGAGTAGCCTCATAGATTTACTTGATGTATGTTGTACTTAGTTTGCTTTGTATGATCTGATGTATCAGTGTTTTGTGCTTACTATGTAAGCAATTTTGTAACTGAATACATTTATATACTTATCTACATTGTGATATTTTACTGTCTGATACCAGCTCTTAGCATTTATCTTTTTAAACCCTCAAGTTAGAATGTTTTTATATTGAATGCACAAATTGAGGGGGAGCATGTATTTTATGCAACTAAGTACTTCATTGTAATGGAACATAAGTTTCCTTAATATATCTTTCACTACAAAAAAATGGACTTTTTGATTCTTGACAAAAAGGGGGAGTAGAGTATAAGTAAAGTATATATGAGATTCTCATGACTCTTTCTTATGAGTAGAATATGTATATATAGTATGTATATATGGCTCTTATGATTCTTATGACTCTTTCATGGAGTAGAGTATAGTAATGTTTGTAAAGTATATATGGTAAAGTATGACTCTTTCATAGAATAGAGTAAAGCAATTATGATTCTTATCTTGTTGACTCATGAGAATGTTTTCACAAAAAGAAAGAAGTAAATGACTCATGAGAATGTTTTCACAAAAAAGGTAGATGAAAAGTAAAATTTTTATGGTATACTCATGCATGTAAGGATTCTTTGAAAATTTTAATTATTGCTATATTTTACTTTTGGACTTAATTGCATATATACTCAAGGTTTTGACATCATCAAAAAGGGGAAGATTGTTGGCTTTGGCTCCTTAATTTTGATGTTTAACAAAAGGTTGAGTATATGTTTGGACTAATGTTTCATCTCAAGATAAAGTTTCAGGACTTAGGTTATTCAAAAAGAGTATCAAGAGTACAATGATGAAACCAAGCTTGCCTGATTTGGGAAAGAGCTCTTCTACCTTGAACAAGATCAAATTTCTCATATTGGACCTTCTTGTTAAGAAGTAATTGATAAAAGAAACAAAGGCTTAGAGAAACTCAAGCATGGCACGCACCTCTCTAGAGTTTCAGAAAAATTCAGACCAGAGGTCGACCACCAGAGGTCGACACCTTGCCAAAGGTCGACCACCAGAGGTCGACTCATGAAGAAAAGAAAAGTTCAGCAAGGCCGGCACGGCAAAATTTCAGTGGCACGCTCCAGAGGTCGACCACCAGAGGTCAACACCTGTCCAGAGGTCGACACCAGAGGTCGACTCATTGCCTGAGATTTCAAACTGGGCAGAACTATGGTTTTCTGGATTTTTGCCTAAGATAAATTGGAGGTCGACTCATGAGGTCGACACTTGATCCAGGGGTCGACTCATGAGGTCGACTCATGGCATAACGGCTAGTTTTTCTGAACTTTTGATTTGATTTCTAACGGCCATAAATGGCCATATTTTTTATTTTAACGGTCTTGTGGAGTTGTTTCAGCTTGAATGAGGTATTTAACCTTCACCTAACTTCAAAAAAGACAAGGAGACAAAGTGAAAAAGAATAGAGTGAAAGTACAAAGCCTTCAATCAATTCCAAGCCAAAAAGAGTGAGAAAACCAAGAGATTCCTTAGCCAAAAGCTTACCATCTTTGAGGAATCCAACTTTCAAGTGTTTGGCATTTAGTGAGGTCCAAGATTCCAAGAGAAAGGCTTGAAGAGTCTCCATCAAGAGCTACTTCGAATTTCTTTTTGCTCAAAAAAAGTTTGTTTTGATTTATTCATTATATTCATATTCTTTTTGTCTTAGGCTAGTTTCAAGGGAATTTGAAACTAGTGTGAGGTTTGTTGGTGAGCCAATTGACAAAACCAACTAGGGTTGCTTGTAAGCCCGAAGCCAAAACAAGTGAGTGAGGTTTGTTGGTGAGCCAATTGATAAAACCAACTAGGGTTGCTTGTAAGCCCGAAGCCAAAACAAGTGTGTAAGGTTTTGACTTGTGAGCCTGGTAAAACAAGTCGGCTGTAATCTAGAAAAGATTATAGTGAAAACTCCCAAGTGGAGCTTGGGGAGTGGATGTAGGTGCTAGGTGCACCGAACCACTATACTTCTTATGTGTTTGCATTGCTTTACTCTCTATCTTCTTTTGCTCTTTAATTGTTGTTTTATTTCATTGCTTCCGTTGCACAATTACTTGAGCACTATCACTCTTCACCTTTGAACTTGATAGCACATATATTGCTTTAATTTTTTAAAATACTCAATTCACCCCCCCTCTTGGGCACCATATCTGGGCAACACTTTCCTTCAAAGATACTTCAAGCTTCTGTTAAGAGTTGGTGAAGGCTTGAAGGTTGACTTCAAAGCTCAAGTGCTCTCACTTCTTTTTTCAATAAATATTCAATAACTGTTCATTAACTCATTAGTCTCTCCAAAGATGTTCTCATACCTTATTTATAGAGACTTCAATCGCCTTCCCTTGATTTTGAACGTTGCAGACCGTTGGGAGATGACAAGTTACCGTTGGAGCACTTTTGGAATTTAAAAATTGAAAACTGTAACTAGCTGTTGGAGGTGACTCCATCATTCCAGTCTGCTCGGACAATCTTCGAGTCGGCTCGAATCAAGTTCGGGTCGGGTCGGGTTGGCTGAACACCAGTCGGCTGGGTTCCACAGTTGAGAAAAAGGTTCACTCTGGATGAGTTGGCTAGGCTGAATTCCAGTCGGCTCGGATCTTAGAGGCTCTCAAAACATTCCCAACCAAATTCTAGACGAGTCGGCTGGGCCTTGGTGCCAGTCAGCTGGATCTGTGTGCCAGAGAACTTCTTTCTTGTGCCAGTGCCAGAGTTGGCTGGTTCCTCCATCCAGTTGGCTCGAGAGTGGTTCTTCAGCCAGATCAAATTCAATTCTCCAGAACTCTTGTACCAAGCTTTGAAGACTTCTTCAAGGTCTTCTTATAATAAAATCAAGAAAAATTGAAGCTTGAAAACTACTAGAAGTAACCCTTTATCTTGATTTAATTAGGAAATTTTTGTAGTGTTCTTCTTTACAAGATTCTAAACACTTTACAACTCAACACAAAGCAATAAAGATTGTAGGATTTAGAAAGTGTGTCAATGTAGTTGTCCTACAAAAACTTGTCAATCATTTGAAGAGTTGTTAGATAATCAAATGTATGCTCCAATATTTTGTTATCATCAAAATCACTTTAGGGGTCAACAAGATTATTGTCAATGAAGAATTTCTACATGGTCTACTGGACTTACCTACAGATGGAGTGAAATTCCTAGTGATTGACAATAGAGAAAAGGCTTTAAGAACAATCTTAAATAGAGAAGATGTTAGTGGAATTGGAACAGTTTTTGCTAATACCCCATCTCTTGAAATGAGGTTGCTACATAATTTTATTTGCAGAATATTTTTGCAAAGAACACGAAGATTTGATTGGGTGAGTGAGAAAGACTTATGCCTTACAGAACACATTATGGAGAAGACTCCTGTAAATCTATCCTACATTATAATTATGAAAATGAAGGAGATAGTTAGAAAGGCCAAGTCATGCTTACCCTATGGAATGATGCTAACCCTACTGTTTAAGTCTAAAAGAGTGTGTTTAGAAGGTGAAGATGGAGTTGAACTGCACCATACAGATGTCTGCACCTCCAAATCACTAGAAAGAATGGGTTACATCCAAGTTGAAGGAGTTTGGAGGAAGAAAGGGACAAATGTCAGGGCAATAGGTAGCTCAAGCAATGAAGAAGAAGAAGAAGAGGACGAACCAGCTGGTACTGCTATAATTGAAGCTGGAACATCTACTATGCCTGCACTTGAGCCTGAGTCTCTTATTTCTGAGCTTGCTGCTACTTGTGAGGAGGCTGATGTACCTTTTCTTGATCTTGATATGCCTGCACCCGAGTTCGATTTGCCTGCAGCTGATACTCCTTTACCACACTTCACTCCGATAGCCATACATCCTCCAAACATTCAAAGTCATATTGAAGATCAAATGAGAACTTTGACTGATACACTGACAGGAACAATCACTTCTCTTTTTGGTGATCTGAAGAAGTCAGTGGATAGTAGACTGAATCAGCTAGAAGAACATGTTATAAATCTGCAAGAAAAGGTTGAAGTAATAGAAGCTTCAAGATCTGTACCTCAAGTAGAACTTCAACCAATCCTAGACTGTATCTCTTCTAGTTCTGAAGCTATATTCAAATCTGTGGATGCAACTTTAAATGAATACAGAACTGAACTGAATGAAGCCAAATGCACATTGGAAGCAATTGCAGAAACTAGACAGATGACAGATGACTATACTAAAGGCATTGGGATTATCAGGTCAGAGCTTGAAATACTTAGAGGATCTGCTGAAGCCTTTGCCAATGTCCAAGCTTTTGAACTTATATCAATGCAAAAGGAAATCGGTGAGATGAAAGAGGCAGTGAACTAGGTACCTACAAGCCTCAAGGATATGGAACAATAGCTTGGTGCAATCTGGATGGAGATGGTTTCTATCTGTGGCACTGTTAGATCCTTGGAGGTCACTGCTAGGACTAGACCCTTATATGATCCTCTTCCTATTTCCACTAGGGCTCCTACTACTTCTCACCATCCTAGAGAACCTCCACCTCATGCATCCTCTAGTAGACCTCCTAGACCTGCTTCTTGGTATGGTGCTAGTATACCTATCAATGTACCTAAGGAAGAATTTGATAGTGAGTAGGTTTTTAGTATTTTCAGTACTTTTTGGAAACTTTTTGAAGTTTATGTAATGATTGATGTACTGAATTTTTTTGATGGAAATGCAATGAACATCTTTTTGGATACTTTGTATTTCTTTTATCCTATTAACACTCTCTATATTGTTTAAATAGAATTCTCTCTCTATTTTGAGAAAGTGAAATTATTTCAAACAAATCTTGATACATTCTCAATCTATTTAAAATCTGAGCTTAATTGTTTAACCTTTTTGATTTGATGACAAAAAGGGGGAGAACTATTATACAATAGAGTGCATGAAAAAAGAAACTTAATGAATTGGAATAGATCTGATAAAGTTAATTAGATAGGGGGAGCTTAATGATTTTTGAATGAGTTTTGCTTATCTTTTTCTGATGAAATATTCAAATAAATGATAAAGGGGGAGAAATTTAGAGAAATTTCATATTGTTCAGAAATTTTATAAAAAGGGAGAGATATACATGTTTAATTTGCTTCAATGATTACTATAATGCTCTCTACTTATTACATCTAACTGTCAATACTTAATGCTACTTGATACATACAAGCAATTATTTTCTGACACTTACAGTTTATAAAATTAGCTTTGTGCATAACTGTATAGCATATATTGATATACATATGAGAATACAGTTAATATTACGATACATCAAACAAATGTAAATGCTTTCTATGATATACATCTACATGTGAATAGAATAGATTCTTTTCATGCCCAGTATTTTATCATTATCAAAAAGGGGGAGATTGTTGACCCCTAAAGTGATTTTGATGATAACAAAATATTGGAGTATACATTTGGTTATCTAACAACTCTTCAAATGGTTAACAAGTTTTTGTAAGACAACTATATTGACATACATTCTAAACCCTGCAATCTTTATTATTTTGTGTTACGTTGTAAGTGATTAGAATCTTGTAAAGAAGAACCCAACAAAAAAAATTCCTACTTGAATAAAAGATAAAGGGTTACTTCTAATAGTTTTCAAGCTTCAATTTTTCTTAATTTCATTGTAAGAAGACCTTGAAGAAGTCTTCAAAGCTTGGCACAAGAGTTCTGGAGAATTGAATTTGATCTGGCTGAAGAACCAATCTCAAGCTGACTAGATGGAGGAACGAGCTGACTCTGGCACTGGCACAAGAAAGAAGTTCTCTGGCACACAGATCCAGCCGACTAGCACCAAGGCCCAGCCGACTCATCCAGAACATGGTTGAGAACGTTCTAAGAATCTCAGGGATCCGAGCCGACTGGATTTCAGCCTAGCCGACTCGTCCAGAGTGAACCATTTTCTCAACTGTGGAACATAGCCAACTGGTGTTCAACCCAGCCGACTCGAACTTGATCCAAGCCGACTCGAAGAATGTCCGAGCCGACAGGAATGACGAGGTCACCTCCAACGGCTAGTTCCAGTTTTATATTTTTGAAATCCAAAAGTGCTCCAACGGTAACCTGTCACTTCCCAACGGTCTACAACATTCAAAATCAAGGGAAGGCAGTTGAAGTCTCTATAAATAAGGTATGAGAACATCTTTGGAGAGACTAATGAGTTAATGAATAGTTATTGAATATTTATTGAAGTAAGAGGAGAGAGCACTTGAGCTTTGAAGTCAGTTTTCAAGCCTTCACCAACTCTTATCAGAAGCTTGAAGCATCTTTTAAGGAAAGCAAGGAAGCCATTGAAGTGCATTGAAGAGCATTCAATTGAGCTTCACTCGAGCTGCATCGGCAACCAACCGACAACTGAGTTTGTTAACTTTTGTTGCTTTTTTATTCTACTCTTAGAATATTTGGGTTATTGGTGAGCCTGGTTGTAAAAACCAAATAGGTTTCTTTGGTGAGCCTTTTAAAAACCAAAGTGTAGAGGTTCTAGGTGAGCCTATGAAAACCTAGAGTGGGTTTCTTTGATGAGCCCGGTTTAAAAACTAAATTGTAGAGGTTGGGATTGTGAGCCTGTAAAACAATCCGACTGTATTCCGGTTTGGTGGATATAGTGGAAATCCCGAGTGGTGAACTTGGATAGTGGACATAGGAGCTGGGTTGCTCCGAACCACTATAAATTTGTTTTGCTTGTGTTGTGCTTGATTTACTTTTCAGCTTCCGCACTTATTTTTAATTAACACAGCACTCAACCACTAAAAGGAATTACTTGTGCACATAATTGCAAGAAATTTTGTAATTTCCAATTCACCCCCCTCTTAGGAAAAGCGACCTGGGCAACAGAGATTGAAATCATATATGCATAATAAAGCACAATTAGAAGGTTCAATTGCAAATAGTTATTTGGCTACGGAAATAGTGGTCTTTGCATCAAGATTCTTAGATGATGATATTGAGACATGGCAAAATATACATGGAAGAATTGATGATTGTACCGAAGTTGATACCTTGAGATAATTGTGCATTAACATAGGCCGATCTTTAGGTGCTGGGAGTTCTTGTAAGATGGTTAATGTGGAGTTGGATCAAGCTCATCGATATATATTATTCAATCAAGGGAAGGTTCGGCCATATGCATTATAAGTAAAAAGTGATTTTTTTTATTTCATGATATTATGAAATTTATATTTGTTACTACAAAACTTATATAATATTGTTTTCTATGTTAAGGATGCATTTCGAGTTGATCCAAAGAGAACAACATCGTTCATCAAAAAGGGATATTGAAACTATTCATATGAGCAAGTTTTCATAATGGTTTCGTAGACATGTATGTAATATATCATTATTTTCTTAATTTTTGTCTTATAAAAAAAGGTGTATGATTACTAATTGAATAATATAATGTCTTTTTTATAGGTTCAAGGGTTACAGGATCAAGGAAAAGAAGATCTACCAGCTATTATTCATTGTTTAACAAAATATCCAGTTAATATAGTCAACAAATACAATGGATGTTTAATTAATGGATTTAGATTTCATACAAGGAGTGCTGAGCAGGGAAGGAAAACTCAAAATAGTGGCATTATGATGTCAGCTAAAATAGCAAGCTTCTTTAGTATAAGAGATAATAACCCAATACATACTAATGTGACCTATTATGGAGTCTTGGATGAGAATATAGAGTTAAATTATTATGGTGAGATGAAGTTTTTCCTCTTTAAATGTGAATGGGTGGATGTTAATCGAGGTGTCAAACAAGACGGGGACTTGACACTGATAAATTTTAATTAAAAATTATGTACTTCAGAGCCTTTTGCATTAACTAATCAAGTGGAGCAAGTATGGTATGTAAAAGATCCAAAAGAAAGTGGATGGCATGTAGTTAGAAAGACAAAGCTAAGGGATTACTTTGATATGAACGAGGATTTCAATGATGCTGATGAAGGCTTGGGAATTAAGCAACAAATAGATCTCCATGCTAGCAATTATGACAATGAGATCGATGTAAAGGATGAGAATGTAACATGGGAAAGAGATAATATTCAAGGAATTGAGATTGTAACGTAGTTATCCATGCATATATATCCATATATGAATAATATATTTCCTTGAATATTTGTTTACTATGTATGGAAGACTTATTTGGTTATGTTGAATAGTATTAGTTATTATTTCCTTAACTATATATTGAATGGTATTCATACTTTTTTTTGTTAACTATATTGGAAAGGTTGTTTGGTTATGTTGAATGGTATTTATTATTTTTTTAATATTTCTTATATATTTTGATGCATATATAAATAATGTTTCTATTTTTTGCTTGGTTTTATTGAACTAATATCATTCCTTTTAATTATAGGTGTTGTTACAAATATATTTGTTACCCTAACTGAAAGTCTATGTAAGTGACCTAGTTCTTACCTTAATCTGATATTTATTATATAAACAAAAGTGATGACTATTTTAATTTCTTTTGTAGGGCTAGAAAGAAAAATCTGGTAATTGTAAGGGCTCAGGATAGACCAAGAACAAGGTCTACTTATCGTGAAGTACATGATTCTAAACCAACAATGGACAATGATCATAAAGTGGTTGACCTTGAAGAGATATAAGATAGTGGTGCTGAAGATAAATAATCAAATGAGGGAATGTTATTTGAACTGGTAAATAATTCAAGATGAAGGAGGTTGGCAACTAGTTGCTTTCCTACTTATATGGGGTGAGTACAATTTTAGTTCTTGATATTCTTACACTTAATATATCAAGGATGGACGGATGCTTCGTTTCTAATAGTCTTTAAACATTTATTTTTTTTACTTGCTTATTTTTATTATTTCTAGGTATATATGAAGCAAGCTAAGTTCAGAGAGACAATCATGATTTCATTATTTTGATTGCTTATTATTTAGCTTGTATATGAGTAAGCCATCAAAAAAAAAATTTTCAAAGTGGATAAAGAACAAAGAAGTAGTTGAAAAGAAATATTCTATCATTCCTATTTGTATTTGGTGGGTTATTAGGTTTAGTTATTTCCAATTTATCAAATATTGTATAGGAGGATTTGTACTTATTTTTTTTAACATTAGGGATCATTGGCTTGTCATGATTTTTTGTAACTTTGATAAGAGCTTTACTTCAACCAGTCCATCCTACATGTTACTATTAGATTCTCTCACTTTGCTTCATATTATATCGATCTTTTTATGCAGGATGCTCCCACAACTATCTCTCCAAACAAGATCCCTTCTTTTGTATATTCTAATCCTCTTAACTTCTTACCAAATTTTTATATGCATTCTAAAATTATTTATTAATTTTTATTTATTCAACTTAATGATCACTGGTTACAAAGGTAGAGTTGGATTTCTTTGTGGCTGGTTTAGATTCTGCTAGATGTGCAAAAAGGAGTGCAACTAGGCAAGTCATTGACAAGAAGAGCATTGTACATGAAGATGATACTGGTGTAGCCTCAAAAGAGGAAGAGAAATCCCAACCTGAAGAGCCATCTCCTAAAAAGTATCATGGTGAGATACAAATGAAAGATGTGCATATGATGGATTCTAATAAGATGATTCATGTAGAGTGGAATGAGTATGGACTGCTAATTAGAGATGGTGGGAAATCATTTATGAGCTTTTTGACTAGCCTAATAAAATTTTATGAGCAGCTACTAGTTAGTATGAATGATTGACAAAAGATATCTAAGAACACTAAACTTGAACTTTGGGAATACACGAAGGTAATATTGATTTCTATTTCATCTATGATTTGGCAATTACTTTTATGATGTATTAATAATATTTTTTTTTATTTCAGAAAAAGTATGATAGGGAGATGAGCATTATAATTTGACAATGAAGACTTTGGTAGGAAAATGGAGAGGAATGAAGTATCGTTTAAGAAAAATGTACTTAATAAGCAATTATAATAGGAATAGGAAAAGACAAGGTAAAGTTGGTGGGGGCACCAGGATCCAACACAGATTACTGGGCCGTATATGGTTTATTGATTAGGATTTTCTTGAATCCTTAATAATGTATCAAGTTTTGTAATAAAGTTAGCTCAGCTAAGTTGAGTGAGTCCTGTAATAAGTTGAGTTATCTCAACTCCAGTCCAGTTAATTGAGTCCCATAAGTTGTATTAGTCCAATTCAAGTTTATACAAGAGGAGGAGCACCAAAATAGGAGCCCATAAAGCCTTCATATTTGAAGATTCCAAGACCACCCTAGAATATTCTTCTTCTAGGTGCCCCAGCCCAGAAGTCCAATTCAAGTAAAGCCCATGGCACCCCAGGTATATCTCAATCCAACTTCAAATGGGTCCCTAGGAGTTCCCAGCCCACCAGGAGGACATGAACCAAGCCCATGCACCACACTTTAAGGCTGCCCAATGACAAGCATCAAAGCCCATGCACCCAAGCCTTGAAAGCCATGCCCAAGCCCAAGTGGAGGCCATCCCTTGCTGCCCTAAGTACAAGGCCAATTCCACCTTGGCGTCCAAGCCCAAGTGAAGACCTTTGACCAAGTCCTAGAAGGGGAGAAGTCCAAATTAAACAAGGAGATTATGTTCCACTTCTATTCAAATTGTAAACTCATAGTTTTAAGCAAATTTGTAATCCATCTCCCACTCAACTTTGTAATTCTATCCTAACAAGGAGAGGACATGGAAAATCTCTACAAATATCCCACTCCTCCCCCTCTTGTAATCAATCTATTATTCATGAATGAAACTCTGTTGAAATTTTAAGCTTGCTAGCTTGTTCTTGTGTTCTTCTTGTGTGTGAGTGAGAGAGTTAATTGTGTGCCCTAATCCATCTAAACCCTAGCTGCCCCAAAGCAAGTTTCTTCAAGCCCTAATCCATCCCAAGGAATAGAGCCCTAGTCATCCATCTGCAAGAGGCCTTCTTCAACCTTTAGCCGCCAGCAATAGAAACCCTAATTCCCTCTTTCCTAAACCCTAGTTCTTTTCTTTTGCTTTTTTATTTGTTCCTTGCTGACCTTTAATGCTTGCAGAACCCCTGAGATGTTCACCTCTAAGGAGGAGGCCCTCTTTGCCTCCAGGACCGATCCCAGATAGTAGCCAGATCTGAGGAACTATAGGCTTGTCTTCCAGGCGATGATCCCGAGTGTTGTGTGACCCCGTCATCGACAGGATCTTCAAATCGATGCTTGGTACAATCCTTCTCCCTCCTGATTTCTGATTTACTAAAGGTATGCAATCCTAACCGGGGGTTTCTCAATTCCCAAGATCCCACTTTTATTATTTTGCATGAGTTCATATGCGGGTATGTTGATTCTTTGTATTGCTAGTTTGCTTGCTTATCTTTACTTGATTTCGGGACTTTAGCCTACAAATTAAAATTCTAAAAAAATATAAAAAAAATAATTTCTATTTTCTTGCATTCATATCAGTCTTAGAGTCATCTCGCATCAGAAGCTATAGACAGTTGGTCAACTCTACAATGGCAAGTATATGAAAATTATTATTTTTCATTAGTTGAGATCAATTTTTTATAATAGTTAATGTCAGTTTTAAATTTTTGTATATATGGAACAATGATAGAAAAGGGCAGATATCAACATTGACTGCAATAAAAGGTACAAGTATCCCCATTGTGCAGGATCAAGGAGCTTCACACAATCAATCACCTATATGTGAAACCCATCCAAATTTCTTTAAGTGCTTGCTTTGAGAAATATGTGTGTTATGTTCAACTAATTTTTATTATGTTGTATACTCAATTCAAAAGGATAGGAGAAAATTGAGCCATCCCTACATGTAGGTGAAGACTCGTACTAGAAAGAATGGTAAACTTGTAAATAATGCTGCTACTGGACTAGTTGTAAGTATCCTTTATTAGTCAATTAAACTATAAGTCTATCTTAATTTTTATTGTAATATTTATTTCTTGTAATTAATGCATACATGTTTACTGGAACCAAAAGGAAATGTTTAAAGATGCAGAAGAGGATGAAGTATTTTCTAGATAATTTGGCAAAGAAAGACCAGACATGATCCATTGCTTAGGGATAAGACCAACTTCCAGTTCATTATGAGACTTTAAAGCAACAAATGAAGTCTTGAAAAAGGAAAATAAGAGTTTGCATAAAATGGTTAATGACTTGGCAGGTCAAGTTGGAACTCTCCAAGTCCAAGTAGTAAATATTTATGGTTCAATAGTTTCGGTGAGTACTTTAGTTAAATGTGTAATTCTTTTTTATTTTTATATGAATGAGATTGGATAACTTAATCTTTATTTTCAGAATTATTTTGACTTTTTTGAAAATATAAAAATATCATGGAAGAACCCGATGACCATTCATTCTACTTGCTATTTGATTGATGAATTTAACTTGTTATTATACTTATTTATTAATAGGGTATTGCCAACATGAAAGAAGCTGATGATCATTCACCAAAGATAGATAAAATATCATCTGTTAGTAGAAAACATAATTTAGAGGTATCTATGATATCATTATTTTATGCAATACTTGTAATTTAATATTTTTTAAAAAAGTTGGCTAACTTTCTATTATTTCTAGAATGGTGATAGAGTTGAACTAAACTCATCTCAAGGAATATATCACCCATTCTTGAATCATCTAAAATTGCAAGTGAAATTTATTTTAATAAATTTACAAATTTTAATAGAATGGTTCAATGTTATTAAGTGATGAATCATCAGGACTTATTCATTATATTATATAAAATCAGTACTAGTAGGGTAAAGAAGTAATTTTATTGGATATCTCATAGAAAGAAGTAGGTTAAGAAATATTTATTTCTGATGATAAAGATAGGATGTTGATGGGCAAAACTTTGGAAGATGTATTTTGTGAGGTTTCTATTTCTTATGCAATTGAGCCTGATACTCCATTGCTTATAAAGGACAAGTCGATCTTTAATGAAACATGCTGTGGGCACTTACATTATTTGATGGAAATATTATGTATGTATTTGTGTACATTATTAATTTAATAATGATTTATACTAGCTCTGAAATGATGTATATTTATATGATTCTTTTCTTTTGCAAATTCAGGTGATATAATGGAAGGTGTCAAGAAAGATATGGAGATTTTGCAAAGTTTACTTTATCTTTATTCTCTTTATGGTGTAGCAAAATAGTTGGAACATATTTTATGATATGTTTTGAGTTCTAGTATTTGCTTTCTTTTGAAATCAATACTATGTTTTATTTCTTGTTCTTTGAATTTTGATGAAATTAACAAAGTTGTTGAGATAATATTTTTGTGAGACTACCACTATGTATGTTCAACTATATTTAATATAATGATGAAAATTATCTTGTTTGTAGTTATTTTTTATCTTTCTACTTTTATTTGTTATTACAGGTGATCTATATTTTGAAATTGGATTGAGCAGGACTATATTTAATTATATATCCATATTTTATTATTGATAGTACACATTCATTTATACCCATGCTTTGTTAATTCCAACGAATTATAATTCATGTGTATTTAATTATCCATGTTTTATAAAAGATGGTATATACTAGATTTATATCCACGTATATAATCTTACCTATGTTAGATATTATATGGATAAAGAAGGCTTACACTCATAGAAAAAAAATATGGATATAAGCTACACCCACGTCGGACATATCCATGTTTAATCAAACATGTGTACCAATGTGGGTGTAGGCATATATCCATATTTTTTAAGCTATTATCCATATATTTTCTACTTGGATGTAGCTTAGTTTTTTTGTAATGAAAGTAAATGATTGGCCATCCATAGTCATATTGTTTGTAATTAAATATGCATATTAATACGATATTTTATTTTATTTTGATATGAACTAGTTATTTTATGATGTATGATTTGTGTATGTTTGTAATTATCATTGATATATTTATGCATATATTAGAGGTGATAATAACTTACTGAGCCTGCAAAGCTCATCCCCTGTTTTCTATATTTTTATTACAGATTTGGAAGATCATTTGGGCTTTGGAACTGTCAGTGAGGAGCTAGGATTTAGATGTTAATCCTTTAGTTTATGTTTCTCTTAAAATATTAGTTACCCTGAATTTTAATTGAATTTTATCTAATTATTAGTTTTGATAAGAATTCTAGAAATAAATAAATAATTAGTGAATTTATTTTCTATCACTGCCTGATAGTTGGTTAGTAAGATAGGCCTTGCATATTCTATGGGATTGAATCCTAATGATATGCAGCCATCTGTCATATGCTTGGCTTAGGCAACAGGCCAGGGCATGATAGATTTAATGGTATCAGAGCAAAGGTTTAAGATTAAGATGATTTAGTTAATAGGAGTGGGGTAGAATTAAGATTTTGATTTAATATTTTGGAATAATTATTGATACTAAAAGTTTATTTAATTTTCTTTGATAGGTGTATATTATAGTTCCAAGGATTTTACTAAGTATAGAAGGCTTGCACAAATAAAATATTGGATTAAACTCTCCTAGCTTAATTTTTGGAAGAATATTATCGAGGCTAGATAATGGATACATGGAGGTATATTTTAAGTTATATTATGAATTTGATTTACTTTGAAATCTAATTTTGATATAATTACAGACTGTGATATAAGTAAATAGAAATTAACATGATGATATCGAAGCTTGGATTATGATCATTTTAGACTATGACATAAGTGATTAGGATATGATTTGAGAGATATCGATATTTAGGTTATGATTGCTATGGACTATGACTTAAAAGGTATTTGAACTTATTATTATAATCCAACGAAATATGATAAAAGTTGCAAGAATGGATTCAAAGTTTGGATTTCTAGTCCCTTGGTATTGTGTATAAGATGTGCATATGATTAGTGAAAAAGTGGAACATGATTTTTATCTCTAATATAAGTAGTGAGATTGATCTTGGATGAGTGTAAAAAGGCTAAATGATTTATACTATTTGATCATGATAAGTAAGCATATTATGGATACTGAAGAGCTGGATAAAATGATCTTTACATTTGATAAATGGGTTTGATTGAGCTTCAGAAATGTTGGCCTAGAAGTATGGTGTAGTGTGTTATGTTATGCTGAATATATTTGTTCAATTATTAATCGAATGATTTTAGAAATCTAAACACGATATGAATGAAGATCATGATAGCATGCGAGATTTGTTGTTAATTACTCGATTATAAAATTTAGGACCATTGTAAAATATTTAGGATATAAGTTATGAAAGAGTTTAACGATATTAAGAAGAAGAACTTTTTGATGAATCTGTATGGAGATTTTTATTGAAAATATGTAATGGAAAATGTGTTTAGGATAATACATAGATTTATAACTTGCTATTAGTAGATTAAATTATATTATGTGGACATAGCATGCATTTCTTGGTAGAATTTTTGATAGCTTATGCTAGCAGTTTTGGATTAGATTACTTGTCTTCCATGTATTTATTGAAGATTTTTGGAAATGTTAAACTTCAAGTCAAATTTAAGATCTATGGGAAGATTTAGATTACCTTGCTACTGATTTTGCATTGATCAAAGAAATGGGTATTGGAAGACTTATATGGGTTTAGTCTATGAGAGATAATATTTTAGATGGTTTGTTAATTGATGCTAAGAACCATTGCAAGATCGTATGATTGATCCTAATCATAAGAGTATTGATTTGAAGACATTTGATTTGTTAGAATTAATGTTACCTTTCAAGAGAAAAGTTGATCTAGATTATCTAACTAAATTATCAGGGAAGTATAAATAGTTTAGACTTGGACAAGAATAATTGATGTCTTGAATGGACAGTATAATTTTATGCAAAGGTTTTAAATGTAGTAGGAAATGGATTAAGGTTTAAATTTGATGTGATATGCTCGAGGCCTAGTAAGGACAAGAAAATTTAATCATTTTAACCTCATATAATTTAAAATATTGGAAGGTTGGATTTTGTTTAGATTCTAATATAAACTGGTATCCTTGTTAGAATGTACTTAATAAAATTAGAGGATTTGATAATTTTTATTAGAGTGCGTAGTGAAAGTATAGTAGTTTAAAATTATTTAAAGTTAGACAAGAATATTGATTCCTTAACTTGATAGTCATGAGGATTGGGTATCTCCAAAGTTTAAACCTCAAGCAAGCTAACTTCGACGTTAAAATTATTTTAATTGGGAGAGAATGTGAGAACTGGACTTTTGGGCCAAAGTTGGTAGGCCAAGCCAACTTCAACCCAGCACACACGCAAAAAAAATGCTTACCAAAATAGGGGATTTGTTTCCCCTATTTGCTCGACCGGAATGATCGCTGGAGAGTGCAAAAGGGGACCGTGGGAGAGTTGGAGTTGACCGATGGAGTGTCATGATGGGGAGGAGGACTTGATCGACAGAGTTCTTCTCTGTATGGTGAGGAAATCCCTCATTTTTTACTTTAAAGCCCTTCTCCCATCACCAATTTTTTTGTGGTTTCTCCCTCTGCTCCGATGGCCAACCACTCTTAGACTGTCATTGGTGAGTCTTCTTTTTCTTAAGCTTTTGATTTACATGAATAATCGATTGTATGGGTCGATTCTTCTTTTTCTTCTTCCGGTTTCCTTGGTCGTGGCTTGGACGGCCATGGATGCGCCAGCTGACCCCCATCCCTGCTCCATCCGAGAAACCTCCGGTGAACCGCTGCCCTCCTCTGGCTCATAGAAGCAAAGGAGGCAACCTAGGCAGCAACTGATTGGCATGCCAGGTAGGGAAAACGGTCCTTAGTTTGAGCCAGTCTCCCGTCGTTGAAGCAGCTCTGCCCACAAAATGGTGGTCACGTACGTGCGGGAAGCCTCCACTAGGGGATGCTTCCCCCGCGGAAGCTCACACAGTCCATAAAGAGAGCTCCAAGCTCCACCACCGCCACCTCCGGTGGACCTCCAGCTCACCATACTCACCCAGAAGGTACAAATCCTGACTGTGGCAGTGCGATAGCTTCACCATCAGCACTGGTCCCTGGCCACCCAGCAGTAGTTAGGGATCCTTGCGGCTCAGGCCACCTGTCCCCGTGGTAGCATGCGTTCCCTCCAGGGAAGGCCATAACACCCGCGGGCCATATCTGATCATTGAGGAACCCTCCAGACCCTGGAAAAGAGACAATGAAGTGGGTTGGTTGACCGAGAGAGCCACTCCCTGGTCTCTGACTGTGTCGTTGCTAGGCGATGTAGGCACTGTCAAGGCAAGTCTCCCCGGCATGACTACCCACGATCGTCACCTCCATCTCCTTTGATAGCCTCGATGGAAGGTTCTACCAACGATGCCATCAGGCGCCTGGCTAAGAAGTGCCGGGAGGAGCAAGAGCCCAAGCTGGCCGAGCTATCCTATCAGTTTGCCAACAGCAGGGCTCCTCACACGAGCCTATGAGCTACGATGTCCATCATCCTTTCTCCCAATAAATCCAAGAGGAGCCAATCCCCACTCGGTTCCGCATGCCCCAGGTGGATCCTTATGATGGGACCACCAATCCTTTGGACCACTTGGAGAGCTATAAGGCTCTCATGAGGGTCCAAGGGATGACTGATGCCCTCCTTTGCATAGCTAGAGAAGAGGTTCGTAGAACACTTCGATGCCTGTCGGAAGATGCTATGAGAGGCCGATAACCTCTTCTCTATTCGGCAACAGGACCATGAGTCCTTGCGGGACTATGTGTCCCGCTTTAAGGTTGCCACCTTGGAGATCTATAATCTGGACGAGCCATCGCCATGCTGGCACTAAAAAGAGGACTCAAGACCTCCCGTCTGACCTACTCCTTGGACAGGAAGCCATTGAAGACCTACTTTGAGCTCCTCCTTCGCATCCACAAGTACATCCATGTGGAGGAGGCCAACCGAACCAGATTGGAGCTCGACGGGAGGCCCCTGAAGAAGCAGTCCCAAAGGAAAAACCTCTGGGATGCAGAGACTTAGACCAGCCTAGAACCTTTGGACTGGCACGAAGTTGAAGAACGCTCCCATTCTTGAAGAAAGATTCACTCCACTCCTCGCCTTGAGGTCCAAGATCCTTATGGAGATCGAAGGCGAGCACTATCTGTGCTGCCCTCCCTCGCTGAGACTATCAAGTGGCCATGATATGTCGAAGTTTGCCAGTTCCACTGTGCCACGGCCATGACATCGATGAATGCCGCCACCTCAAGAGAGAAATTGAAGACCTAATAAGAAGGGGCTACCTCAGAAAGTTCATGGGGGCAAGGCCCCGGCGGAACCTCAGGTGCTTACAGCTCTCTCCCCTATCGACAACCGGCCCACCGAGAAGCCTATGGGCATGATATCCTGGGTAATAGAGCATGCCTCTAAGAGGATTAGGGTGGGAAAGGGATCAAAAAATGTACTCCCCTTTGCGAGGGGAAGGGAGACCAGGGTGGAAAATGTAAACAATAATGATGTTCTCATCGAGATGACAATAACGAAAAATCTTGTAAAACATATTATGGTCGATAGTGGAAGTTTGACTGATGTCCTTTTCTACGATGCCTTCTCTAAGATGAATTTGTCTTTCACTCAACTGAAGCCAGTGCATACCCCCCTTGTCAGTTTCATTAGAGACTTGGTGGGGGTTGAAGGTATGATTACTCTCCCAGTCACTATCGTCTCACCACCTCAGCAAAGTATGGTTATGATGACTTTCATGATTGTTAGGCTCCCCTCAGCCTACAACATGATTCTCGACCATCCTGGGCTCAATCTACTTGATGCAGTCATTTCGACGAAGTGACTTCTGGTGCAATTCCTAACCCCTTACGGTGTAGGGGAGATGAGGGGGGTACCCCAGCCAGTTTAGCATTGCTTGCAAGTTATCCCCATAGCCAGGTGTGCCGGAGAAGATCCCACCACCGATGATCTTGATCAAAGGGCACAAGATGCCAAGGGTGGTCCAGTTTAATGCCTGTTGTCATGCCCACTCAACACCAATCCATTAAAGACGGTGCAGACAGGAGCCCAACTATCGAATGATGAGAAGGAGCACTTACTGAGTTTCCTCCAGGCGAATGTGGATGTATTCACCTGGACCGTGGTGGATATGCAAGGGATCCCCGCCGACATCATCATCCACAGGCTAAACATCAATCTGAAGTGCCATCCAGTCTGGCAGAAGAAGAGAAGCTTTGCCTAGAAAGGCAGAGGGCGATGAATGAAGAGGTGGAGAAGCTTCTCACAGCCAGCTTCATTCGCAATGTCCAATACCTTAGCTGGCTAGCAAATGTGATCATAGTCAAGAAAGCCAACGAAAAGTGGAGGATCTGTATAGACTACATAGACCTCAATTGAGCATGCCCAAAAGATAGCTTCCCTCTCCCAAAGATCGACCAGATAGTGGATACCATCTCTGGGTACCATCTACTCACCTTCATGGATGCATTTTCCAGGTACAACTAGATCCGGATGCACCCCAAAGATGAGGAGCACACCACCTTCATCACGGACCGTGGGACATACTGCTATTGGATGATGCCATTCGACCTGAAGAATGCTGGAGCCACTTATTAGCATCTGGTCAATAAGGTCATCAAAGACCAAATCGGCCACAACATGCAAGTATACATGGATGACATGCTCATCATGAGCCGGTCAGAGTCAGACCATGTTATGGACCTAGCAGAGGCTTTCCATTATCTTCGCCTTCACCAGATGAAGTTGAATACGGTCAAGTGCACCTTTGGCGTGGTGGCCAGAAAATTCCTGGGTTTCATGGTAACTTAGAGGGAAATCGAAGCCAACCTAGAGAAGGTCCAAGCAATCATCAACATGGAGCATCCCACCTTGAAGAAGCAAGTACAGCACCTGACCAGCCAGATTGCAGCTCTGAGCTAGTTCATCTCGTGCTCCACTGACCATTGCCTGCCTTTCTTCAAGGTGTTGTGCAAGATAAACAACTTTGCCTGGATGGAGAAATGCCAGGAGGCCTTCGAGGAGCTGAAGAAATTCCTGGCATCGCCCCCACTGCTCTCTAGGATGGAGGATGGGGAGGAGCTCCTCCTATATCTATCGGTCACCCGAGGAGCCATCAGTTTAGTGTTCATTTGTGCATATGGTGATGGAGTTCAAAAGCTGGTATACTATGTCAGCAAGTTCCTCTGGGATGTGGAGATCAGGTACACCTGCTCTGAGAAACTAATTTTTTCACTCATTATGTCTACTCAGTATCTTAGTCCATACTTCCAAGCCCACCCGATTGCAGTCTTGACTGACCAGCCACTAAGGGCCATACTCAGCTGTCTGGACATGTTGGGGTGTCTGGTGAAGTGGGTGCTGAAGCTTAGTAAGTTCGACATCACTTATCACCCGAGGCCATCCAAAAGGCATAAGTGCTGGCAGACTTTCTGGTCAAGTGTATCGATATGGGCGAAGAGTCAGAGGAACCTTTCCCGGATCACCAGACGAAGCCACCGGCTAACGAGGAGGTCTAGGTCTTCCACATGGATGGCGCATCGAATACAGGAGGGAGCAGAGCCAGCCTTATCCTCGATAATAATGATGGGGTCATGGTCGAGTGTGCGCTATGCTTCCTGTTCGAGGCCACTAATAACCAAGCAGAATATGAGGCACTCCTCGCGGGATTAAGGGTATCACGTGAGCTGGGAGTGTCCAGCCTGAGGGTCTTCATTGACTCAGAGTTGGTAGCTGGTCAAGTCTCGGGAGGGTTCGAAGCTCGAGACCCTCTAATGTTGAAGTACCTAGAGCGGGTACGTATGAGTGTTGCAGGTTTCCGGTGCTTCAGCATCTCCCATATCCCTCAGGGAGAGAATGCTCATGCTGATTTCCTTTCCAGGCTCGCAACTCTATCGGATTCATCATTGGGACATGCCTACATCAAATACCTCTAGGCTCTCAACTATGAGCTACTTGTTGAGGTCCAGCAAGTCACTCAAGAATCCAGCTGGATGGACCATTATATCAGATATATCATAGATGGTACCCTGCCCGAAAATTGCATAGAGGTAGGCCTTCTCAAGAAGAAGGCTGTGCACTTTGTGTTGATGGATGGGCAACTATATCGCAGGTCCGATTCTTACCTGCTTATGAAGTGTTTGAGATCCTCGAAGGTTGCCTTCATGCTCCAAGAAATACATGAAGACCTCTGCAGGAATTATGTGGGGGGCAGGACCTTAGCGTACCAAGCTCTCCACTAAGGTTATTACCGGGAGATGATGAGAGAGGATGCAGCCAACTTCATCAAGAAGTGGGACCACTGCTAATGGCATGCCTGTATATAGTGTCAACCGGCTATGCCACTTTCTCAGCTCTTCACCCCCTGACCATTCACTCAATGGAGGATGGACCTCTTAGGGACTTTTCCCCCATGTTCGAACAACGAAGGTACTTGATAGTGGCGATCAACTACTTTACCAAGTAGGTCAAGGCTGAGCCATTGGCGCAGATCACTAAAGCTGAGGTTCGGTCTTTTCTTTAGAAGTCAATCATCTACCACTTCAAACTTCCCCACTCCATCATCACCAACAGCAGGTGGTAGTTCAACAACCAGGCATTCAAAGAATTTTGAGCCAACCTCAACATGTGCCACCATTTCACTTCGATGGCTCATCCCTAGACAAATAGCGAGGCCGAGGTGAGCAACCAGACCATCCTACAAGTGCTCCGAACCAGGCTAGATCAAACCAAGGGCCAGTGGGCCGAAGAACTTTCCAACGTTCTTTGGGCCTACCATACCACACCCAGGATAGCGACAGGTGAGACGCCCTTCAATCTCATCTTCGATACTGAGGTTGTAATCCCAATGGAACTGGGGCTGCCCACTCTCTGGGAAGAACAATATGATGAAATCGAGAATCCAGCCTTGCTTCTACGCAATCTAGACCTTCTGGAGGAGACACGAGACAAGGCCCAACTTCGCATGGTGGCCTACCAACAGCGGGTCACTTGGTACTACAACTCCCTCATGAAGCTGAAGACCTTCCACCCAGGTGACTTGGTTCTACGGTGGACTGAAGTCTCACAGCCTGGAGAATGCAGCAAGCTATCCCCCAACTAGGAAGGCCCTTACAGGGTAGTCGAAGCCCTTCCTCATGAAGCTTACTACCTTGCTAGACTGGATGGTGTCCAATTCACATGAACCTGGAACGCCAATAACCTAAGGATGTATTATCAATAATGTAAGATTTCCTTCCATTAATTATAAATTCCTCTTTGGTGCAATGCCATTTCTATGTGTGCAGGGAAATCTTCACTCGACTCCAAGTCTAGCAATCAAAGTCGGGAAACTCCTGAAGCCTCGCACTTCAATGTCGGGAAACTCCTAAAGCCCTGTAACTCAAAGTCGGGAAACTCTTGAAGCCTTACACCTCAAAGTCAAGAAACTCCTGAAGCCCCACACCTCAAAGTTAGAAAACTCCCAAAGTTCTGCACTTCAAAGCCGGGAAACTCTTGAAGCCCCGTACTTCAAAGCCAAGAAACTCCTGAAGCCTTGTACTTCAAAGCCGGGAAGCTCCTGAAGCCCCGTACTTCAAAGTCGAGAAACTCCTAAAGCCCCGCACTTCAAAGCCGGGAAACTTCTAAAGCCCCGCACTTCAAAGCTGGGGTAGTCTAGAAGCCTCGTATCCAATCCATCGGACCCTCAATTTGGCGATGGCAAGCTGGGGTAGTCCGAAGCCCCACATCTAATCGATTGAACCCTCAATCCGGCGATGGCAAGCCGGGGCAGTTCAAAAGCCCTGTATTCAACCCATTGGACCCTCAGTCCGGTGATGGCAAGCCGGGATAGCTAAGTCCCCTTCGGTCGCCTGCTATCTCTATGGGCCATTGGGAAGAACTGAAGCCCAGAGAGAGGTTCGGTTCAGCAATCACAATGGAGATTCAGACTCATACACCAGAAAGAATAGAAGAGGAGAATATAAAAGTAATCTAATAGAAGAAAAAATAGTTTCATTTCTTTGAGTTTGACATTCTTTACATCAAAAGAGACCCCTGATAGGCTAGGTGATCTTCGAACAAAAACTCCAAAGTATAGGAGTCAAATAGAAGAAAAACAAAAAAAAAGAGAAAGGAAGAAAGGGAGGGAAGGCACATCCATCATTCCTCCACTGGCTCTTTCCCTGGGCGGTGAGGGGGGTCGGCGATATTCCCTGGCTCTCCTTCATCGGGGCAGCCAACTCGGCGATGACAGGTGCCACCTCAACCACCTTGGTTAGGGGCCTCTCTTCCTCAGACCTCGTGCCCAGCATCGCTTCGAGAACGATGGCCTCCAAGTCCAACTCCAGGAAGGCCTGCACCACCTTCGACTTGCAGACCGTGAACCCCTTCACAAAGGAGTCCATGATCACTTCTTGCACCTCTTCCATAAACTCCATTAAGGCCTTGTACCTCGACATCGCCAATGCCATTTCCTTCTTGGCAACTTCCATCAGGGCCACCGCCGTAGCCACCTTCTCCTCCACTGACACCGCTCATGCCAGCACCGCCTCTAAATGAGTTTGGAGGACTCGGGACTTCCACTCCCTATGTTCTGCCTCTGTGACGGACTCTCTGCTTAGCGAGTGCTTTTCCCCTCTCGGTGGCCAAGTACACCTCCAGGTCCTTGGCCTGCCTGTCACTCCCGTTGCTGTCGCCCTCAGCCAGCCACCTTAGTAGGAGGGACTTGCTCCAGTACTCGAGAGCTCAGACCCGCTCCATCTGTACCTGTGCCTCCTCTCCCCATGCATCAGTGAGCTGCTTCTGTTTAGCTTCCCATTTTTCCCACAGGGTGTAGAAGTCCTAGATCAAGAGGATACAATACCACTCTGCATTAGTGGATGCATGATGTGGGACTTAAGATGCATGCAAAGTATTTTTGTATTTTTATATGTTAAGTCCGGTGTCTAAATCCTGAAAATAAAGCCAAGATCTAAAGTAGAGAGTTCTACAAAAATTTCAGAAGCAGTTGCATGCGAAATAACCCTAAAATGATTGAGAAGAGGACCGCCGAGACTGGAAGCCCCGGTTGGCTAGTTCTCCTTCAATATGGCTACTGGCGAGTCGAGGGGGTCTACCTGACAGGGATTTGCTAAAGAATCCTTGAAGAGTTCTCTCAATATGCTCGGATGCGGCCTGGAAGATCAAGCTGAAGACCTCGCAGATTCACAGCTTTCAACCCGGTGATCTGAAAGCTGCCCGGCTAGAATCTATGGATTCGTAGACTTCGAGGACCTGCAAATCGCCTATCAGGGGTTAGAAAATGATGTAAGGATGAATCAAAAAATCAGAAAATAGCAAAGAAAGAAGAGGTTTTGGTGGGCAGCCAAGGCTGGTGAAGGTTGCTTCTAGGATTTTGATGGTGGCTGGAGGCAGGTGCAGGAGGCTAGAAAAAGAAGGGGTTTCATAGATTCCCCTTAGCACACAGCAAAACCATAGGAATGGAGTAAAGACTTAATATATTTCATGAATAATTAGCTCTAAATACAAGAGAGTGGGAACTCTAATAGGCTCACAAACTTGTCCCCCAGTAAGGAGATAAAAGACAATTCATAGGAATTTGAATCCCACCCAACCCTAGCTAGAATACATGGTATCTACTCTCCCTCTACTCCCCGCTGCCTTCCTTGGTCAGCCAAAGGAGGTGACCAAGTGCCGACCAAGAGGAGGTGACCATAAGAGTTCATGGCACCATATGATGCCCTCTTGGGCCTGGATGGCCCAGTTTGCTTCAGGTTTGGTCCAGGGCTCCAAGCTATGATGTGGGTTCTAGGACCTTCAATTCTTATGTTGGGCCTTCCATGGTCTTCATGACTTCAAGTTAGGTTGGTCTTCAATTGTATCGAGTCTTCATTGGACTTGGACTAGAATTTACAGGACTCAGAATATGACTAGCTCAACATAAGCTAACTTGACTGACTGATCCAAACCCTACTGGTATGAATCAAACTCTGAATACATGACTCCAATGATGAAGGCCCAAAAGAACATGACTCAAGGGCCAAAGGAAAACTCAATTAGGCTAAGCCTTATACAAATTGGACTCAAACACTACTAAGTAATCCATGAGGGTTGAGAACCTTTGTCTTATTCTTGTGCTCTGGTGTCCGCACAAATTCTCCAATGATGGGAGGAACTCGATCCTGTCGAGTAAGATCACACTAGCTTACATATCTCTCGAGAAGGTCTGGGTCAAGTCACTGCAAGTCCTCTCGAGAAATCCATGAATCGTCCAATTCGATCGCCTTGCCATCGAACCAGTAGCGTTGATAGCCACGGCCCCGGGTCGTGATAGCTTGATCATCCAAGATACGCTCGATCCGTTTCCTCTCTCAGGCCAATTTATTGGTGGACACTCTGGGCTAGGGTCACTCACAAGGGATTGAGTAGGTCCAAAGTCTTCACTAGGTATCACTGCCTGTTCCTTATACTCAACCAGGTCTACGATATTGAAGGTAGAACTAATGCCAAAATATGGGGGCAAATCTAATTCAAGCATTGGGTCCGACCTTCTTTATCACTCTAAAGGGTCCAGCTCCGTGAGCATGAAGCTTCTTAATGGTCCCGTTTGAGAACTGCTCAGGCCTAAGCCTAATCATGACAAAATCCCCTACATCAAATTCCTTGGCTCTTTTTTCAAGAATTAGCCAGTTTCATAATGTTTCATACTTAGATTAATCTTCTGGCTAATGTCCTTATGCAAGTCTCTAATTCTGTGCGAATGACTTGGCAGACTTTAAGATCATGCATGAATAGATAAGGAATCAGATCAATGGGATGATTAGGCTTATACCCATGGACTATTTCAAAGGACTCTTGCCTGTGGTCCTATTCACTGAGCTATTTACACGAACTCTGCTCTAGACAACAATAAGTCCCATTTCCATGTATTCACCTACTAGGCATCTAAGAGGTTTCCTAGACTATGGCTCCCGCTTTGGTTTGGCCTCTGTCTGGGGTTGTAGGCTGTAGAAAACTTGAGACTGGTCCCTAACAGGTGCCAGAGGGATTTCTAGAAGTAATGGTGAACCTAACATCCCTATCAAATACGATGGTCTTGGGTAGGCCATGGAGTCTAACCATATTATCTAAGAAAGTTTGGCTACTCTAGATGCATCAAGGTCTGGGAACAATGGATGAAGAGAGCCATCTTAAGAACTATCGACCACTACAAAGATAGAATTATGTATTTTTTGGGTCTTAAGTAATCCTAACACGAAGTCCATACTGAGATCCTACCAAGGGCGATCAGGCACTGGTAAAGGTGTGTTAGACCAGTTGTTTTGCTTCTCTGTTTGCAACAGCACAGTTCTACACCGGGCTACTATCTGAGCAACATGCCTTTCAAACCTGGCCAATAAATTGGTCTTCTATCGCTAAGATGGTCCTTATTCCTACCAAAGTGACCAGCTAATCCTCTAGCATGATCTTTTCAATTAGGAATTCTCTAAGAAAATTCTAGGGATACAAAGCCTATTATTCTGGAATATGTAGCCATCCTGAATGTTATACTCACTATGGGTACTGGATGGTCCTAGCCTAAGGGTCTGGTAAATGTCACCAAAGTCTGGGCAGGTTTCATACTCATCCTTTAATCTATCAAACCCTATGACTTGGGTACTGACTAAACCTAAAAGCAAAGACCTATGGCTAAAGGCACTGCTACCTTATTTTTTGTTCCGACACCGGTGTTCAGGAAAAGGTGTGGCCTGAATGTACTCGATGCATTTATCATGCCTTGGATGAGTTTCTTTTTGGGAGTTCAAGAACTGGAGTGTCTCATGGTCAGAAAATAAGACAACTCCTATGGTAGTACGTATGTCTCCATGTCTAAGGGCCAGGACTATCGCATAAAATTTCTTGTCATATGTAGAGTACTTAAGTTTAGCCTCATTCAGCTTCTCACTAAAGAAGGCTATAGGGTGATTTTCTTAACTCAGTACCCCACCTATTCCTACTCCTAAGGCATCACAAGCGACCTCAAACACCTTAGAGAAATCAGGTAATCTAAGAATGGGTGCATGGGTCATCTTATCATTAAGTTCTAGGAAGGCCTTATCAGCTACTTTAGTCCACTCAAATGTACCCTTCCTAATACAATCTATTATGGGTGCGACGACAGTACTAAAATCCCTAATAAATCTCCTATAAAAGGTTGCTAGGCCATGGAAACTACATACATTATGGACACTAGAGAGTACAGGCCACTCGATAATTGCCCTAACCTTTTTAGGATCTGCAAAACTCCCTCTAGGGTGGTAACAAAATCTAAGAAGATAACCCTATGTGTCATGAACTCACATTTCTTGATGTTGGTATAGAGGCTATTCTCCATAAGGGTCTGCACACCTAGTTGTAAGGTGACTAAGGTGGTCTTTTTCCTAGTCCTGCTATAATTAGTATATCATCAAAATAGACCACAACCAATTTTTCAGTGTATTCTTTCAGGACTTGGGTCATAATCCTCATAAATTTACTTGGTGCATTCGAAAGGCTAAAAGGCATCATAACCCACGCAACTATCCATCCTTAGTTTTGAATGCGATCTTCCACTTATCCCTAGGTCTAATCCTAACCTGATGATAGCCGCTCTTAAGGTCTATCTTTGAGAAAACTTTAGCACCGGCCATCATATCTAGCATATTGTCCAATCGGGGAATGGGAAACCTATACTTCATAGTAATTTTGTTGATGGCTCTACTGTCTACGCACATTCTCTAGGTACCATTTTTCTTAAGGTCAGTAGAGCAGGGACTACACATGGACTTAGCTCTCCCTAATGAAACCCTTCCTAAGTAACGCTCCCACTTATTTTTGTAGCTCTTGATGCTCACTGGGGTTCATTCTATAGTGAGAAAGGTTTGGTAAAGTGGCTCCTGGGACCAGATCTATGGTATGTGGGATGTCTCTAAGGGGTGGTAATTGATCAGGTAAATCATCAGGAAAGACATCCTCAATTTTTTGAGAGCCTTAACAATCTCTGGAGGGTGTTCCTTTTGGGTCAGCTCATGAATTTCTTTGGTGGTCAGGATCCAAATAGGTTTATCCTCAGCAATATCCTTCTCTAACTCCTTTACCCTAATCAAATTAACTCCTGGTTTCTTGTCCTTAAGGCTACAAGAACCTCTCTTAACCTGGTCTCTAGGTGGAGTTGGGTGGATAACAAACTTATTCTCATGGTAACTAAATGCCAGAGATTGGTTTGACCAAACAGGGTTGCATCATGATCATAAAGCCAAGGTCAACCTAAAATGATACTACTAACTTCCATGGAAAAGAAATCATACCAAATCTTCTCCTCATATGACTGTAGTTTAACCAAAATTTGGCACCTAGACTTGATTTGGATGGAGGTGGAATCTACTCAGGAACCTTATAGGGGCTAGGGTGGGGGACTGTGGTCAATCCTAAGGATTTTACTGTACTAGTAGAGATGGCATTGACACAACTACCACTGTCTATGAGATCTTGAACACCTTACTCCCTATCTAACAAAAGTCTGTAGGATGTTGGTCCTATGCCAGTCTTCCTAATTTAGGTTTGGGTCAAGATGCACCTAACCACTCCTAACAGGTTTTCAGACTCAAGCACCTCTTCCTCTCCATCATACTCATCTAGTAATTGGTCATCATCCTCATAGACTTCTACCACAGGTTCAGCTATGGGTTTAAGCTATTCTTTTTCTAGCTTACCTAGGTGTAGGGCACTAACAGGGCACTGGCTAGCAAAGTGGCCTGGTTTACGATATCTATAGCATGTTTTCTAGGGATTGGGACTCCTGTGAACCTCTACTGATTTACCTTTATCATCTCTATGGGCATAGGAGTACTAGGCTAGGGTCGACTCGGGTCAGGGTGACTAGGGCTGGGTCGACTCGAGTTGGGTCGGCTCTGGTGAGTCTGGCTATCTCCTGGGTATTGACTAGGATATCAAGTGGGCTCGGGTCTACGGTAGATGGGCCCTCGCTGGAAATGCTCATAATCCCTAGCAATCTGATAGGAATGGTCCAGGTCACTAAACTCTCTCATGTAAAGCTCTCTATCTCCTCCCTGAGGCCAGCTCTGAACCTAGACAAGTTGATTGACTCAGGCTCATCTAGTGCATCGCATGGCATACTCATCAACTTTGCTATATACTAAGCCACACTTTGCTACCCTAATTCAATCTCTGCCACTGATCCAACAACCCCTGGTGGTATGAACTCTGGGAGTATTTGTCTCTAAGCCTACCTTTCATGGCATCCCAGGTAACTATGGGTTCACGGCCTGCTTGCCTAGTATTCTCTCAACATCCCCAATATAACTTGGCTAGAAGACTAGCTTAAGCTGACAACCTATACTTTGCGCTCCTCAGACATATTGTACCACTCAAAATACTGGTCTAACAAACCTTCCCTCCCAATCTATTAAACCTTTGGGTCAAGACAGCCACCAAAGTGGGGCTTTTACCTTATGTTCTTGTAGGTTCTATCTTCTGGTCTATGAAATCCTGGTTGGGTCCCTTGGGTGAACCTCTGGGAATGGGAAGGTCGATGATTCTCCTAGGATGGGGAGGTGACTTAGGATCTTCTCACTGTGAGGCCTACGTGCCTCCTTTAGGATTTCTAACTTATTTATCCAGCGTTCAAACGATAGTTCATCTGGGCCATTTGGTCAACAAGGGCTCGAATTTGGGCTTCAGCTTATCCATGGTTCAGCCAAAGTTGGAGATGGTGGATGAATGAAACACCTGATCTAGTGCAATGCAAGACTCAACAATAACTCAATTACGGCTACCTAGACCAAGAGCCTAACAGAATGGGTTTGACTCAACTTCACATAATGCAACCTTATTCTTTCAACTGGCCAGGTAACAATATATGTGGGAGGACCCCTGCTTCTCAGCAGGGCCATTAAGGACCACAAACCGCTTAGGTCATTTGACATTGGTGCGGGCACCAGACTCAGAAGAAGACTTCAGAGCTCCATCTGGATCTCTGATTAACCTTCCCGAAGAATTAGGGTTTTTTTGGCTTGTAATAAGGGTTGACTTGATCAACTCAATTTTAGCTTGAGTCTGTATTACCTGCATTTATTTTGTTGAGTCATGTTGACTCAGTAGTGGTCTAGGACTTCAACCTGGGTGTCACATTTTCTCCAAGGCCAAGCAAGTGGGCGCCACACTCCCAGCCACACGCCTGAGTCCAGGGGGCGCCACATCTTCATCCAGTAGACTTTGGTCCCCATACCACAGATAGCAGCTCCCTTCTTTCATGCGCCAATGAGGAGAATCCACCAAGGATCCACAAAACAAGGGGGCGGCCCAAGACTTCCATAAGAGCCAAACTATGAATGGGAAAAAAGTTTCTTGGAGAGAACTTCAAGGAGGCGCCCATTACCTACCAAAATACCAAAGCAAAGTTAGAAGAACCATAACTTGGGGAGAAAGAAAAGAGGTATCCAAAAAGGTTGAGCCATGGAAGGAAGGAGATTTCTCTTGAAGAGCAAGGTTAGGAGGCGCCCTAGTCATTCCAATAAAGCCAGATATAAAAGGAAAAAAATTTCTCTTGGAGGGCAAGGTTAAGAGGCGCCCAAACACTTCCAGATAAGGCCAAGCATAGAAGGAAAAAAATATTTTCTTGGAGGTCAAGCAAGGAGGCGCCACCCACTTTCCTTTTTTGAAGCCTCAATCATCTTATGGAATTTTGGCCGCCATATGAGTAGGGATTGATCCTACAATCCTAATTTGAAGATCCCCTCCTTTAGTCCCACATGGGAAGATGTAAAACCCTACTCTCTTGTAATGTCCTATAAATTAAACCCCCATGTAAGTTTGAAATCAATCAGATGAATGAAACCAACTTTTTTTGTGAGCAAACTCTATGTTTTTCTCTCTTCCGCACTTGCATCCAGGTGTTGAGCTCCGTGAGGGAGTAAATCCGGGTTCCCCAGGAACCTTGAGGAGGTGTGAGATCTCCAAAACCCAAACCCTAGGTTAGCCACTTCTGCTCCAAAACCCTAGCCGCCCACCATCCACTTCAATCCACCAAACCCTAGCCTATTCCACCTCCCACGGCCTCTCTCTCCCAGTCCAGGCCGACCACCAGCATCCGTTCCAGTCCGGATACTTCAGATCCAAAGCTCTTTCCAAGGGAGTCGAATCAGCCTTCAAGAGAACCCGGATCTCAATGACATCAGCTTTCAAGTTCTTCGACCTGGTAAATCCTTCCCTGAGTCTCTGAATCCATCACTTGTTTTTCTTCTTCCCAGATCTTGAGTTCAGGAGAAGCCGACCCAGCCACGAGGCCAGTATTGGAGGATCCATTGCGAAGATAGCCGAATCCGAGGATCCAACAATCTGCTCGAGAGAGTTCTTCCACCCAAATTCTGTGAAGATCACTGTCTGGTTGGTAAATCATCTCTTCTCTTTATTTCTGTCCTGTTGAAAGTTCAGAGCGAAACCCTAGGTCTGGGAGTTTCTCAACCCCCAGCGATCCGTTACTTCTGAACTACTCTGATAACTTAGCTTCTTCTAAATTGTGCTTTCAATCCTTACCTAGTTTCCATCAACTTAGTTTACTTTACTTTGAGTCGAGGCCAATTTCTGAAATATATAATAAAAAAAAAAAAATAAATCTTAAATTTACTTCCGCATACGCTTCTTTGTTCTTTGTTCTGCATCATTTTTTGGTATCAGAGTTTTTGTTCTGCATCATTTTTGGTATCAGAGCCCTGTCTAGGGTTTCTGTTTTGATTGCTTGTTTGAGTCTCTCTCTTTTTACTTTGTCTGCTCGAAGTAGACTCCCCAGGATGTCCGGTCCTAGGAACGAAGCGAGGTGCAAACCTCCTCTTCCCATTCCACGGGTGTTCCTAGGGCGTGTAGGGGATCCGTTGGGTTATAACTTCGTAGCAGGAATTGTAAACGGGGAAGTGCTCTGTTTTCAGCCTGTAATTACCCTGTTGCAGGAATTATTTCTCACTGCAGATAACTCTAAATTTGGTGATTTTTGTTTTGCTGAAACCAATATAATTGAAACTATTTTTCATAATTTTCTGTGATTTATTGGTTTCCTGTGGGATTTCTGAGAATTAAATTACTGCAACTCTGTTTTTTTGTGTTCTGCAATCCAATTATTTTTGAGTGTTCATCTCTTAATTCATCTTAAGGGCATTTGAGCATCTAAGATAAGGGAGGAGTTGATAACCTCTCCTTAGCCCAAAACCACCACCCACTCATTCGAACCTAAGCCTTTAATCTAAAAATTGATTAGACCTAATTTGCCCTAGTGGGCTAGGGACATCAACAAGTCGGGTCAAGGCTAGTGTTGAGTCAGTTTGTCTGGTTACTCTGTGTGTGCTTTGTACTCAGTGTCTAGAAGGTGGTTCAGGGATTCCATCCCGAAGGGCTTGTGTGCTGGTCCGCCTACCTGGCAATCTCTGATTGTTGTCTAGGATTGGCATCCAGGGACCTAACACTCCCCTTACACCTGCCTGGCTGAGTCCTGAGTTACTACAGGTTAGCTTGCCACTCTGATTGGGCATCTAGTTTGGGCTCTAGGTCTAGTTAGCCCGTAGTCGTTCAGTTGAGTCTCATTTGGTGTGTTTGCTTGCATCATCATGTCTACCCGGAATGGAGTACCCTACCAACCTGGTCAAACCCAACCTGATTTAGAGGCCATGGTTAGAGCTCTTACTGAGAGTATGAACAAATTGAGTCAGGATGTGACTGCTACTGTTACCCAGTTTAAAGAACAAGTCCATGAGAATTTTACCCAGCTTAGGGATCGAGTCCAAGTACTTGAGAAACGTAGATATCAAAATTGGACCCCTGATCCAAAATTTAATAGGCCCCAACCTCATCCATGCCAGAAGCCTAGGAGGACCTTATACCGTGATCCCGAGCATAACCTTAGGAAGCCTAACCATGATATCTATAGTGTGGATCGTGTCTATGAGAGGTCCTTACAATATTCTAGACCAGTCACTCAACAACCCAAGTCTTCTAGATCAAACCATTTAGATCCACACCCATGCCCAAGTAAGGTCTCTACTAGCTTGAAACCCAGTGTGACCCAGGTTCCTATATCGCAAGAATGTTTGTTTTGTGGAGAAAGAGGCCATAAATCTAGTCAGTGCCCATGCATAGGACTGGCTTGTGCACAGCTAAGTGGTAAGAATCCTAAGGATGACATTAATGAGGGAGAACCCAAGCCTACCAATGAGGAAGAAAGGTTAGGTATGACAAGCCTAGAATCAGTTGACCCGATTACCACTGACCCGAAACCATTGAAGATGGCATCGAGGAAGTATATGATGCTGGCTTGAGTCTAGTTGATGAATATGAGGGGAAGAACTTGAAGAATGTGACATCGATACTATTGGTTCCTTACCTGAGGAGACCTTGGAGAGCAACCAAGTGGTAGGACCTAGTTCAGAAATTCAAGAGATTTGTGAGAATCAGGTTCCTTTAGTCAAATACCCCCAGGAAGAACTCATAGTGTTAGCCCGAGCTATCAGTTCGTACCCTCTAATGACAGTCATTCCCCAAGTACCAATTGAAGATCTTTGCACTGAACTGTTTAAGTTTGCCCACCCTATGGTAGATCCTCTCCTTAGGATGACTGAATCAAGCCTCTTACAATTGGACCTTGTCCCATGCCCAGCCACTAAGGTCTCTCCCGTAATCTCAGTTGAACATCCTTGTCTTGAGCGGATTGATTCACCCAGTCCTGTAGAAGTCCTCTTATGGCCCCAGACCCCTTCCTTCGCATGATGACCTACCCTTCTATAGAGTATACCTTTCCGCACCCATAGGTCAAATTTCAAGTCTTGAGGTCATCATCCATAGGCCCTTCCATGAATCATTCTCTAATCCAGTTCTTGAGAAAGTGGATCATTATTTGCTTAGAGAACAAACCTTAACTATTGCAATCACATGTCCTAGGCTACTTCCCAAACCATCTCTTGATCCATTCCTGGGAGTAGCAAACTTTTCTTTCGTAAGGATGATCAGTTGACACTCATAGATCACCATTCAAACCTTCAGGTCACCACCTTTAGTCAACAGGTAATTCGAGACTCCACCTCATATTTCCTCCCTTTCTCTAGGACTTCCAATGCTTCTTACACCATCCAAGTATACTTTGTCGAAGTCTTTAGAGTGAACCACGTGTCAGAACCTATTAGGTTTGCCACCTACTTCTGGAAGACCTTATGGCACCTACTAGGCACCCATGATAAGTTTTCATGCTCTGCATGCCATCCTCCGACCCAAGGTCAAACCTAGAGAGCCGTAGTTTGTTAGGTTTAGACCTAGGGTTCCTTTGAATAAAGTCCATTCTTTAGGAATGCGTCGTCAGTCTAGTTTAGTTTTTCTTGACCCTTTACTAGGCTTTGACTCGGATTTTGGTTTGATTGAGAGCACCAGGAATTGGGATTTGTATTTTGTCCAGGGCTGAAATTGCATTCAATGTTTCGATCAATAGGTCTATAGGCTAGAGTCCCTTTGAAATTGTTCATGGATACAAGCCTCACACACCACTTGATCTGATTTCACTATTAGCCCACACACACAAGTCTCTTGATGCACTTGCATAGCATGTAAAGGACTTGCATAAAGAAATTCATGCCAAAATAAATTTAAGTAATGAAACTTATAAGAAGTTGGCTGATTCTCAAAGGCGAGTCAAAACTTTTGTTGAGGGAGACTATGTAATGATTAGGTTAAGGCCTGAACGGTTTCCTCCTGGAACCGTTAGAAAGTTACATGCTAGAGGAGCTGGACCATTTAGTGGTGAAGAGAGTAGGATCCAATGCCTATGTGCTCGAGTTGCCTCCAGAACTAGGCATTAGCTCCACTTTCAACATTACAGACCTAGTAGAGTATAGAGAGCCAGCTGTGATTCCCAGTGAGGCTTTTGAACCTAATCCTGCTCTTGAGAGTGAACCCAACCCTGTGTGTCCACCAACAAACTGGCCTGTGAGGAAAGAGCAGATTGAAAAGATCCTGGATGATCAGGTTATCTCTACTCGTAATCGAGGATACCAAAGATACCTGGTCCGCTGGCAAGGAAGGCCAGATTCTGATGACTCTTGGATCTCCCGAGAAGAATTACAAGAATTGGACCCAGACCTCTTGGAGAGATACCAGAGCCAACTTGATCCATACTCGACAGGGTCGAGTTCCTCCCACCCTGGGAGAATTGGTGCGGGCACCAGACTCAGAAGAAGACTTCAGAGCTCCATCTGGATCTCTGATTAACCTTGCCCGAAGAATTAGGATTTTTTTGGCTTGTAATAAGGGTTGACTTGATCAACTCAATTTTAGCTTGAGTCTGTATTACCTGCATTTTATTTTTGTTGAGTCATGTTGACTCAGTAGTGGTCTAGGACTTCAACCTGGGGTGTCACATTTTCTCCAAGGCCAAGCAAGTGGGCGCCACACTCCCAGCCACACGCCTGAGTCCAGGGGTGCCACATCTTCATCCAGTAGACTTTGGTCCCCACACCATAGATAGCAGCTCCCTCTTTCATGCGCCAATTGAGGAGAATGCAACCAGGATCCACAAAACAAGGGGCGGCCCAAGACTTCCATAAGAGCCAAACTATGAATGGGAAGAAAGTTTCTTGGAGAGAACTTCAAGGAGGCGCCCATTACCTGCCAAAATACCCAAAGCAAAGTTAGGAAAACCATAACTTGGGGAGAAAGAAAGGAGGTATCCAAAAAGGTTGAGCCATGGAAGGAAGGAGATTTCTCTTGAAGAGCAAGGTTAGGAGGCGCCCTAGTCATTCCAAATAAAGCCAGATATAAAAGGAAAAAATTTCTCTTGGAGGGCAGGTTAAGAGGCACCCAAACACTTCCAGATAAGGCCAAGCATAGAAGGAAAAAAATAATTTTCTTGGAGGTCAAGGCAAGGAGGCGCCACCCACTTTCTTTTTTGAAGCCTCAATCATCTTATGGAATTATTTGGCCGGCCATATGAGTAGGGATTGATTCTACAATCCTAATTTGAAGATCCCCTCCTTTAGTCCCACATGGGAAGATGTAAAACCCTACTCTCTTGTAATGTCCTATAAATTAAACCCCCATGTAAGTTTGAAATCAATCAGATGAATGAAACCAACTTTTTTTGTGAGCAAACTCTGTGTTTTCTCTCTTTCGCACTTGCATCCAGGTGTTGAGCTCCATGAGGGAGTAAATCCGGGTTCCCCAGGAACCTTGAGGAGGTGTGAGATCTCCAAACCCAAACCCTAGGTTAGCCACTTTTGCTCCAAAACCCTAGCCGCCCACCATCCACTTCAATCCACCAAACCCTAGCCTATTCCACTCCCACGGCCTCTCTCTCCCCAGTCCAGGCCGACCACCAGCATCCGGTTCCAGTCCGGATACTTCAGATCCAAAGCTCTTTCCAGAGGGAGTCGAATCAGCCTTCAAGAGAACCCGGATCTCAACGACATCAGCCTTCAAGTTCTTCGACCTGGTAAATCCTTCTCTGAGTCTCTGAATCCATCACTTATTTTTCTTCTTCCCAGATCTTGAGTTCAGGAGAAGCCGACCCAGCCACGAGGCCAGTATTGGAGGATCTATTGCGAAGATAGCCGAATCCGAGGATCCAACAATCTGCTCGAGAGAATTTTCCACCCAAATTCTGTGAAGATCACTGTCTGGTTGGTAACCATCTCTCTCTCTTTTTTCTGTCCTGTTGAAAGTTCAGAGCGAAACCCTAGGTCTGGGAGTTTCTCAACGCCCAGCGATCCGTTACTTCTGAACTACTCTGATAACTTAGCTTCTTCTAAATTGTGCTTTCAATCCTTACCTAGTTTTCATCAACTTAGTTTACTTTACTTTGAGTCGAGGCCAATTTCTGAAATATATAAAAAAAAAAAGAACTAATCTTAAATTTACTTCCGCATACGCTTCTTTGTTCTTTGTTCTGCATCATTTTTTGGTATCAGAGTTTTTGTTCTGCATCAACATTGTTCCTCTAGCCTAGACACTAGCTTCCAGTAATAGGAGATGAATTGGGTGCACTAGTCTTCCCACAAAGGTTGAACCCGACCTGTTTATGTCCCTAGCTCTCTAGAGCAAATTAGGTCTACTCAATTTTAGTTATGGCTGGGTTCAGATGCAAGGATTGTGGTTTTAGGCTATGGAGAGGTGATCAAATCCTCCCCCCATCTGGCATAGTAGAATTGCCCTTAAAGTATTTTATGCACATGATGGCAAGCATATGAAAATGCAAATTAGGGTTTCAAGTATTTTGGTGTTTTATGTATATATGTATATATATATATATATATAGTTTTTGTTTTGTATGTTTCTAAGCAGAAATATAATTTACAGAAAATGACCTAATATGTAGGAAAATGCCAAAATTTAAGATATGCAAAATTATACCAAAAGAACTCTAAACTTGCTGAAATTAGCTTTACTAAAAAATCAGGACAAAACTATTCTCAAGCAGTATTCCGGCAGGAAAGAATTTACAGACCAAAATAATTCATGCAAAAATTTTAAAAAATACTTTAAATTATAAGAAATTCAGCACAATAAAAATCAAATTTTTTGGAGTTATCTAAATGTAGAAACAATTAAAACATCAGACAATGTACCATGATGGCTGAGATGCAAAATTAACTAGAGATGCTCTTTGTTTTCTTCTTCAGGGGTCAATCACAGTGGCACCCTACATGCCATAAGAGATCCCTTCGATTGGGAAGAGAGGGTCTTGTAGCCCTACTTGTCTCCTATGACCGGATGGCCATGTTGAAGCACCAGATCCAAATATTCAAAGAGAACTGAACCTAAACAGGCTCTGATACCAAATGATGCGGGACTAAAGATGCATGCAAAGTATTTTTATATTTTTATATGTTGAGTTAGGTGTCTAAATCCTGAAAATAAAGCCAAGATCTAAAGTAAGGAGTTTTGTAAAAATTTTAGAAGCAGTTGCATGCGAAATAGATCCTAAAATGATAGAGAAGAGGACCGCCGAGGCTGATAAGCCCCGGTTGGGCTAGTTCTCCTTCAATATGGTGAAAGTAAAATATAGGGGTTGCAGGTGCCTACACTAAGCATGCAACACATAGGGAGCATGTATATATTTTAAAATATTTTAAAATAACAGCAAAAATAACTTACTCCTTACAGGATCTAACATATTCAAGATGCATATAAAGGCATAACAATGGCATGTAATATTTATAAATACCTAGATCAAGACATGCATGAAAAAGTAAAACCAGAAATATTACCTTATTTCTGCTTGGAATAAAACAGGGTTAAAGCTGGAATAACTGGGATAACTATAATAGAGTTATTCCAATCTTCTTCTTCTTCCAGCAACCTTTGGAAAGCTCTTCACGTCTTCTCCAAGACCAGCAAAGCCACTCCAAAATAGCAATAATTTTGGTCTCTTCTCCTTCTCCAACAGCAAGGGAACCTTTTGATAAAGTTTCTTCAATGGAGAGGCTTTGGATCGTTCATCCAACGTTGAGGAAGTCCCTTAGTTGCAGAATTTTCAGCAAGCATGCAACCAAAACAGAGCAAGGAAAAACACAGCAACAATGGAGGTTCCAATGGCTCTCAGGTGTTCATGGGTACACCCTCTAGAGAGGGGACATGCCTGGGGTTCCTCTGATCTGCCTCTCGTATGATGCTAGTCGCCGAAAGACCACGAAATGGTTGGAGGAAGGAAGACAAACAAAACACTCTGTTCTGAATTTTGTTTTCTCCTCCAAAACAACGTTTCTTCCTTCTAATGAGCACTAGCAAGAATAGGATATCAAGGGACTATTTCACTCTTCATCTTTCACTAAACCCAGGCCCAAAATCCCTTGTGGGAAGGATAGATGAAGCTCTCAAAAATATGAATAAGAACTCTCAGCATTTTTCAGCACCCAGCAATTTATATCCAGCGAGAACCATTCAACCGGTGTTTTTGGGGAGGAGAGAAGATGAGCTGGGAAATACAAAAAGGCAGCAGGTTGGAGCACGAATCAAATTCATCTTCAACCAAACATTGAATAGTATTGGGATATCTCGGTTCAGCTACAAACCGGACTTCAGTTCAACTGGTCGAAGTCCTATCTCTCCGAACTACGGACTTCGGACCAAGCAAGGGATAGGCCAACTGTAGGCAACCCAAGGCTTCACACCAGACCACAACATCCGAAGGCCAGTCCTTCGGGTAACATCTTCGGCCTCGGCCGAAGACTCGACTACTCATCGACTACTCATCGACTTCGAAGGCACGTACTTCGTCCCCGCCATAGACACGATCTCCGATCCCGGGGAAATACCAAGTTTTCGGCCCACGCAAGGGGAAACCCGAAGCTTGGACCACAATCTGGTCCAGAAAGGTAACTGTAACCAACGGTTACAATGGACACTCATCATGCTATGATCATGGTGTGCGACTCCTGCTGCCACGCCTCTGAGTTGGCCGGAACCGCTCAATGACAACCCATGATCGCCAATCATGGGAGAGATTGGCTCCCCATGATCATCGAAAAAGAGCGGGATGCAGGCCAGAGGCCCTCTTTTAAATAAGGGTAAGAAGGATGGTCCGGGAGGTACACACACTAACACCCTCGCTCATATACATTGATACATTCTCCAATAGCCTTCCCTCTCCCACTCTCGACACATTCTCCATTTTGTGGCTGGAATCCGTCACTGACTTAGGCATCGGAGTGTCCCCCGCCAGAACAACTCGACAAGGAACCTGTTTTGCAAGTGAACTAGGGAGCGGTCCTGCGATGCAGCAGCTCCAACCGGCTGATCCAGGGAATCCACGCCAACAGATTGGCATGCCAAGTAGGGGGAGCGCTTGTTAACATTCTTTAAGTTCCCTTCCAGACAAGGGGAAGTGAGAAGTTTTCGATGGTGAGAGGAAAAGCTCCACTTGCTTCCACAAGCCAGAGTCATGCTCCATCTCATGAGGGTGCACCCCCAGGGGAGAACGATGTTCCACCTCCCATAATTATTGTGGGATTACAGCAGTTTGAAGCTCTTGTGAACCTGGTCACCAACCTTACGGCCATGGTTCAAGAATTCCAAGACAAAGCCTTTCCGGTGGGGAACCCACCGGCCGCCTCTAAACACAGCTCTCAAACTCGAAGAAAGAGAGCCCCACGAGAGGATTCTACGCATCCTTCCCTCCATTCTTGGCCTTCTCCTGAAGGCCGAACTTCGAGGTTGCCCAGGTCTGTCGATTCCCCACACAAAGGGAAAAGGCATAGGCAAACTCCCTCACCCTCCTCCGGAGACTCCACTTCTGTCGAGAGAGTGCCGAAGCAGACTCCCAATTATGATGGGAGGTTCAGAGCCATCGAATCAGAGATGGCGAAGGTGCGAGAATAGAGGATGTGGGATCTAAAGGATCCCAACGACTTGATTGTGGGTGATCTATGCCCACCCTACAGCGACCGCATCATGGTCAAGGTCATTCCCCGGCACTTCAGGGTTCCCCAGATGGAACCCTACGATGGCACCTCCGACCCCCTCGATCATTTGGACAGCTTCAATGCCCATATGATGATCCAAGGAGCTTCGGACGTGATGTACTGGTTGGCATTCCCAGCTACCTTGAAGAAGTCCGCTCGGATGTGGTACTCGAGCCTACACCCAGGTACCATCGATTCCTTTTTCAAGTTAGAGAAATTGTTTGTCTTGCATTTCAGGACCTGCCACAAGACTCCTCGGAATACGGACACATTGTTCCTCCTTCACCAGCATGAAGGAGAAAGCTTGAGAGATTACATCTCCCGGTTTAATGCGGCCATGCTTGAGATCCCGGATCTCAACGAGCCTGTGGCCATGTCAGCACTGAAGAAGGGGCTTCGTACCTTTAGGCTTACTTTCTTCCTGGATAAGAATTTTCCTAAAAGCTACGCTGAGCTCCTGTCAAGGGCTCAGAAATACGTCGATGCTGAAGAGCAGGTGGCGAATCGATGACTGGTTGAAGGGAAACCCCCTTTAAAAAAGAAGAATAATAGGGGACAAGGTCTCCAAACTTCCAATAACAACAGTGGCAAATATACAGACCGCCGAAGAAGTCCTCCCAGGCCCAGAGCATTGGGAAGAAGATTTGACTCTTACACCCCCCTCAATCTCCCTCGGGAGAAGATCCTCATGGACATAGAGAAAGAAAACTATCTCCAATGGCCCCGTCCCATGAAGGCCTCCTCTTCCGTCAGAATAGGAACAAATACTATCGATTCCACCAGGACCACAGCCACAACACAGAAGAGTGCATCCAGTTGAAGGATGCAATTGAGGATCTCGTCAAGAGAGGGTACCTAGGGTGGTACATCGGTCACCAAGGATCTCGGTCGAAAGCAACTATTCCCCAGCCACCTCTCGAAGTGGCCGAATTGCTAAATCAAAGGCCCACCAACGGAGGTGTATGGATGATACATCGACCCCCCAACTGGAGAAGGGATGAGGATGAAGCCTCAAAGCGACTTAAAGACAACAACTCTATCCTTTTCTTTGACGACGACCTTGAGGGAGTTCGGCTCCCACATGATGATCCTCTTATAATTTCGATCGTAGTGGCCAATTATGATGTATAGTGGATCCTTGTTAATAATGGAAGTTCGATTGATGTCTTGATGTACAGCGATCCTTGATGTACAGCGGATCCTTGATGTACAATGCATTCTCTAAAATGTATTTTCCTAGACATCAACTGCAAAGATCCCCCATACCGCTCTCTGGTTTTAGGGGCAACCAAGTTTATGTCGGAGGGAAAATAGTGTTGCCTGTAACCCTTGGCACCGAACCTTGACAAAAGCACTGTCGATCAACTTCACGGTGGTTCGGATCCCCTCAGTATACAATATTATTCTGGGATGGCCTGCCTTGAATAGATTCCGAACCGTAATCTCCTCTCACTACCTCTTGGTATGCTTCCCCACCAGGAATGGTGTTGGAGAAGTTAGAGGAAACCAGAGGATGGCACGGCAATGTCTGATGATTGAAGACTAGCATTTTAAGGATTCGACGACTCAGGATCAGCTGGATCCGAGGGATGCAACTACAAATCTTGGTGAGCCCATGGAGAGGACCATCCCAGTACCTTTGACAAAGGAAGACCCCTCCAGAGTTGTGTAGATCGGGAGCACACTAGATGAGGAAACCATAATGAAGTTGATCTGTTTCCTCAGAAACAATGCCGATGTCTTCACCTGGTCGACTTCGGATATGCCCGGGATTCTTGTCGAAGTGATTACTAATCGACTAGAAGTAACCCCTGGGTACAAGCCGGTGCGGCAGAAGAAGAGGAGCTTCATCCCCGAAAGATAGCAAGCTGTGGACGAAGAGGTCGGCAAGCTCCTCAAAGCAGGGTTCATCAGAGAGGCCCACTACCCCGAGTGGTTGGCCAATGTGGTGATGGTGAAGAAAGCTAGTGGCAAGTGGAGGATCTGCATCGACTATACAGATCTCAACAAGGCTTGCCCAAAAGAGCTTTCCCCTCCCAAAGATTGATCAACCGGTTGACGCTACCACCGGCCACCAATTGCTGAGCTTCATGGATGCCTTCTCTGGCTACAATCAAATTAGAATGGATCCACAAGATGAGGAGAAGATGGCTTTCATCACTGATAAAGGTCTTTACTGCTATAAGATGATGCTGTTCGGCCTCAAGAATGTCGGAGCGACATTTCAAAGACTCATCAACAAGGTGTTCGAGAAGCAACTGGGGAGAAATATGGAGGCCTATGTTGACGACATGATCGTCAAGAGCCTCCTCCGGAGAGATCACATCCGTGACTTGGAGGAATCATTCAGTGCTCTCCGATGCTACCATATGAAGCTAAACCCGGCAAAGTGTGCCTTTGGGGTCACTTCGGGCAAATTCCAGGGCTTCCTCATTACCAAACGAGGGATTGAGGCGAACCCTGAGAAGATTCAATCCTTGAAAGATATGAGACATCCCTCCTGTAAAATGGAAGTCCAGTAGTTGACGGGGAGGATTGCTTCCCTTAGCAGATTTATCTCTCGGTCAGCTGAGAAATGTCTTCCATTCTTTAAGGTACTCTGGCAATCAAAGGGCTTTGGATGGTCCGATGACTGTCATGCTGCCTTTGAGGAACTGAAAAAGTATCTGGAGACTCTGCCATTGCTCTCCATGCCAAAAGAAGGCGAGGTCCTCTCTGTTTCAGATGAAGTAGTAAGTTCGGTTCTTGTCCGGAAAGAGAAGACGGGTCTCACAAGCCCATCTACTATATCAGCAAGGTCTTACATGACGCCGAAACGTGATATGCAAGGATACAAAAGCTGATCTACTCTTTAGTGATTGCGGCAAAGCGACTACAACCATACTTTCAGGCCCATGCTATCGTTGTGCTAACTGATCAACCTCTCAAGGCTGTTCTCCGATCTCCGAACACCTTTGGAAGGATAGCCAAGTGGGCTGTGAAGCTGAGTGAATTCGACATCAACTTCTAGCCCTGAGCGGCTATGAAGCCCAGGTGCTCTCCTATTTTTTAGTTGAGTGCACTTGGAAGTCCGAAGATGAAGCCTCTTCGGCAAAAGAGGAAGTCCCAAAGGAGACGAAGTCCATTTGGGTGCTTCATGTGGACGGAGCTTCCAATGCTACTGGGTGCGGGGCTGGACTCATGTTGGCTGAACCTGATGGCCATGCCATAGAGTACGCTCTCCGCTTCTCCTTCTATGCCTCAAATAATCAGGCCGAATACGAAGCCCTGCTCGTTGGACTACAGATCGCCAAAGATTTAGGAGTCCAGCAACTTCGAGCCTTCTCAGATTCCCATCTGGTTGTGAATCAAGTCAACGGAGAATATACAGCAAAAGATCCAACCAAGGTGCAATACCTGGAGAAGGTACGGGCTTTATCTTCCCAACTGGAATATTTTGAAATCATCCATGTTCCACGATCAGAGAACTCCCGGATGGATGCACTGTCTCGATTGGCGACTACAGCACCGGAGTCTCTCGGGTGCACCTTTGTCGAACATCTTGAAACTCCAAGCATAGTCGAGGAGGCTGTAGAGGTGCACCAGATCAACACTGAGCCAAGCTCGATGGATCCCATCATCAGGTTCTTGAATGAGGGAGAGCTACCGGAAGATAAGGCAGAGGCCAAGAAGATCTGCTGGATGGCATCTCAGTACGTCATCTTAGACGGGACTCTCTATAAGAGATCTTTCTCCCAGCCATTGCTAAAATTCTTAGGACCCACCGATGCAAATTATGCTTTAAGAAAGGTCCATGAGGGCATATGCGGTGACCACTTAGGAGGTAGATCTCTAGCATACAAGATCATTTGACAGGGGTATTACTGGCCTTCCATCCAGAAGGACTCAGCTGATTTCGTGCGGAAGTGCGACCAATGCCAGAGGTATGCCAATGTATAGAGACAACCTGCGAGTCACCTGACTCAACTGGCAGCCCCATGGCCTTTTGCCCAGTGGGGGATGGATATTCTTGGCCCATTCCCACCAGCATCAGGGCAAAGGAAGTTTCTCCTAGTGGCCATCGACTATTTCATGAAATGGGTAGAAGCCGAACCATTAGCCCAGATCATAGAAGGCAAGGTGGAAAATTTTGTAAAACATTCCATCATATTCAGGTTCGGCATCCCATATGTCATCATCATGGACAACGGGAGACAGTTTGACAATCCGAAGTTCAAGGACTTCTATGCTCGGTACCACATCCAGCATCGGCTGACATCCGTTGCTCATCCATAATTCAATGGAAAAGCTGAAGTTACCAACCGGACCATCCTCCATGGTCTGAAACAAGGTTGAACACCGTCAAAGGACTTTGGGCCGAGGAGCTGACCTCCATTCTCTGGGCATACCAAACTATCTCGAGAATGGCCACCGGTGAATCTCCATTCAACTTGGCCTATGGTACCGAAGCCGTACTACCTATTGAAGTCTTCCTGCAGTCCCTGAGAATTGACAACTATGAAGAGCCTAAGAATTCCGATCATAGAAGGATAGATCTGGACTTGCTATCAAGCACTAGGCTACAGGCCCAGAAAAGGATGGTGGCATACCAGCAAAAGGTCGCCAAATATTACAACTCAAGGGTAAAGGAGCAAACTTTCCACACGGGGGACATGGTATTGTGAAGAGCAAAGATATCCAGGCCAACGGAACAGGATAAACTCTCCCCCAACTAGGAAGGTCCATATCAAGTCGAAGAAGTTATTCGACCAGGGACATACCGACTCAGGACCCTAGAGGGGAAAGCCCTATCCCGACCATGGAATGTACAAAACCTTCGCAAATACTATCAATAAAAGAGTTCCTGAAATTCCTGTGCAAAGCTCCTCAACCCTACTCAACTCAAAATAGCTAGTTGCATCGACTGAACAATAACAGCCTGAGTGACCTGATCTGAAAAATCGTCAACTGTGCAAAGGAGAGTCTGATCCACTCACCTTATTGGTATGCCCGACAAGCGCAATAGATGGTCTAACCGGCCACTAAAAGATCAAAGGTGCATGGATGGTTTTCGTAACCTACCCTATGGTGAATCCGAATACGTGCCGAGGCGGGCCTGAACAGCCTACCTTAATCATGACAGAAAGTGCACAGGGACGGTGTAAACACCCTACCCTATGGTAAATCCGAACATGTGCCTAAAAGGACCACTATCGTCCTTTCTGTCGATAACAGACATTCTTAGATCGGTCCAACTGACCTCACTTCTTCCCTATAGACCGAAGATGGTCTATGGAGTCTACATTACAGACAAAGTATGATGCAACATATCGCAAAGAATACATGGGAAGACGTAACAAAAATATTTCATTCCTTTCAATTTTTTTACAAAAAAAGAAAAAAAAGAAGGAAAAAACTCTCCTAAAGAGAGGACAAAAAAAAAACAAAAAAAAGAAACTCTTATAAAGAGAGATAAAATAATAATATAATAATAAAAAGAGAAATGACACCAGAAGGATGTGGAAATTTTTAATAACTCCCCGCCTTCCGTACCGGTGGGGAGATCTTGAGGGATGACGAAGGGCCCCCGGGGTTCCTGTCCGAACCAGAATCCGACCCCTCATTGGAGTCGGAATCAAATTCATGCCCGGGAAAGGGAACAGAGGGCTTAATGTTGTCCAAGCTCTTCAAGTTATAAAACTTGGAGGCCTTCCTCTGACATTCCCGGAACCCCTGGTGGAAGGAATCCAGAGCCACCCCAACGAGCTCGTCCTTGAAGGCGGCGGAAGCCTTGAACTTTGAGATGGCGAAGGCGGCGGAAGCCTTGAACTTTGAGATGGCGTCTGCCACCTCCCTCCTTGCATCCTCCGTAGCCATGGTCGCCACCATGACCTGGGCCCAAGCCTCCCTCAACCGAGCCTCCAACAGGCGGACCTTCTTCTCGAGGTGGTCCACGAGAGGCTCCTCTTCATCATCCCTCGACCCAAGAGACTCTGAACTTCGCTTCCTTTTCAGGTCGATTGCCCTTCTCTTTGCCACACAGCGGAGCTCAGAAGTGCTGAACCTCATTGTTAATAGAGGAAAGGAGTCTATGGGAACGATGACCCTTGACAGCAAAAGGCAGGGTCCTATTTATAGAGACCCTGCACCCACGACCGATTGTGGGGAGGCGTGCTCCACGACCTTCCCAGCTGCATCAGAAAGTACCACGTGTCCAGGTGACGCTTCGAGAACCGAAAAGTTGCTCGGGAGCCATCCCCAGGACAACAACTGCCATTGCTTCAAATCCGGAGAAATTCTCATCGTGCGACAGCATCATTAATGGCTCCTTTTTGGAAAGGGGAGACCTGGCAGCTCGCAAGGCGCAAGAAATCATAATTGTACAAATATTAATGTGCCACGTGGACAATGATGATCATAATCAAATCTCCCTAATCACCGATTGGCAGGGAAATGACTCTTGTCTGCCCCAACGGATGAACTTAACACCAGAAGGAAGGAGACGGCCTTTGGTAACGGAGTTCTGATCCATTCCAAAGTTCATCTTCATCGATTGAACGGCCTTCGGCAAAGACTACTCAACCGAATAGGAAAGAGAACGGTAAAACCAGTTCTTATCGACTAAACGGCCTTCGAACGTGACTGTTCAACTAAGCAGAAAAAGAACGGTAAAACCATTTCGAGTTACACATGAAGCATAACAATGCACACCCAAAGAAAGAAGAATTCATTTCAGAGTTTGGAAAAACTATCATTCATTGATAAGTATAATGGAAAAAAAAGGAAAATACATCCAGAGCGACCTATGTCACTCAACATCAGCAGGAGAAGGCTCCACACCACATGACCGAAGCAACCTATCAATTTGCCCTGAGAGGACCTCGTCAATCCAGGCCGGAACCGGGGAACCTTCAGCTTGGACTCCTCCGGCCTGAGCCTCCTCCTGAACCGGTACCAGAGTTGGGGTCACCTCCGGATTTTCCATTAAGGTAGCAGCCTCCTCCTCCGGTCATGGCACCTCCACGGCCTCTACCATGGCTTCGGCCCCCTCCACTTCCTCTTCTTCTTCTCCATCTATACCAAAGGAGGAATGCCGGAGAGGTCGAGATGGGGGAAGGCATCCTTCACCCAAGAGAGTCCGTTGTTGAAGTCGTGCTGGTAGCCGTACAAAGTTACTTCATTGATCTCCACCTGGAATTGCGGAGACATCTTGAAGTTTGCCACGGCATCATCTACCTGCTTCTTCAAAGACGCAGACTCCCTCTTAGCAGCTTCGGACTCCAGGACCGCCTCTTCGGCCCTTCTAGAAGCCTCCTCCGCCACCTTGATCAGGCTTTCTATCTTCTCCTGATCCTCCCTGGCAACCTGCTCCAGGGATTCGACTTCTTTCCTGCTCCTCCTCCACCCTGCCTCTTGCCCAGTCATGGTCAGATGAGCACTTTTCAGTTCGCCCTTCAGTTCACGAACCTCATTATTCATTCGGGCAAGACGGTCCTCCATGGATTGCTTCAGCTCCTCAGCTACTTTCCTGGCAGCCTTGGCAGTTTGAAGCTCCTCCTTAAGGCCATGGATGAGGTTGTCTACATTCCCCAGGCCCTCCTCCATGAAGGTGAGGTCGTAGACCAACTACATCAAAAGAGAGGGGTCATGAATCGAGCAACTCTTAAGACAAAGGGAGTGGCAAGGATTATACCTATTGCGGGACGGAGAAGGCAGAATCGGACACCCTGGGAAGGCTCCGGTTCGAAAAAATAGCCAAGTTGTGAGGCAGAAGCGTACCCTTCAATACCTGCCTGGCTATAGTTGGGACCAGCAGTCCCTCCATAGATGAAAGCTCCGAGGAGTCCATCGAATGGACTCCGGTAGAGGAAGCCCTGCTGGCAAACTCTCCTTAAACTTGCCACGCTTTGCCCCTGTCAGCAGTAGGGGTAAAACGACAGCACATCCACTCCTTGTGGCGGGCTCCCCGTTGAGCGAACTGGGAAAATGGCCACCGGTGGAGTTTCGACTAGATAGGGCCTTGACGGAGCCCCTTCCGTGGCTGCTATGTCTTCCCCTGAGGTCCCCCGAGAAGATGAAGTACTTTGGTCCCCCTCGAGACCATCCCTCCGAGCCTTCTTCCGGACTACAGACTTGGTCAGGAGGGCTTGTGTAACCCTTTTCTCCGAAGTCTGACAGAGCCAACTCAAACCGGGCTTCAGCCCGCCACCTGCAAGCAAAGGATTTCACTTCAATTGATTGAGCTACAATAAATCCAGGGAAGAACAGTAGAAATTCCTATCGCTATACCTAATGAGGGGAATCTGCTAATTCTCACCCAATGGAGTTTTCTCTCCTCCAACAATTCCTGAATGGGGGCAACTTCGAAGTTGATCAGGAGGTCATAGTCTGACTGATTGGCCGCCAAGACCTTCTTCCCATCATTGGCAGTCAGGCGAGGCTTCTTCCACACCGTATCGAAGCCCCATGAATTTAGAGACAACACAAATATAAAAACAGGTTTCCACCCATGGATGGAACTGGGCATATCCTTGATAACCCTACGGCTTGATCTAGGGCCAATCACCCACCATTCATTGCTGTGAAAATCCCTCTTGAGGATGAAAAGAGCTGTGAACAGATTGGTCCTAGGTTCTATATTTGCAATGCTACACATAACCAAGAACCTGCAAATGTTCCTGATGTTGTTCAGGGTCAACTGCACTGGTACCACCTGGTACAAGCAAAAGATCTTGACGAATAAGGGGTGCAGGGGAAATCGAAGACCAGCTTTCAGATGATCTTTGTATACGGCCAGGAACCCAGGGGGAGGTTCGTTCACCCACTCCTCGGATGCGGGAAGGACGAAGGGAAACTCCTCAAGAATGCAGTAGCATTCCCAAAGAAGGGCTGCCTTGCCCTGAGAAACTGAGCTGGGGACCGACTCCGAACCTACTATGTCTTCGACCCCCGAGGGCCCGACCTTTTTCCCCTGACTCTCTACGGTCCCTTCCATGATGGAGGAATGAAGCAAGGGAGCAGGAAGAAGATTCTACCTATGGAATAGACAGGTAGTCCAGAGCAGTTTTGGCGGAGGATGAGACGAGGTTGAAGAAGCTTCCTTAGCCGGACCTTCGCCCTTCCCCATGAGAAAAGTAAGGGTCTCTAGAGCCCTGTCGGGGTCAAATTGACTCAAGGTTACCCTAGGAGGTAACCCACCTGCAACTAACTGCCAGGATGAGGTATACCCTTCATCCAACGGATGGGGGAGAGCAACCATAACCATCTAAATCTCAACTAAAAGATTACCTCAACCATCGTGCAATGGGAAAAGTAATGGTTGCTCCAAGGCCACCCATTTTCTCCTTCCTCCCCAATCCAGGAGCGACGGCTGTCCACCATCTGATTCCCAGAACATGATGGGTAGTCCTATCAGGGATCCCGTAATCATCCACTACACCGCCTCCCAAGAGGAAAACGATAAACTTAATACTCTCACTTCTCAAATCTTTGCTTTGAAAACTGAGAGTATAGTGCAACTATTGGGATATCCCGGTTCAGCTACAAACCAGACTCCGGCTCAACTGGTCGAAGTCCTCTCTCTCCAGACTATGGACTTTGGACCAAGCAAGGGACAGGCCAACTGCAGGCAACCCAAGGCTTCACACCGGACCATAACATCCGAAGGCCAGTCCTTCGGTAACTCGTTTCGGCCTCGGTCGAATACCGAACTACTCATCGACTTTCGAAGGCATGTACTTCGATCCCTGCCGTAGACACGATCTCCGGTCCCGGGGAATACCAAGTTTTCGGCCCATGCAAGGGGAAACCCGAAGCTTGGATCACAATCTGGTCCAGAAAGGCAACTGTAACCAACGGTTATAATGGACACTCATCATGCTGTGATCATGGCGCGCGACTCCTGCTGCCACGCCTCCGAGTTGGCCGGAACCGCTCAATGACAACCCATGATCGCCAATCATGGAGAGATTGGCTCCCCATGATCACCGAAAAAATGCGGGATGCAGGCCGGAGGCCCTCTTTTAATAAGGGTAAGAAGGATGGTCCGGGAGGTACACACACTAACACCCTCGCTCACATACATTGATACATTCTCCAAGAGCCTTCCCTCTCCCACTCTCGACACCTTCTCCATTCTGTGGCTGGAATCCGCCACTGACTTAGGCATCGAAGTGTCCCCCACCGGATTAACTCCGGCAAGGGACCTGTTTTGTAGGTGAACCAGGGCGGTCCTGCGATGCAGCGGCTCCGATCGGCCGATCCAGGGACTCCATGCCAACAAATAGCAATTAAACAGAGGTTTAATTCCAACCCAAAACTGAGGAAATGGGAGAAGAAAAGTCACGTTGAATCCCTGTTCGCCCAAGCCATTTACCATGTGGATGTATTTAAATCCAATTCATAACCGGTTCAAAATCCCAAGCTAATTCAAAACAGGTTCACTATCTTAATTAGATCAAAATCTAATAGATAAGGGGCTTGGTCAAGTCCTGGTTACCTAGAAACAATTCCTGGTGGACCTAAATAATTTCTGATCGACCTAAAACCATATCAATCCAACGAGTGCTCAATCAACCATTACCGAAATAATTCCTAATCATAAATCGGTAAATGGATCAGGGAGAGATCCTCTATGGCATGTGACCTCATAGGTTCGAACCTAGGCAGTAGCACTGGAACAATTCTAGTACCAGCACAAGATACCATCTAGCAATGGATCCCGGCGACATGATAGGTCAAAGATGCGAGAGCAATCAATCGAACCTCTGGCATATGGTTACCATATAATTCATCCCTTTGACCTCCAATGCTCAGATGACTTAGGGTTAGACTACCAATCCTAGCTGAGTCAATCCACAACATGTCTTAACCTCACAAGTCCAGTGACTCCTCACTAGGACTATCTCGACCTAGGATTTGCTAAATTGAGACACAGCGAGACATTCAACCCAAACTATTTGGACAGGTCAATTCCATCTTGGTCCACCACTGCTCCACAAGTACTTTCCTGTACCGAGAAACTTTCCATCACCGGATTAGAAATCCAGGTAGTCCGGCACCAAAGCACAGGGAGTTGCTTGCAAGCTACCATGATGACTTCAGGTCGGAGGGACACATATACCCATATCCAATCATGAGTATCCCTTTGGCAGAAAGGGGCTACACGAAGTCACGTTCAATGAGATATCATATATCCCACTTACAAATCACATCAGTGTCACCACACTCCTTTGGTCAAGAGGACAACCAAATGATGTGAACCACAACAACCTATACTTGATACATTGTCATCCAGTATAATGTATCCTTTGGTTGTGAACCTGGTTTAAGGACCACTCGATATATCCTCTCTATATCGAAGTCAATGTAGTCCTAAGGATTTCATCACATGAAAAAGAGTTCATTACAGGAAAATGTAAGAATGTGATGAGCTACCAAAATAATATTTATTAATTTATACAAAGAGTATAATACTCAACTCAACTGCCTACAGCCTAAGCGATTGGCTTTGGGACACAATTTCCAACAACTCCCACTTGTCTTAAAACCAATCAGAATAGTATCTAATACCCATTTCCCTTTTACAAAAGTCGAACTCCTTTATTCCGAGGGCTTTAGTAAAAATGTCGGCCAGATTTTCCTTTCTATCAATCTTCATAAGATTGATGTCGCCTCATTCTACAATCTCTCGTACAAGATGGTAGCATCGCAGAATATGCTTGGTGCGGTGATGAGCTTTCGGTTCCTTAACTTAAGCAATGGCTCCAGTGCTGTCACAGTACACTAGAATAGGACCATCTAGGAAAAATGCCACCCTTAGCTCTCCAAGGAACTTCCGCAACCATACAGCTTCCTTCACTGTGTCTGATGCTGCAAGGTATTCTGCCTCGTATACTCAGTCTGCAACTGTCACCTTCTTGGAACTTTTCCAGCAAATCGCTCCTCCATTCTGGATAAATACAAATCCTGACACACTCTTGCTATCATCTCTATCTGACTGGAAACTAGAGTCAGTATACCCCACAAGTTTTAAGTCAGATTCTCCATAAATCAGCCATTGATCTTTAGTATTTCTCAAATACTTCAGGATGGACTTAACCACCTTCCAATGTGCCTCACCTAGGTCAGACTGGTATCTGCTCACTACTCCTAGTGAGTATGCCACGTCTGGTCTAGTACATGTCATAGCATACATGATAGAGCCTACTGCAGAAGCATAAGTACTCTACTCATGCACTCTCTTTCCTCAGGAGTTGTCACACAATCCTTCCTGAAAAGAGTAATTCCATAACCTATCGGGAGATAGCCTTTCTTGGAGTTTTCCATGCTAAACCATTTCAACACGGTATCAATGTACGTAGACTGGGACAATCTCATAAGCTTTTTAGATCTATCTCTATAGATCTTCATACCAAGTATATAGGAAGCTTCACCCAAGTCTTTCATGGAGAATTGAGATGACAACCAGACCTTTATTCCTTGTAATGCTGCGACGTCATTCCCGATTAAGAGAATGTCGTCAACATACAGTACCAGGAATACAATCACAGAACAATTAACCCACTTATAGATGCATGATTCTTCTCCATTCCTAACGAAGCCATACGATTTGATACACCTATTAAACCGAAAGTTCCAACTTCGAGATGCTTGCTTGAGTCCATAAATGGACCTCTGCAACTTGCATACTTTTGACTCATCTGAGGATATGAACCCTTCAGGCTGTATCATATACACCTCCTCTTCCAGCTCCCCATCTAGGAAAGCGGTTCGGACATCCATCTGCCAGATCTCATAATCAAAATATGCTGCTAAAGAAAGCATGATCCGAATGGACTTGAGCATTGCCACAGGAGAGAAAGTCTCGTCATAATCGATACCATATTGCTGACGATATCCCTTGACAACCAGATGGGCTTTATAGGTCTCCACCTTCCCATCTGCGCCCCTTTTCCTCTTGAAGATCCACTTGTACCCGATGGATTTTATCCCTTCAGGTGAATCAACCAATGTCCATACATTGTTGATCTCCATGGACTCCATTTTGATTGCATGGCTCCAAGCCATACCTCAGAGTCAGATCTCTGAAGTGCATCCATATAGGTGATCGGATCCTCATTGTTCTCGTCGAGCTAATGGGATCACCGTCCCGGACCAAGAAACCATAGTATCTGTCCGGCTGACATGGTACTCTACGGGTCTCCTAATAATGGGTTATGGGTATGATTCAATCACAGTCGGTTCTACGATGTCCTTAGAGTGTGCAGATTCTTCTACTAGCTAAACTTCACCAAGTTCAATCTTAGAGGCTACAGTTCCTTCTTCAAGGAACTCCTTTTCTAAAAAGATAGCCAAGAGCGACGAACACTTTCTGTTCATCATCCAAGTAGAAGAAATATCCTTTGGTTTCCTTAAGGTAACCAATAAATAGGCACCGATCCGACCTAGGACCAAGTTTATTTGAGTCTAAACACTTTACATAAGCTGGATAACCCCATACTTGAAGTGTGAGATTGAGGGCTTACGTACAGTCCACATCTCATATGGAGTGGAGACAACAGACTTGCTCGGAATATTATTTAACAAGTGACAAGCTATCTCAAGTGCATATCCCCAAAAGGATAGCGGCAGAGATGCAAAGCCCATCATGGATCGAATCATGTCCAACAAGGTCCGATTCCTCCTTTTGGACACACCATTCAACTGTGGTGTTCCCGGAGGAGTCCAGTGAGAGAGAATCCCATTCTTCTCAAGGTATGTCAAAACTCACCAGATAGGTATTCACCGCCTCAATCAGATCAAAGGGTTTTCATACTTTTTCTAGTTTGTTTCTCTACTCCATTACGATATCGTTTGAGCATTTCAAATGACTCAGATTTGTCTCATCAAAAAGACATAACCGAACCTCGAAAGATCATCTGTAAACGTAATGAAATATTTTGTATCCACCTTTGGCACTAACTGTCATGGGTCCGCATACATCAGTATGTATGAGACTCAGAAGTTCTGTAGCTTGTTCACCTTTTCTAGTAAAAGGCGACTTGGTCATTTTACCAAGTAAACAGGATTCACAAGTAGGCAGTGATTCAGAATCACTGATCTTGAGGAGACCATCTCCTTGCAACTTATTTATCCTATTCTGGTTAACATGACCTTGCCTACAGTGCCAAAGATACAGATCACCGACATTTTCTAACCTTAGGTATTTGCCAGATGTGTACATTACACTAACAGGCCATGATAGTGCATAAATACCATTATTTAACTTAGCTTTCATTATCATAGAGTTATTCAAAATAACCTGGAAAATATCTCCTCTTATTGATAGTTCATAACCACAATTGGCCAAAAGGCCAACAGAGATAATGCACATTATGAAACTAGGACAGTAATGGCAGTCGACTAACTCGACAACATAGGACTCAAAGACAAGGCTCAGAACTCCAATTGCCAGTACTGGAACATGATTTTCATTCTCGACGCTCAGAAACTATTCCCCATCCTCGACTCTCTTGCTAACTTGTAGTCCCTGTAACGAATTACAAACATGAATAGGACTACCGATATCCAATACCCAGTTAGCAGTATCACAAATAGAGAAATTACAAGGCTTTATCATATAAATACATTGTCCAGCACTCTGCTGATTTCCCTTCCTAGACCAGTTCGGATCTAGGGACACTTGGTAAAGAGGACAGTTCCTCTTCCAGTGTCCCCGCTTCATGCAATAGAAGCACTCTGCAAAAGACTGGTCAGCTCTCACTTTCCTGGTCTGACTCGAGCTTGGAGCATTCAACACCTTCTTTCCCTTTCCTTTATCCTTCCCTTTCTTAAAGGGACGACGACCTCTAGAAGCTTCCACTAAATTCACCACCCCCCTTATTCAGTTGGTGGTCTTTCTTGAAAGTCTGCAGTAATCCCATCAAACCATGGTAATTGACTGCAGGCTTGTTCATTCTGTAATGATCAAGAAAGTCAAGATAGGAGGAGAGCAAAGAAATCAAAATTGCATCCTTGCCGAGCTACTCGTGCAAGGGACATCCGAGCTTGCCCAATTTTTTAATCAACTCAATCATGTACAATACATGATCAGTGACAGAACTACCATTCGTCATCTTGGCATTGTAGATGGCACAAGACACTTTGTACCATTCTACATTGTCCGGTGTGCCGAAAGATTCCTTCAACTTTTGAAGAAATCTCTTCTGGATGGGCCTCGAACTTGCGATTGAACTCGTCGTTCATTACCGCTAGCATAATGCATCGGACAGTAGTCCGATCAGAAACCCACTTCTGATAAGTGTCTCTGACCGAATTCCAAGCACTAGCAGAGGGGATTTCAGGTGCCGGATCCATTATCACATAAAGGATCCGTTCATGCTCCAAAACAATCCTCAACTTTTGATACTAACTATCAAAGTTGTGACCCTTCAACCTCTCATTATCGAGAAGTGATCGGAGTGAAAGATTTGAAGACATCTGAAAGAAAAAACAAGACCATATGAGTATGAATTAATCAATTAACCAAAAGACTTGGACTTTAGTCGAAAGGTCTCTCTCACTAATTTTTCAGATTGAGAGCCTCTAACTCCAATCCATGAAATCACTATTTCATAGTGGGTACTGAAATCCAATAGACCACGTATAAGCCCGACTATAGCCAGCTCACCCATACGTGCCTAAAGGTAGGTTCACCAACCAATTGCTTCCCCAAGCAACTTCCAGTAAATTATTTTGTCCCAGAGAGCACCCCAATCAGCCTAGGGGCCTCCTATTGCGGGTCTCCGGTTAGGTCCAACCATTAACATGATAAATCCAATACTTTCAGCCAACGAATAACCAAGCCCGACTATGGCCGGCTCACCTGATCACCGTCAAGAAGGTTGCACTGAACCATCATCCGTGAGAGAGCATTCAAGTAACCGATGCACACCCGTTCTATGGAACTGCCGATGAACACCAAGTTTAAGGACACATTACTAACTCACTTAATGGGAGGCTAAGACACCATCAACTCCTTGACTTAGTCTTTTTTAGGACCTAATAATTTTAAAGGATTTTGGGTTGTGACAGAAGAATAAAACAAGAACATGGATCATCCTCCTACTGAACAAATCAACTTTAGGAGGTTGAACCAATTCAATAATTGATCCATGGGCACCTACCGATTAGTTAGACTGATCAACCTGGGTGACATGGGTTAACTTGAGTCAATGAGCTTTTCTAATCAGTTCTAGTCGACTCGACTAGCCAGGTAGGTGAGATCATGGGTGAGTATCCGCCATTAACCATCTTTCCTATACACCAACCAAGTTGGCCAGGAAAGAGGTAGCCTCATATAACCATGATCACAAATGCCAAACCTACCTCGATACCAATTAGTTTACCAAACTTGATCATACTAGCCTAAAGACTCGGGCTTCCACGGAGCCACTAATTAGATCCATTTAGATGAATGGACAACCTATCTAACTATTAGATAGTTCTAAAAGAAGGACCTTAATCAATTTTTGATTAGTCTTCTTATTATCCAATTCAACTAAACATAGGTCTAACCCAATAAAGGACCCAATTAGATAGCTAACCCAATTAACCCAATTGACTTATTTAAATGATATTAGGTTTCATAAACCCTAAGATAACTCGTCATTTAACTTAATCAGACAATTCAAAATTGTTTGAATATAAGCCAAAATTTTAATTAAAACAATTTTAATTAAAACATGTAAAACTCCTTTTACATATCACTTCATGCATCATATCTAGCCATATTCCTTTATAAATATTACATGCCAAAATATATTTGAATTAAAACAATTTTATTCTTTTGATTTTCTTAAAGGATCTTTCTGAAGAGGCCAACACAGACGAACGGCATCATGCCAAAGACACACGGTCATGGTAAAGGTCTCAACTAGGTTCCTAAAGTACTCTCTAATCGGATCTATGTGTCATGCCCCGACCCAAAAACAGAGCTGGAAGCGCATCAGATGGCCGTATGCCCTTGGGTTTATTTTTTCCTTAAACATACAAGGCCTGTACCATACTAACTCAAATAAATTAATCAACCAAGCAATCTTATTTATTTAAATAAGAAAATTCAAATGTTCAAGCCACTAACAGCCACACGCTATATTTTATTTAAAATAAAATAAATAAATAACAGTGTTCACTAAGCCCTAAATCCTCATTGACTGGTTCCCAAACCCACATATTCCTCTGGTCCTAAAAAAAAAAAAAAGGGAATAGAGTGAGTTTCCCTAAAACTCAATAAGATATCATACATCTCAAGTATAATTCTACCATAATTTATGAGCAACGCAATTTAAATAAATCAGTGCACACAAGTAATAAAAATATTACTACTACAAAGCCAAATCAGTTTTTCATTATTATTCTTCTTTAATACTCTGACAACACACACTCCTTAGGATGGCCATCCTCACACGCTCTCAACTAGTCCCCTGCTGACTATGGCCATGATCGGCCGTGGCTAGCCCCACAAGAGTCTAGAATCCTGACTCACATACCGCTCATCGGTCATGTGCCAGTGATCACCCAACTAGAGGCCCACAAGAAGAACTAGCTCAGAAATTACATGAGAAACGCATCCTCTGCATGTACCAGTGATCACCCCATCAGCCAGGCCCACAAGGAACTAGCTCCTGACTCACATACCGCTCGTCGGTCATGTACCAGCGATCATCCCACTGGAGGCCCACAAGGAGACTAGATCCTAACTCGTGTAATCATGGTCGGACTAGAGAGTAACTAAACCAACTCAACCCATAACACAATACATTTTAATCATAAGTGTTTAGCCTCATACCACATCATATCATTAATTATACAGTAATATTGCATGGTAAATTTTACTAGAGAATGATAACTTACCGTAAAATATCCACCACTAGTACAATCCAACACACTAACTGGGACTTCCAAGGATAACCCCAATCCTGCATGACAATTTTTAATCATATAATTAATTCCCATATAATTCGACAAAAGAAAACTAAATTCCCTAATAATTGAGTCAACTCAATTTTTATGACTAAGTTAACCCAACCAATTAACCAACTGAGTTGACTCACCCCAGAAACTGAGTCAACTCGATTCATCCTCTTCTTCCCACCCGTTGCCATCCCCTGTTTTCATCCCGTTACCACCTCCCCTAACAAGCCCTCCATTGCCACCGAAAAAATGAAAGGAAGGAGGGGAAGGAACCATCGATGCTAGATAGCCATCCGCCACTGCCAGAACCCCAAATGGACCCAATCCTTCCTCCCATCCCAGCCGGTTCATCCCACTCAAACCCATGCTCGAGAGGGAAAAACTCCCATCAGTCACCTCTGTTCATGCCAACCCAAGAGAAGACGATGACGGAGAGCTTACCGGCGAGGTCGACGTCCACCGAAGGGGTACGCGTCCCGGAAAGAGCCGTGGCACGCGAGAAGGCTTCGTCGGCGTTCACCAAAGGAAGAGAGCTTTTTCGAGATCGATCGAGGCACACGGAGGAACTCTTATAGGGAGTAATCCCTCTCCCGCACGCCTCGATCTCCCCTCTCCCACACGCTTCTTCCTCCTCGCTCCCTCTCCTCTGCTAAACAAATCGACCGCTCTGGTGCCAGGGTCGATCCGAACTGAAGTCGGCATCCCAGTTGCCGGCTTCAGTCCAAATTTTCATGGGAATGGGCCATTTTTCAGATTGGGCCTCACATTCTCCCCTCCTAAAAGAAATTTCGTCCTCAAAATTGACATACCTGATTCACTGAAAAGTTGAGGATACTTGTCTCTCATGATTTCTTCTAGTTCCCAAGTGGCTTCACGCTCTGAATGATTACTCTACTGGACTTTAACATAAGGAATGATACGCCGTCTCGGGACTTGTTCCTTTCTATCAACCACTTTCACTGGTTGCTCTTCATAAGACAAATCTTCCTTGAATTAAAACGATTCCAATTCGACCACATGATTTGGATCAGGTACATATTTCCTTAGCATAGAAACATGGAAACATTATGCACTCCCGCAAGAGAAGGTGGCAAAGCAAGTCGATAAGACACTACTCCAATTTTCTCTAGGATCTCAAAAGAACCAACATATCGAGGGCTTAGCTTCCCTCGCACCCCAAACCTCATTACTCCTTTGGTAGGTGATACTTTGAGAAGCACATGATCTCCCACTTGGAATTCTAACTTTCTTCTTTGTGTATTTGTATAACTCTTTTATCAACTTTGAGCTGTGAGAAGCCATCTCCTAATAAGTTGAATTTTATCCATCGTCTGCAATACAATATCTGGTCCCAAAAGCTTTCCTTCACCAACATCATCCCAACATATCGGGGTCCTACATCTCCTCCCGTACAAAGCTTCAAAAGGTGCCATCTTGATGGTTGCTCGATAACTGTTGTTATACGTAAACTCCACCAATGACAAATGTTCATCCCATGACCCTTTCAAATCTAAAACACATGCTCTAAGCATATCTTCCAAGTCTGGATTGTTCTCTCTAGCTGACCATCTATTTGAGGATAAAAAGCTGTACTAAATTCCAACTTTATTTTCATAGCTCGATGCAATCCTTTCAAAATTAAGAAACAAATCTCGTATCCCTATCAAATACAACTGATACAGGAATACCATGTAATCTAACAATCTCATCAATATATAATTTGGCTAGCCTTTCCATGGAGAAATTAACCTTGATAGGTAGGAAATGAGCTGACTTCGTTAATCGGTCTACAACAACCCAAATAGCATCAAATCCTTTGAGAGTCCTTGGCAATCCTGTAACAAAATCCATCGTGACATATTCCCATTTCCATACTGGAATAGCCAAGGATTGTAGTAGTCCTGCTGGTCTCTGATGCTCAGCTTTTATTTGTTGACAAGTTAAGCATTGGGCCACAAACATGGTTATCTCCCTTTTCATACCACTCCACCAAAAGTTTTCTTTAAGATCTTTATACATTTTTGTACTTCCAGGATGAATAGTATAAGTAGAGTTGTGAGCTTCAGTCAAAATTTCCTTCTTCAAATTTGCATCCCTTGGAACATATAATCTATTTCTAAACCTTAAGGATCCATCCTCATGAATTCGAATTCAGAAATTTCCCCAGATTGTACCTTCTTCTTGATCTTTTGTAATTCTATGTCACTCTCCTATAATACCTTAACTCTATCAATCAGGATAGATTATCTTAAAAGTAGCAAGTAAAAATTCAGAATTATGCATGTATCTCCATATTTAACTTTTCAAAATCCTGAAGAATTTCTTTCTGAGAAGTAATTAAGGTTGCTTCACTACCTGTATTTTCCAGCTCAATGCATCAGCTACCACATTTGCTTTTCCCGGATGATAGCTTATTTTCAAATCATAGTCCTTGATCAGCTCTAACCATCTTCTTTGTCTCAAATTTAATTCCTTCTGTATAAATAAATATTTGAGACTTTTATGATCAGTAAAATTTCACAGATATCCCATATAAGTAATGTCTCCAAATCTTCAAAGCAAAATAACTGTAGCCAATTCTAAATCATGAGTAGGGTAGTTATGTTCATGTGATTTAAGTTGCCTGGATGCATAAGCTACCACTTTTTCATTTTGCATAAGTACTCATCCTAACCCTCTTCTGGAGGCATCACTGTATATAGTAAAACCTTCACTTCCAGATGGCAAGGTAAGATAGGAGCTGACACCAAGCATTTCTTTAACTCTTGGAAACTTTTCTCTGCAGTCATCTGTCCAGTCAAATTTGACCCCTTTATGGGTTAACTGGGTTAGTGGCAATGCTAAATTAGAAAATCCCTCCACGAATCTTCGATAGTAACCAGCTAGTCCCAGAAAACTACGAACTTCAATTACATTTGTTGGTCTACTCCATCCAACAATTGCCTCAATCTTTGATGGATCAACAGCTAACCTTCTTTAGAGATTATGTGGCCGAGAAACGAAACGACTATCAAGCCATAATTGACATTTTTTCAACTTTGCATACAATCTCTGTTCTCTCAGTATTTGTAGGATTTTCCTCAAATGTTCTTCATGATCTATCTCATTCTTAGAATATATCAGAATATCATCAATAAATACTACTACACATTGATCCAAATATGATCTGAATATCCTGTTCATCATGTCCATAAAGCTGCTGGAGCATTTGTTAATCCAAAAGGCATCACCAGAAATTCATAATGTCTGTATCTAGTCCGAAAGGATGTCTTGGATATGTCCTCATTCTTAATTTTTAACTGATAATATCCAGACCGCAGATCAATTTTTGAAAACACCTGTGCACCTTGCAATTGGTCAAAAAGATCATCTATTCTCGGAAGAGGATACTTATTTCGGATTGTCAATTTATTCAAGTCCCGATAATCAATACACAGCCTCAAACTTCCATCCTTCTTTTTAACAAAAAGCACTGGAGCACCCCATGGTGAAATGCTCGGCCTGATAAACCCTTATCAAGTAGTTCCTGAAGTTGCTCCTTAAGCTCCTTCAATTTAGCTGGTGCCATTCTGTAGGGAGCCTTAGAAACAGGTTCTGCACCTGGTACAAGATCAATAGAAAGCTCTATCTCTCTATCAGGAGGCAATCCCGGCAATTCATCCGGGAATACATCAGGAAATTCTTTCACAGTCAGAATGGTTTCCAACTTCAATTCTTCTTGTTGAAAGTCCATAACATTAGCTAAGTATCCCATACACCTTGCCTCAACATCCTGCCAGCTTGCATAGCTAAAATCATTTTAATAGGGATCTTTTCCCTACTACCATAGAAACTAAAAGGTTCTTGTCCTGGAGGATGAAAAATTACTTTCTTCTCAAAATAATCCATAGTGGCATGATAAGAAGCCAACCAATCCATTCCCAAAATAATATCAAACTCCTTCATTTCCATAATCATTAGATCAGATGAAAATCATGATTTCCAATACTTAGAGTGAAAGATAGACATATCATGCTAACTATGATGGTGCTCCCATTTGGAGTGGAGACATAGATTTCATAATTCATAAATACTGGTTTCATACCAGCCTTCTTAATAAATCCAGTTGAGATAAAGGAATGTGTTGCCCCAAAATCAAATAAAATACGAGCATAAGAAGAAACTACCTTGATGGTACCTATCGAACAATCAAATTCTAACTTTGTAATTATATGAACTCGATTTAATTAACTTCAAAAGAAAAGATCTTTGAAATTACCTGTCACTACAGCATTTGATGCCTGAGCATCTTGCTGAGTCAAAGCATAAATACGAGCTTGGGTCTTTTGCTTCTGGCACTCTCCATATCCATAAGTTGAAGGTTGATTTTGAAAAGAAGCTGGTGCATTTGAAGTAGGAGGTGCAGGCGATCGTGGTGCATCCGTAAATGAATGTTGGTATCCTGAATTCTGAGCACGAAGATAATTCACAGCTTTGTGGCCTTGCTGGCCACAGTTAAAACAAGCCCCAGAAATCTGAGTACGAGGGCAATCCATAGCTCTGTGGCCCTGCTGGCCACAGTTAAAACAAGCTCCAGAAAACCAACGGCAATCCTGCACCAAATGAAAACCCTGACATCTTATACAACGACGACCATTTTTTTGCTGAGGTCCTAGATTTCTATCTTGATTTCCTTTTGTCTGGTTGGTCTGCCAGAGTATCGACCACCTTGCTACCCATTAGATCCAGATCTCTTCTTCAATTATCGTTCTCTTTTCTATTGCATGTTGTCAACTTCCTGCTCCATAATTTTAGCTTTACTAACCACATCCCGATATGAAACCAATTGCATCGGTCTCACTCCAGCGCGAATCCTGGGTTTAAGCCCTTTTTCAAACCTTCGAGCCTTAATATTATTCGTAGCCACCAAGTCTGGAGCAAAACGGGATAATTCAATAAACTTGGCTTCATATTGTACCACCATCATATTTCCTTGTATCAGTCTTGTGAACTCACTTTCTTTCTCGAATCTAAGGCTCTCTGGAAAATACATTGTTGGGAATAGTATCCCAAAGCCAATCGCCTAGGTTGTAGACGGTTGTGCTAATTATTGTACTCATTTTATGAATTAATAAAATATTATTTTTGGCAGCTCATCACATATTAATTTCCTTGAAATGAACTTTTTCCATTTGATGATGTCCTTAGGACTACACTGACTTCGATATAGAGAGGATGTATCGAGTGGTCCTTAAACCCTGTTCACAATCAAAGGATATATTGTACTGGACGACAATATATCAAGTATAGGTTGTTGTAGTTCACATCATTTGGTTGTCCTCTTGACCAAAGTGTGGTGACACTGATGTGATCTGCAAATGAGATATGTGATATCTTATTGAACATGACTCCGTGTAGCCCCTTTCTGCCAAAGGGATACTCACGATTGGATATGGGTATATATGTCCCTCTGACCTGAGGTCATCACGGTAGCTTGCAAGCAACTCCCTGTGCTTTGGTGCGGACTACCCGGATTTTTAATCCGATGACGGAAGGTTTCTGGGTACAGGCAAGTACTTGTGGAGTAGTGATGGACCAAGATGGAATTGACCTGTCCAAACAGTTTGGATTGAATGTCTCGCAATATCTCAATTTAGCAAATCCTCGGCCGGGGTAGTCCTAGTGAAGAGTCACTGGGCTTGCGAGGTTGAGACACATAGTCGACTGACTCAGTCTAGGTTGGCAGCCCAATCTCAGTCATCATGAGCATTAGAGGTCAAAGGGATGAATTATACGGTAACCATATGCCAGAGGTTCAATAGTTTGCTCCCGCATCTTCGACCTATCCGGACGCCGGGACCCATTGCTAGATGGTTTCCTGTGCTGGTACTAGAAATTGTTCTAGTGCTACCATTTAGGTTCGAACCTATGAGGTCACATGCCACAGAGGATAACTCTCTGATCCGGATACCGATTATGATTGGAATCGTCTCAGTTTTAGGTCACAGTATTTTTTTAGCACACTTTTCCCTGTCTTGCCCTTGTCTGTGTCAACCAGAAAATGTTCCGGGTTGACCAGCTCTGCGCCAGGATTTTTCTGAATTAGTTTTGAACTGATTCAGAGTTCGTTTCGGCCTCCAATTGGTTGTGAACCAATTTTATTCCTTGAACCAGGTTCAATTGGATTGAACCGTTTGGTTTAATGGAATTGAACCAAAATTGGGTTTGAACCAATTTTTTGGTTGGACCGGTGTTTGTTTTACTCCATGGACCATTTTACACAGTCATTAGTTTTGCTGGAAGGCCAACGAATGAGAAAATTCCAAGCACCGAATGCCAAACGCTGGGCGTTTTCCTCTTCTTCCACCCTGGTTCTGCTGGCTTTAATCCTGGGTTTATGGCTGTTTAATTGGGTTAAAAGCCACTGTCTCTCCACCTCACCGATGCTCCACCTCCCTCTCCCTACTGCAGCCTTTTTATACAACCCATCCCTCCCCTGTTGGTTGTGAGTTGAGTTTCAACGTTGAAAACTTTTCACCGTGAGAATATTTGAGAGGGGTCTTTATGCCTTGTTCTATCCTTCTTCTTTGAGAGGCTTAAGGAGAGACCTTTGGGGCTGGGTTTAGAGCTTTAGAAGGGGACAAAATCCATTGTTTTGAAGTGCTCGAGTTCTGCCCAGTGCTGCAGAATTCTGTGACCCTAAAGCCCTCTTCCGGCGGCTAGCACCGTGCGTGGAGGCGGATCTGAGAGCCCCGGGCATGTCTCCCCTCTACAGGGAATACCATTCTACTCCTAGGAGCAAACCACGCGAGCCGGGATCGCTCCAGCTGCTCCGAAACGAAGGCCAAAGTCTGCTGCCCAGTTCTGCTGCAGAAATCTGGCAGCAGACTTTGGTGATTTATTTTAATTTTTTGGCTTAGATTTGATTACAGTAATTGGTGGCAAATCGAAGAAGACTTGTCCAAGTTGCTGCTGCTCAATTTGGGAGCAAACGGAGGTCCGGAAGGAGGTGTTTCGATGACGTTTTGCAAGCCAAAAACAGAGTCCCAAGGAGGAAGATGATTGGAATAACTTTATTCCAGTTATTCCAGTCTATTCCAGGTTTATTCCAGAGTTATTCCAGGCAGAATAAAAGGTATGGAAATTATTTTTTAATCATGCATGGATAGATTAAATTGTTTAATATTTTATAAATATTTTATATGATTATGCATGCCTAAATGCAACTAGATTTAGATTAGTTCCTGGCGGAGCAGATTTTCGCTGCGTGAATTTTAAAAATTATTTTAAAATCCAATCTGCTCCGCATATGTTTGCATGCCTAGTGTAGGATCTTGTCAAACCACCTGCAACAGTTCACTTTCATTGGTATCAGAGCCACGTTGAATTTGTAATCTAATCTAGTATGCATGCTAATAGATTAAAGATTGTTTAATCTTAATATGTATCCAGTTTTCTTTTGGAACCTAGTTGAGACCTTCACCATGACCGTGTGTCTTTGACACGATGCGGATCGTCTGTGTTGGCCTCTTCAGAAGGATCCTTAAAGAATATTAAAAAAATTAAAAATTATTTTAATTTGCAGATACATGATTTAGGCATGTTTTATAAAATATTTGTAAAATATTTTTTGATGCATGATTTGTTATGTAAAATGTTTTACATAAAGACTTAATTAAAAATATTTTAATTAAGTGTTTGGCTTATTAAAGATTTTTTAGGTTTATGAAATCTAATACAATTTGCATAAGCCATTTTGGGTTAATTGGATTAGCTGACTAGTTGGGTCCAATACTGGGTTAGACCTAAGTTTAGTTGAACCGGATAATAAGAAGAAGATTAAACAAAAGTTGTTTAAGGTCCTTCTTTAGAACTATCTAATAGTTAGATTAGTTGATCCGTTCATCTAAAATGGATCCAATTAGTGGCTCAGTGGACGCCCGAGTCTTTAGGCTAGTCTGATCGAGTCTGGTAAATCGACTGGTGTCGAGGTAGGTTTGGCATTGTGATCATGGCTATATGAGGCTACCTCTTTCCTGGCCAACTTGGTTGGTGTCTAGGAAAGATGGTTAATGGCGTATACTCACCCATTATCTCACCTACCTGGCTAGTCGAGTCGACCAGAACTGATTGGAAAAGCTCAATGACTCGAGTTAACCCATGTCACCCAGGTTGATCGGTCTGACTGATCTAATAGGTGCCCATGGATCATTTGTTGATTTATTTCAACCCTCCTGGAATTTGATTGATTCAGTGGGAGGATGATCCATGTCCTTGTCTCCTTTCTTCTGTCACAACTAAAAAGTCCTCTAAAATTATTAGGTCCCTAAAAAGACTAAGTCAAGGAGTTGATAGTGTCTTAGCCTCCCATTAAGTTGGATAGAAATGTGTCCACTAGCTTGGTGTGCATCGGCAGTTCCATAGAACGGGTGTACATCCGGCGACTGGAATTTCTATCTGATCGATGATGGTTCAGTGCAACCTCCTTAACGGGACCAGGTGGGCCGGCCATAGTCGGGCTTGGTCTTTAGTTAACTGGAAGCATTGGATTTGTCATTTTAATGGTTGGACCTAACCAGAGACCCGCAATAGGAGGCCCCTAGGCCGATTGGGGTGCTCTCTGGGGCAAAATAAAATACTGAAAATTGTTTAGGGAAACAATTGGTTTACGAACCTACCTTTAGGCTCGTATGGGTGAGCCGGCCATAGTCGGGCTCATGCGAGGCCTATTGGATTTCAGTACCCACTTGAGAAAAAGTATTTTCACGGATTGGAGTTAGAGGCTACCAATCTGAAAAATTAGTGGGAGAAACCTTTAGACTAAAGTCCAAGTCTTTTGGTTAAGTTATTAATTCATAACTAATTTGGTCTTTTTTTCTTTTCAGATGTCTTCAATTTATCGCTCCGGTCACTTCTCGATAACGAGAAGTTAAAGGGTCACAACTTCGATAGTTGGTATCGAAGATTGAGAATTGTTCTGGAGCATGAACGGATCCTCTATGTAATAGCGGATCCGGCACTTGAAATCCCTCCCTCTAATGCACGGAGTGCGGTCAGAGATGCTTATCTGAAGTGGGTCTCTGATCGGACTACTGTCCGATGCATTATGTTAGGGCGATGAACGACGAGTTCAGTCGCAAATTCGAGGAGGCCCAACCTAATGAAATCCTTCAAAAGTTAAAGGAATCCTTCGGCACCCCGGATGATGTAAAACGGTACAAAGTGTCTTGTGCCATCTACAACTCCAAGATGCCGAATGGTGGTTCAGTCACTGATCATGTATTGTACATGATCGAGTTGATTGAAAAGTTGGGCAAACTCGGATGCCCCTTGCACGAGCAGCTCGGCAAGGATGCGATCCTGAATTCTCTTCCCTCCTCCTATCTTGATTTTCTCGATCATTATAGAATGAATAAGCCTGCAGTAAACTACCATGGTCTTTTGGGGTTACTGCAACTTTCGAGAAAGACCACCAACTGAATAGGGGGTGGTGAATTTAGTGGAAGGAAGTAGAGGTCGTCGTCCATTTAAGAAAGGAAGAAGAAAATGAATAAGAAGGAAAGAAGGTGCAGAATGTTCCTGGCCCTAGTCAGACCAGGAAGTATAAGGCTGATCAATCTTCTGCAGAGTGTTTCTACTGCAAGAAGAAGGGACACTGGAAGAGGAACTGTCCTCTTTATATTGCGTCCCTTGATCCGAACAGGCCGAGGAAGCAGAAGTCTGCTGAACAAGGTATTTATATGATAAAACCTTGTAATTACTCAATTGTTGATACTGCTAACTGGGTATTGGATACTGGTAGTCCAATTCATGTTTGTAATTCGTTACAAGGACTTCAAGTTAGCAGAAGATTTGAAGATGGAGAACAGTTTATGAGCATCGGAATGGAAATCGTGTTCCAGTACTGGCGATCGGAGTCTTGCATCTTGTCTTGAGTCTTGTACTGCGAACTAGTCGACTGTCACTATTGTCCTAGTTTCATTATGAGCATAATCTCTGTAGGCCTTTTGGCCAATTGTGGTTTTGAACTTTCAATAAAAGGAGATTTTTGCAATGTTATTTTGAATAACTCTGTTATAATGAAAGCTAGATTAAATAATGGCATATACGTACTATCAAGCCTGTTAGTGTAATGTACACTTCTAGCAAATGCCCAAGGTTAGATAATGTCAATGATTTGTATCTTTGGCACTGTAGGCTAGGTCATATTAACCAAAATAGGATAAACAAGATGCGAGGAGATGGACTTCTCGAGGTCAGTGATTCTGAATCACTGCCCACTTGTGAATCCTGTTTACTTGGTAAAATGACCAAGTCACCTTTATTGGAAAGGGTGAACGAGCTACAGAACTTCTAAGTCTAATACATACTGATGTATGTGGACCGATGTCAATTAGTGCCAGAGAAGGATACAAATATTTCATTACTTTTACAGATGACTTTTCAAGATTCGGTTATGTCTTTTAATGAGACATAAGTCTGAATCGTTGAAATGTTCAAACGATACCGTAATGAAGTAGAAAAGCAAACTGGAAAAAGTATTAAAATCCTTCGATCTGATCGAGGTGGTGAATACTTATCTGGTACTTTTTTGACATATCTTGAGGAGAATGGAATTCTCTCTCAGTGGACTCCTCCAGGAACACCACAGTTGAATGGTGTGTCCGAAAGGAGGAATCGAACCTTGTTGGACATGGTTCGATCCATGATGGGCTTTGCAACTCTGTCGCTATCCTTTTGAGGATATGCGCTTTAGACAGCCTGTTACTTATTAAATAATGTTCCAAGTAAGTCTGTTGTCTCCACTCCGTATGAGATGTGGAATGGGCGTAAACCCTCAATCTCACACCTTCGGGTCTGGGGTTGTCCGGCTTACGTAAAGCGTTTAGACTCAAACAAACTTGGTCCTAAGTCTGACAGGTGTTTATTCATTGGTTATCCTAAGGAAACCAAAGGGTATTTCTTCTACTTGGAGAATGAACAAAAGGTGTTCGTTGCTCTTAGAGCTATTTTTTGGAAAAGGAGTTCCTTGGAGAAGGAACTATAGCTTCTAAGATTGAACTTGATGAAGTTCAGCCAATAGAAGAACCTACACACTCTAAGGACATCGTAGAACCGGCTATGATTGAATCACACCCAGAAACCATTAGGAGATCCGATAGAATATCGCGTCACCCAGATAGATACTACGGTTTCTTGGTCCGGGACGGCGATCCCATTGAGCTCGATGAGAACAATGAGGATCCGATCACCTATATGGATGCACTTCAGAGATCTGACTCTGAGGCATGGCTTGGAGCCATGCGATCCGAAATGGAGTCCATGGAAATCAACAATGTTTGGACATTGGTTGATCCGCCTGAAGGAATAAACCCATCGGGTGTAAATGGATCTTCAAGAGGAAAAGGGGTGCAGATGGGAAGGTAGAGACCTATAAAGCCCGTCTGGTTGCCAAGGGATATCTTCAGCGATATAGTATCGATTATGATGAGACTTTCTCCCCTGTGGCAATGCTCAAGTCCATTCGGATCATGCTTGCTTTGGCAGCATATTTTGATTACGAGATCTGGCAGATGGATGTCTGAACCGCTTTCCTAAATGGGGAGCTGGAAGAAGAGGTGTATATGATACAGCCTGAAGGGTTCACATCCATAGATGAATCAAAAGTATGCAAGTTGCAGAGGTCCATCTATGGACTCAAGCAAGCGTCTCGAAGTTGGAACTTACGGTTTGATAGGTGTATCAAATCGTATGGCTTCGTTAGGAACGGAGAAGAACCGTGCATCTATAAATGGGTTAATGGTTCTGTGATTATATTCCTAGTACTGTATGTTGATGACATTCTCTTAATCGGGAATGATGTCGCAGTATTACAAGGAATAAAGGTCTGGTTATCATCTCAGTTCTCCATGAAGGACTTGGGTGAAGCTTCTTACATACTAGGTATGAAAATCTATAGAGATAGATCTAAGAAGCTTTTGGGACTGTCCCAGTCTACGTACATTGACACTGTGTTGAAACAGTTCAGCATGAAAAATTCAAGAAAGGCTATCTTCCGATAGGTTCTGGAATTACTCTTTCCAAGAAGGATTGTGCGACAACTCCTGAGGAAAGAGAGCGCATGAGTAGAGTACCTTATGCTTCTGCAGTAGGCTCTTTCATGTATGCTATGACTTGTACTAGACCAGACGTGGCATACTCACTAGGAGTAGTGAGCAGATACCAGTCTGACCCAGGTGAGGCGCATTGGAAGGTGGTTAAGTCCATCCTTAAGTATTTAAGAAATACTAAAGATCAATGGCTGATTTATGGAGAACCTGACTTGAAACTTGTGGGGTACTCTGACTCCAGTTTCCAGTCGGATAGAGATGATAGCAAGAGTGTGTCAGGGTTTGTATTTACCCTGAATGGAGGAGCGATCTGCTGGAAAAGTTCTAAGCAGGCAACTGTTGCAGACTCGGTATGCGAAGCAGAATATATTGCAGCATCAGATGAGGCAAAGGAAACTGTCTGGTTGCGGAAGTTCCTTGGAGAGCTAGGGGTGGCACCTTCCCTAGATGGTCCTGTTCCGGTGTACTGTGACAGCACTGGAGCCATTGCTCAAGCTAAGGAGCCGAAAGCTCATCACCGCACCAAACATATTTTGCGGCGCTACCACCTCGTACGAGAGATCGTGGAACGAGGCGACATCAATCTTCTGAAGATCGATGGAAAAGAAAATCTGGCCGACCCTTCACTAAAGCCCTCGGAATAAAAGAGTTCGACTATTGTAAATGGGAAATGGGTATTAGATACTCTTCTGATTGGCTTTAGTACAAGTGGGAGTTGTTGGGAATAGTGTCCCAAAGCTAATCGCCTGGGTTTTAGCGGTTGTGCTAAGTATTGTACTCATTTTATGAATTAATAAAATATTATTTTGGCAGCTCATCACATATTAATTTCCCTGAAATGAACTTTTTCCATGTGATGAAGTCCTTAGGACTACACTGACTTCGATACAGAGAGGATGTATCGAGTGGTCCTTAAACCCTGTACACAACCAAAGGATATATTGTACTGGACGGCAATATATCAAGTATAGGTTGTTGTAATTCACATCGTTTGGTTGTCCTCTTGACCAAATGAGTGTGGTGACACTGATGTGATCTGCAAATGGGATATGTGATATCTTATTGAACGTGACTCCGTGCAGCCCCTTTCTGCCAAAGGGATACTCACGATTGGATATGGGTATATGTCCCTCTGACCTGAGGTCATCACGGTAGCTTGTAAGCAACTCCCTGTGCTTTGGTACCGGACTACCCGGATTTTTAATCCGGTGATGGAAGGTTTCTGGGTACAGGCAAGTACTTGTGGAGCAGTGATGGACCAAGATGGAATTGACCTGTCCAAACAGTTTGGATTGAATGTCTCGCAGTATCTCAATTTAGCAAATCCTCGATCGGGTAGTCCTAGTGAAGAGTCACTGGGCTTGCGAGGTTGAGACACGTAGTCGACTGACTCAGTCTGGGTTGGCAGCCCAATCTCAGTCATCATGAGCATTAGAGGTCAAAGGGATGAATTATACGGTAACCATATGCCAGAGGTTCGATAGTTTGCTCCCGCATCTTCAACCTATCCAGATGCCGGGATCCATTGCTAGATGATTTCCTGTGCTGGTACTAGAAATTGTTCTAGTGCTACCATTTAGGTTCGAACCTATGAGGTCACACGCCACAGAGGATAACTCTCTGATCCGGATACCGATTACGATTGGGAATCGTCTCAGTTTTATGGTCACAGTATTTTTTGAGCACACTTTTCCCTGTCTTGCCCTTGTCTGTGTCAACCGAAAATTTCCGGGTTGACCAGCTCTGTGCCAGGATTTTTCTGAATCAGTTTTGAACTGATTCGGAGTTCGTTTCGGCCTCCATTGGTTGTGAACCAATTTTATTCCTTGAACCAGGTTCAATTGGATTGAACTGTTTGTTTAATGGAATTGAACCAAAATTGGGTTTGAACCAATTTTTTGTTTGGACCGGTGTTTGTTTTACTCCATGGACCGTTTTACATAGTCATTAGTTTTGCTGGAAGGCCAAATGAATGGGAGAAAATTCCAAGCGCCGAACGCCAAATGCTGGGCGTTTTCCTCTCTCTTCCACCCGCTGGTTCCGCTGGCTTAATCCTGGGTTTTATGGCTGTTAATTGGTTAAAAGCCACCATCTCTCCACCTCACCGACGCTCCACCTCCCTCCCCTGCTGCAGCCTTTTTATACAACCCATCCCCCCCCTGTTGTTTGTGTTTGAGTTTCACGTTGGAAAACTTTTCACCGTAAGAACATTTGAGAGGGGTCTTTATGCCTTGTTCTATCCTTCTTCTTTGAGAGGCTTAAGGAGAGACCTTTGGGCTGGGTTTAGAGCTTTAGAAGGGGAGAAAATCCATTGTTTTGAAGTGCTCGAGTTCTGCCCAGTGCTGTAGAATTCTGTGACCCTAAAGCCCTCTTCCGCGGCTAGCACCGTACGTGGAGGCGGATCCGAGATCCCCGGCATGTCTTCCCTCTAGAGGGAGTACCATTCTACTCCTAGGAGAAAGCCACGCGAGCTGGGATCGCTCCAGCTGCTCCGAAACGAAGGCCAAAGTCTGCTGCCCAGTTCTGCTGCAGAAATCTGGCAGCAGATTTTGGTGATTATTTTAATTTTTTGGCTTATATTTGATTGCAGTAATCGGTGGCAAATCAAAGAAGACTTGTCCAAGTTGCTGCTGCTCAAATTTGGGAGCAAACGGAGGTCCGGAAGGAGTGTTCCGATGACGTTTTGCAAGCCAAAAACAGAGTCCCAAGGAGGAAGACGACTGGAATAACTTTATTCCAGTTATTCCAATCTATTCCAGGTTTATTCCAGAGTTATTCCAGATGGAATAAAAGGTATGAAAATTATTTTTTAATCATGCACGGATAGATTAAATTGTTTAATATTTTATAAATATTTTATATGATTATGCATGCCTAAATGCAACTAGATTTAGATTAGTTCCTAACGGAGCAGATTTTCGCTGCGTGAATTTTAAAATTGTTTTAAAATCCAATCTGCTCCCGCAGATGTTTGCATGCCTAGTGTAGGATCTTGTCAAACCACCTGCAACAGTTCACTTTCATACATATCTAAAAACTCTTAACGAAAACTATTCCAAGTAATTGGCTCCTTGGTACCATGCTGTCTCTTGACACCTCCCCCATTCAAAAGCTTCGTCCTGTAACTGATAAGAAGCAAAATGAACCTTTTCTTGATCTGTACAATTCATACTGGCAAAAACCTTCTCCATTTTCTTTAGCCATTTCAAAGATTCAATAGGTTCGGTAGAGCCCTCAAAAGTAGGAGGTGCCAACTTCTTAAATTTTGTGATTCCCCGTTCTGTCTTAGAAGATTGACCACCTCTACTTCCTTGCTGACTCAATTCCTGAACAAGCCCGTTAACGCTTGAATAAGGCCTACCACCTGACCATCAGAATTAGCTTTCCTCAAATCATGCTGCTGAGGAGGAGGACTAACTGTTCGGCTTTCGCCTCGATCAGGTGATAAACTACGAGTCCTAGGGGCACTGGCATCTCAAGATGGTCCTGCTGCTTGGAGGGTACCATGAGCTCGAGAAGCATGATCATTAAGATTAGACATCCTCATAGATCGAGTATGGCCATTCTTACCTATCTTATAGAAGAAAGTCATTTAATAATATAACCTTACTTATTATTTTAATGTCTTAAACTTATCCTAATTATCTCTACCCCACTCTCACATTATCTTGTCATTAAGACAGCTTCGCTCTGATACCACTAAATCTGTCATGCCCCGACCAAAAACAAAGCCGGAAGCACATCAGACAGCCGTATGCCCTTGGATTTATTTTTCTCTTAAACATACAAGGCCCGTACCATACCAACTCAAATAAATTAATCAACCAAGCAATCTTATTTATTTAAATAAGAAAATTCAAATGTTCAAGCCACTAACAGCCACATGCTATATTTTATTTAAAATAAAAAAATAAATAACTGTTCACTAAGCCCTAAATCCTCACTGACTGTTCCCCAAGCCCACATGTTCCTCTGGTCCTGAAAAAAAAAATGGGAATAGAGTGAGTTTCCCTAAAACTCGGTAAGATATCATACATCTCAAGTATAATTCTACCATAATTTATGAGCAACGCAATTTAAATAAATCAGTGCACACAAGTAATAAAAATATTACTACTACAAAGCTAAATCAATTTTTCATTATTATTCTTCTTTAATACTCTGACAACACCTCAACACACTCCTTAGGATGGCCATCCTCACACGCTCTCAACTAGTCCCCTGCTGACTATGGCCCACGATCGGCCAGTGACTAGACCCCAAGAGTCTAGAATCCTAACTCACATACCGCTCATCGGTCATGTACTAGTGATCGCCCCACTGGAGGCCCCAAGGAGAACTAGCTCTGAAATTACATAAGAAACACGCATCCTCTGCATGTACCAGCGATCGCCTCGGTGGCCAGGCCCACAAGGAAAACTAGCTCCTGACTTAACTACCGCTCATCAGTCATGTACCAGCGATCGCCCCATTGGAGACCCACAAGGAGACTAGACCTAACTCGTGTAATCATAGTCAAACTAGAGAGTAACTAAACCAACTCAACCCATGACACAATACATGTTAATCATAAGTATTTATCCTCATACCACATCATATTATTAATTATACAGTAATATTGCATGGTAAATTTTACTAGAGAATGATAACTTACCATAAAATATCCACCAACTGGTACAATCCAATACTAAACCGGGACTTCCAAGGATAACCCCGATCCTGCATAATAATTTTTAATCATATAATTAATATCCATATAATTCGAAAAAAGAAAATTAAATTCCCTACTAATGAGTCAACTCAATTTTTATGACAGAGTTAACCCAACCAATTAACCAACCGAGTTGACTCACCCCGGAAACCGAGTGAACTCGGTTCGTTCCTCTTCTTCCCACCCATTGCCATCCCCTGTTTTCATCCCGTTACCACCTCCCCCAACGAGCCGTCCATTGCCACGGAAAATGAAATGAAGGGAGGGGAAGGAACCACCGGTGCCTGACGGCCATTCGACCACTGCCGAAAACCCCAAAATGGACCCAATCCTCCCTCCCATCCCGGCCGGTTCATCCCACTCAAACCCACGCTCGAGAGGGAAAAACTCCCATCGGTCATCTCTGTTCATGCCAACCCAAGCGAAGACAATGACGGAGAGCTTACCGGCGAGGTCGATGTCAATCGGAGGGGTACGCATCCCAGAAAGAGCTGCGGCACGCGAGAAGGCTTCGTCGGCGTTCACCAAAGGAAGAGAGCTTTTTTGAGATCGATCGAGGCACACGGAGGAACTCTTATAGGGAGTAATCCCTCTCTTGCACGCCTTGATCTCCCCTCTCCCACATGCCTCTTCCTCCTCGCTCCCTCTCCTCCACCGAACAAATCGACCGCTCTGGTGCCAGGGTCGATCCGAACTGAAGTCGGCATTCCAACTGCCGACTTCAGTCTAAATTTTCATGGGCATGGGCCATTTTTCGGATTGGACCTCACACTATGATTAAGATACAGATACAAATCAATAGATTAAACATTTTAATCTACTATACATACATCAAGATATGTTACACCTGAACCTGGCTCTGATACCACTGAAAGCAAAATATAGGGGTTGCAGGTGCCTACACTAAGCATACAACACATAGGGAGCAGGTATGTATTTAAAATATTTTAAAATAACAGCGGAAACAACCTACTCCGCACAGGATTTAACATATTCAAGATGCATTTAAGGCATAACAATGGCATGTAATATTTATAAACACCTAGATCTAGACATTCATGAAAAAGTAAAACCATAATATTACCTTATTCCTGCTTGGAATAAAATAGGGTAAAGCTGGAATAACTGGGATAACTGGAATAGAGTTATTCTAGTCTCTTCTTTTCCAGCAGCCTTTGGAAAGCTCTTCACGTCTTCTCCAAGAACAGCAAAGCCACTCCAAAACAGTAATACTTTTGGTCTCTTCTCCTTCTCCAACAACAAGGGAACCTTTTGATAAAAGTTCCTTCAATGGAGAGGCTTTGGATCGTTCATCCAACGTTGAGGAAGTCCCTTAGTTGCATAATTTTTAGCAAGCTTGCAACCAAAACAGAGCAAGGAAAAACACAGCAACAATGGAGGTTCCAACGGCTCTCAGGTGTTCATGGGTACAACCTCTAGAGGGGGGACACTTGGGATTCCTCTGATCCGCCTCTCGCACAATGCTAGTCGCCGGAAGACCATGAAATGGTGGGAGGATGGAAGACAAACAGAACACTCTGTTTTGAATTTTTGTTTTCTCCAAAACAACATTTCTTCCTTCTAACGAGCACTAGCAAGAATAGGGAATTAAGGGACTATTTCACTCTTCAATCTTTCACTAAACCCAGGCCCAAAATCCCTTGTGGGAAGGACAGATGAAGCTCTCAAAAATATGAAGAAGAACTCTCAGCATTTTTCAGCACCAGCAATTTATATCCAGCGAGAACCAATCAACCGATGTTTTTGGGGAGGTGAGAAGACGAGCTGGGAAATACGAAAAGGTAGCAGGTTGGAGCACGAATCAAATTCGTCTTCAACCAAACATTGAATAGCAATTAAACGGAGGTTTAATTCCAATCCAAAATCGAGGAAACGGGAGAAGAAAAGTCACGTTGAATCCCAGTTCGCCCAAGCCATTTACCATGTGGATGTGTTTAAATCTGGTTCACAACTGGTTCAAAATCCCAAGCCGGTTCAAAATTGGTTCACTATCTTAATTAGATCAAAATCTAATAGATAAGGGGCTTGGTCAAGTCTTGGTTACCCAAAAACAATTCCTGGTGGACCTGAACAATTTCTGATCGATCCAAAACTGGATCCATCCAACGAGTGCTCAATCAAACCGTTACCGAAATGATTCCTAATCATAATCAGTACCTAGATCAAGAAGAGATCCTCTATGGCATGTGACCTCATAGGTTCGAACCTAGGCGGTAGCACTGGAACAATTCCAGTATCAGCACGATACCATCTAGCAATGGTCTCGGCATCCGGATAGGTCGAAGATGCGAGAGCAATCAATCAAACCACTAGCATATGGTTACCGTATAATTCATCCCTTTGACCTCCATGCTCAGGATGACTTATGGTTAGACTACCAACCCTAGCTGAGTCAATCCACAACATGTCTCAACCTCGCAAGTCCAGTGACTCTCACTAGGACTACCCCGGTCGAGGATTTGCTAAATTGAGACACAATGAGACATTCAATCCAAACTATTTGGACAGGTCAATTCCATCTTGGTCCACCACTGCTCCACAAGTACATGCCTGTACCTAGAAACCTTCCATCACCAGATTAGAAATCCAGGTAGTCCGGCATCAAAGCACAGGGAGTTGCTTGCAAGCTACCATGATGACCTCAGGTCGGAGGGACACATATACCCATATTCAATCATGAGTATCCCTTTGGCATAAAGGGGCTACATAGAGTCACGTTCAATAAGATATCATATATCCCACTTGCAGATCACATCAGTGTCACCCACTTCTTTGGTCAAGAGGACAACCAAATGATGTGAACCACAACAACCTATACTTGATACATTGCTGTCCAGTATAATGTATCCTTTGGTTGTAAACCTGGTTTAAAGACCACTTGATATATCCTCTTTATATCAAAGTCAATGTAGTCCTAAGGACTTCATCACTTGAAAAGGACTTCATCACATGAAAAAGAGTTCAATACAGGGAAATGTAAGAATGTGATGAGCTGCCAAAATAATATTTATTAATTCATACAAAGAGTACATTACTCAACTTAACCGTCTACAGCTTAGGCGATTGGCTTTGGGACACAATTCCCAATATATGGCTACTGGCGAGTCGAGGGGTTGTACCTGATAGGGATTTGCTGAAGAATCCTTGAAGAGTTCTCTCAATACACCCTGATGCAGCCTGGAAGATCAAGCGAAGACCCCGCGGATTTGTGGCTTTCAACCCGGTGATTCGAAAGCTGCCTAGTTGGAATCTATGGATTCGTAGACTTCGAGAGACCTGCAAATTGCCTATTGGGGGTTAGAAAATGATGTAAGGATGAAGAAAAAAATCAGAAAATAGTAAAGAAAGAAGAGGTTTTGTGTTGGGCAGCCAAGGTTGGCGAAGGTTGCTTCTAGGGTTTTGATGGTGGCTGGAGGCAGGGCACAAGAGGCTTGAAAGAAGAAGGGGTTCACACAGATTCTCCTTAGCACACAGCAAGCACACAGCAATGGAGTAAAGACTCAATATATTTCATGAATAATTAGCTCTGAACACAAGCGAGGGGGGCCTCTTAAATAGGCTCACAAACTTGTCCCCCAAGTAAGGATATAAAAGATAACTCATAGAAATTTGAATCCCACCCAAACCCTAGCTAGAATACATGGTATCCGACTCTCCCTCTTTCTCTCAAACTCTCCCTCTCTCACTTGCCTTGGTTGGCCAAAGGAGGTGATCCTAAGTGGCCAACCAAGAGGAGGTGACCATAAGAGTTCATGTCTCCATATGATGCTCCTCTTGGGCCTTGGGTGGCCCAATTTGCTTCACGCTGCGGTCCAGGGTTCCAAGCTACGATCCAGGGTTCCAGGGCCTTCAATCTCTCTTGTTGGGCCTTCCATGGTCTTCATGACTTCAAGCTAGGTTGGTCTTCAATTGTATTGAGTCTTCATTGGACTTGGACTGGAATTTACAAGACTTAGAATATGACTAGCTCAACATGTGCTAACTTGACTGATTTATCCAAACCGTACTAGTATGACTCAAACTCTGAATATAGGACTCAAATGATGAAGGCCCAAAAAGAACATGACTCAGGGGCCAAAGGAAAACTCAATTAGGCTAAGCCCTTATTACAAATTGGACTCAAACACTACTAAGTAATCCATAGAGGGTTGAGAAGCCTCTATTATATTCTGGTGCCTCTGGTGTCTGCACCAAAGCATCAACAAACACAACCTGATAAGCAATGAAAGGAATGAGCCATTAAGAAAGGACCTATTATGAAGAGCTGAGGAAGTATGCCAGCGATGGCCATCGAGAACACCTTGCCGTTCCTCCCCAGTGATCACGTGACTGGATGGCGAACTCCATCATCTGCTCCACCAGCATGACATCCTGATTGACTGTTGAGTTTAGGGACACAATCATCAAGACCCGGTGTATTGTTGGGGTCGACGATGCTGTGTCTGCTACGAACTCGAGGTAGTCACCGGTAGAGGAATCTAGGCTGCTGGGGATGGGCCCGCCGCTTTAGTCGTCGATGGTGGTGGTGGTTGTGGCACCCTTTCCCTCACTACCGACTTGGCCTCCACCTCGATTACCTCCAGGGCTTCAGCTGCCATGGGGACCGCAGGCCGGCCCGCACCACTGCATCAGGCCCCCGGGCCGGGAGTTGGGCCTGTGACTTGGGTGATGAGGAGGCCAGCCCAGCTACCCCACTCTCTTGGCCGGATGGAGCAATTGACCTAGGCCCCTGGCTGGATTCTTCGTAGGCCCTCTTCGCTGGATCTTCCCTGGGCCCAGGGGAGGGACCCCTCTTCTGGGTCATCTCCAGAATCTAGTCCAGAGAAAACTTCATGCTTGCAAAAGAGAAAGAAGCTGAGTTGGCACCAAAGCTAAGAAAGATTCAAAGAAGAAAAAGAGATATGATCTGAGAGGACTCACCTAGGGCCCAGATTGGGCTGACCCCAACATCAAACAGGTTTTGCTCATATAGTAAAACTTGGAGAGAAGGAATTTGGGTGGTGAGGAGCTAGTCGTACACCTCCTAATCAAAATTCTCCACCTTAGAGTTTCGGTTTAAAGACTAGTCCAGATTGCTCCAGACCAAGTCAACCCCTTCCATGGAGGCAAAGAAGTACCTACTCTTCCATCCCTTAATGAAAGTAGGAAGCTCGAACTTAATGCCCTTAGGGCGAGGGGCAATGAACTACCAACCCTCATCGGTGGGATGGCGCTTTAGGGTGAAGAATGTCCTAAAAAGGGAGAAAGGGCGATGATCCCATGGAAATGGAAGAGGACTATGAATTAGGAAATGACTCTAATTGCATTAGGAGCGAGCTGGGCTGGGACTAGGTGAAAGTTATCGAAGAAGGAGAAGAAAAGAGGTACAGAGAAGCAAAGACCCCGAGAAGGAAGTCCTCGTATAAAGCAATCTGACCCGGGCCATTGGAGGTGACCTGGTCCCTCGACCCTGGAATTGAGAGACGGATAAGTCTAGGATCCTGTACATGTCTCGGAGCCATGAAAGGTCCTCTCCAGTCATCACCAAGGCAACGCCGAAGGGACCAGTCGAACCGGAAGATGGGTCTGGAGGACTAGAAGGGGTAGAGTAGGAGGAGGGGCCCTGGGACCATCAATGACTATCCCTGTTGGTCTACGGCTACTACGGATACTAATGCTTAGGGGAGCCTCATCCTCCTTATCGGAGGATAGGGTCCTCGACTAGGAAGGACTTGCCTCGTTTAGATTGCTAGAGGGAGGGTGACTCTAACCAGAGGAACTCATTCTTGGTGAGGAAGATGGAAGATGAAGAGAAGAAAGCCTACAGGTTCTAAGGCGGGACTCTCTCAACCTAATCAGAAGCAAGGGAGAAGACAAGGAAGACTAACCTGGATGCCTTGAAGGAAAAGAGGGTGGACTAGGAAAGAAGTGCTCTGGTCCGTCTATGAGCTGTGAAGGTGCGAAGGTTCGAAAGAGATAATTTGGAAAAAGCTTTCCTCCTTTTCAAAATGGCCAGAATGCACCCATGCATCTTTTTGGCCCTTGTACCACCGGATATGCACCACATGTCATAATCACTAAGAATGATGCCTTGATATCCCAGAGATCGCCTTGAGCTCAGTGACCTGCTGATGTGGTGTCTCTGCATTAGCTGCAAGGCATGACCCACGAATCGTCAGCAATCATGGCATTTAATGGCACTGGATGTCTATCTTCTCTATGTCAGTGTCACCCTAACTCCCTTTGTCCCAAGTGCCATATTGCATCAAAACTCAATAGTGGGGGGCAACTGATGTGACAAGACCACTGATGTGGAGCCCCTCTCGAACCTAGCTGGCGATCAAGTTGGTGGATAGTGTCAACTGGACGAAGATCCTGGTGTGGCCCTCTCCGGTCTGGGCCCCTCATGCTAGAGTGGTTCTCTCGAGGTCAAGCCCCAGTTGAGGTCATGCCCTCGTTCATCGAGCCACTCGCACTGGAGTGGTTCCCCCAAGGTCGAACCCTGACCAAGGTTGCACCCTCATTCTTTGTGCCCCTTACACTAGTGCAGTTTGCCCAAGGTCGAACCCCGACCAAGGTTGCACCCTCGTTCTTTGCATCCCTTGTGCCTTTTGGTTTCCCAAGGTCAAAACCTGGTCAAGGTCATGCCCTTATTCTTTAGGCCACTCGTGCCGGTGCGGTTCCCCCGAGGTCGAACCCCGATCGAGGTCGTGCCCTCGTTCATGTGGCCCTTGCACTGGTGTGGTTCCCTCGAGGTCGAACCCTAGTCAAGGTTACACCCTCGTTCTTTGCGCCCCTTGCATTGGTGCAGTTCCCTTAAGGTCGAACCCCGATCGAGGTCATGCCCTCATTCTTCGGGCCTCTTACATTGGTGTGGTTCCCTCGAGGTCAAACCCCGACCGAGGTCACACCCTCGTTCTCTGCACCTGTGGTAGGAGCCTGGCTTCCCCGCTCGTGGCCAATCCCAGAGTCCAAGTCAACCCCTTCTCCAAGGATAGGTGTGCATGTTTCAAATGGATGTGATCATTCCCTCGAGCACCCCGGGGCGGGCAGGCAACGGTGCCAGCACACGGCACCACCACCCTCTCCCTGGCATGGTTTGGGGAGACTGGGATGCCTGACAAGCAATGGCACGCTGCTTGAAACATCAAAAGAAATGGCTTCGCTTCTAGAGCATGCCGACTATGCCCCTGCAAAGTGGTGTTATGCCAGGGCATGCCAGTCTATGGGGGAGCATCTCGTCAGAGCAACTAAACTCCTAGTCCACTGTCAGTGCCACCTGGGAAAGGAGCTCCGCTACCCACTATTTGCACCACCCAGAAGAGGAAGGTCTTGTCAGAGAATTCAGATCCTGTGGCACCTATCCCTGGACCAGTGCTTTGCTAGATGGTGGGACGGCACCAATGGGGAGCAATGCCCTGTCGGGGTGTCAGGGTCCTTAGCACATTTCCCTGTCAAGAAGGAGGCACGCCCCATCCACGTTCTCCGGGGGCTCAGTTAGTGGCAAATCCCCTACCACTCGAGGGAAAAAAGCAAGCCTACATCCCACTCGCATGGAGAGAACAAGGAAGGGTCCGAAGAGATAGAGTTCCATACCCCATAGAAGGCACTGCTTGCCTATAAAAAAAAATTCGAAGGGGTCTTTGGCAAAGGTAAGCGAGAAGGGACTAGCACCATAGTGAGGCACTAGGCATACCAAGAGCATCCAAGATCTCCCGGACGAAAGTTCTGACGGCACCACTACTCGCACCCTCCTTCTCGACCTAGCCTCTCACTTCATCTCTTTTTAGAGATCTCCCAGGGTGGAAACCGCTCCGAGATCTACCCAGGAGGATCTCTTCCATTAGGTCATCCACTGACTTGATCGTCGGAGTGCCCCCACCAGAATCCCTGGCCTGGGTCTCCTTTCTTTTGCAGATCCAAGCACACACTTTGGACACCATATGGGAGTGTCACCAACTGATGCCGAACAAGCGCTATAGACCACGGCGACCTAAGTAGCAACAAAACAAAATAAGTTTGAAGCAAACTGGATTTAAAACAAGCCCATAATTGATTTTTGAAGATTTGATAAAGGAATTGCATGAAATTTAAAGTATCCAGTCCATCATGAACTGGTTGCTTGGTCCATAGAATGCTTAGCGGTACATGGGAAGCCATTTTTGTTGGTTCACAGTGCAGAACCGTAGACCATGGGGTGTTCCAGCTATCTCTTCATCGGATCTTCTCTTCTCCGGTACCGTCCATCCCTAGAGCTCATCACCAGACACCTCCTCCATATAGAGAACCACCAGAAGTTGCCATTCCTCATGGGTTTCCTTGTTCCACATGGTTTCCCTTGTTCCACACCATCGCTGCTATCCATGCTAGAGAAACACCCCGGATCCACCATCCCCAATCACTTTCCCATCTCCGGCCATCATCCCTAGCCATTCTCCCATCTCCGGCCACCTTCCCCGATCATTCTTCCATCTCCACCACTGAGCAGCACTCATCCTCTTCCCTGCAGTGGCAGTGGTTCCAATAGCTCCAGTGAGGTTCTGGTGATGGTGGCATGAGGTGACGACAGAAACAAGGTCTAGGGGGAAAGGCTGGCGAAGTTCAGGCAGTGGCGGTTATGACCCAATGGAGACGACGGCGACACTAAGCAACAGGACCAATCCAATTAGGGAAGGAGGAATCAGCACAGATCTCAGAGAGCAATCAAGGCATTCAATGGCTCATATTGATTTTCAAGATATGGTTGATTTCTAAATCTCCGATTAATAATTGACGGTGACCAATGCTTAACTAGTCAAGCACCAATTGGGGCAAGATTCTGAAATCTAGTTCAACAAGGATTTGGGTTTACCATCTAACTGTTGAGTCCTGTAAAGTTGAATCCTAGCCACATGTGTGATTTATATGTTTAGTCCCACATCGAATACCCATAAAAATCTCCCTCCTATAAACCATATAAAAGGCTCTTGTGCCTCTACCTGGGGATTCAACTTCCGGAGTCCCTCTAGAGCCTTGGCATAGAAGGAAAGGAAGGGAAGAGCATGAGTACCTAAGGAATTCTTGTCTTCGGGGAGTATATGAGGTTTCTAGTACTTATATTATATATATTTTTTATGTAATTAGTACCTGATTGTAATGTTTGCTTTTCATGAATAAAATTATTTTTATTACTTCAAGTAGTGTTCTGCATATCTAGACTATAGTTAGATTTTAGAATAGCCTATGACTCCGTAGAGATGAGTCATGATCCCAGGATATGGTTCGTGCTCAAAGAGATAGGCTATGCTGGAATCTGATTATAAGAATTTTATTTATATGATTAGAGACTTTGGAGTGGATCAAAGTCCATATCCAGCAAGATAAGCTATGCTCGAAGATCGATCATAATTTAATAATAATATATTGAACAAATACTTAATATGATACCAAATACCAAATCAAAAGCCAAGACATCTTTCATATTGATTTCCAGCTTGGTTTAATTCTTATTTTTAGTATACTTATATTCTTACTCTTCTATTTCTCTAACCAAATTAATTTTTAATAAAATAATCCTAAAAGGAATATAACCCCAACTGATCCCTGAGAATAGAATCCTGACTTATCCTTGCTATAGAGTTGAATTGGTGAATTATTTTTGACTGCCTATGATAGTGATCAAATTTTGGCACCATTGTCGAGGATCATTGGCATGGTTAGTTCACAAAAAAAAAAAAAACAAAACACAAAAATAAAATTCATAATTTATCAGAGTTTTCTTTTTTTAGTGACTTAAATTAACTTGTTTTGATATCTGTTTGCACTGCATTGTATCCACATAAATCATCTTAAAGGCACTAAACATCACTTCCGGACAAATAGAACCCCAAAGTAACTATCATCCAGAAAGCAAAAGATCTAAACATACTAACTCTGGATGAACTACTGGGTCTCTCATCACACATGAACTGGCCATGCAGCATAGCGAATAAAAATGAACAGAAAAAGATAAAACCTATTGCCTCAAAGCTGCATCTGAATCAAAGAAACAAGATGAGGATCGGAAGATGACTGCTTCTCCTCCAAAGATGACTTAGAGAATGAGGATATAGCTATGGTCATGAAGAGATTTAGAAGGTTGTTTGGAAAGAAAAAAGGAAGATACTTCAGAAAGTTTTACAAGAGAGGTGAACACAATAAGGACAAAGAAAGAGAAAAAGAAAAGGATCAAATGCCCACATGTTATGAGTGTAAGAAACCAGGGCATATTCATCCCGATTATCCTTTGCTAAAGAAAAGTTTTAAAGAAGAAAAGAAGAAAGCAATGGTTGCAACTTGGACGACAGTGAGGAGTCGACTTCAATAGAAGAGGAAGAGACCACAAAAATTGCCAATCTATGCCTTATGGTCTCGAAGATGAGGTAATGTCCCCTGAACCTCAAGCTGAATTTACCTTTGATGAACTAAATTCTGCAATCCATGATTTGCTTTCTGAATTTAAAAAGGCTAGAATAAAAATTAAAGCTTTAAAGAACAATAATGACTCTTTATTAAAAGAAAAGGAAGAGATTTTAGAAAAGAACAAATTATTGCAAAAAAATTAACTATATATTTTTGAAAATAACAAACTTTGAGAATTGAGAAAAATCTATATCTTGAGAAAAACAAAGCTTTGATTGATGAAAGTTTTGATTTAAAAAAGGAGATGGAAAAATTCAAGCCTTTGGTCAAAAAGCTTACTTTAAGTTTAAATAAGCTTGAGTTGATTTTGAAAGAGCAAATAATTTCAAGTAATAAGGATGGAATCGGATATAATTCTTCAAATTCAAATGGAATTTCAGCTACTAGATTTGTATCTTCAAAAGCATTTGTACCAAAATCTATTTCTCAAAATACTTTTGTACATACTATTTGTACATACCTAAGATTTCAAATCAAAAGTCTTTTAATTAAGATGGTTCTACTTCTATATTACATGCTTCTATATCTAGAACTTCAAAATTTATCTTTTCAAAATACTAGAATTGTTTGTTATGCATGTCATGTGGTTGGACACAAATCTTTTCAATGCAATCTGTTAAAAAAAATGGAAATACAAAAAATAGAATTAGAAAGATTTAGGTTTCCAAGGAACCACCTCTACTAACCTGCAAGGACCCAAGGTAGCTTGGGTACCTAAAAGAACTTGTTGATTATTTTGCAGGAATATCTTGCAGCCCAAAAAATGAAGAAAAGATGATATCTCGACAGTGGTTGTTCAAGATATATGACAGGTAACAAGGATCAATTCATCATCCTAGAAATGAAAGAAGGAGGTTTGGTAACTTTTGGAGATAATGGTAAGAAGAAAATAATCAGAATTGGTAAGATCAAAATAACCCCCTCTACTTTTATTAAAATGTATTGCTAGTAGACAAATTGAAGCATAATTTGTTAAGTATTAGTCAATCGTGTGATAAAGGCTTTAAGGTTGTCTTTGAATCATCTATGTGTATAGTAACAAACTCACTTTATTCTAGCAACAAATTCATTGGACACATACTTGGAAATATCTATGTGGTAGATCTAAATGAACTAGCCATGTCTAGTAGTTCCACTCTAATAGCAATGAATGCTAAGACCAAGGAGTCTTGTTTACTTTGGCATAGATGATTAGGTCATGCTAGCATGCATACTATTGCCAAATTGATTTCCAAGAATCTTGTTAGAGGTTTACCTAAATTTAAAGTAGATTTTGAACATGTTTATGATGCTTGCAAAATGGGTAAACAAACTAAGGGGAGCTTTAAATCTAAAAATGATTTCAACTTCTAGACCCCTTGAGCTACTTCACATGGACTTATTTGGACCAACTAGGACCACAAGCCTAGGTGGTATGAATATGCTCTTATGATAGTAGATGATTTTTTAAGATTTGCATGGGTGTTGTTTATTGCACATAAAGATGAAACTTTTAGAGTTTTTCAAAAATTCCACAAAAAAGTTTTAAATCAGACAAACCTTTCAATTATTTCTATTAGAAGTGATCATAGCACGAAATTTGAAAATCAATTTTTTTGATGATTATTGCATAGAAAACGGTATTGATCACAACTTCTCTACTCCTATAACACCACAACAAAATGGTATTGTAGAGAGAAAAAATAGGACTTTGAAAGAGATGGCCTGAACAATGTTATGTGAAGGCAATCTTCCAAGGTACTTTTGGACAGAAGCAGTGAACACTACTTGTTATTTTTAACCATGTTTTGATTTAACCAATGTTAAAGAAAATACCTTATGAGCTTTGGAATGAAAAGAATCAAATATTAATTATTTTCATATTTTTGGTTGTAAATGATTTGTGCTGAATAATGGAAAAGATAATCTAAGAAAATTTAATGCTAAATCTGATGAACCATTTTTTTTATTGGTTATTCAATACATAGCAAAGCATATAGAGTATTCAATAAAAGAACATTGACTATGGAAGAATGAGTATATGTTATATTTGATGAAACTAACCCCTCGCTTCAAAGAAAGAAGAGTGCATAGATAATGATGTAGGTACACTTGAAAAGGAAATGGAAGATATGAGCATTCAAGAGAGACCAACTAAAGAAGGAGAAGAGATGGTAAGTAAGTATCATGCTGATCTACCAAGGAAATGGAGGTATGTAACTTTACATCCAAGAGATTTAATTATTGGTGATCTCTCTCAAGGTATTAGGACTAGGTCACCACATAGAGATGCACATGATTACCTAGCATTTGTATCACAAATAAAGCCACATAGTTTAGAAGAAGCTGAAAATGATCCAAACTGGATGATGGCGATGCATGAAGAACTAAACTAGTTTGACAGAAATAATGTATGGATTTTAGTTGATAGACCATCAGACCATCCCATTATAGGAATCAATGGGTCTATAAAAATAAACTAGATGAACAAGGTAATATAGTTAGAAACAAAGCTAGATTAGTAGCCAAAGGATACAATCAAGAGGAAGGAATAGACTTTGATGAAACCTATGCTCTCATAGCAAGAATAGATTTTTTAAATTCCTAATCACCACCCCTCTTGGGAAAGCCACCTAGGGAATAGTGAAGGAGTCCAATAGATAATTAACTTTAATGTGTCTGTCATAACATCAAAAGAATAGGACTAATCAGGAGGTCTTGTCATCATGACAGAAAAATCATCATAGAGTACTCTATGATGATTAGCCCGAATCAATAAAGTAAACTGGGCAAGCTTGTTATTCTAGGATTTAAAAATATTATTATGATTTATAAAATACTTAGAAAGGGACTATGTTTGTTGGGCTGAGATTAGAGGTGGTAGTTTAAAAATTTCTTCAATTATTGGTTGGTCTATCCTACTCCCCTTCTTGGGCATTATGTGTTTGGTCAATATCCCTTTCCATTTTAAAGCCAGGCACCTTTTCCATATTATATTAAATCTATCTCCATACATCATTTTAGTATCATGGAAAGATTTTGGAGGCAATTCTTAAAATTGGTGCTAAATATGGAGAAATTAATTATAAAATTTCTAAGATTATGATCCCTCATTTCAGTAATATTCAACCCGATAGCTTCTTTATGTATTTTTAGAATTTCACTAAGTTGGGCTTCTTAGATAAGGTTCATTGAGAAAGTTTCAATGGGTGCATCAGGAAGTGATTTCAATTCTAGATCAGGTGGTGATTCTAACAAGGGGGCTAGTGGTGGGCTAGGTGATGGCTCTTGTTGTTCATTAATCAAAAATGGGATGGTTTCAAAGTAGGATATTTGTATTAGGTCATTCACTTGTGAGGTATACCCATCTACGTTAAAATCATCTACCCTGAGCTAAGCCAGGCAAGGATCTAACAAATCCTAGGGAAGAATTATGGGTGTGGCTTCCTTTGTTGAGTTATATATTTATGGTTCTTGGAAGTTTATACTAGTTCCATCATTGCATCTATTTGTTCTCCCATCCCATTTAAAGGCATGGATGATTCTAGGGCACTAGAAAATGGGGCCATAGGTGAGTAGGGTAATGATGGAATCGGATCATTCCATATGTTTAATTTTTTTTTATATTTTTCTGCCTTAGCCAAATTGTCTATATTTGTTCTTATGGTTGTATAGAGTTATTCTAAGAACAGTTCATTCCTGGGAGATAGAGTTGATTATTTAGGAAAAGCTAGAGGGTCATTAAAGTTTTGAGCTATGTATAGTTCCTCTAGGTTACTCTCGAGTTGACTAGGTAGCTCACCTCCCTCCTCTCTATTAAGATTAATTAATCATTGGTCAATTTGATCCATTAGCTTATCGATAGATTACTGTTGAGCCATAATTATTTGTTGTAGTTAAGAAAACCTATCGATGTCTACGTTGGTCTATAGGGAAGGTGGGTATGATGCTTGCTAAACCTTTTCTTCAATTAATGGACCATAATTAGTTGGAGATGGTTGATAATGGGGATAGGATTTATCATAATAGGGTGTATCTATGAACATGGATCCTTGGATTGCTGGCAACTACTAGGTGTGGTTGCCACGAAAAATTCTGGTTGAGCTTCCCAACCTGAATTATAGGCATTAATCCTAAGCTGTAGGCCATTTGGGTTTGATCTTGATAAACTTGGTCATACATAGACTCAAGAGGTTGGTACAAGGTTGGGAAGTCACTCTTAAATGAGTAGGACTTGAATAAATTTGGTATGCCGGAAGAAAGGGTACTCCACTATAAAGATTTATGCTCCTGGCACTAGTTTAATCAATCAGATTGTTCTGATTATTAGGATATGCAATCAAGATTTGAGATCAAAGCAATCCTTATTTACATGTGTTATTATTATTTTTATTTTTTTAAAGAGGAGAGGTGAGACGAAGAAGGAAGAAACATAGAAGAGTTTTAAAGATAAGGGCCTGAGTCCTAGATCTAAGAATGAAAGGGAGAAAAGAATTAGTTAGGGTTGATGTTATTTACAAATAAGTTAGCATACATGGACTCTCTATCCTAGGGTTATCCTAATTTTAGAGAGCTCTTGACTGCCATGGCAAACATAGAGCCCTCCAAGTCAGAAACTAACTAATCAACTAGCCAAGTAAGGATAAGGTCGGTAGGGGTCCCCTTATTACTTGCCTTAGATACCAAGTAGCATGGCCAGGTAAGCAAACAGAACCAATTAAAAGCCACCTTCCTTTAGGACTACTTCATCCTTGAATCCCTTTCCTAGATACCAGTTAATCAGCCAATCCTAACTCGATCCAACTAGTACGGACACTAAGGCCAGAAGAAAATGAAAAGTCGAACCCACATCCCCGTGGATCACTTGTGAATGAATCCCTAAGACCAAGCCCAGATCACCTGTAAATATTTATTTTAAATTCTATTATTTTAGCCCAGTTGGTTTTAGCCCTGGACCCAAAATTGAGTCTGTGAAAAAAACCCCTGGACCCAAAATTGAGTATGTAAAAAATTCCCTGTATCCAAAACTGAGTCTATAAAAAAACCCTTAAATCCAAATGAAACCTGTATATATATAGACCATATCTACCCAGTTGAGTCAAACCCTTTTTACCAGGTTAAAATATTTGTTTAGTTGATTATGCCTTTTGATCAAATTGGGTTCTAATTGATCAAGTTGGGCTTGAAGTTAGTTACAATTTAGTCCTTGTAATTAGTTAGCTGTTTCAATTAGTTGGTTGAGTCATGTGATTAGTTATTTTAGTTGAGTCCTATAATACAAGAGGGGATCCAAGTCAAGACCCATGTGACTCAATGTACCAACCCAACACATCATGTGCCAACTACCTCTTGGCGCCACACCATCACATGGGATCCATTTGGAGCGCCAATTAAGAATTACAACTTGATTTCAAGACATCCGGACATCTAGACATCCAAACACCCAGACATCCATACATCAAGACATCCGGACATCCAGACATTAAGATATCCAGCAATTAAGATCTCATCCTATCTTATCTAAGGAGGGCGCCTAATTTAAATTCCAAGATGCTGATGGTTTTAAGAGAAGTAAAGTAGAAGGAGTCCTAACCATGTTAGCGCCACTTCTTTCTCATATTTTTTGCCAATTCAAAGAATTCGGTCAAGAGGGAGGGCGCCATATTCCTTCTCATCACCATCACAAAGCAATTCCATTTCAAGGGGACGCCTATCATGATGAATTTCAAATCCAAGGAGTTCCATTTCAAGTTCAAAGATAAAATGGGAGTTATCTTCATCTACTTTCAAATACAAATGAGATTAAGATGGAGTCTAAGAGGAGTTAGCACCAAAGGGGAGAAGAGAATTGTCGCCCAACTGAGAATTAAGAGATGGTTTTTTTTCATTTGTCGCTGATTTTAAGAGGAGTGAGTGAGGACTCTGTCGCCCATCTCAAGTGTTGTCGCCCACTTTGATGAAGTTGAGCCAATGTTGGTGCCCAAGCAAGGATGAAGTCCAAAGAAGATCAAACTCAAGAGTCATGGCACCCAAAGAAGGAATTCAAGGAGTTGCTGCCCAAGAAGAATTAACTCTACTCTTTGTAACCCATACAACTCATGTTGGTGGTCTATAAATACCACCATTAATCTCTCTTGTAAATTCAATTATTATTGATTAAATAAATCCAACATTCTATCAATTCTTTTTCTGTGTGCATCGTGGGGTGTGAGGCCCTATTTCTTTATTCTTCAGAGCATCGTGGGGTGTGAGGCCCTAGTTATCCTATATCTATCCCACCATCAGAAACCCTAGCCACCTCAAGCTTCTTCCTTCTCCTTCCTTTATTTTTTCTATTAAATTTTTTTTCCTTTTCATGTTTGCTTTTGAGTATTTGATTGATTGTAGGTGATTGATTGCAAGATCCTAGAGAGTCCCATCAAATCTACATCAAGAGGGTTATCATCTTCGTTGGTAAAGTATTAACCATCCCTAACTCATAATTTCTTATCCTTTGATAAGTAAAACCCTAGTTTATGGTGGTTTCTTAATCACCATATGCTTATTTTCTAATTAGATTTGTTAGATCTGCTTTGTGGGTGATAACTAGTTGACTAGTCTTACTTTATTCGTTGCTTTGAGTCTTTAAACTAAAAAAATCCAAAAAAATTAATCTCTGATTAATCACTAAAATTAGATTTAAAATTGGTAATTTAGTTTTTGCATATCGTCCCGCATCACCAACTCTTTTGGGTGCCTTGTCCTATTAAGCTCAGTTCCTTAGGGGTTGTCATCTAGGTAATTTTAATTAGCTGGCTTAAGTATGTTGAATATGAGGGGTGGTTTGTGGGCTAAGGAAGGGTGATCAAATTCCCACCTTATCTTGTTAATAGGTTATTGCCCTTAAGATATATTATAGAAATATGCAATGCAAAAATAGAGAGATGCCCAAACAAGTAGTAATTTTTTGAATTTTATGTAGTTACTCTATTTTAGTCAAGTACTATACAGTTTTTTTTTTTTGTTTTCTTTTTTTGTTATCGTAATTCAAGAAAGAGAAATAAAAGGTTGGTTTTAATCTTATTTAATTAAGTGTGAGAAAAAATAACTAAAATTAGGATAAGCAAATAAAGCAAGTAGATATCTTAAATTAAAGCAAAAAATCAAATCTAATATTTAAGGTAGTTATTTGAAAGGTCAATGATTTTTTTATTTTTTTTTTAGGTTCACTTGAAAAGAAAGGAGTTTAAGAGAAGAATTTTTTTTCATTTTTGGATTAGTTTATAAAGAAGGAAACTAAATTTTTTTTTTCTTTTTATTTTATGCTAATTTAAGAAGATGAATAATGGGTAGACTTTAATTTTGGTTAAAAGGAAGAAACTAAAATAAATTTTTAAAAAGGGAAAAAAAATTAAATGAAATTTTTTTTTTCTTTTAAGCTAGTTCAAAAAAGGAAGAGAGCAATAATAAAAAGGAAATAAAAATGAATGGAAAATCTTTTTAGGAAGATTTGAATAAGAGACTAATCATAAGAAACAAAGAAAGAAAAAAAATATTTTGGTTAATTTGAAAAGAAAAAATAATTAAAAGCAACTAATAAAAAAGAATTGATTTAAGGTTAGGATTGATCTCACTATAATGGTAGATAACTTTTCTTCTCCCTTTTTTTTTGATTTTTTTTGATTTGCAAGTAAAAAAACAAGAAAAGTTAGCACACAGAATTTACAAAAAATAAAAGAGATTAAAAATATTAGCATTCATTCCTTTCCTGTAACGGTGCCAAAAACTTGATAGGCTTGCAATGTTATCGTTAAGACACCACAGCGATTAGTTTAATTATCTGACTTCTAAATTAAATTAAAAATACATAGAAAAGGTGAGTCAGGTCGAATCCATGGAAAAGGCAGTATGTTGAATGTTTTGAAATCCTCAATTTAAAAAATAAATAGATCGAAGTTGGGGAAGTGAAAATTAAAAGTATGAAAAATAAATAACTTAGTACTATGATCTACTATTTAGATCCTAGAATCTACTTATAATAAAAATAAGATGAATTTAAAAGTGCATGAAAATAATTTTTTTTATTAAATAAAGAAGAGTTCTATTACAAGAAAAAAAAGAAAAAAATAATAACTAAGAAAAACTACAAAGCAAATAGTAACAAAAACTAGAAGTAGATCAGCACAGGCTCATCGAAGAAAATGGTCGACAAACTCCCATCTTCCTTCATGCTCCTTGGAGTGAACTAGCTTTCTCTGCTTCTTCCTCTTTGGATCTTGTCTTCGAGATGGAGTAGGCTTGAAGATGGTGTAGGGGCAGAACTCTCCTTTAAGAAATCTCACTCTTAGAGGTCAACTTGTAATCCAAGCTATGCCCTCTATCCTGTACTGTACCCTCTCTCTAGGATGATTTCTTCTATAGACTAGGATCCTTTAAATAGAGAGGAGAAGATAGACTCCTTCACTCATGGCCGTCGGGTCGCTTAAAATCATGATGGATCATACTTCAGCAAGACATAATAGTTGGAGTCTCCTTCACTTGTCAAATTGGCTAATTTGGATGGCTATGACTTGTTGGTGTTGGTGACCACGGATCACACTTATGATGTGCCTAGGGCTCCTCTGCATTAGACTCATCAGCCATTAGATCACGAGGTAATGGATGGTAGTGATGGATGAAGATTAGTGGCTCAAGATCCTGGCATAGGGAGGGCTAACAACGAACTCGACCAAGGAGATGGGCGGTGACATCGGATGGTGAGGAGCAGCAATAGGAGATCAGAGGAGATGGTGGCGAGCGACATCTTAGGTAGAGGAGAACTCGACCATGGGAAGAGGCAACACCGAGAGAAAGCTAGTGGTATGAGAGGCTCAGGGTAGATTGGCAAAGGAGAGGTCAACGATGCGGGGAAGAATGGTGAGGAAGGAGGAGGCAGACATGGGTAGCACTGCCAGTGATGATGAAGACAGCGATGGAGAGGATGGGGTGATAACTGGCAATGAGGAGGATGATGGCTGGCTAGATCAAGCAGAGGAGATGGTGACAATGGAAGGAGCGGTAGTGATTTGATTAATCAAAGGAGAAAGGCAAAAAGATGGCCAGATCGAAGAGAGGGCTGTGGAGGAGATTCCCCGACAATGAGGAGGGTGGTCGATAACTCTGGTGGTGGCGAGACATTGTTTCGCTATTGAAAACTACTCACGATCCATAGGTCAGCACCATGGACCAACAACCATGGCAGCTCATGGATCGCCAAGCCTCTTGTACACCATTCAGCTGGTCCATGGTGGATCGGTTGCTTCAATAATCATGCAATTCCTGAATTTAATTTTTAAAACTCGATTCTCGACCGATTTCAGATCCAATTCACTTCAGACATGTTTCATTTGGACCCATAAATCGAGCTCTTCATGATGACAGTCTTCTTTCCTACAAATGATGTATAAAAATATCAATTTGACATAAATAAAAATATTTTAATTATTAAATTAATACTTTATATATGTATATAATATAAT